>CM052539.1:143623791-143651576 GCA_028533065.1 Trachops cirrhosus
AAAAGTTATGCCAGGCTTATTTGAAAGACTCTTCTATGTCTAAATATCCGAACAGCTTCAGTTTTGCCAGTGAAGCTCCTTTGGGCAATGTGCTATTCAAGTGGCTTTCTCCCATGAAGTCCTCTGTGATCCTTCTGGAAATTCACATCAAAGAGAGACAATCACTGTGTTCAGTGCCTTAGGAAGCAAAAGCTTGCTGAGGCCCTTGGCGAGCTCTTTCAGGTTCCTGTGACTTATTTCACAAGTAGCTTCAGGTTCCCAATGGAAGGTGTCCTCACTCTGCCAGCAATAAACAATAGGGAAACCTCCGTGAATTCAAGCAGCCTTAGCCTAGCGGCCATTAAAGAAATCATTGGAATGCCTTAAAGGACCTTCGGTTTCCTGCAGGAAACATGAAATCACCGTGTTTTCAGAGTTTGTAAAATCTTTCGTGGCTCTCCCCTGTAGAGGAAAAGAGCCAATGAAATTCAAATACCTTCTCGGCTGTCATCAGCATGTGTGCCCTCGTTTCCCGCACCACTCACCCCACCTAACCGCCCCTTTCCTGCTGTAAACTCAGTTTGAATGTGGCTTAAGTCAGCTTGAAGACCATGCAACTTGTGACTTCCATTGCCTAATTCTGCTGCTCAGAAAAGCCCACAACATCAGGGAAAGACTGAATTTAGCACCAGGGTTGACTCTGAACGTTGGGGTCCAACCTTAAAGTTAGACATAAGTTTCAGAGCTTTATAAGCGCCACCTTTGCTCCTACTGAGACCCACCTCTGTTTTGTCCTTATGTCCACACACCCCCCTGAACTGCTTCTTCCCGCCTGCCAGGGCCCACAAACATCTCTTAGCCTCCTCCTATCAGAGCCGAGGTCCCTGTGTTCTCTGCCTCACCCTCTCTTTATTCACCTAGTATTTATTGGATGCCCTGGGGAATGAGGGGGTGAGGGGCACAGAGAAGAATGGTTGTGGGCCCCTGAATCTGTCCCCTGACTGGAGGGACAGGTCACATGTGAGTGAAAGACACATGGCTGCATTAGCCAGGGAGTGCCCCACTGTAAGGCCCCTCCATCCTTTGCTCTGAGAACCCCAACAGCTCAGGCTGCCTTTCCTGCTCCAGTTCTCCCTCCAACTCCACCTTCCACCTGGTGCTGAGTTGTGGTGGCGTCTCCTCCATGAACCTTTCCAGATCCCATGGAGGGTTGTAGCTAGGAAGATGGACTCAGAGGCCCACCTCTCAGCGTCCTAATGCCTGAGTTCAGCCAGTGGTGTGACCTTCCTCAGGCACATGAGCCCCTGAGTCCTCCAGCACTGACATTCCTGGAGACAGTGGGTTGTGCCTCTGGAGGCAACTTAGGGGCCGAGGCACCCAGAGCCAGTCACTGCAGACTGGGGTCCACTCCCTGATCTGGACAAACCGGAGGGCCCCAGACCCTGAGGGTCATTCGTGGCTGAGAGTTCTGTAAAATAGTGTTCTAATTCTTTGCCAGGTGACTGATTCTATCGTCCCAGTGGGGCTGGGGATCTGTGCTTTTAAAAAGCTCTGTAGGTGCTGTGCCTCTCAGATGCAGGTTTTGGACAATGAGACTAAATGCTCTCCCAGGCTGGAAGGCAGAGGTAGCCGGGGCAGGGCCACTGGACTGCCCCGCTTGGGAGGGCTCCTGAGCTCCTCTCCCAGCCCTCACCCCACCCGCGGACATGCAGGTGCTGCTTAGAACCTGGCTTCATCTTCACCCTTAGACACAGAACACCCTCATAAACCTCCTCCATGAGGGAAGTGCAGAGTTGTCACTGTGAAGCCACCATTCTGAGGTGGCTTCCCAGCCCCTTGGCCCGCACCCCAGCACGGATGACAGGGAGGAGGATGAATTACACCTGCGACCGATCCATGCCCCTTATACACTGTCGTGGACCTGCTTCATTGTTTTGCCTGGGTAAGCGCATTTTGTTTCATCCATTTATCAAGCTAAGGAAGCTTGTTTTGTAAAAGGGATTTAATTAAATGTTTTGTACCAGTTTGGCCTTTCCCTTCCGCGTCTGCGTTATGCTCTGTCATATTTTCCCTGGAGGCCAGGAAAACAATTTAGTGAAAATGAAGAAACCAGTGATTTACTTTTGAAAAAGGGAATGCCAAGCGAATGACTCCACTCCATAATTTTCTAGTGACCATAAGAGAGAACCAGCCATTTAATTTAGAGACCGTGTGTCTCCTGGCGCACCTGGCTCCTTCTAGCCTTCTGTACCGTTCATGCTGTTATGTTTATCGCCTTGCTCTTGATTAAAATTATTCTGTGAGCACTCTTAAAAGCCACATTTCTTCCCTGAACAGAATAGATGTTTCTCATAAGTAGAGTCTTTTAATTGTTCCCACTTCCAGCTTTCCAGCTGGGGGCGGAGAATTCTTTCCCCAAGACCCTAGCAGCGGGACTGTAACATGCCCCCTGTCATTTAACTAAGGAACTCTCCTAGAATTTTTTAAATTAACTTTTCAATTACCGTTGACATTCAATATTAAATTAATTTCAGGTGTACAACATAGAGATTAGATATTTATATACCTTAAGAAGTAATCACCCCAGTAAGTCGGTACCATCTGACACCATAGTTATTACACTATTATTGACTTTACATCCCTGGGACTATTTTTACAAGCAGCAACTTGTACTTCTTAATCCCTTTCACCTTTTTTCACCCATCCCCCAACCTTGACCTACTTTTCTGACTATCGAGATGCCTCTGGCCTCAAATGTTCTTTTAGTAGAGGACAGCTGTTTTCTGGGTTAAAGTCTTAGATCTTTAGCTCTATGTAGTATCTCAGCCTCAAAGGAAGCAGGATGCGGTGACAGTCTGAGGGAGCTGGATGTGACAGGACTCCCACCAGGCGTCCCCCTCCTCCTGCTGCCCTGTGTCCACCATTACCATCCTAGGATTCGAACCTGCAGACAAGGACTAGGGGAGGGATTCACAAGTGATGGTAGGAAGGAATGGGGGACTAGAAATCAGGAAAATATGGTTGGTCAAAATTTGCTAAAACACTATGTCTTTGGGCAAATTATGTCACCTCTGGGAACCTCAGAGCACGTTCTAGTACTAAATGTCTATGATTTTTTTTCATTCAAAATGTGTGGCGCACCTATTAAGTGTCCAGCCACTGTGACGAGAGCAGTAATGGGGACCCGGGCAGACCTCATTCTGCCATCCTGGAGTTCAGCCTCCAGTGAGAAGAACAGGTTGAATCAAATGTGAGATGGTAGTATTCTGACAAGAGCTGTATGTCACAGTGCTATGAAACGGAACAGGGGTACTAACTTGGTGTCTGGTACATAACACCAGGGAGCGGGGGAAGGCATTTGGATGGCAGTGACTCAGAGTGGACTCCTTAGAGATGAGTTAACAGAGAGGAGCACCGGGCAGAGTCCGCCCAGATAGAGGAGCAGTGCTAACAGACACGGCCAGCTCATCCCAGCTGAGACGAGTGTCCCTGGGGTGAGCGCCGGCCTTCTCTCAGGATCAGTAGGAAATGCACAGGCTGACCTCTGGGTTGGAGCTGGTCAGCCAGAGTGCATTTATCCCGAATAAGCCAAGAGTTACAATCCATCAAGAAAAAAATGTTTTGTTTTGCTGTATTAGACCAAGAGCCAGGGCAGCTGTACTTCACTGTTCCCTCTCCCACCTGCACCATGAAGAAAGCAAGGGAGAGGACCTTGCTTCTGCTTAGATTTTCACAAATCATCAGACGGAATTGAAAGGGGCTCGATGCAACAGGACAGTAAATCACCTATCGTTTGCTGATGCGCGGAATAAGATCTGGCGGAGGCTGCTTTGCATTTATAGCACTTTCCACCTGAAGGCCTCAAAACGTTCTGCGAGCAGTGACAGGCAACAGGGCCGCATGCCAACACTAAGTCCTCTCGGAATAAATTCTCACAGGCCGGGGTCTGGCCCACTAGCCAGCTGGGTGAGGGAGGGCATGCCTGGGAGGGGCCATGCTCTGAGCCTGCCAGCAGTAGGACTGGACCTTGAGCCCACCACCCAGTGCTCTCAGCACAAGACACCGGTACGAGCCCCAGGCAGGCTCCAATCCACCTCTCCCTGTGCAGGAGGAAGCCCGTGGTGCTGGGTACAGGAGAGGGGCTGTGAGGGCCGATTGCCATGAACTCAGAGCAAGGGAAGGGCAGAGAGATAGTAGAGGGAAACAGAAAAGACCTGTCCTGAAGACAAGCAGAGCAAGGAGGACTGTGGGTTGGACCTGGGGGATTGGTTGGGGAGACAGGGAAGTTACAGCAATCATTTTAAAGGATTGCTGGTGTGGTTCAGTGGATTGAGTGCTGGCCTGCGAACCAAAAGATCACCAGTTTGCTTCCCAGTTAGGGCACAATCCTGGGTTGCAGGCCAGGTCCCCAGTAGGGGGTACACGAGAGGCAACCACACATTGATGTTTCTCTCCCTCTCTCCCTCCCCCTCTCTAAAAATAAATTAATAAAATCTTTTTTTAAAAAAAGATTGTTGTTAATGCCTGTGACTTCCCTCTACATGATTTCTCCCAGTCTTATATCGACCCCAGCATGTCTTTATAGGGAGGAAAAGAGAAAAGGGTACAAAAAAGCGCCAAGCCAGCCTATTCTGTGTATAATTGTGTTGGCCCTTCAGGTGTACTAGTGGTTTGACTGAAGAGAGTAGAGGAAAGGATTCTCATGTGCCATTTGGGACTAACTGGCATTCACGCTGGGAACCTTAATCTAAATGAGGCTTCCCATCATCCCTCAAATCCTGCTGCGGAGACCTGCCCCAGGCTTACGCTCCCCTGGCCCGCTCATTCCAAAGTCCTGTATCTCCTGCAAAGTTCAGTGTTGTTGATTTATTTCTTCAGGATAATTTAGCGAAAATCTAATGTATCAAGCAATGTGTTAAATTCAATGCACTGATATTTTCCCTTGTTCTAACTTCAGAATTTGCTATAGAATTATATTTGGAAATGAAAATGTATAAGCTGAACATTTTAAATAGTATTAGTAAAATAAGCAAATTATTATTACTTTTTTAAAAAGGATTACTTGAAATTCTTACTTTAAAACCTTGACTTTGCTATCTTTTCACCAAGAAAATTCAGGCCATTGGACTCACTCTATCTACACCTTTCCTCCAATTCAGAGAACCAAGTGCCATGTGTTCATAATGGAGGAAACAAAGCTTCTCCAAAGAGAAAAGGCACATCAGTCATGTGTTCTGCTCTCAGGTTGCTTATGAGGTAGTCAGGTAAGAGGGGAAATAACATCCCAAAATAGAATGTTTTATAATATGAAAGGCAAAAAATGTTTTATTAAATGCAAGACAACATTGAGAGACATCAAAGTTTTAAAAGTTGTCTTGATAAGGTCCAAGGCATGCCCGTAGGTGTTCACTCCCGCTGAGGGATGGGAGAGCTTGACAGTGGAGAGGCACAGGAGCCAAGTCTGAAGGGAAACAGGGTCCGAACTGCAGACAAGAGCTGCAGAGCAGGGTGACAGGGGCGCACGGTGGGGAGGGGGGTTTAACATGAGCCATAGAAGAGAGGTTCGAAGGGGCTCGTGGGGGGGACCACATGAGCATGGTTAGCACAAAGCCCAGAAGGCATGAGGAGGTAGAGGTGAGGCTGCAAGAGCTGGTTATGGAGTGGTCATGGCGGATACTGGGACCAGGCTGTGGGATTTTATCCTATAGTTGGTGTATTGAAATGATGGATGCTGCACCTGAGTCAAATTGACTCAGCACTGGAGGTTATGGATCGGGTGGGGAGAGATAGAAATGTGTGAGATAAGATGAGCACTCCAGGTGAGATAAGATGAGCACCTGACCTAGGAGAGGAGCTGTGGGGATGGAGAGATGGGGGCTGGCACAGGAGGCATTTCAGGGGCAGGACCAGCAGCTTCTGGAGAAATAAGGAGTAGAGAGGACTTTTCTTTCAATCTGTGCCCTCAGTTTTGATAGGGCCAACAAGAAGAGGCCGAGGTGGTTAGTAGTTGCAATGGAAATAAAAAGGAAAATTACAGCACAATACAGAGGCTGGAAAGGAAAATTACAGAATGTTTTCCCATGAGGATGTCTTCAGCTTTGAGGAACTGTAGGAGATGCCAGCACAATGGACGCTCCACGTAAGATTTCCAAATAAGCAAAAAAGATAACTTCTAAGGCCTTCCTTTCTTCTTTCTTTCTGTCTTCCTTCTTTTTTTAATGTCATCAGTCACTAAATACCTACAAAGAAGTTGCACTATGTAGGATACCAATGGAACACAATTCAGCACCTACTCGCCGTTGTCACATGACTCTCAAAAACCAAGTCAAGATCAAGATGAGCTCTTGTTGCCCTGACGTGTTGCAGGAAATCTTTGTAAGCATTACAGAGCTACCCACCCTTCCACACAATCAGAAGCAAAGGCAACAAGATTGAATCCTATGAGCTTAATTAGATTTAGGAAAGCTAGCCCACAGGTTGTGGTTAAGCGGAGTAAGGGAGTGGATGACTAGGTATAGGGGATGGGTTAAGATGCAATTTGAATTAGGGTCGTCCAGGTAGGCCTAATGGGAAGGTGTCTCTTGAGACTTGAAGGAGCGGAGAGAGGAAAAGCATTTTAGCAGAGGGAACAACTTACACAAAGACTATAAGATGCGAGTTTGCCTATTACATTGGAGGAACATCAAGTGAGCCAGTGTGGCTAAAGAATTAGATAGTAGGAGAGTAGTAGGAGCTGAGGTTGGAGAAATAATAGTGATAGGAAGATGATACAGGACCTTGCAGGCCACTGTAAAGGCTTTCCCTTTTGCTTTGAAAAAAATAGAGTCACTGGAGAGTCAGCAAAGATGGGAGATGTGATTTCACTGGTGTTTTAAAGAAACCCTTTTGCTATCCTGAGAAGGTGTTGTAGGGGGAAATGGTGGAGGCTGGGAGTCAAGTTAGAAGATAACTGAAAGAATCTGAGCAAACTGACCATAATACATGATTCTATGTGCTTTGTAGTGGTAAGAACAGGCTGGAGCATGGAGCAGGGTGTGTGACCAGTTCTTCCAGAGGATACTTCTCAGGGCTGTGACTTTTGAATTGGAGAAAAGGGGGTTTGGAGGAGGGAGGGAGGTGGCAGGAGGTGAGACAGGAAAGGTTTTGTGGCATCAAGTTGTGAAAACCCTTGAATCCAGGGTTATTGCTTATTATAAAACAAGAAATTACCCAACCATGCAACATAAACAAATAGGGTCTTGTCTCACATATTAAGAAATATGGAGGAAGCAATTCAGAACTAGTGCAGAAAATCGATGATGACAATGGTGACTCTGGCTCTTTCCATCACCCTTGTCGTTCTGGCTCATCGTGGTCATAAGAGGCTGCCCCAGATCCATGTTCTAGAGAGGGTGAAGAGGGAAGAAAGCACACATAACCTTGAATCAGTCACCCCCTCCTCCACCTTTTTTTAACCATAAAAACAAATCTTCTAGAAGTACTACCCAAGAAACTTCTGCTTATGTATCTTTGGCCCAACCAGGTTATATGACCATCCCTACCTGGAGGATGGCTGGACAGAGGGGCTGGTGGATCAGGTGTGTTGGTGACTAACAGTGCTGCCACAAGCCCTTAATGCACCTGATGCGAGTGAGGAGATGCTTCCCCAGAAGGCCATGTGTGGTTGCACTGGCCTGCCAGCTCTAGGAGTCTGGTTCAGCGAATGAGGGTTGCTGAAGAGCACACAGTCTCTGGCTGTTGCTTCCCCCAGTCCGTACCTGACTGTCACCCTGCCCCCTACACAGGCCCCATGTAGGCCAGCTGGAGCTTGTCTGTGAGCACCACTGTTGCAGCAGCTGGGTCAGTCCCCTACATCGCCTTCAGGATCTGCCCCTCTCTGTGGAGAAGAGGGATATATGAGTGCGCAGACACACAGAACTGCCTGAGACTGTGGGACCCACCTCTGTTGTGTCAGAAGAGGGTTCTGTCCTGTTGGGCTAAGTGATGAAGCCCGAAGGCACCTGTGTGGGGGACCCATGGCAGTATGAGACTGAGCCATACTGTGAATCAGTGAAGCTTGTGTTCAGTGGCCACAGCATGCTCTCCCCCATCCCAGGAGCCTACTGCCCATCTCTCTTCACACTCTTTCCAACTCTGTTTTCCAAAAGACTCTGATGAAGTCTTTAAACCCTGAAGTGTAAATGACTATTAAGACTGAAAATGCCTCCTCCCCTGGGTGTGTCCTCATTCTCATAGCTGCCAAGCCCTTCAGTGTGGCATGGATAGGGCCTCACAGCACCTGGTTTCTATTTCTAGCTCTGCCACTATCTACCCAGGGAATCAGCATATCTTCTGGGCTTCGTTTTCCTCATCTATAAATTAACAGCTTTAGAACTGACCTCTGAGGTCTGTACTAGCCAGGTAAGGAACAGAGGTCATTCTGTGGCTCTGGCTTTGGTTGGGGCTTAGCTGCTGTCATGGGCTTAGGTCACACAGAGGCTTCATTCTACACACTCCCTGACAACCAGGACCCCATGCACTCTGCCTCTTGCTCTGCAGGGGCAATTTCCATCCCCCCACCCTGTTCCTCCCAGACTTCTCCCTAACTCCCACTAAAAGTAAGTGTTTGGGTGTGGACAGCCATGGAGAGGAGCTGCCTCTTCATGTCATCCACTGGACCTTCAACTTGTGGGGGGCAAGAACATGTCTGGGTCTTGTGGCACTTCTGGCACCCAGCACAGTGCTGGCACACAGCAGGCACTCAGTAAGTTTATAACGATGAACTGCCCTAGCTCTGGTCACAAAGGTAGCAGGGACAGGCTTCTCTGTCCACTCATCTCTTTGTAAATAGACTCAGTAGGGTTGTGTCTTCTGCCTTCTCCTCTCCTTCCTCTTCCCGACGCCAGACAAAGCCTCCTTTACACACAGTCATACCATAATGTCCCAAGTTGGGACCCTCACCCAAACATCATCCAAACATGCTCACACCCTACATAGCTGCCTGAGTTACCATGTGATTGATTCAGTTCTGGGTTTAAAAGTATTACTGCTTTAAATGTCCCATTAATAATAATAAATACCTGTAACCCCTTTTCAAGTTTTCCAAGTCCTTCCATTTATTCTACCCCAGCTCTCTTGGGAGAGGTAGTTCTCAAGCCGTTATCAAGCTGTGGCTTTGAAGAGATGAGCTGACAGCCAGCAGAGAGACCCGGTGGGGGAAGGAGCAGCGGGAGCCATGCTGAGAGAAGTACCAGCAGTAAGTGCCAGCAGCTGAGCATGAAACAAGGAGAAGAGATGAAATATCAGAAGCCAGGACACAGTTTGTCAATGCTGCACTGTTGCTTTATGCCAGTTAAGCAGAAAATGCTGGGCTGGGTTGTATAACTATGTCCAGCCCTAAGTTTCTGAAACCATCATTTTCCACTGGCCCCTCCCCCACCCCATCTCCTTTTTCATCATCCGACACTTGTCCTTGTTCAACTACTTGACCTTCTATCCTAAGTTGCTTCAACCCCTATTTTGTTAAAGGAGAGGGTACAGGTAAGAAGTACCTAACTTGGTCATTGAGACCATTTAACTCCTTACACAAAATGCCCTGATACAATAGAAGAAAGATCTGAGACTACTTTTAAAAAGCTAAAAAGTAGTCTAAATAGCTAAATAATAATAATTTTAAATATGTAACAAAATATGGTGGTTCCTTTTCTAACTTAGGAGGTAAGAATGACTTCAGTAACCTATAATGAGCATGAAGGTGTTACACAAGCACAGGTTTTGCATCATTCCCATGGAAGTTTTCTAGACATTTAACCTACCTCATGCTTTAGCCTGGTAGAGAGTGAGTAAAGGAGATATTCCCCAGGAATTCCGTCAGTGTTGACTGTCTACTGGGATATGAAGAAGTTGCTTTTCAAATCTCTTTTACTTCATTTTTATGGAAATAAAAAAAATTGGTTTGACCTTCCTTAAAAAGTCATCATGTTTAGTAGACACTACAGACAATAGTGGCTGGAGGCATGAGCTCTGGGGCCAACTGCCTGGGTTCAATCCCAACTCTGCCACTTGCAAGTTCTATAGACATTGCCTAATTACTGCCTCTTGACACCTCCCTTGTCCCTTCCATAACCTGGGGATTGTCCTAGAAACTATCTCAGAGGGTCATTGTGAGGATTATATAAGTTAATATGTAAACAATGTAAACAGTACTTAAAACAGTGTCTGACACATAATAAATACCCTATAAGTGTCAGTTCTTACAATTATGAACAATCATCTATTGTTACATTTACTATATTTCTATCTCTAGCCCCCTTTTCCAATATAGCCCTGCTCATTATCTAATTATTAGCTTCCTCCAAATAGGTTGTCCCCATGAGCGTGATCATAAAATGTCCAAGTGACCTTGAGCAAGAACAGTTTCTCATGCATGCTGCATGTATGTATATGTTTGAAAAATATTAAGAGTATAAGTCTATAGTGAGATAAAAGAATTTAGGGATGAACAAGAGCAAAAAGGCTAGGGGGTGAGGGGAGGCAGGGAGAAAGCCAGAAAATTGCTGACACATTTCCCGGAAATGGAGAATTAATGAACTCTGAGCTGGGTATTTTTAGAAAAGAAACTGAAAGTTTTCCACAAGATGCTTCTTATAAATCCAGATCAGCTTGGAAATTTCCAGTGGCTGTATTGTGAATGGCCAAAATGTTGCCACACTAGTGACTGAATATAAAAGGGTTCATTAAAATACTTTTTTAGTAGTTCATATACTTGAGAGTAAAGTGTCTGCTAGATCTGAGCCAGTAATAGCCAGTAAACAGCTAATTACATTATAATGTGTGTTTTTAAATTGTTAATTATAATAAAAGAAGCAACAACCCAACAATAATTTGCCAGTTCGTACATCTGTGAAGTTTAAATGGGAAAATTGCCCCTTATCTCAGCAAGGATGTAATTGATTCTGGGCACTTAATGGCATAATACCAGTTGCTGCCTGTTCTCTCTCCTTCAAAGCACTGACACCATTATGTCACTGGTGTAAATGGAATCTTGAAGGTGCATGAAAATTTCTCTGTCTTTTGAGAATAAATAAAAAGCCCATGTGTGGCTCTTTAGTCTGGGTCAGGGGCATCTCAGGGTTAGAGTTTAGGCCAGCTGGAGTTTTTCACTGTTTTCTGTGAGGTGGGGTGGAGCCCATATGGTTATGTTAGCAACGGTCATTGTGAACCTCTACAATGTTTTAAAGTTACATTTTAAAAGACTGCCAAATAAGAGACCAAAGGGGATTTGTCAGAAGCCAGCTGCTCTCACGTCAACCCAAGCTAACTGGAAATGAGCTCAGGTATTTAAAACTGAATTCTGTTAGTGAAGATGGGCCAAAAAATAATGCATCAAAAAGATAACCTGCAAAATATTAGTTCTACTTCTCATCCCCAAACTAAACTCAAATGACAGAACTGCAGCTTGAGGTTAAGTGTCCAAAGGAAGAAGAGGAATACATTTTAAGAATTAACCTCAAAATTTGACCTGTATTTCCTTTCCCACCAGAACATTATTTTAATTTCAATTTTTAAATTTCTATTTTAATTGAATCAGCCCCTCTTGGTCATGGATATACTTTAATTTTTTGTAGTGGGCCATGCTTGTAGATTTTTAAACTGCTTAAGAAACGTCAGGCCCTGGCTGGTGTGGCTCAGTGGATTGAGTGTGGGCCTATGAACCAAAGCGTTTCCAGTTTGATTCTCAGTCAGGGCACATGCCTGGGTTGCAGGCCAGATCCCCAGTAGGGGGTGCACTAGAGGCGACCACACATTGTTGTTTCACTCCCTTTCTTTCTCCCCTCTTCTCCTCTCTCTAAAAATAAATAAAATCTTTTTTAAAAAAGGAAATATCTTGTCAATGTAATGATCACTTTTTCTTCATACAGATATCTAGATTATTCCTAACACAATATTTTGGCCCAATATGATGATTACATATACTAAAAAAAAAAAAATCTAATACCCATTGGGCCCCAGGTCAAACCTAAGTGTATGCCCAAGGATTATAAACATATTTGTGTTATTTTAAACTTTCTCAGTCTATAGCATCTGCCACCATCTGCCTGAATAATGGGATTGGCCATATAGCAAATATTTTCCAGCTGAACTCTATTTCTAGCTGTACAAGTCGGAAGGGGTACACCAGCTCTTGCTCACCTGGCATTTGCCCTGAGGGGAAAATGGATCACAGAGATTCCCGTCTTTGGCTACCATGGAATAAAAGCAACGAACAGCATTACTCACTGATTATAGGCTTCATAATATTAAGTACTTTATGGTTGCCAACTCATTTAAATCCACAAGAATCCTATGTCGATGCTTTCATTATCTCCATTTTATAGACCAAAACAGTAAGTCCCAGATAACTTAGGTCTAAGTTCCCATAGCTAGTAAGCGTTAAGGCTGGAATTCAAACCCACAGCCTCTGTTTTTAACCATTTTACTCTCCCCTGTTTGCAGCACCTTCTAGTGTTGTTTCTTTTTGTGGGTTTCATTGTTGGGGGAGATACATTTTTATTTTGAAAAATAAAAAATGTAAAAATAGTTGCAAGCACAATACAAAGACCTTTTTCCCTGAGCCATTTGAGAGAAAGTTATTCACCTGATACATTATCACCTTGAAATACATGTGCATACAATTTGACAACCCAGACGTTCTCCTACATAACCATAAAACAATCACCAAAATCAAAACTCACTTCCATCTGAGCCTCACACCCCATTCCAGTTTGACCAATTCACCCAGCGATGCCCTTTAGAGCAAAAGGCTGCAGTTCAAAAATCATGTGTTGCATTTACTACTTACCTCTTGTTGGCCCCCTTTCATCTGAATGCTTCTTAATCCTTTGTTAACTTCCATGACCTTGACAATTTTGACAATCACAGGCCAGATATTTTGTATCTGATATTTCCTGGTGACTAGATTCAGGTTTCACAGAAGTGATGCTGAGCTCTTCCCAGTGCATGCTAGCAGAGGCTTGCAGTTTGGACCTGTCACATTCTTGGTGGCCTTCACTTTCATCGCTTCACTAAAATGGTATCAGACATATTCATTGACTGTAAAGTCATCCTTTTTACCCGACATAATGAATAAGTAGTTTGTAGGGAGTTACTTTGAAGCTATGTAAGTATTCCACTTCTTATCAACTTTCAAATCATTCATTTATTTATTTATATCAGCATGGTCTCGTGGTTTTCTATTTTATTCAATGGATGATAATGTGTTGCTACTATTATTTACTTTGATGTTCAAATTGTTTTCAATTTGTCTAGTGCGAGACCCTTCGGCCTGTGTGCTCAGTCCTTTTCATACGTTCCCATTATTTTTAGACCACTTCCTTGCTAACTGGCACCGTAAGTTGTTTCAGGCTCATCTTGTACCCTCCCTGTTCCAGCCCTGACATCAACCACTTCTCCAAGGACCCCTGCTTCCTTTTAGTGAGGGTTGGTGTTTAGAAGCCAAGTTCTGGTGTGGGAGATGGGCTCACTGCTGCTTAATGCCTACCTCTGTAGGTGGAAAGAATTAGGAACTGTGTGTGTGTGTGTCTGTGTGTGTGTGTGTGTGAAGAGAGATGTACAAATATGTTAATCTATATCTGTGAGTAGCTATATATGCATTCGCATATGAGTTTACACCAATACCTTGAATTCTAGTTCAACACCATTCTAGTCTTCCCTTTTTCCATGTTTGTAACTCCCTTCTCTGACAGTGAAAAATCCAACAGCCTGTGTTCTTAACCATCCTACTATATTGCCTGCCCCCAGGGGCTCAAAAAAAAAAGGAGGAAAACTGGATGGAACAGTAGAAAAAATGGGACTCTGTTTAGGCCTCCTCTTTAATAGCTGTATGAACTTGCACAAGTCACTTACCTGCTCTGGTTTACCATTCTCCATCTGTGAAGTAGCTATGATCATAACGTGTGTTTTGGGAAGGCATTTACCATACAGTCACAAATAATAATTCACAAATTAAATGCCTTTGTCCAAGGCATTTCACAAATTAAATGACCAGGCAAAGGGCCTGGGCCAGACTGACTCTGACACTCACTGGCTCTGTGATCTTAAAAAAGTGACTCAACTTCTCTGAGCCTTGTTTCTTTATCTTTAAAATGTGAATAATGCTACCACCAAACGCTCAAGCAATTGCAATATTTAAATGCTTGCAAAACCACTTAGCACAGTGCCTGGCAGATAGAAACAATCAATCAATAATTATTCCCTTCACCTTTCTCCTCACCACAATATTAAGTGAAAATGAGTCCAACACAAGTTAAAATGCTCATGTAATTGCCCTGGCTGGTGTGGTTCTATGGATTGAGTGCAGGCCTGCAAACCAAAAGGTTACTGGTTCAGTTCCCAGTCAGGGCACATGCCTGGGTTGTGGACCAGGCCCCCAGTGGGGGGTGTGCAAGAGACAACCACACACTGATGTTTCTCTCCCTCTCTTTCTCCTTCCCTTCTCCTCTGTCTGGAAATAAATAAATAAAATCTTTCAAAAAAATGATCATGTAATTTACTTAAGTATGGTCCAGTGTTAACCTTCTAGACTAGCAATTGAATATAATATGTTGCATTTTTATGGCATTTTCACCTCTGTAAATATTCCCAAGATGGGCTAGAACTAGGAAGAATAGATGGCTGCTCCAGAAATAAAGAATATACTTGAGAATATTTGTCATAGAGTTTTAACTGCCATGTCTAACTCTGTGTAATAACAAATAATGAAGGCTTTGGTTGATTGAATGTCTATTATACTACAAACTTTACACACTCATTGCTAATCCTAACAACATCCCTATGAGGAAGGTATTACTTTCTGCATTTCATCAATTAGAAAACTGCAGTTCAGAAGGCTTAAATGTCTTCCCAAAGGATGCGCAGCCTGTGAAAGACTGACCCAGATTGGCTCCAACGTGCCAGGGGCTCCAGACCTTCCTGCTTTCTGTTCAGCCCACTGTCACATTACCTATCATGAGAAACAGGCCTGAACATGGCTGTCCACCTGATTTGTGGAACTCTGCCCTTGTCCCATTTGGTCAAAGAGACAGATTAAAATTGCTAAAAATGAGCTCAGGATGTCCTCTCCAGTTTCTATCCTCCCACACTCCCTGTGTTCAGGAAATTCAAGTGCACAGCGACTAGAGTCCTGGGCATCTTGCTGCCAGAGTGTTGTTCCAATACAACCAGATGAGTTGGCATCTGCTCAGAGACTGAAAAGGCTCCTACTGAGGCTAAAATAAATTCAGCATCCTGGACCTGTTCTTTCTCTTCACGTAGCTTGCTTTTCATAGGATCTCGTGTTTATGGGGGTTCATTTATTGTTGTACTTTCCTTGTTTGTTTGACCCTTAGGTAGAGTGAGTTCTGGGGATGCAATGAGAGTTTTTTGGTCATCTTTACCTCATTTACATGAAAACATGGCAGGCCTTTCATAAGTATATGTTGACTAGCTGGATGGATGACACTGATCATCTTTATCCTTAGTCACATGGTGGGGTGGGGAGGTAAATACAACGTGATAGGAAGGTAAGAAAATGGCAATTAGAGGTAGGAAGGTCTACTATAACTTTCCTCAAAAACTCAATATTTTAGAGACACACAAATGCTTTAACTTACTTTCAAGGATGCACTAAACAAGAAGCATGAACTCTCAGAGCAAGGCTGACCAGGTTGAATCTTAGCTCTGATGGTTGCTCGCTGTGTGACCTCAAGCAAGTAAAGTCCTGCAGCTCTCTGTGCTCTATCTGGAAAATGAGGTTGTTGTGAAAGATGAGTGAGTTCATACATGTGAGGTGCTTAAAGCAAGGCCTGGCACATAGTGAGTGCTTTATAAGTATAAGCTTTCATTATCATATTGTGCCTTTGTTGCTGTGGCAGAGATTAAGATCCCCAATAGGGTAATGAAAAGGAAATATGGTATCCAAAGCCATATAAACTAAGAAAATAAATTCTTTGTCCAAGGCATTTCACAAATTAAATGACCTAAACTGGTTATTTAGATGTGTAGTCTCAGGGCAAAGGGACAGTGAAATGAACGTGAAGCTACAACAAGGTGAGAAGTCTCTAATATATTTCTCATGGTCATTAACATAATGCGGTATGGAAAAAACTGGCACAATCATGTATATACAAGCAGCCTCCAGTGCACAGTGGGTACCCAGGCCTGCAAATGAGAACGATTGATCGGAAAGCAAGGCCAGGCCCTCTCCCTGCCAGCACTGGCACTGGGTGTGGGGAAGCACTCACAGTCAAACCTCTGTTCCCACTTTAAGTCCATCATCTTAGACTCACACGGTCACTCAGGATTGCTCAGCAAACTTACCAGATTTCATTTTCCCCCCTCTCCTAGCCATCTAATTCATTCCTTCTGCATCCCTCACAAACTTCCATGGCCCTCCTCCATGCTCTCCACCAGGTAATGACCTTGTTTCACACTTCACTGAGAACACAGATACCAACAAACACACACCCCTCACCTTCCACTACTACACCTGCCACCCCAGCTTCTCTGGCTCCCACCTCACCTGAGATAATCCAAAGCCTTTTCCTTTAGAATCATGGGTCTAGGACTGAGCTAACCAACATCTGCTCTAGGAACTTCCACAGGTCCCCTGCAAAACAAAAGATGATAAGAGCCAACACTGAGTGTGTACCATGGGCTAGTTTCTTTTTGCATGCATTCACTTGCTTGATCCTCCACAATAATCCTAAAAGGTAGATGATATTATTGTCCCCACATTATAGATAAGAAAACAAAGGCACAGGGTACTTAAGTAAATTGCCCTAGGTCACAATACCGGTGAGTGATGAACACAGGCATCTCACTCCGGAGACTGGATTCCTAACTGGGTGCAGCCACACCATGGAGACTGGGGAGCAGGTGTGAGAAGAGGAGATAATAAATCATGAATTTTTATGCCAGCCTTTTGGTGCTCAGAACAGACCCTCCTGCTGGGTCTGCTTATTCTTGAGGGGGCTGAGTAAGAATTAGCCCAAAAGGATAACATGGTAGGGAAAAACAAGAAATGCATGTAATAAAGCTCCTTGCCCTGGACAGCAAGACTACAGAATCCGACACTCCCTCCTCTGAAAATCCCCATTGTCCCAGTGCCCCAACCTCTGTGCCCATCACATAAAGCAAGGGTGTGCTTTCCCCAGGGTTAGAGTCTGTCTGGGATATGGTGGCTACTCAGTCACAGGTCATTGGCGATGTAGGGGGCATTCTTGAGGAGTGTCATAGTCTGCTCAGGCTGCCCTAACAAAATACCACAGACTGGGTGGCTTAAACAACAGATATATACTTCTCACTATTCTGGAGGCTGAGAGTCTAAGATCAAGGTGCCAGAAGATTCAGTTACTGGTAAGGACCCCTGTCATGCTGTGACTAAGTCCTCACGTGGTCTTTGTTCGGTGCATGCTGGTGAAGAGATCTCTCTCTCTCTTCCTTTTATGAGGGCACCATACCTATGAGATTAGGAACTAACTCTAATGACCTTATTTAACCTTAATTATCTTCTGAAAATGGGTTATCTCCAAATACAATGACATTGGGGGTTAAGGCTTTAACATATGTGTTTTATGGGGACAGAATTCAACCTGCAGAAAGGAGTATTTTAGAGTCTGCTGCCACAGGGCCACTCAGCTTGGAAAGACACTCCTAAGCCCATGAAAGACTTTTCACTTCTCCTCTCTGAGGAAGCCCCTCCCCTGAGCTACAGATTCTATCCTCTCTCAGTTCTCAGATCTTCCTTCCCTTAGTTCTCCCCTCTCTCTTTCCTGTACCATCAATACCTCCCTTTAGACTGAGTGGCTAATATCCATATCCCAAAATGTTCTCCTTCATCCCATTTCACTAAAATAACTGTCTTTTCTTTACCCTCCCCCCACTGTCCTCCAGCAATGCTGTAAGACTTGGTGTAAACCCAAGCAAAATGGCATTTACACTCTTTTTCAATGTGGCTCTTAGGAGAAAGGGCTTGATCACCAGGCTATAGTGGGTAGTGGGTATCTGAAATATACATATACATATATCTATATACAAATACATATATACACACACACATATACATGTATATTCACATAATATACACATATATGCAGATATATACAAATATGCACATAGACACATGTATATACTGATATATACACATACACAGTCATAGCCACCCATATGCACACAAAATTAAAAGATACAAACACACATATTGACAGATATACACACATATATACCTATACACAAATATACTGATATACACAGACATATATACAGATATACACACATATACACCTATATGAAGACATATATATTATATATTTACCCACAAAGGCACATATACACATACACATACAAAAACACATACACATACAAACACGTGTATATATACATATACAGTCTTGAGGAGACTGTGAAGAGAAAAAAAGAATTGAAATAGTATTGTAAAAACAAATGGTGTGAAGGCCAAAAAGAAAGAAAAGATGAAACTGAATCCCTACCTTTCCACGAAATACTGACTGCTCCATTTTCAGCACATTTTTCAAGAGCCTGCTATGTGTCTGGCCCTGGGCAGAGTGGCCTGTTTAAAGTGACAACACATTTAATGGGATTTTTAAAGGGGGCAATAGGTTCCCCTCCAGGAAGAGCTACAGCATAGTCTCCCCTAGGGAAGGCTGCTTGGAGCATACTAATACATCTTTTCAATAAACACACACACACACACACTCAACTCACAATACTCGTCTCTGTGTTACAGTTCCTTTAACACAGCTCCCAGAGCAAAAGCAAGAAAATGACACCATGAGACCAGCTACTTCAGGGGGCCTCCAAGCAGAGAAATAGTTAGACAAGATCAAGATTAGACTGTGGCTCCCCCAATAGTCTTCTCTTTGCTCATTCCCAAGTCACACAAAGGTCTGGTGACGGTGAAGGATCTGTCTTTTCCCCACAGCCAACCCTCCTCCCTCACAAGGATTTGCACAGCAGCTCTGCTCCCTGTGCAAGTCCAGCTGCTCCCTCTGAGGTGAGAGTCTTCAATCAAGCTTGAGTAGGGTGCGTCTTGCTTCATTACAATGAGTGGCCTTTGAAAAGGCACCTCCCAAATCTTCTTGTGCATTATAGAACTGCCCCTTATTACTTATCCAGTCCTCCTATTTATTAACATGATGCCTCTTTTCAAACTTCCTGAAGTGCCAGAGGCATTTCACCCTCAGAACTCTTCTTTTTCATGGTTCATGTACTATAGGTCTTCTAAAAAGCACAAACCCGTGGGATAGTGTTGAGTTAGCCACCATATTCCACTTGATTAACCCTCATACTCCCCCACAACTGAGGAGGAGGCTCTGCGTGAAATTTGGAGGCTATGGTGGCCACAGTCCCTGTTACTTCACATCCTGTCATTCTCTGTACAATAACCCCTCTGTAGTGGGGGTGCGGGGAGAAATAATTGGAAGCCCTTCCTGTGGGATTCCGAGACCTTTTCTAAAGGTGAAAGTCTGCAAACTGATGCTGAGGGCATAACTCCAGCAGATCTTTGTGGCTCCATTTCCCATCTATAGTAAGAAAAACCTCAGGAGTGGTCTGTAAATGTCTAATTTAATTGCTTCCCATTGTCAGTCAATACTTGGACACCCATTGCATGCTTGACACTGCAGGAAAAGATAAAATGAAACAGACCTGGAACATGACCTCATGTTATTTAGGATTTGGAGTGGGAGAGGGAGAGAGAAGACACACAGATGATCTAAGAAAAGGCAGATTATTTTAAAAGCCACCACTGAGAAACGAATAGGAGCTTCAGGGGTGAGGGTGGAGGGCAGTGAGGAGGGAAGTATAATCCAGATGAGGCTTCCCATAAAAGGTGGTATCTAAATTAGAAAATAAGAAGGGTGTGAATAGTCAGAGACTAGGATAGTAATGGAACTTTCAGACAAAGGGAATGTGTACTACAACACAGAAGGGGGACTGCACAGCACGGAATTTGAGAAACTGAGTCTAGTATGACTGGAAACATATGGTATGGGGCCTGGTCCAATGTGTCCAGCTGGAGAAAAGCTCAGCTTAAAGGGCTTTGGGTTTGACCCATTGTGATAGAGGGGCCTAGGAGTCCCTGGAGGTATTAGGATTATCATGCTTGCACTCTCCACTAGATAATCCCAATAGCTGGAATCTGAGCTGGTGGCTGCCAGGGAGTAAGCATGGCCCTTCTTCCCTGTCCTTTTCAATCCCTTTTATGGAGTTAACAAAAGAGAGATTTGAGGCAGAGTTCAGAGGATCATCAAGGAGAGAGCATGTGGGGACTTCTGGCTCTAGGGCAGCCAAAAAGACCTGGCAGCCAACAGCAGAGGAGGAACCTCAAAGTGAAGGCCTTGGACTTTGTGACAGGCATCTGTCCACTTAGAAGAGCACTGTGTCTCTCCTGCCCACAAGTGTGGAATTCAGAGAGGTCACCAAATCGTACTCACTCTCTTGGGCCTACATGAGGCTTACCTGACGGGCTGGATTGGTCTCAGTCTGCTCTTTTGAGAGGAGAATCAATGGGCATCTTGGCAGAAGGTAACAGCTTGCTTGCTTACTGGCTGGCCACCAACCCACGATAACAGACACTCCAGTGCCTCCTGACCTTGCTCTGCCATCATTGATAGAATACCCAGCAGGGACCATACAAGTACTGAGAGAGCACACAAATAAATAGGCAATAAAAAAATTACAACCCACTTAAGAAAAATCTAACTGGAGGGAGAAACTAGGCTGAGCAAGTAGAGCTGGCAGCTTCATTTATAGTAGAACTAATCAAAGAGAGAAAGAAAACATTAATAAAAGTAATTGGAACAAAGATAAAATTAGAGCACAGAAAATTAGAAAAACTAAGAATGATATTTCTGAATTTTAAAAATTCAGTAGACAAATAGAGAAAAATAAATGCTCACTTGCTGAAAATAGAGTTCATGTTCTACAAGATCAGGTTAAAGAAATATCTCAAGACACAGAGAACTAGCTCTCAAAGTAGATACCACGGTGAACAAGAAAAAAGGCTTAGAAGACAAATCCAGATGATCTGCCTAGTTAGCAGGGAATGCCTGGGGATGTGAAGTAACAAGTAAATAATAGAAAACAATATTCTCTACATTGAAAAAATAATTGGTCCTCCAGATTAAAATCTGCTCCCCACCCCCAGTCCTAGAGAAGATGAATTAAGAGGGGTCAACAACCATGACAAAATAAAAAATGTGGGACGTACTCTAGTACAATTGCTACATTTCAAAGATGGGGAGAAAATCTTATAGACCTTCTGATAGAACAGGTTACTGATTCATAATCTAAAATACTAAAGAACACTGAAATAACATCTGTAGAAAGAAGGATTATTAATTAAAAAAAAAACAAATGATGATCCTAAAACACAATTCAGCTGAAGTATCATTCATCTGAAAGGGAAAAGAAAAAGTAATATTATAGGCCCTCTAGTTATAATCAATGATATTGTAAGTCAACAACAAATAATTACTGAAAAGGTAATTACTTGTATATTTAGACACACTGTTTTAAATTACCTTTTGTATAATAGGCAAGTCCTAGCTAAAATTTGCCAAGAGAGTAAAAGAAAGCATTCATAACAAAGAGTATAGGACACAGATAAAGCTTTATTCAAAGGAAAAATGTATAGCTTTAAATGCTTTCAATGTATTAGGAATATAAAACAAAAGTAAAGAAATACTAAAAATAAACAAAGTTTACCTATTCAACTTAAGAAATTAGAAAAAAAATAACAAAGTGCAGAAGGAAACTATTCCGGCAGCAATGGATGCAGTAAGGGCGGGACTAATTCTGCAGCAAAGTGACCACGGCCTAAATGCAGAAGCAGCAGGATCAGAAGGAAGAGCAGGACTGAGAAACTGTTCTGGAAGTGGGATGATCCTGGCATGGAAGTGGACAAAGGAAGTGGGCGGAGTCAAACATGAATAAGAGCTTGGTATCTAGGTGAAAGTGATACGAATCATAAGACAGAAAATGGAGACGGGAGAATGAGAAAAAAGACATGAAGTTCAATTTTGAGTATATGGAGTTGGAGGTGTCTATGATGCGCAAGGCACTGTATGAGGCACTGCACCCATCCTAGACCTGAATATGCCCTGCACACCCCAGATTGCTGTGTCACCAGTTCAGGGCTGTGGTTGGCATATCAAGGGGACAAACAAGCAAAAAAGTATATGCTTAATACAGGTTCATCCTAGAAATGTCTGGGCCAACCTATGTAGTGAGAGACAAGTATCCACCCCTCTCCTAGGAGATTGGGAAAGGAGAGTGGGGTGCAGAGAGAAACAAGCAAGGTTGGCATTTCCTTAGTCGGACCTCATTATTTAACTCAAAGTCAAAAACAAGTGAGTTCCTCAAGAGACCTGTCTCTAAAGTAATTAAACACAACCTCACAGTTATAGCTCAATGACTGTTAAATTAGACTTTAGCATTTCAGCTCAATTTGTGTTTTCTTTGCCCTCCTCTCCCCACCCCCGCCACACAGGACTGGGACCACAGCAACACATCCCTGAGAAGTCTAGATCTAGGGAGTGAAAACAATTGCAGATCAGGATCTCTTCACATTCAGAAAACTGAAACAAATTGGTTAACAAACTTTCTGGATTCCATCCAAGTCCGTCTTCCTGCCTAGCTTCTAATAAAAGCAGTATGTCAATGATAATATTTGCTTAGGTTAAAAAAAAAAAAGCACCCTCAGGTACTGTACTCAGGCAGAGAGCATCCTGGGAAGTACTGTCCTCCAGCCTGTGCCTAGGCTTAGGCCAGCTTGATTTTCTCTTTCATGTAGAAGGATAGCTTCAGGCAAAATATACTTGCTCAATCCTCTACCACTGATTTGTGCCATGTTAACTTAGTCCTCGGTGAGAAGGCTGAAACTGTGAATGAAATGGGAACGTTGAATACTGGCAGCTGATTTCAATTAAAGGCTTTTTGTGCTCTGTTGGAGACTGTGCAACAAAGGACCGTGAGGCTAAGCCAGTATTCTAGCTTCCTAGGGATGCTCACAGTCTGGAGACCTCAGCTTGGTCCACCAGCCGTGAACCTGTGTCTGAGAATGCAGAAAAGGATTCTCCCAAGTTCAAGCCATGGAAGTTCAGATAACTATTTTTTTGTGCCTGCCATTTTTCAGTCAAAATAAATAGAACATCACACTATTTACAACTGAAACCTCCAAAGTTTTACTCTGAGTTATCATTAGTGGTAACAGTGGCCTGATCTCACATCCAAATGAGCCCAATTCATGCTCAAGGAAAATAAAGACAAAATATCCAAAGTAGTTCCAAGAACTACTGACCTATCACTAGGGAAAACTGGTATTCCTGAGCCCAGAATTAAGTGGCCTCACTTGTAAGAAACTGTCAAAATAGCTCTGGCTGGTGAGACTCTGTGGATTGACTGCTGGCCTGTGAACCAAAGGGTTGCAGGTTCGATTCCCAGTCTAGGGCACATGCCTAGGCTGCAGGCCAGGTCCCCAGTAGGGGGCATGAGAGGCGAACACACATTGATGTTTCTCGCCCTCTTTCTTGCTCCCTTTTGCTTTCTAAAAATAAATAAATAAAATCTGTAAAAAAAAAAAAAGAAAATCCTTAAAAAAAGAAATTGTCAAAATACATCTGGGTAGATGTTCTTTTTTCTTCCTTTTTTTTAAAATACAGCTCTTTAGTAAATCAGTCCTCATTTCTCCTAGCTGGTGATACTCATTAGCAGTCCAAATGAAATGATGGCAAAACTGCCTGATTCTTCAACTTTTTAAAGTTGTACCTGTCTCTGTAAAGTTAGTCAAAGTACCAATTTGGAAATTCAGGCAGGGTTTGCTTTCCCCTCTGTGTACTAGGATTGCTATTTTTTATATGGCACTGACGTTTTTGTCTCTTTGCTTTAGCTTAAGATGAGCATTATTAATAACCTTCCAGAGAATGGTGGTCTTTGGTAACAGACTTTCAGATCTGGAGGCGTGAAGCATTTCATCTGCAGAATTTTACATGGTTTAGAAATACCTGAAAGACACTCTGCAGTTTCACTTGGTGTCATTTATTGGAGAATTAACTGCCGTCCTGGGAATCTCTCTGAGTCTCTGTGCTTCCTTTGATGGCATCTTACATATAAAAGTGATGCATTGCTGATATCTTCTTCATCAGCATCATTTATGAACAAGCCTCATTAACATTGTCAGCTATGCGTCATCTTACTCATCACTGATCACCCTCACTCTGTCCTGAACAAGACCTGAGATCTTTGACTTTAGTTCCCTGATACCAGAATTGCTCCAAAGGTCTGCAGTAACCCCATCACCTGAGAGCTTACCAGAAATGCAGACTCTCAGGCCCCAACTGCATCTACTGCTATGGACTGAATTGGGTCACCCCCAAATTCATATATGGAAGCCCTAACCCCCAATATGACTAGATTTAGTGACAGGGCCTAATAGGAGATAATTAAAGTTAAATGAGGTTGTAAGGCTGGAGCTCTGACTCTCTACCACTAGTGTCCTGATAAGAAGAAGAGAGCTTGTGCTCTCTCTCCACGTGTACAAAGAAAAGGTCATGTGAGTACATAGCAAAAAGGTGGCCATCTACAAGGAAGAAAGAGAGCTCCACTAAGTCATCAATCAGCCAGCACTTTGATCTTGGACTTCCCAGCCTCCAGAACTGTAAAGAAATAAATGTCTGTTGTTTAAGCCTCCCAGCCTATGGTATTTTGTCGTGGCAGCCCAAACTGGTAAGAATACCTGCTAAATCGGATTCTTCATTCTAATAAGATCCTTAGGTGATTAATATGTTAATATGTGGAATACTTACCAAAATATAAGCTGGTTTAAGAAAACCAACAAGGGATAGTGCAGTACCCGAGGGCTAAGATTAGTGGAGTATGGTCACTAGCCCATACCCAAAAGGTCAGGGAGAGGGCGTATTGAGCACACCCCAAAGACAGTAGCTGTATAAAGAAGACTGCCAGTTAGGGGCTGAGGTTTTTGGGAGAGAGACACACACAAGTATGGCAGGGAGGGAGCCTGAGGAATGAATACCCTGTCTTCATTCCCCTCCCTCCTTCCAGTATCCTGCCAGTGCTTCCCTCAGGCCAAAACCATTTCAAAGGACAAGGGAATGTAGTTGATGCCATACACACCCAGTCCACTTTGGTGAGCATCCAGGACCCCAGGGCAGTGTGGGGCAAGAGGGCGACAGACATCGAAGGACAAATGGAAAAAGCTACACAGTTCAAAACATCCAGGGGTGGGGCAGCAAAAACCATTGTGAGGTTATTTCACCCAGGGTTAGGACTAGGGAGAGGCAAACAAGGCCCCTAGGATGCAAAGTTTAAGCAGGCGCTTACTTTCAGGATCAGGCAAATGCTCAGAACTTGCATGACCAGGAAAAAGACGACTCGTGTTGTGGGCAATAGAATCAAGGAATTACCATTTAATATGTAAGCATAAAAAGAACATTTTGTTAAAACATTTTACAACATTTCTTTGGACATTTCCCCCAAGGACCAGGCAGACAATGGTGTACTACTCATCCATGAAATGTCTGGAGGCTAGTGCGCTCAGTGGTCTGGCATTGTTAGAGAGTGCTGGGTTTGCTGATTTTACGTGGGTGTGTCATTGAGTCCAACTGCACATTTTTTTCACATCTTAATGTTTCTGAACTCCAGATGTGTCTTAACATTAGTGCTGTCAGGAGTACAATTAGCAGCACTTTTTTCTTAGAAGTACATAAAGGAATGGGTGGCATCTCTGATTTAATAGAATTGAGTGTAAGCTCTTTGAGGGTGTATCCAGCTTTACAACACCTTTCATATCTACCACAATATTAGTCATGTCATAATGGTCACGGTATATCCTCAACCAGGATTTTGAGAATGAGTGAATGAATGAATGAGTCTACCTGTCCTAGTTGACATTTCCTTGTAGAACTTGCATAGTGTGATGCCAGGAGAACTATCAGCTCATGTACAAGAGCTGTTTAAGCTGTCATCATGAGACTAAAAAAGCCTGAACATTGTGTTCACCATGAGTACTCACTTAACTCTCATTATTTAATTTTCTGCAGAACTGATGACAATTCTCTTCTCACACTGTGCACTTTCCATAGTCTTTGTGATGAGTTGAAAAGCTGTGCTACAGCAAACTTTACCCGCCCTTTCCCCTTCCTCTTTCCCATGTGTGCTCTAAGACAGCTTCTTCAAGGGCATTTTCCTTCGTTCTCCCTCACACCCCAGAGTTTAACCCTTTGAGTCGGAAGTCAAGTGCAATTTTTTATGTCATTCCAGCATTAACCATGAATTCTTTTACTTTTTAAAAATGTTTTAATTTATTTTATTTTTTTAATCCTGCAGCATCTAGTATCCCCAGACAGTCTCCCACGCAATAACTAATCCGGCGCAATGTGGCTCAGCTTCTGAGATCAGAGGAGATGGGATGCGTTCAGGGTGGCATGGCTGTAGATCTTTTACTTTTTAAAGTTTAAGTATTTAACTTCATTTTTACATAGTCCTGCATACAGACATGTACCTCAGCCCCATCATTTGTAGCAGCTGGTTTGACCAGAGAAAAACATTACTGATATTTTTCTAGTGATTTACTTTAATCCCTCTCAGCAAGAAATTAAAATTATTTTCTTCTCTTTTGATGAGTCATGCAGTAGCAGCTTCCTAGCTTCCCCATTATCTCTTCCTGCCCTCTGGCCTGTAAAATTAAGATAGTGACTCATTGTTAGTGAAGATGAAGAAAATTAGAATTGATATTTCTGATAACTTTCTTCTGCAAATAGGAAGGAATACTTTTATTAAAAAAGTAAATGTATGTATATCACAAATCTGGTTATTAATTATCAATAACACTTCATGGTCTTACAAAGTGTTAATCACCCCAAAGGAGAATATAATTTTTCTTGTTAGTTTGTAGTGATTATGGATTATAATCTACTTTCAATTATGGGCTTAAATAATGGTTTTGACAACCATTATTGATCCCAAAGCTATTTTAATTTCAATATTAGAGCTTTATTAGTGTTGGTGAAATAATCTTCTTTGATGTTTTTTTCATGTTTTAGGTCCACCTTGTTAATGATTCTGCACCAACTGGTGATGGACAACCAAAAGCGGCAGATTTACTAGTGCCAAATTATTACAGAATCCAGTTGCAAGTGCTTTTTAATGACTAGCTAACTTAAAGAAATGAGTTATAAGTCTTTCTTTCTTACTCTTAATTACAATAAGTTCACAATGATCCTTCAGTTTGGGCCCTGTTCGCAACTTCCACCTGGTTCAGACGATACATAAATACTACCCAGTGCACATGCCAGCACCTCATAAGCCCTCAGTATGTGGTAGCAGCGACAGGTAAATCCTGTCTCCAGCTGCCTTTTCACCCTCCTCCTTTCTTTCTTCCAATACTTCTCTCAATACCTTGGTGCCCTTTTGTTCTCACCTTTCTGTTCTCAGGAATAAGTCTGATCCAGTCACTTGTACCTTGTGTGAATACAAACCCAAATATAATATTAGCTCTCTCAAGTCCTTCCATTTAGGTTTTAGTCTGTAAAGGGAAATAAAGAGCTCGATCCCACGCTAAGGAAGTTCAAGCATCAGAAGTTAGAAAAGGTCATGATTTGGGGAAATAGGCTTCTCAAAACATCTTCTAGACTACCTGCCCTACTAATAGGTAAAACCAACTGGGAATGGAGAGTTTATTTTTTTATTTATTTTTATTTTTTTTATTTTAGTTTATTCAGTACAGTTTCTATCCTTTATTCCCATTCCAG
>CM052539.1:143652076-143702946 GCA_028533065.1 Trachops cirrhosus
GTCTACCTATGCCTCCATCTTGGCCGGAAGTCCAAGATGAATGTCTTTTAAAATGGATGCCTCAGCAATCAAGAGCTTAATGTCCAGCATATACACTATACTCACTTTTCAATACCCACTTCTCCTGTGAAATGTACCCAACCCCTCCACAGCCCAACTTGGTTGGGCTCTTTGTTGGTGTATGTACAATGCTTATCTCACCATACTATAGTTTTGTTTCCATTGTCTGTCTTCCCCATTAGATCTCATCATTGACCTTTATATTCTAGCATCTATCATTTATAGGAAATCCACTCTTGGCTTTAACCTACATTGTATTTACCATTTAACTTAAAATACACTAATTTCTCTCTAATAATAACACCAAGAACAAGACCACATTTCATGAGTGCTTCCTAAGTGGCAGCCAATATTTTACATATACTTATAGTACATAGGAATATATATATATATACATATAATACAATGTATATTAACTCATTTTATCCTGATAATAACCCAAAATGTACATACATGCTTATTTCCATTTATAGTTGAAAAATCTGAAATTTAAAGAGATTAAGTTAGATATGAGTAAATGATAGAAGATTGAAACCCGCACATCCTGACTGCATGGTCCCAACTCATAACCACTATGCCATGCCGAGATAACAATACAAATTAAGGTGAGTTTTCCCACTTACTTTAGTTCATTTTCTTACTTCTGCAAAACAAATTTAAAATATTTGAATGATTTATTGTGTTACATTAATTTAGGTCATACATAGCTATACTAATGTTTATTCAAATAATATAGGGTGGGGTGGGGTGAAGTACAGATTTTAACACTGTGTGATGTTCTCATGGCTACACAGTAGTTCTCAAAGCTCCACGAATCTTTCAGACTCCTCCATTGCCCTGCTGTGTTTATGTGCTCCACATTCACTCACTCTTCCCTGACTGAAAATGTCATTTTTTCACACTTAGTCATTAAATACAGTTCTTAGAGGAAATGATTTCTCCTCCCCACCACCCAATGTCTGTCAGCAGGGGCTCAAGAGCACCACAAATTCATACTATTGGAATTCACATGATGAGACTGACCTCTAGGAATATTTCTCTGCCTTTCAAGAGGTGCTAAGTGATAGGATCAGAATGGATTTTGTTTGCTTTAATGGGAAAAGTGAGCCTTTTGTTCATTACTTACACTTCTTCCCTGCCAGGGTCCAGCCTCGGCGGGGTCTCAGGGTTCCCAAAGGATTCATGGCTCAGGCGAAGATACAGACACCAAATTAGGTGCCAGAGGACAGCCAGGCTTTTTGGGCCCGACTGACTCACTGAGAAGAATCAATCTTTATTTTTATAGGGGAGGTTATACAACATTCAATGCATAGTGTGATTATTAAAACAGAAACAATTACCATAGAAATAATTTCTAAAAGTACAGAAGGTTTTACAGATCAATCATGTTAAAGAAATAACTGAAAAGTACAGGAGGTCCCACAGATCAACCATGTTAAACAAAGGTTGTTTTGACCAAGAGGGTCATTAATCAGATAGCCAACGAAGCTATATGAGCACAAACTTTCAGGTGCCAATTAGTAACTAGGTGTCTATTAAAATTCTAGGAATTGGTCTAAATTAGAGGGGTGCAAGGGGAGATTTATAGGTTATATAGAATTTAGCTATTGTCCATTGAGGTTAGATTTGTCTCAGTTAGGTAACTGGTTTTTTGCCAAAGCTTTTTGATTTGTACATCTTGGAGGGGGGCCATGTTTTGTGTTTGTTTCCATGTGTTTGAGATTATTATTTCCAAAGAACTCCTTGCTTCTTTACACTCCTGTCCAGGGTATGGGAGGGGTAGTGGCTCTAATAAATCTTAAACTTTTGAGTGGTGACTCCTTAAGAAACATTCCTAGCAACAGCTTCCTTCAACATTCTGGCAGTTGGTCTGCCCATTGTTTAATTTTGTCCTTAACTTCCCAGGTGGGAGAAGCAGGCAGCATGAGGGTTGCTAGGGGTCTCTATTCTGTGGTCAACAAGTCATTTCGCGCAGAATCAGAGGCATTGCGCAGAATTTTTGTTATAACACACAGGTATCCAAAAATCCCACCACCTATTGCTAGCAGAGACAGGCTACAGGAAGAGGTAGACAGGAGATCCGGCCATAGTTGCCTCTGCTGTGCAGACGCATCTCATCCATCCCGACTATGTCAAGGGTCAGCTGTTGGTCGGCTCCCAACACTTCCCCTCTAAAAACATATCTAACTTTAGAACATGCTTTTTTGGCATGGTTGGAAATGGAAGCATCCTGAGATTTTTAATATGTCCAATAAAACTCACAGAAGACTGGAGGCATGATATGAAGTGAGGTGCATTGTGGTGCACAGAGATGTGTTTTGTTTCAAAAATGGACCTGATGCTCCTTGAAAATGAGAAAACAAGGGAGATTTTGGAGGGTGCTGGGAATACACAATGCTCATTCTCATTTCCACTGGAATACCACAGAGGCAGTACTCAACTTGCTTAAAATTAAAAGATACATCAAGAATGCAAAACATCATATCAAATTTTAACCAGGCTTTTTAGTTGCTTTTTAATCCTTTCCTGATTCTTCATTTCTTTCCATTGGAGGAATTTCTTTGTTGTGGGCTGTTCATCCCCACCCCCTGGTGACCCCACTCTCGAGGACATGCACCCTCAGCACCCTCAGGGTCCTCGGAGCTGCTCACCCAGCACCTGCGCCTAGTCTGTGCAGTAATGCAGTGCTTCCTTCCTTCTCTTTGCTGCTTTTTCTCCTCAGGCCCACCCTTCCCCTCCCTTTCCCTCGCTCTATAGACACCTTCCTTTCCTTCTTTGTTCCCCCCTCACCTCCCTAAACCACCTGTAAACTGTAAATAAATTTCTATCTGGGAAGCTTGGTCTCAGATAAAAATGATGTTTTCCTGTGAAACTAGAGATCCCTGCTGAGCACTGGCCACTCCCTGTGGCTAAACTATAGATGTTACTATATATTTAAGAGCTGCCCAGGGCAGAACTGGGCATTAGGAGGGTTCGTCTCTGAAATTAGTAAACAGTGAGTGTGGCAGGACTCAGCCCTGGCTCCACTAGTTTAAAAAAAAAAGTGATATGAATATAACAGCTGGGTGTCACTACCCCTCAGCAACTATCCGGTGGTCCTAAGTTCTAGGATTCCAGCTAGGACCATGGTATCAAGCAGAGCACCGAGCACCGGCTTGCCCTTCACAAATGAGTGAAACTGGAAGGGTGAACACAGTGTGGAGCAGGGCTATCACAGCCCAGACCGGCGATCACAGGTGCCACCCAGAAGGGGTTTGGTGTGGGAGCAGAGAACAGGGTTGAACGTATGCAGCTACTGGTAGCCCCAGTTAGTGAAAACTGAAGTGATGGTATTCTGAGTTAAGGTATGACAACAAGATGGGTGGTCCACAGTGGTGACCAGAAGGGGAAGGGCAGTAGTGGGGAGTGTAGAAAAGGGTGGGGGTACTTCAGATACACAAACCATCAGCTAGAGTTTGGCGGGAGGGGGTTCAGTTGATGGGAGAGGAACTGGGAGAGCCCCGCAGTGCCCGAACTCAGACCATATCCAGTTCTAAGGCTCAGAAACAATGACAGGAGGTCCAATTACCTTCCCTGAAGCACTGAGTCCAGATCAGACCAGCAGAAAGGATAGCTTAAAACAGCTGAGAAGGTGCTAGAGGGCCTTGGACATCAGCTAAGGAAATCACACTTCATCTGCTACACCTGTGATCTCACCTGGGGAGCTGCTGTATACATACATGGCATCACCAACACACATGGGGATGACACCATGTCTTCCTTCTCATAATCCCTCAAGAACCCATAGTTTGTAAATGATCCTAATGCATAAAAGTGAATGAATTCAAGGTTAACCTGAAAAGAATATCACTTTCACATTGTGACTTGTTTTCTTGAACAGGAGAATAAGAAACACAGATACAGCTGGCATGTTTGCTTAACCCTGGGGATGCTGTGTGAATGTGCCAGGCATATGATATCAGTTCATATATCACATTGGAGAAAAGGCAGAAAATTGCCCTCAGAGTCAATGGAGAGTTGGTCTGAGGGGATGCAGAGGTTGGGCAGAGAACAACTGTGTTTTGTTGTAAGCCCTCCTGTAATGTTCAGATTGTATTTTTTGTTGTATGCGTTTGAATGTGTAAATGCATTAGACTTGACTATCAGGTCATCAGTTCTATACTACATCAAAAGGGAGGGAAACATAGGGACAATATGTTAATGCATTGTCGCAGGCAGAAGATCAAGGCAGCCTAACCAGCAGATACAAGAATTTTAAAAAGAAAAGATTAGTAGGCAGGGACCATTTAATGTGGGCATAAAGAAGTTCATATATCTCTCAGAAGTCGTTATAGCACATTGAGTGTTAGCCTTACGGGGCCAGCGCCATACTCACACTCCAGTGAAAATCGGAGTATCCCAATCACACACTGTTTAAGGGGCCCGGAGCAAGGGAATACACTTTAGCACAGCTTTTATCCAAAGGAGTTAAGACCACAAATGAAAGGAGGCATTGTTCCATTGTGCCTCTCCCCCCCCACAGCACTTAATTAAACCTGCCCTGGCAGTGTCTGTTCTGTTCGTTCACCCAGCTTCCTTAGGGGAAAATCACCTCCTCAGGGTTTCTCTTCCCTCAGCTACTTGAGATGTTTGTCTGCTCCAGGCCAGGAAGAGCTGCAGACCCGGCCCCAGGAGAGCCACTGAGCTTCTGTGAAATGGGAGGAGGAAAGTGGCCTGTCCTTGCTCCTTGCCCATCACTCAGAGATGCTCTTCACCAAGTCCCACATAAAACTGAAAAACTTAATCCCCTGCTGTCATTCCTCAGCTCCACCTGCCTGTTGGAATAATTGAAACTTGAAAGGTCTGCTTTGGTTGCTGCTTAAGAGGAAAGCTTAAATTTTAGTGGAAAACCTTAGTACATACTGTCTCAAACTTTAAATGTTGGGTGTTTTGTGAAATTTGGTGTCTATCCTCTCCAGTTTTCTACACAGAGAATCAGGTAAAGGCTTTGTGACCAGGTAGACCAGGGCTGTCCAAACTTCCAGCATCCCTGAGGCACACTGGAAGAAGAGGAGTTGCCTTGGGTCACACATTAAATACACAAACACTAAAAAAAACTGATGAGCAGACAAAAGGTTTTAAGTTAATTTACTATTTTCTGTTGGGCCACATTCAGAGCCATCTGTGCTGAATGCGGCCCATGGGCCATGGGTCAGACACCCCTACAACAGAGGCAGCAGTGGGAACTTCAGGACCCTTGTTCAGTCACAGCCCACATGGGTGCCAGGTGGTTCTGAGGGGTGGGGATCTAGGCTTCCCCAGCACTAGGGGCTCCTGGGGGCTTCCAGCACCAGCCAGAGAGCTCAGACCCACCAGAGGGGTTCAGGTGGGCCAGCTGCATTAGAAAGGGGGCAGAGGGACCTCCAGCTCAGTCCCCACTGTTCATAGAAGTGGACTCAGACCACCCACACCCCAAGATCACTGCCTGGACCTATCTTGGGAGGCTGGACTTTAACTCCCCCCTCCACTCTCTTTTCCCTATCTCTTCCTTTTATCCTTCCCCTTTCTTATATCTGCTATCCTTCTTTCCTCCCTTCACCTCCTTGTCCTTCCCCATTCTTCTCTCTTCACTACTCCCCCCTCCTCCCCTTCCCTATCCTTATACTGCCCCTCCCTCCTCTTCCTCTTTTTCTTTCTCTGCCCTTATCCTTTCTTCCCTCACCCCTGCCCTTCCTTCTCTCCCTCCAACTTCAACGATATAGATCAAATAGTTCTGTCTGCTCCAAGACAATCAAGGTCAGTCAATCTCCAGAGGCCTTTCCCAGTTACCTGAAGGCCAAAAGTTCAGAATAAAATAAAGAGCTATTCCTTTTCCCCCCTGGGTTAGAGAAGGGGTATTCATGCGTGGAGGACACTCATTTTTGAAGAATCAGGTATTTTCACTGGCTGCCTCTTCATGGTTGCAGCTTTCCTTCCACAGGCTCCTGCCTGCCTGCTGGCTTCTAACCCTGCCTCCCCTTCCCCCACCTAGAGGACAGAACTGCAGGGTGGCCTGTGTTTACAGGGCCTGGTTGAAGGAAAGACTCTACAGCTGGGGACATTGTGGTGCTCACAGGAAAGGCTCTGGTGCAGGCTGCGCCAGCTGCAGTCCTGAGCAGCCCACCCCCAGGGCCGCCCCAACCTGCCCCCCACCCCAGCCCACGATAGGCAGGGCTCCCTCTGGAGCAGAGGAAGTTTAAGCTCCAGGGCCCTTGACTTGCTCTTGCCCTTCCAAGAGCATGGGAATAGCCCCACATTGTGTTCCCATGGTCTTGTGTTTTTGTAAGTTCTGTAAAAAGAATATATTTTAGCTACAGTTGGGGTCAAGTGCTGTTGGTGTCCACTACAGTTTCCCCTCCAACAGACTTCTCCCCTGGTCACATGGCCCTAGAGTGTCTGTGGGCAGATGGGGGACCCGACTAAGGGGAAACAGAATTGGAAATACATTTAGTTTGCCTTTAGTGGGATTAGCCCGTGTGGCCCAGAGTCACTTCTGTGCAAGGGCAAGTGACTGCTGGCCATCCTGGTGCAGAACTGGCTTCCAGGAACAGTGCCTCTGGTTGAAGCAAAGATGAGCATATCCCATAGCACCTGGCTTCAGAAATCTGCAGGTGGTGGAGGAAAACCAAGGTTTGAAATTCACTGAGCCAGAAGCTAGTTTGGGGAATTCCATCAGGAGATGAGCAAAATTCAAAATGGAGGATTCTGTTCTCATGACACCCCGTCAAAACGCAAACTCAGGAAGATATTCAGTGGTGTAGCACATACACTGAGAAGTGTCGTGGAGAGTTGTGTGAAATGGAGTTGATCAGAAATCTTGTCTTTGCAGGGCACTTACCTGTAGCCATACTGCATGCAGGTGTGTCTGCGTGTAAGCCGGCGTGCTGCAATCAATGCCTCCCAGCTATCAATAATTTTGATCAGTCTTGCTAGAAGGAAGCCTACCTTTGCTTCTTGCTCTAATACAAAATCATTATCATATAAAGAGAGGATCAAAGCATGCAGGAAAAACTGACAAATTTATTTTAACTAAAACTTATTTGGGGGTACATCAGGCAGTTAACTAATTAGAATAGTATATGTACTTCCTGAATTTTGGGATATGTTTTACATTTTCCAGCTTTTAAAAGTATGTGAGTTTTGGTCATTTATTTTCTAAAGCTGCTTTCATAAACAGCCCCCCTCCAAAAGAAAATGTATAAGCTTCAGTTCCCACAGACCTGGACCCTCCCCACCAGCAGCCTCTGTGAGCTCCTGGAGAAAGGACCCGGTTTTTCTCTGTCTTGCGGGGAGCCTGTCCAACCTTGGCCCCCACATGCCCGGAGCAGTTGAGTTAGTGAGTGCAGCAGGCAGCCTTCCCTCCAGGAGTCCTGCTGTGGGGGCTGCAGAGTGTTTTCCTGAGGCTCCTATTCCAGGCTGTCAGGCCCTGCTCTTGCTGGGAAAGACAACAGAACAGCTGTCGGGCCCCACCTCCCTGCTGAGTGCAGGCCCAGCTGTGTGCACTTCTCATTTTGCCGTAGATCTAATTGAAGTTCTTTTGATTCTGGGAGAGGTAGGATGTCTTTTTTCCATACCTTCCCTCTGCTTTGTATTGTGTCAGGTTCAAGTGATCTGTCTTGCCTCAACTACAGCAAGGCTGTTACCAGTTTTCTGTTTTCTTTAACAGAGTTGGCGTGGACCTGGATGAAGATCCGAAGGAAGAGCCCTCCTCACACCAGGCAAGTCAAAGAAGCCAATGCATAGAATACAGAGGTCTGAGGTGTTCTGTTCCATGGAATGTCCCATGCTAGTCCAGCATGTGGTCAAGAGGCTTATTCTAAAGGGAGCTACCTCTGCAGATAAAACTAATCAGAGGACTATAGTACCCACTGGGATTTAGGGAGTCACTAACCTCTGCATAACCTTTGGAGTGCTTACACTTCACATACACTTGTGCCCTCTGTGTGACAGCAGGAGGCCCAGAAACTGCAGTGTGGGAGCAAGAACAGGACTCTTAAAATTGGGTAGCCTAGAGTTCAAATCCCTGCTGAGTAACTTGCTAGCTAACTAATCACAGTGAAATTTTCTCAATGCACGTGCGATGCATGTTGGGCATCCAACAAATGGACCTGTTTCTGAGACATGACTATTCATTTACCAGGTCCGGGTGTACAGATATATTGAAAATTTGCAAAAGCACAGCAGCTGACTTAGCTAAGCAATCATTATCTACAGAGAGCTGAAAATCCTTAGGGAAAATCTTTCAGAACAATCTGTTGTTCCCTCCAGTAAGGGAAGTGTTTTCTCCAAGCTCTGGACTTGAACCTGACATCAGAGTAGTCGCTGCAGTCAGGTTCCACAGATTGTCACTGCGGTTTTGCATTAGTCATTTTTAACTCAGTACTTGAACAGTTGTGTGGAAATGTTTCACCTTTTGCTGAAATTGCTAGTAGACAGACATGATCAAATAGCATAGTGAGTGATGTCGCTTCAGAATTGTGCATGATCATATCTGAATTTGAAGGAGATCCATCTCTTTTATGTATGGTTTTCCCCTACAGTACCATCAATGTGGTATAGCCGGTTTAGTGCTGCTGCTTCCCAGGTTCACATACACAGAAAGAAGGGTCCTGTGCTCTACAGAAAGGGCTGGAAACTTATGTTAATGATCCTGGCTCACATATACTTTAATATTTTTGTCACATGTGCTCCAAAGCTAGGCCGATGGTATATTCTGAAACTTTTTTGCCCAGGAAACACACCTAACTGCAACCTGAGCACAGTGGGGTGCCAGCACACTGGGATTAGGGCCAGCTCGGTGACCTCAGAAGGAGATCAGAGCCATCTCCTTACACTGGTGGGCTGTCATGAGCGGGTACTAAGGGCTGGTGGTAGCTCATTTTCACAAAGCATTTTCATCTTATATAGGTCAACTAATCCATTCTTCTACTTTCAAGTAAAGCTTTCATCTAAATTTTACCTTCTCATATCTTTTTCTCTAAAAGAGATAGAGTAAGAAGATTCTTTATCTTTCTCTAACTGCCTAATATTTTATAATCACATATAATTATTGATAATATTACCTACTAGCCTAACTCCTTTCTTTTTCAATTTAAGTGCATTTTATTTTAGCTCATTCACACTAATGTTAATTCAGTAATAACTCTTACCTGAACATACTCAAAACAGTAGAAAACTTTTTTGTTGTCATTAGTGAATGAGTTGGTACAACACAGTGCAGTGAAAACTACGTGGTATTTGGCTCTGAGGCAAGTTTTTTACATCTTTGAGTCTCATTTCTTTGTAGTGTAGAAGGTGAATAATAATAATGTCTACTTCTCCAGGTTTTTGACAATTAAGTGAAATTGTATCTATAAAAGCTACCTAAAAATTAAATTAGTTTTGAGGCAGCTTACACCACCATGTATAACAAAATAAGAGTAAAATATTTTTAAAGAATTTTAAAATTCAGTAAAAAAAATTAATAGAAGCAAAGAGCCAAAATCAAAGGAGAAAGAAAAGGAATCATAAATAGTTAGATTATAAGATCCTATAGACTTGCTATTGCTGAACCATAAGTAACCTTTCTGATAACCAAAGTGGGGGGGAATTAATAATCAGTAATATACTGAATTATTATCATTAGAGAGCAAATTATACTCTCTCCTCAGGTGATAAAAAACTTCACAGGCCACGGTGTTTTAAAAGAAGTTTCTCAATTGGAGCTTGCAGTAGAGGACTGATAAAGAGCTATCTAAATGTTAACTAACATTATAATTTGCATGGTTTCTACTGAGTTGCTGCTGCTTAAAAATAATTTTTATTTTAAGAAGCATCCTGAAAGTGCTCTGAATAATGATAATGTTTGGCTACCAGGTAGCTACCTTTCAAAAAGAGTTTTTCTCCACACCTTGGAATAATTCTTGTGTTCAGTGTCAAGACAGAGGAAGCAGTGGGTCCAGGCTGTAGGAACAAACCACAGCACCCATGCAGCAGCCACTGACCCCAGACAGTTTTTGTTAGTTTGTTTTGGTACTTTCCAAACCATGCGTCAGTAAGCTCTCTGCCCCCACTTGGCCTGACAGCTCCTTGTTTATGATCAGCATCCCTTGCTCAGTCTGATGACAGGACATAAACCCTAATTCTTAGGAGGACTGTGTGCTTCCACTTGGTTATTAGCATTTACTAAACTGGGCTTGCATTAACAAACAAGATAATCCTCGTCCTGGTCAACCTCTTTTTAAAAAAGGTGTTATTTTTACTTATCAAAAGCTAAAAATTTCAGAGATAGTTATGGCAATTATTGATCGTGCACTCTCAAAATCAACAACAAACATATTTTTAAAGAAAAATTTTTTATTTATGGAAAGTTTTTTTAAAAACCCTTGGGAAATATGAACTTGTAGCTGTGACTAACTAGCAACATCACAATTTTTCTTTTTGCCTTGTAACACCTTTAGAGTGTGAATGGTATTGCACTCTTACTTGTATCTGGCCCAGAAACTTTAGAAACCACGTTCCATATGTGGTTATTACACTTTAATACACACTCTACATAAATGTGCTTTGAAAAATGGAAGCTTTGCAGTTGTGAATTCTGTCTCTTAAATTAAAACACACACACACATACACACAAACCTCAGGACACTCCCCTTTGCCCCACAGGAAGTTTTCCTGGTAATTGGTTCTGAATTGATTCTGTGTCTTTGGGAGCACAGCATTACAGAGAAGGTGACTCACTGGAGCATCACACCTGCTTTTAATCTTTTAATGAAAATTCCTGCTACCCAAGAAGGGCTGCTACTATTACTCCTCTTTTTCCCTTTTGCCATTTTTCCCAATCATCCTAATATGTGTTAGGTACCGGTAGTGTTGTCAACACTATTCTAAGCACCTTAAATACGTTAACTCCTCAGTTTCCAAGATAACCCTGAGTGCAGACTATTATCATCCTTATATTTCAAATGTAATTTTGTACATAGTTACATATTTCCCCCTTAAAAGTATATCAAAAATTACACTAGTTCCAGTATCCCATGTTAAAAAATGGCAGATTGTATATAAAAAGATAAAATGATGAACTAATTTAAGGCAGTTAAACTTAGTAGTTAACTTTTGGGGGAGTCAAATGTTATACATGGATTTTTTACTACATAGGGGTTCAGTGTCCCTAAACCCACACATTTTTCAAGGATCAACTGTACTAATACACTACTGTTCATCAGAAGCCTTAACTCATAACATAAACAATCAATTAACACATATTTTGTAGGTTATATGGATTATATACTGTATTCTTACAATAAATTAAACTAGAGAGAAGAAAATGTTATTAAGGATATCATAAGGATGAGAAAATATGTTTGTAATATTTACTGAAAACATCTGCATAGGACTTACAGTAAAGATAGTATAGCAGGTAAATACTGTTCTTGCCTCCTCCCATGACCACATCAAAATTATAACTAAACTACAGAACAACCATCACAGATAAGGACCCAAAATCTAGCTGAACAAAAGTCCCATGACTAAGGATATAAAGAAGAAGGCAGGTGAAGACTGATAGGAGAGGTGGAGATGAGAACAGGCTGGTCCCACACCCATGTGTGGCAGATGAAAATTGATAGGGATATCTCAGGTGCAGGGGTCCCCTCTGCGGAGTGAGGAGTCCAAACCCCACACCAGGCTTTCCAGCCTAGGGCTCCAGTGCTGGGAGGAGAAGTCCCCATAACTTCTGGCTATAAAAACCATCCAGCATTGTGGCTGAGTGAGACAGAGGCTTTTGGAGTCCCCAGAGGCTTTTGCAGTTCCTCCTAAGGGACTATGCATAGACTCACTAAGACTCACTTGCTCTGAGCTCCAGTACTGAGGCAGCAGCTCAAAAGTACCAGGGACATATAGGCAGGGACTGAATTGACTGGCTTTAGGGCAATGTCTAAAGGGATAGCTTTCTCTCAGACAGAAGTGTTGGCAGAAGCCATTGTTCCTTTGCTAAACTCACAGCCCAAAAAGCTGGCAGCAAGGCCATATATGAGACTCCACCAATCTGGCTCACACTGTTCTGCCTACCCTGGTGATTCCCTGAGATCCCACTCTACTCAGCTTTTTGGCCCACTCAAGCTGTTTCCACAGTGCTTTTCCATATGAAGGGCCCATCTTGACTCATGCTGTAGAATTTCTAAAACCTCTCAAAGGTTTACAAACACCAAATGAGCATCATCTGACCTCAGCATGCTCAGTACTCCTTGCTCGGTGGCTTCAATCTCAACACTAGTTCAGCCAACTTCGGATTACACCTTAGTTTCTACCAGGCACCTCCAAGCCCAGCACAAGTAGCAACATTCTGCATACCATTTCATAACTTATACCAAGTGTCCCCAGGCTAGGCATAGGCAGTAGCTGACCTCAGTCTGCACCAGAGCCCCTCCCAAGAGTCCCCAGAATTTATGTACCTGGTGGCCATCTTTATACCACACCAGAGCACCATTCAACTACCTCTAAAAACAAGACACCCAAATAGTAGACTCAACAGACAACAGAATGATGCTAAAGTGAATCCGGACCCATGGGGTCAGTCCCCCAAGCCCCACAGCAGCTCATATGCTATGGTCATGGCCAATTCTCATAGTAGTCAGGCTGAGGGTCAGTCCCACCCACTGATGTGGCAACAGCAATCAAGGCTTAACTACACAGGAGGGTTCACACAGCCTACACAAGTAACACACCTGGAATACCTGGTTCAGGTGACAAGGGAGAATGTACCACTGGGCCCCACAGGACACTTACTATATAACTGTATTCTATCAAGACCAAGAGACATAGCAGATATACATAATATATAGAAACAAACACAAGGAGGCATCCAAGATGAGGAGATGTAGAAAGACATCCCAAATAAAAGAATAGAACAAAACTCTAGAAAAAGAGCTAAACAAAATGGAGACAAGCAATCTACTAGATGCAAAGTTCAAAACACTGGTTAAAAGGATGCTCAGTGAAATTAAGGGAAGGGTAATTTAACTCAATGAGAACTTTAAAAAGAGATAACAAACATAACAAAGGAGATGGAAAACATAAAAAAGAACCAATCAGAAATGAATAATACATTAGAGGGAATCAACAGTAGAGTAGAGGAAGCAGAGGATCAAATCAGCAATTTGGAAAACAAAGTAACAGAAAACACCCAATCAGAACAGCAAAACAAACTAAAAAATCCACCCCCCCAAAAAATGAGGATACTTTAAGGGGCCTCTGGGATAACATTAAGTACACTAATATTCACATCACAGGGGTACCAGAAGAAGAAGAAGAGAGAGAAAGGAATTGAAAAACTATTTGAAATTATAATGGCAGAAAATTTTCCTAAACTGGTAAAGGAAATAGACATACAAGCCCAGGAAGTTCAGAGAATCTTAAACAATATAAACTCAAAGACACTCATACCAATACACATCATAGTTAAAATACCAAAGGTTAAGACAAAGGGAGAATCTTAAAAACAGCAAGAGAAAAGCAGTTAGTTACCTACATGGAGGTTCCCATCAGACTGTTAGATGATTTCTCAAAAAAACTTTGCAGGCCAGAAGGGATTGGAATGAAATATTCAAAATGATGAAAAGCAAGGACCTGCAACCAAGATTACTCAACCCAGCAAGGCTGTAATTTAAAATCAAAGGAGAAATGAAGAGCTTTTCAGACAAGAAAAAGCTAAAAGAGTTTATCACCACCAAACCATTATTATTATAAGAAATGTTAAAGGGATTCTTTAAGAAGAAAAAAGTATAAAAACCATGAATAATAAAATGGCAATAACTTTCAATAATTACCTTAAATGTAATTATTTTAGTGTAAATGGATTAAATGCTTCAATCAAAAGACAGAAGATGGCTGAATAGATAAAACAAGACCTGTATATATGCTATCTACAAGAGACCCACTTCAGACTTAAAGACATACAGAGAACTAAAAGTAAAGAGATGGAAAAAGACATTTTATGCACATGGAAATGAAAAAAAATCTGGGGTAGCAATACTTATATCAGACAAAATCGATTTTAAAACCAAGGCTATAACAGGAGACAAAGAAGGACCCAGCAATTCTAATTATTGGTATTTATCCAAAGAAACCCAAAACACTTCAGAAAGACAAGTTAATAACCCTATGTTCACTGCACCATTATTTACGATATCCAAGATATGGAAGCAACCCAAGTGTCTATCAATAAACGAATGGATAAAGAAGAGGTGGTATACATATACAATGAAATATTACTCAACCATAAAAAAGAATAAAATTTTGCCATTTGTGACAGCATGGGTGGACCCACAATGCATTATGCTATGTGGAATAGGTCAGATAGAGAATGACAAATAGCATATGATTTCACTTATATGTGGACTATAAAAAACAAAGTAATGAACAAACAAAACAGGAACAAACAAACAGAAAAAAACTCATAAATACAGAGAACAATTTTATGATTGCCAGATGGGAGGGAGATGGAGATCTAGATTTAAAAAAATGAAGGGATTAAGATGTGTATATTGACAGTTGTAAAAACAGTCACAGGAATGTAAAGTACAGCTTAGGGAATTTGGTCAATAATATTATAATAACTATGGTGTCAGATGGATACTAGACTTATTGAAGTGATCACTTTCTAGGTATGTTAATGTCTAATTAGAATGTCATACACATAAAATGACTATAATATTGCATGTCAACTATAATGTAAAATATTATGAAAAATAAAAATAAACAATCTGTGTGTAAATGGACCTATACAGTTCAAGCAATATTGTTCAAGGACCAACTGTGTATAGCACTGTGTATTTATCTGAAAACAAAACAATAGTTTTCCCTACAAAACTATTTTCAAAATATATAATGGCTTCCCATGGTAAAATAACTTGGTATCACAAATATATCAATACCACCAAACCAATACTATAAGAAATATTACAGGGACAACTTTAATAAGAAGAAAAAATAAAAATATGAATAATAAGATGGCAATAACTACATACCTATCAATAATCACTTTAAATGTAAGTGGATTAAATGCTCAAATCTAAAGACACAGATAGCTGAATGAAGAAGACAGCAAGACCCACACATATGCTGCCTACATGAGCCCCACTTCAGATTGAAAAACACAAACAAACTGAAAGCAATTCGTGCATTGGATAACAGACAATGAAGAATTATGATCCCAGAGAGAAAGAAAACAAGTGAGGTGAGCCTACACTCTCCTTGACCTTCTGTCTGGAGGCCCTTTCCCAACTGCAGTGCGAGGAGGTAGACAGTCCAAGCAGAGAGATCAGCAGGCTCACTGAGCTGAGGAACTAGAGACTGGAATTTGCGTGTTGCTGAAGTGGCTGGAAATTTTTGCTGTTGTTGTCATCCTGAGAAAGTTACTTTAATTCTTTGAACTTTAATTTCATCATTTATAAAATAGGGGTTGTAATAGATATCCTGATTGGTCAAGGTAAAGATTAAGTGTGATCTTACGTATTGCACCTGATGTACGAAAGGTGCCCCCTAAGGTACAGGTGCCATCTTCCTCTGCTTATTCTTCCTCATTATTATTTTTGCTTTCTAGAGCTTGTAACTGTAGAGCTTGCAGGTAAGATAAATATCAGTGTATGGAATTTCATCCTACACAGTAAAAATTTGGCTGTATAAGTCATAAGTTAAGTATAGCCAAAATAAATTTAATGTTAGCCTAAGGAGAACCCAAGATATTTGCTCTGAAGTATTCATTGTATTTTTCTCAAACTACTATTAGTTACAATAATATAAAAAACCCTCATCTGGGTGAGATCAGTTTTAGAGCCTAGTACGTATTCAGTTTCTGAAATATTTGTAGGGGTGTAGCGTGGAATTTACATTCTATGAGGCCAACTCCAACAGCATAGGAGCAAGTATGGAAAAATGTTAATAGTTATTAAGTATGGGGGATGTATATGTGAGAACCTTTATTCTGTGTTCTATAAGTTTATTAGAAATATTTGGAATATTCACAAGGCAAAGTGAAATTTTATTTAATAACTAGGAGACCCTACCATCAGTTGATTAATCTCTTCCCCTTGTGAACCTACTTATATTTCCAGTCCTTGGAACTCTAGATGACTATGAGTAATAAGTACCAATTGTGCAGAGAACAAATGTTTTTATTCTTTCCCACATGAGCTCTTTCAAGTTCTAAAGGTACTCCAGGTGAAGGTTTTCTGGGAATTAGTAAACAAATCTTCATTCACCTTGCTCACACCCTGCCTTTTTTACAGACCTTTTGCTATATCCCTTCTTACTGAGGTCTCTACTGAAGAAGTCCCAGTCCTTTCATTATCCCTTAGTTATTTCAATACCTTAGTTATTGAAGTGGCCCTTCTCTGAACCTCTCTCAGCTCTGCTCTGACTTTCCTGAGCTGCAGTGACCAAAACTGTTCCACCCAGGTGACACAGAAGCATAAATGACAACCAAAAATAAAATTTGGAAGTTAGCATTAAGAGAGCCCATAGAGAAACAAGCTTAGTGGTAAAAAATAAAATAAAATTATGGCTCTGGACTATGTAGCTGAGTTGGTTGGAGCATCATTCTGCAACCTAATGGTTGTAGGTTCAATTCCTAGTTGGGACATGTGCCTGTGTCGCAGGTTCTATCTTTGGTCCAGGAGGCAGCTGATCAATGCTTCTCTCTGGCACTGAACTTTCTCTCTCTCCCTTCCTCTATCTCTGAAAACAATGAAGAAATGTCCCCAGGTGAGGATAAAAAGTAAATAAGTAAAAAATAAAATAAAATTATGTGAGAAAATATGAAAATTAAGCTCATCGTAACAATAGAGTGGAAATAGGAGAAAAATTAGTTTTTAAAAATGGTTGTTTTATTACTTCCAAGTTCAAAAGCTTCCATCACATATAGAATAAAACCAAGCTCATCACCCAGGCCAGCGATCTGGCCCCTCTCTGTCTCTGCTGCTTTGCCTCCATCCATTCCCACCTTGCTCTCTCTGCTCCAGCCACCTGGCTTTTCTGCTGCCTGGGAGGCACACCATCACATTGTGACTCCAGGGCCTTCATGCTTGCAGAACCACCTTCCTGGACCATTTTTCCCCTAGATCCCACATGGCCCTCTTCTGCACCTCATTCAGGCTCCTGACCAGATGCCACTTTCTGAGAGCATCCTGCTCTGACCTGCCAATAACTTCTCCTTCATTGTTCTCCCATCCCCTTACCTGTTGTTCTTATTCTCTGAACTTATGGTAGATAGTTGTTTACCTTTGTATTATCATTGTATTGATTACAGTGTAAGTTCTTTGAGGATAAAAACTTGAAATTGGTAACTGCTGCATCCTCCTTGTATCTAGATTAATGCCTGGTATGGGTGTATTGTATGTTTGTATCAATGGATGGGTGGATGGATGGATGGATGAATACCAGTTAAGAGTAGAAGTTCTAGAACCAGATTGTCTGAGTTCACATTCAACCTCTTCTCACTATGTGTCCTTGAGCAAGTTATTTAACTTCTCTGTATATACATTACCTTCATGAATGTACTTTGTAAACTACAAAAGAGTTATGCCTCATCATTTTATTATCTCTTCCCAACTCCACTCCAATGCCTTTTATATCTAGAACTTATGATTCCAATTTATCATTATATTACTCCCTCTCACTACACAAAATTTATCCAAAAATTTACTGGCTTAAAACAACAAACATTTATTATCTCACAGTTTCTATGGGTCAGGAATCTGAAAACAACTTAGCGTGTTTCTGACTCAGTGTCTTTCATGAGGTTGCAATTAGGATGTCAGCTAGAGCTACAGCCCTATGAAGGCTTGACCAGGGCAAGAGGATTCACTCCATGTTGGCAGAAGGCCTCAGCTCTTTTGCTGGCTATTGGCAAGGCAACTCAGTTCCTCACCTCAGGATCTCTCCATAGAGTTACATGAGTGTCCTCAAAACATGGCGGCTGACTTCCCTCATGTGGTCCAAGAGAGACAGCAAGGAGAAAGCCACAATGCCTTTTTATGACCAAGTCTTGGATAAAACACAGCATCACTTCTGTCCCATTCTATTGACTAAAAATCAGTCACTTAGTACAGTCCACACACAAAGGGAAGGAGAAGTCTCCATCTGTTAAAGGGAAAATTTCCAAAGAACATATGGATATACATTTTAAAACTACCTCAATATTATATTCATCTGAACTACTTTTCCCCTGGCTTAACTTGGATCTTCTATTTGGACAAAGTTATTTGAACCAGGCCCTTTCTTTTAGCTAAACCATGAGTTTAACCCATCTGGTGGTATGTCTGTGATGCCTGTATGTCATGTTGACAGTTTCACCCATCCGTAAGTAGTTGTCTCCCTGAGCATGCATTTTCTGATTAGATTTTCTTGGGAATATTTATGAATTTAGCATGGCTTTGGGAGGGAAACTATTTGTATGAAATACTTTCTATGTGGAGGCTAAGAATTAATGATTTACCTTTCAAAATATAAATTTGAAAAAAATCCTATTGGCCCTCAATTATATTATGCCACTTTGTCAGAAGCCAGTAATATTTCTCTGTAGGGACACAGAATCTGCTCTTCCCCTTGGTAATTATAAAATCAAGACAATCAACTTGAAAATTATTTCATAAATAATTTCAAACTGGGGGAAGGTGGTAGAACAAAATACTGCCATCAAATCCCACTCACAGGCACTACTGGAAAAACACTTTGTTGCCCATAAGAAGCTCCACAGATTTGTTATGATAATTATTTGTCTTTGTTATCATTCCATGCAACTCACATTGACATTAATATTGAATGTGAAATCTTGAGAAGTACAAAGGAAAATCTCTTCTCTCTCTTAAACTATTGAATCCTTCTGAAATGAGGAGTGATCCCATATGATTATCCCAGAGCAGAGTTCATCCAGTTCATTTAGCAAAGGCCTCACATTCAAATTTTGATAGAGGAATATATTTACATTTGCTTAGTTGTTTTTCATTGAGGTTAATACAACAATGTCTTGTTTTTACAGATTTCTGGCTGGAGCCTTTTGTTTTCTTTCTCTCAGGAGTCCATATAAGCTGAAAACAAAGAATGCCATTATCATTTTCTGTTGCTCCCACTCTGGGGTGTTGCTAAGGGTGAGGGGGTCACTTAAAAGACAACTACTTAGTCCCTCCTGTATTCAGTCACTTCCAAACCTTTGGTCTCTTCCCTTGTTCACGGAGAAAAAAGAAAGGTATCAAATGCCCCAGTCATTTTTAAAATTTTCCCAGAAGCAGAGGATAGGAAAGAAAGCAGAAATTGCACATATAGCAAACACTCTGTCTTCTAGAAGTATCAAGGGCAAATAAATATTGGGATTTAGTGCTTTTGAATCTCTAGTTCCCATTTACAGCTGTGAAACATGAGGCTAAGAGTTGGCGTTCTGTTATTAAACAGTAAACATAGAGAGTCAGAACTCAAATCTTGGTCTTCAGTTTCTGGATCCCATGTTTGTTTCAACATGCATACTACTTTTCCTTTGGATAAAGGAACTCAAAAAAGAGGAAACATTTCTAGTGATAAAGGAAATACCACCAAGTTCCAGATTCTACTTCTGATGACTGCTCACATCCATTGTCCTTGGGGTGTGAGCTGATCTCTCCTTCAGAATAAGCCAGGAAAATTGATGCTACCTGCTGCCCTCCACCCATCCACGCCTTCCCAGTGGCTTGCCCTTTGTGCTGCCTCATCAGATCCCGGTTCCAGGGTGACTGCAAAGGCTGGCCTTCCCTTGGCATATTTATCTTCAACCCCCAGTGCACAAGCAGAGCACACAGTAGACTAACTCATTTATTTCTACTCATTTATTGATGGCCTTTCATAACCAAGTTATTAAGTCATCAATAACTTCAGAGATATAAATGAATGGATCCAGAACTGAGCCAACAGATATTTAAGATATTCAGTCAAAATTTTTTTCTAGGATCAGCAGGAAAGTCAAGGCTGAATCATCAGTGGTATCTCCCTCACCTGGGAAAATGTGGTGTGTTGTATTCTATTTGGGACCCAGTTTATTTCTCCACAAAGTAGTAAAGTGAATAGCATCTCCAGTCTCCCAAGTAAGATAACATTTGAGAAATAGATTATATTTGTTAACATTTTTCCAGAATGTTAGCTAATATACGTTTCTATCATCGACTGACAAAAACCTTCCCTAGAAGTTTTGCCAGAAATAGAGTTTAAGCCCTTTCAGGATTGCTTTTGAGTTATGTCAAACTCCACTTAGAAAATAAAATAAAATAAAAGGAATGGAATGGAATGGAATGGAATGGAATGGAATGGAATGGAATGGAGAGAGAAAAGGGAAAAAAGGCAGGGAGGGTTTCTAATACCTGCGAAACCATGAAACTAGTATCTAGGAATCTAGGACATTTCTGACATGGAGGAGAACCATGCATTTTCATTAAGTTTTGGAGTATATGAAGCTGCTCTATCTCAGCTTCCATGAGCACCCCAAGGTCCTGAACTCAGCTCCTTGTTCAAATGCCTCTTTGTCCCAGTTTTCTCCCCATTTATACCCAGGGTCCCCACCTAGATGAAAGGAATCTTGGCTGCTGCTCTGTGCCCTCAGTTGCCTCAGTTTCTTCATCCATAAAGTGAGAATAACCATAGAACATACTTCATTAAATTGTTATAAGAATTAAGAGTTACTATATGAAAAGCCTTTCAAATAGTGTCTGGCACATGGTATATTCAACAAGTGTTAGCCTTTATTGTTATTCTTTTCATTAATAAAATACAGTATTTTCATACAATTAGAACCTTAGAGATAGCCAGTTCAGTTTTTTTCCATCCATTTTACAGACAATAACACTGCAGCCCAAGTAGCAGATTACTCAATGCCTGTGCTTTCCCAGGTTCAGAGGCCGAGTGAGACACTAGCAGAGAGAACACCACCTTTGTAGCCCAATAGTCCTGCTTTCCAGTTCCAGTTCTGGTGCTTGTTGTGTGACTTTGGGCTCATGGGAAGAGCCCATCTCAGATTTTTTCTAGGTCCTCACTTGTAAAATAAGTATAACATGACCTACCTTCATGGATTGTTGTGAAAACTGAAAAATATTGACTGAAAAAGTTAATGACTGGCTAATGTGACTAGCATTCAATGGCTGGGCATTCAAAAGTTGGAAACTGTCACAGCTGCAAATGTGATTCCGCAGGGCTGCTGCAGACTGGGTGCTCAAGTTTTGGGCCCTTGACTGCCAGTCGAGCTGAGCACTTCATGGCCCGCCTTTACTTAAAAATGAACAACCTAACAAAAGACAGGAATCTGCTCACACTTTTTTCTATCAGTTTTCTTCAATAACTATCTGTCATCCCTAGATATTATCAGCTATCAAAAATTACCTGTGCCCAGTGATGGATAAAATTCTGTAAGTTCTTTTCGTTGAGAGAGAGAGAGAGAGAGAGAAAGAGAGAGAGAGAGATGCATACTCTATTGCTGGCCCAGAGCTTTTATAACTAGCTGAGTTGAGGGTAAGTAGTTTTACTTAACTTTGCTGGCTGAGCCCCAACATGCTGTGTCTGCTGGGGAAATGGTGACTAGAAACAACTTGGAGATGATGCAAGATGTTGAAAGCACTATGCACAGCAGTGATTTTGCAAATCTGACACCTTTTTTGAGGTAGAAATAGATAAAGAAAGGTTCAGGGAAGGATGGAATTGAACCAGGCACTTTGGTTTCCTTTTTGGGAAAGAATGATGAATTATGAATAAATTCTAACTCTAGATAAGGATGCATGGACCTTGGCTGGTGTGGCTCAGTGGATTGAGTGTGGGCCTGCAAACCAAAGGGTCACTGGTTCAATGCCCAATCAGTGCACATACCTGGGTTGCAGGCCAGGTCCCCAGCAAGGGATGCACAAGAGGCAACCACACATTGATGTTTCTCTCCTTCTCTTTCTCCTTGCCTTCCCCTCTCTCTAAAAATAAATAAATAAAATTTTAAAAAAGAATGCATGGCACTCAGAGTCTATCAGAAAACAGATCTATGGGACCTGAATGTCTATGAAAAGATTATAGATATCCCACAGTGGGGTTGGGATCCCTGCCCAACTTTGAGAAACAGCTCCCTCTTGAAGTCTTACAATGCTCATTTACAAATGAAACACCCTGAGATGTTCTGTATATAAGAAACCTGCTCAGCACAGCTTTATCTATCCTTTCCTGAATGACTGGCACAGAATTTCCATAACTATTATATACAATAGTGGCTACTAGGGAACACTATTTGGGAAACTACAAGGTTTGAAATCAGATCTTAATTTTATTGTGAGTCTCTGCTTCAACCACTTCAGACAAAGGATAAACGGCTGACTAGAAAGGAACCGCATTTTGCTGTCTTGTATCCCATTTCATTTGGAGGAACAGAACTGTAGCATCTGCCGATCCACATGTCTCAGAGAGCAGAATGCAGCCCGTTGTGTTCAGCTCCTTATCACTAACCAGCAATGGAACTATCTGGGAACTGGCAAAAAATAAATAAAATAAAATGAAAGCAAATCACGTTGGATTCATCCAAGGACTGGCTTTGGAGCAGCCAGTGGGTTGCCATTGTCTTCCATGGGTAATGATTTCTTGACAATGTTCACATCATTTACTGGACTGTGAACTCATGAAACAATTTGGGAATGGAAACTGTGGGCCCAAACAAAGCAATGAAGTCCATGTTAAGATATAAATGTTTTTAATGATGAGGATAATTATAACTGATCAAAGCCTGGAATTATCTTAATATGGAAAATGGGATATGCAAAAGAAGTAAAAATGCCACTGAATCTGCTTGTTACCACACTGTGATGTTCATTATCCTCTGTCTCTAAAGTTCACAAAAACTAGTCACCTTTTTTTCCTTTTTCTGACATTTTCATCTGCTACTCTCACATAAACCCCCACCAAATGCACTCTCTTTTGTCTTTAATTCCTTTTCTTCCTCCCTCTCCCTGTGACCCTTTTGGAAAAAAAAATTAAATGAGACAAACACATTCAACTATTACAGGATTCCTATAGGAATATCTGTTTTGAATCAGGAAAAAAATAAAAATTAACCCTAGCATTTGGTAGTAACCTATCAAAAAGAAATTGAATGAAAACTAGTTTAAAAATTATCAGGCTGTTTTATCTCTTTAGTCTTGACCTTTTGGTAAGACATAAATACCATCCAAATCTGACAGAAGTAAACTGAAAAATTCCCACAACAGCAATCTGACAGAAATATCATTTTTATTTGATGTCAAAAAGCAGCATTTCTTAGCTGTTTAATAAAACAGGAATTATTAAGAAAAGTAAATGTTGAATTGCACCATAAGAGTCTAAGCCAGATGGCAGGATCTCTGAGCTAATTTGCATGACAGCTGCTTTACCATTTAGACGGAATCGCCTATACCTAGGAAATCTTTTTTAATGTAGTTAAATTTAATTTGTTTGACATGTATTTCCGGAGTGAAAATATATATATATTGTATATTAATGTTGATATTACATATTACTATTTTATATTAATTATTCATTCAATGTCTTTTTCTATTGTCTTTCCCCAGGAGGCAAATAACTTGAATAAAAGCACAACAAAAACAGAGAGTGCGTGGCTCTTCAGAATGTGGTACACCTTCGACCATAAGTATCCTTTGAGGGCGACGGTCCCCCAGGTCCTGCAGCAGGGCAGAGATTCACTTAGACCTCTCACTCACTGAGGTTTGCACTCCAGTTCTTCCAGAAATGCGAAAAGGTAAAGTGGATTCACAACCAAACTTATCAAAAACAATGATTTAAAAAATTGAAAAGTTGTGTAGTCCATATTTAGGTGTTACAAGAGGCTACACTGAAATCTCTCAGGGTCAAATGAACTTGGTTTTTTCATGGCTGTCTAGTATTTCTGAATGTCAGATGGTAAAACCTAGAGTCCTGAAGGACCAATCTATTTTATTAGTTGATATTTTACTGTTATCTCTTTGTCAAGATCTCACTTCTGGTCCAGTTGGCCTGCGAGACAACACAGAGCTCCCTCACCCTCTTCCAGGAACCCACGGGTGTGCTTTCATCAATGCCGTAAATACTGAAGGAGTGGGGAGGGGGAATGAATGGGCCGAGGAGAACAATGCTTCTGGTCATTATAAAATAACACTACTTGGTTTTCCAGGCAGACTTCAGTAAGCTATTCCTGGTGAAAGGCAATTTTAAAATTCCAGCAATCAGTGTAAACACAGTGGCTCAGACATACCTTGCCTTGTGACTCACAGGGCCGAGAAGTCAGGGCAGAGAAGTCAGGGCAGAGAAGTCAGGCCAGAAGGGCTTTGCCATCGTGAGCTGCAGCAAGCAGTCCGGCTCTAATCCCAAGCAAAAGCACCACAGAAGAAAGGAAAGGACAGCACTGAAAATTGAATGTGTCGGCTCTTTGTAGTTAGTTTTCCATAGTCACAAATCCCTCTTCTTTCAGGGAGAAAATATCAGTCACTAGGTGATTTTAGAGGTTCTCAACAATGATTAAAGCCACAACAGATCAGTGGGAGAGGAAGAAGAATGAAGAACTGAAAAATGAAATTCAAAGAATAAGATGAAAAAGAGGTAAAAATGAAAAGGGGAGAGGAGGCAAGAGAAATACAGGAAATTCACAGTAGAAAGGAAAGAAAGCAAATTAAAGGAATGACTGTGTACACAAAAATTAAGTAAGAATGAAGTAAAGAAAAGCCACATGAAGATGGCAGAAGCAACAGTAAAACAAGGTGAGAGTTAGAAAGCAATTCTGAAAAAAGTAGAGCATTCCAGGAGTTACGAAATGGAGAGTGGAAAGTGGAGGTTTTTTGAGGCTACAGTTTTGTTTTTCCACAGCTCTGTTACCTATGCTCAGATATCTTGCCTCGCTCGATCGTGAGCTTTTATGGACAGTGTAGGTTGCTACCACCTTAAAAGCAGTTTCTCTTGGCCATTAACTATCTTTTGGAGGTGCTGGGAACTCATTAACTACCCAAAGCTTCCTGGGAGAAGCTGTTTCTTACCAGGTCATGCTGGTTAATGTTCCTGGTTGATTTCTCTTCTGAAAACACAATTTCCCCTGCCATTGCTTAAAGTCTCTAATAACCAAATCTGTACAAAGTAAAAAAATTTTTAACTAAAGAGTGAGCATAAAGGCTGCTGGGTTATGACAAGATGTATAGTAAGAAAATGGTAAATTGGAAATGAGATCAAAGATGTTTTTGTTCAATTTCTGGCAGCGCTGTGAGGAAGGCTTTACAGTGAAGAAAAGGAAAAAGTAACTTTACAACAAGAAAATGAAGTGGGAATCCAGCCAGGTTTTAGGCGTAGAGTAGTGGCTCTAAATTCAGATGATGTAAAGTTCTTACCTCACTTTTCAGCAGGGTTTATCTGTCCACATGACAATGGACAGATTAGCAACAAATAAAAGCAGATTTATACTCTCAGTGATACCCTTTCTCATGGCAACTTGTCCTCCTGTGCATTCATCCTAGAAATTGCAGTGCTATCATCACTACACAAACATATTTTCACGTAGACAACAAAGTTTTAATATCCTAGTTATACTTGCAATTCATGCCCAGAGAGTAGCAAATGAACCAGTTTCCACTCTGTGACTTCTTGATAGATCTGTAATTTTAGAGACATATCATCCACCAGGCATTGTGTTTATACTCTTGTCCCTGTAGAACCCAGGTAATGTACCCCATGAACCTCATGGGTAGGCTCTGCTGGCCTCTGCCAGTGGGGGGATGATGCTCCTACCCCAGGGTCAGGTTGCCTGACCAGGCCAAAAAGAAATTGTTGTGAGGCAGAAAGAAATTGATTATGCAGTTTGGAGCTGCTCAAGTTTCATTTCAGTAAAATTGCATCATGCAAATGAGACATCATAAAGAATTACTGACAGAAAAATAGGAATAAATAAGCCTTCATATTCATCTGTATCAGTCAGGGCTCTCTAGAGAAACAAAAACAGAGCTGGCAGAAGCTATATATATGTAAATGCATACATGCATATATACATACAAACACATACATGTGTATGCACATGTACAGAGCATACATGCATGCATATACACATATGCACATACAGAAGAAGGGTTTTTTCAAGGAATTGGCTTACATGATTGTGGAGGCTGGACAGTGCAAAATCTGCAGGGCAGGTCAGCAGGCTGGAATCTGTCAGTCAGGAGCCAGTGCTACAGGCCTGAGGCAGAACTTCTTCCTTGGGGAAACCTCGGGTTTGCTCCTAAGGCACCCCAACAAGGTGACCCATAAAACTAACAATCACAGTTTCAATTCACATTTGATGTATGCCCAATATTGAGATCCAAGAATAGGAAAAAGACTGTCTAAATTCACCATTGTTATCAAGAAAACAAGCTACTGTTACTTACATAATTTTGTTTACTTGTTTTTACTTTTTCATAAAACACATATACATTTCCATAAAAATTTTTCAAAACTATAGGAGAACAAAAGTAATAAAAATGAACATGTGATGAAGAGGAACAATGGACAACGACTGTGTTGGGTGTTGTATTACTTCACTTCACCTGCACTGCTCTGTAGGGACTGTAGTGCAACACAAACAGACTGCTGGTGGTGTCGGCCTCTGCTCAGACAACCCGGGCTCCCCTGTTCGAGAGTGCTGTCGGAAGCCTGTGGTGCCAAAATTGATGATTAATTAAGATTTCATTATGAGTCATTCAGCAGTAATTCTGAGTCATGCGGTGCAAAGGAGAAAGTGAGAAGGAAGAGGCGAGAAAGGGAATTGCTACTGAGAACCAATGGTTTGCCGCTGGGTACATTACTTCACTTAGTTCTCATAACCACTCTTGGTTTTATCAAATTCTTACAGGCATGCTATTTGAGGTGAAAGAAACAAATTGTCAGGAAACTTAACTTTCTTAAGATTCCATAGCCAGTGTCAATTCTATGATTCAAACTCAGATCTGCCTTACGCTAAAGTCCATTGACATACTTCAATGAACTTTATCACGACAGCTCTATGTCCATGATATCCCTGGCTACATGTAAAGCCCCATCCCTACATGCTCATAAAGTCTCCATTACATCAGTGAATAATCGAGACTGCTCACATTGTGTAGTGTAGAGCTTGTATCTCGAACAGCTATTGAAGATATATGGGGTGATAAGGTTGGGGTCATGGTTGGTCACCCCAGGAACATCTCCGTAAAGCAGTCCCAAGTGTCTGAGTCAGGTCATTGAGTTTTCAGGGGCAGAAAGCCAAATATGCCAAAGATTCCTAACTGGTTTAGTTTCATAGAGATAGATGCACTCTAGCCAAGCCTGAAGGAGGTGCAGGTATAAAACGACACCGAATCCCTAAGTCATTATATATATTCCCATGGGGAGAAAGACTCTTTCCCAGTCATGAGAAGGTTCAAATTTCAACGTGAACCCTCATGTCCTTCCAGACACTAGGAAGGACAGTCCTCTCCTGCTCCTGTTCCTTGGCCTTCCTGAGACATACCAAGCACATTCCTGCTTCCAAACCTTTGCACTGGCTCTTCCCTCTACTGGGGAGGTTCTGCCCTCAGATCCTCGTATGCCTCCTATATCTCTTCCATTCAACTTGCCATTGAGAGCTTCCTGGCTCCATATTTAAATCAGCAGTCCGGGCCCTGACTGGGTAGAGCCTTGTCATGACACGGTCAAGGTTTTGGGTTTGATCCCTGTTCAGAGCACATACAAGAATCAACCAACAAAGGCATAAATAAGTGGAACAACAAATCAATCTCTCTCTCTCTCTCTGGAAATTCAATAAATAAAGTTTTTTAAAAAACAATTTAAATTAGCAATCCCAACAGGACCACTCTTTCTTTCACCCCTTCCCTGCTTCATTTTTCACTGTAACACTTACCACCATCTGACCAGGATATATGCTTTCTGGAAACAGGGGTCTGGGTCTGTTTTCACCCATTGGTGTGTCCTCACAGCATAGAACAGTGGTTGGCACATAGTGAACACAATAAATATTTGTCAACTGAATGAATGAAAGAAACAAGCAAACAAACAAACAAGCAATATTTGCTATCTAGGGCACCTTCATTCTGGACATTAATGTAGCTGGAAAATCCAATTAATTATCTGAAGGTGGCTGAGTCTGAAAGCAGAGCAAGGCATACTAGATATAATCCTAGTATTTCTACCCAGGCTGCTCTTTAGCATTCAAACAGCACACAACATGTAGATATCCAACCTCCCCAGCCTCAGTATCCCACTTCCTAGGCAGGGACAGCCACAGCACTGACCTCCAATGGTCGGTCCACCCTTCCTTAGGTTTAAGTAGTGTACCTGATTGGTATATTCAAAATCAGGCTTAGAAGCTACTCTCTGCCTGGGTAATTTTGGAATGTATCTTCTCTCATCTATCATGTATTCACTTTATTAATATGAAAACTCAAAATTTTGGAGCCACCTGCCATCCTCACTAACAGTCTTTTATAATAAGAAGGTTAGGAGTAGAAATTGATGTCCTTGTATTCAGATCTTAAGTCATTAGACAAAATAACTTGCCTAGACTCACAGTATTATTACATAGCTGGTGTGAGAATCTTATGTTGCCTTATTCACAGTGACTAATGACCCTGCTGGTCTGCTTCCTACAGTCTCTGCCATTCTCTCGGTTATCATCTCTCCCTTTAAGCATGTGTATGTATTAATCTTACAAATGTGAGTGACACCAGATAAGAATGACCTTTTCCAAAAACAAAGGCAGCCTAAAATAATGTTTAGCACTTCCTGTATGCTGATATCAACCAAAAATAAGGAATTATCATGTGGTTGCCAACATTTTACATAAGTGTGAATAAAGTGCAAAGATAACAATGGATCGGCAAGTTGATACAGTAACAGAATTACATAAAACCACGTGGATGGAGACTTCCTTCCCATCACCAGTTTGGAATGAAGAGCATTCTGCGGTATTACCAGCAGAATGAAAGGCTCATACATTATGTGTGGATGAGTTTTCCACTCAAGAGTTTGGCAAGGAAAGTGGCAGATACCAGACCCTCTCCTGTACCAAAGTGTAACAGACTGGGGCTGCATTCCAAGGAAAGTAAACATGAGCATCAGGATAATTTAAAATGATAACTTGGGCCCAAGTATTTAATGAATTTAAATATAATGGCACTGCAGTCTTAGAAAGGAGAGTGGGAGTGGGGAGACTTCCCCTCCAAAAACTTGGCAGAATTCATTATATCCTACACAGTCACACTTATTTTAAATCATAGGTATGAATATTGTGAGCAATAATTTCCATTTTAAACAATGATCACTGCCTTGCAGTTGTTTCTTATTCTGCCTAGCTGAGGCATTCATGAATTATTTATTGGGGTATGACTGTGGCCTTGTGAATGACTTGAGTTTACTTCACAAAAAACTCTCAGAGGAGCTAGGAATGTTAGGTCTGTGATTCTGGTTTTATAAATGAGGCAGCTGAGCCCAAAGGAGGAAAAAGGTACATCCAAGGTCACTGATGGACTGGGAGCCAGCATTCGTAATAGACAAAGAGCAGTCGGTGTCTACCTGAAGAATCCAAGGGACCGGGCTCAGTGGTTCGTCTGCTGATTGCTGGTAGAATTATGTGTGATGCTGTTGTGAGTGGCACGCAATCGGTAGTTTTATGTGATGGTTCTTCACCATCAGCAACTTCACCAGTCGTGGGTAGGCTCTGTTTTACCTTCAGTAGCAGCAGAAAGGATAGCGGAAGATGTAAGCAAAAAAAATCCTTTGTGCTATGAATGCTTTATTGACTGCCTACTATGTGCCAAACAATATACTAGTACTGAAGGCCTAGCATCAAATGGGGTAGGCAGAGATGACCCACATGAAATCTTGCTTATTTGCTTAGTGTACACATGACATTGTAAGGGCTGCCCCTCCCACTAGGGGAAGCTGACTGTAGGGAAGAGTCAAGTTTTCATCTACCACCACCACCCCCTCCCCGCTCCGTGGTTAATCCTGAGGGGATTCAACTTGACTGTCAGTCTCCCTTGTCCTCACAGGGGCTGGTATAGAAAGAGCTTGTAGATAGCACCTAACTTAGCACCTAAGTGTAATGCAATTGAAATTCACTGAGAGAAAATACTAGCTTCCAGGATCCTTGTGTTCCTCTGACTTTTAGATGAGAACCAGTGTCGGGAAATGTTCACAATACCTAGAAATGTAAGCTGTCTTTTATTCAGATCATAACTAGGGTTTTTCCTGATGTCTCCTTCCTTATAATGGGAATAATAAATACCGTCCTTTGTTTTAGCTAAATCCATTGGGAAAGTTGGCTAGTTATTAAAATAGCTTTCTACTGATGAATATTGGTTCACTTGCCTCTCAGAGCCCAAATATATTAAAACAGTTAAACACTGCAGTTTTCTCAAGACCCGATGGCCTAAAGATGTAGCCATGTTCCTTAGCTGGACTACAGCTCTTCTGGACCTCTGACAAGTGACTACAAGTATGATGTTGTGAATTGTTTCCCAAACATGTTGGGTCCCCACTGAGATTGTAAAAACTTGTAGGTCCCAAGTTGATAACTGAGTTTTCTACAATAATCTTAGGATCCTATAAGGCTTTGCATCCTTGATTTGTTTTGTCTTTTTCCCTGCAGTTTTTAATGCTGTCTCATTTCATCTTTACTTTAAGCAAAAAATATTAAAATCTGAATTTATGAAAATAAAAATTCAGAAGGTAACTCCCCCTTTTCTAGAATGGATTCATAAAATAAATTCCTCTAAATCCAATTTTTAAAAATATCTATGGAGCATGTTTTCTTTGCAAAGCAGTATATTAGACTCCTCATTTGTTTATTTATTCATTTATCATAATATGTTTATCAAGAGCTACACTGTCCTGGGCACTAGGGATAATATAGCCATGGACAAATTCTCATGAAGCTTACCTTCCAATCTGGCTCTGTTTTTAAAGTTCTGATTTACAGATGTCTTCTCAGGACCATGATTGTGGCATAAAGAAAGGTGCACTTAGCCCTGGCCAGGGCTTAGCCAGGTGGCTCATTTGGTTGGAGTGTCATCCTATACACCAAAAGGCTGAGGGTTCTACTCCCAGTCAGGGCACATATCTACGATGCAGACTTAATCCCTGTTTGGGGTGCATATGGGAGGCAACTGGTTGATGTTTCTCTCTCACACCAATGTTTTCGTTTCTCTCTGCCTTCCTCTCTCTCTAGAAATCAATAAACGTATCCTTGGGTGATGATTTTTTTTAAAAAAGATGAACTTAGACATTCTATTTTTGATTTTGATAAAATAGAAAAAAGTCTGGTTCCATGGTCAGGATTCAATGATTTGCTTTTGTAGCCTATCCACTAACTAGCTGTGTATTTTTAGCAGTTATTTACCCTCTCTGTGCCTCAGTCTCTTAGCTACAAAATGGGAATAATAGAAGTCCCTCCCTCACAGGTTAACACAAACTATTTAAAACAGTGCTCAATAATGTTAGCTTTATTGTTATCATTACTACCCGATGATGTCTAATCTCTTAAAGAGAAGCATCATTTAATGTGATTAATATTCGTTGCCATTTATTATCTCCAAGTGACCAAAATAGCCATTATTTTGTGCCCTTATAATAATTTTTAGTTGTAACAGCCATATCTTAATACTATAACAAAATCTTCAGTCTCTATTTAAAATTTTTTTGAAAAAGGTTCCACTTAGACTATAAAATCAGATATAAATCTTATCTGATCTTGAGTAAATGGATGTAGCTGGGTGATAGGTAGATTTTGTGTCCTCTATTATGCACATTCCATTGTTTTATTTATGATTTTTCTAAGTTATAGTCCATCATCCCATAGTTATTTTCACCTAAAATTACACCACAGATAGCACTTTGGACTTAACAGAGAAGTGCAGCAATTCTCTGTTCCACAATGGAAGCAGTACGAGCCTTTGATGATAATTACTCCTCTTGTACTTTCTTGTGATAAAGGAAATCTTTCAATTGCTCCTTTCAGGTGAAGCTGTGTGTTTTGTCATTAGCAGTGTGATGTTATATTTGAAGATTTCTGGGTTAGTATTGAATCATTTTATGTGGAAAAAAAAGAAGAAAAAATGCTAAGACTGACAAAAATATAGGTATTACCTCAGTGTTGCCTGTTTTAAATTTAGGTTTTGTGTCTGTTTGTTTACTTTATTACTGTCTTATTATAAAAGGATATAATTCAGAAACAGCCAGATGGAAGAGAAGCGTAGGGCCAGGTGTGTAGGAAAGGGGGTGGGGGCCCCATGTCCTCTCCAGGTATGCAACAATCTTCCGGTCTCCACTTGTTCACCAACCTGGAAGTTCTCCTAACCCCATTCTTTTTTACTGAATCTATTACAGTGAAATTGGTTAATAAAATTATATAGGTTTCAGGGGTACACTTCTATAATACATTATCTGTACATTGTATATGCAGTCAAGTCTCCTTGCATCACCACTTAGTTCCCTTGGAGAAAAAATTTTTTTTTGTTTTTTTAATATTCTTTAATTGCTACTTGGTTACTCCTTCTCAACTGTATGAGCCAAGTCATTTACAGGCTGCTAACAAAGTCATGAGCTACCAGAGACATCTTGTCAGCATGTCATGGCTGCTGGCCTCACATATTATCACCTGAGAGGGAGATGAGGCAGGGTCTGTCTCGTGGACCACGGTTTCTAGCCTTCATTGGCATGTGAAGCTACGGTAGACACAACGCCATACACATGGGCAGACATGAGCCTGCCCTAATAAAAGTTCACTTCACGAGGCAGATGATGATGACATAGTGTCAAGTTATGTCAAACCAGCTCATACATAAGAGTGAGAAGAAAGGTAAGCGTGCTGGTCATTAGTGAAGCAGGAGATGTTGGAGACACACATACCATTCTTCTAGTCCTAGGGGAAAGAGTCCGGGGAGGAATGGGGGTCTCCTGGCATGAAATTGAACAATGGAAAGGGAGGCTGAGCATTCTGAGCAGAGGGAATAACCTGGAGGAAAGTCCCATGACAAGGATGCATGAATAGGAGAAGAGAGCCCGAACAAATCTACCTGCAAGGCCCCGACTTGGAAGGACGAAGGGAAAAGGGTGGCCTCCAGAGGACAGTACTGTCAGCCCTTAAGCCAAAATGGAAACTCTTATTCCCCACACCTGGTGAAGTCAGAATTCCCTTTCATTGGCATTAATTCTATTCCCTACACCTGGTGTAATTAGACTTTCATTGGCATGAATGTTATGTTTTTGTTTGGTGACTCGGATGACTAAAGGAAGAGCAATGTGTCAGAGGCTAAAGAGCCCTTTCAGTTTCCGTTATGTCACAAATCTGATCCATCTGTATGACAGCCATTCATGAGGCACCTACACATTTAATACTTCCAGAATTGCACTAAATTTTAATGTTTCTTCCTCTGGAAAAAAATAAGTATTTTGTTTAAATTTTCTTCAATTATTTTAACAGAATTTAGTTTTAGTACTTCTCCCCTGCTCCCCCCCAAAAAATGTAAGTATGTCTTCCAGCTTCTTCTGAAGCCACAGAGAGAGGGTGGTTGCCCTCAAGATGCCAACATCCTAATGAGGTAGACACAACAGCCACCAATGCACTAAGAACTGTACTAAAGTTATGAGCAAAAGTGCTATGGAAGCCAGAGTGAGGTATAACCAACTAACCAGCTTTAGAGAATTAAGGAAGCAATGCCCACAGAAGGAACTTTGGGAAAGGGGATTAAAAAGGAACAATCTGCCAGGAGCTGAGCCAAGGATGTGAAGGGCTTTCTGGCACAGGAGATAGCACAGGCAGAGACACAATCAGGGTGTGAGGTGTTTGGGGAGGAGAGTCCAGGGTGACTGGATGGGTGGAGAGTGAAGCTGGAGAGTGAACCTGGAGAACTCTGTGATGAGACAGAGCAGGCAGCAGGAGGCCACACAGCATTTTCAGTGCAGAGTCACACAGTCCAGTTAGTTATAATGAAGAGAGTGCATGACTGAGTGGACAGTGCTGCGACAGGGAGAACAATAAAATCTAAAATCATTCCGGACAGTAGCTCCCGAAAACACCCGCGAGCTTTCTATGGATAAAAATGAGGACATGAATGTTTTCATTCTTTCTTGAAAGAAATTTTGAACCATTCAATATGTGTTTCTAAATATAAATGTATCATTTCATTAACACACTGATTCTTAATATCCAGTAACAAAAATAATCCAGTGGTATAATTGTTAGGATCTACCAGCATGTTTTCTAGTTAAAAAGCCAACTCAGTCTCTCAACTCAGCTCTAATATTTCAGTTACCCATTCACGGTCAGAAATGGGATAATTTCTGACAGAGGTTTTAACTAATCTAACAGAAAACATTGAATTCAAAGTCACACTCAAAAAAAGGCAGTTTTTTGCTCCCTATCTGATAAATGCCACCAGCCCTCAGGCCCTGCTCGGCCTTCTGGGACAGGCTTGCCAGTGGTAGCTGATGCTGTGGGTTTTTCAATGTAGGGCAGCAATTTTAAACCAGTGTTCTGCAAGAATTTTTAAACCATGTAACACCTGACTATTGAGTTAAGTGCACTGACCTCTTTTCCCTTAGATTGTGAAAAAAAATTTTTTTAAATGACAACAGCCAGCACAATAGCCATCCAGTGTGAATGAATCAAAATTATACATATGGTTTTTTTGTTGGCAAAAAATAAATGGCAGCAGAATTTGAGTCATGAGTTTATGTGTGTTGTGAGATGAGAAAGGTTGAAAATGGTTCATGTAGGGTCTAGAAGCCCAGAAGAGATAAGTTTTTCCAAAGGAAATGCATACATCCTCAAACCACTGCCTTTTATATCCCTTGAAGCCATTTCCTTGAAATTCCTTGAAATCCACCAGTGTGTTGGGTTTCACTGACTGTTTTCCTGTAAACTTGGCAAGAGCTGATTTCCAGTTTATAAATACAGGCTCCTAAGAAAGTCCCCCCAGTCCTTTATCATGTCTTTAATAGCTGGAACAGAAAGATGGTAACTGCTCTGTCTCTTCCCTCTCTAGCCTTTCCCAGCAACTGCAGACATCTCTTCCTGCACCCCTCACCCCACCTAGCACTTGGGTTGCAGGCAGCAAGCCTGTACTTTACTCTGCCCTGCTTCATGCTGGCAGGCAGAATCTGGGTGAGGGAGGAGGAGAGGGCCCCAGGTACCCCACACCTTAAACAAGTCCAGCAGCACAAGCTCAGAAGGTTTGTCTTTAGCTTGACCATTTATTTTTCCATTTTTTCCTTTTCTTTTAGTCTAAAGTCCTCAGGTCTTCCCTGAAATGAAATGTTCAGAAGATGAACAATTTGTCCATTGGTAATTGTACAAGTACTTTGCAAACATCAAGTGCATCATAAAGTTGAAATGATACTAAATCCAGTGACAGATTTACAGGCCTGAAAAGTCTCAGACTCACTATACAGATACGAACAAAGAATTTTATTATGTTTTTATTATTTTAAAATTCTAGCTGATTTTCTGCTACATTCATGATAAAGACATATACATAAGGCTCCTCTCAGTCTACAGATATGTCTTACTGAGAAATCTTCCTCCCCAGTTCTCTGACACCCACAAATCCCACTCTTTTCAAGATGACTTACTGGCAGGGAATGTGGCCCAACACAAAATCATAAATTTACTTAAAACCTTCTTTTCACTCATCAGTTATTTAATGTGTATTTAATGTGTGACCCAAGACAACTCTTCTTCCAGTGTGGCCCAGAGATGCCAAGAGGTTGGACACCCGTGATTGTGAAACGGAAATATACCACCACCACTCCCCTAATCAGCCCATTAAGAATCCTACCATTTCATAATCTCACCTATAGGCAGTATCTAAAAACATCAAACTCATAAAAGCAGGAAGGAGAATGGAGGTGGCCAGGGGCTGGGTGGGAGAAAGGGGAAATGCTGGTCAAAGGATATGGAGCTTCAGTTATGCAAGATGAGTAAGTTCTGGAGATCTAAAGAACAGCACAATGACTATAATGAATAATACCATACTGTGTGCAAGAAATGTGCTAAGACAGTAGATCTTAAGTGTTCTTATCACACAAAAAAATGTTTTAACTACGTGAGATGTTGGATTTGTTAATTAGCTTGATATGGCAATCAACTCATAATGAATACATACATCAAAACATTACATCATATACCTTAAATATATACAACTTTTATTCATCAGTTATTCCTCAATAAAGTTGGAAAAAATAATTCCTATCCTTGACCTTCCAGCAAGTAGAAGCTGGTACTCTCCAGCCTCAGCCCTTCCTTCCTGGCCTCACTGTGAGAACTGTTTGTGTACCCATTAGGAATGACAGATTAAACCTCTGATGAACATAGCTCTCTTGCTAGCTCAGTCTTCTGCTACTCTTTGATTTAAACCAGAGTTTTCCAAACTGATGATCAGGACTCATTAGTTATTCTTAAAATCATTTCAGTGGGTTTCTAACCAATACTTCTTGATAAATAAAACTAGGCTAGAGGAAATATAGTACATTGCAGAATTAAATGTAAATACTATTGCATGAATCTTGTTTTAGGTATGTGTATACACTAGTTTGTGATATAAAATATGTTTCCTAATGGGAGTCATGATCAAAAAGATTTAAAACCTAGATCTATATTGGCCTTAAACCCTTATCCAGGAATGCTCAGGCCTTTCTCCTTATTGCTTTAAATGCCAGGCAAACTGGTTAAGAGCTCAAAAAGGAGAGAATCATCAGCCCTTGCAAATGATTCTGGAAGTGTTCATAGAGTTAGTGGATTTGAGCTGGACTTTCAGAAAAAGGTAAAATTCCACAAGTAGAAATTGGAGGGAGCCAGAGGAAAGGCCAGATGAAAGAGAGAAAAAAAACACAGAGCTGTGGAATAGAGTGAATTTGCACAGCTACCTCCTAAGCCTGCCTCGGCCCCTTGGCTACGGAACCTCAGGTTCTAGGCCTGCTCAGAGCCAATATTTTCTAATCTGTAAAGTGAGCATAATGATGTCTGCCCCATAGTAACTATAATTGTCAAGTAGAATAAGGTAAATGAAACCACTTTCAAAACTAGGAAGTACAGAACAAACATGAGATATACTTAAGTTTTTCCAGGCAAAGCAAAGGTCCCAAGTACAAGTGAGAATATGGAACAGTATTCCCTGAGCCTGGGATAAAGTGAGATGGCAGCTTGGCACATGTAGGGTTCGCTATTAAGAGAAGGGACTAAAAAGCTGTGTTTAAGGAAATCTGTAAAGATTTTGAGTACCAGGTGGAGGTGTCTGGATTTGATTATATACGTAATGGAGAATCAGATGATTTTTGTGGACACAGGAGATTTAGGAAGATTGATTAACAGCATTGATTAGGAAGAAGTCACAGGGGCCTAAATAAAAGTTGTTGCAATGAGAATAGAAAGGGAAAGATGCTGGAAAACTCTGCCCCAGAAATATATAGAATTAGATGTTGCTTTCATGGGAGTATCTAGGCTGCCTGGAGGAGGGCCCAGGGAGTGACATTCCTAGGATGTGAAAATTGCATCACTCATGATTTTGTTCTACTTCTGCAAGTCACAGAAACAGGGGAGGCGGAAGACTAATCTTGTGAGGAAAGAGGTGTGGTTGGTGAAAGCATATTTATATAGACCTGGTCCACGTTCTTGTTGAGTCTGTTCATTGGGACAAAACTGTTGGTGAGAAAACAGATTGATGCAGCCACTGCAGAAAGCAGTTATAGAAATACCTCAAAAAATTTGAAATGGATCCGCCTTTTCACCCAGTGATCCCACTTCAAGGGATATATCTGAAGAAACCCAAAACACTAACCCAAAAGAATATAAGCACCCCTATGTTCATTGCAGCATTGTTTACAATTGTGAAGATATAGAAGCAGCCCAAGTGCCCATCAGTAGATGAGTGGATAAAACAACTATGGGACATTTACACAATGGAATACTACTCAGCTGTAAAAAAAAAAAAAAGAAGAAGAAAATTTTACCCTTTGTGACAGTATGGACAGACCTGGAGAACATTATGCTCAGTCAAATAAGTCAGCCAGAGAAAGACAAATACCATATGATTTCATGCACATGTGGAATCTCACATACTGAACTAACAAGCAGAACAGAGACAGATCCATAGATAAAGAGCAGGATAACAGCTATGGGAAAGGATGTTAGGGTGCGGAGGGATCATGTAAAAAGAAAAAGGACTCATGGACATGGACTACAGTGTGATTGTGGGTGGGGGGGCGTAAGAGAGAAATGGTAATGGACAAAATACTATTAAAAAATAAAAAAATGTTTTTAAAAAGCCATTCAACCAGACTGGCATCACAAGTGGTATTCCCTGGAACTTGGAGTGCACTTGTTCTTTCTTCTAAGCTATTTTTCCTAGGGTGATGCTCTGCAGTTAACATCCTACTCAAAAAGAGGCAGAACACTTATTTTAGTATTTTTTTGAAAATTCAGTCTCATCAACCTAGCTCCTATTTGTAGACTTGGCTTAAATTAACCCTCAGGTTAACTTATGTTATGATTACAGCCGTGATACCATATCCTACGAAGTCAACTTCAAACTCGTTAGACTGGAACAGCAGGAGACATGAGTCAAAGTGCTGGATTTAGATCTTTGCCACATGCCAGCTGTGTGACACGGGGGAAGTTACTTGAACTCTTTGAACCTTGATTTCCTAATTTGTAAAATGAGGATGATGATCATAATAATAATGCCTGCCTTTCAGGACTCTTGTGAGATTTTCAATATTAAACTTCAGACTAGCATAGGGCTGAGGAAATAAATAGGTCCTCAGTAGAGGGCTGCTGTTGTTATTATTCAAGGACATGAATTGATGTGCTTCACCCTCCTTCCTCACCACACTGCAGCTCTCCCCTCATTCCATAGATAAGGCTTGCCCAGGTACTGCCCAAGGAGAGGGGCTTTCGGGGCTGGCCGGGCATCGCTTCCTCTGCAGAGGCCAAAGACTGTCACTAAACTCCTCCTCTCAGGTAAACATCTTTAAACTCAACTACAGGTTCTTCAGGAAAAATAACTCTGTTCCAGCTCAACAGTGGGCCGAAATGCCACATGTCCCTCACTGGGAGTAAACACACAGAGGGGGCACTGCCCCATGGGTACCACTCCGGTCTCACAGCAGCCAGGGGCAGGGGCTGGGGGCAGGGGACCACTGGATGCCCACGGCTACAGTCAGCAGAAACCTGGTGCAGCTGCCTTCCTCCTGCACCGTGATCGGGAGAATCACTGGGGATCCCACTGACCATACAAGCAAACTATCTACTTTTCTATCATAAAATACGATTGCAAGCATTGCATTCAAGCAATTATTTAAATGAATAGTGTTCCTTGTGAGAAAAGTCAGGTGTTCTGCAGCTAAATCAGAAATCACATTCAAAGAAAATGCATTTGGGCACCAAAGGTCACAAAGCAGCCAGATTAAAAGTCAGAAGTCCTGGTTTTTGTCCCCAGCTTTGCTGGCCATGTGAGCTTGAACCAAGCCCTCCAAGCCCGTTTCCTCATCTGTAAAGTATATGGAATGCCCCTTCTGTCCTTCAACAAGAGCACTTCCCCAAACACAAAGCAGTCTGCATACAAGTTCAGCAACCCCTGAGGCCTAAATAACCCATGCTTCCTGTACAGTATTCTCCACAGTTTTTAATGAGCTTAAAAATTAGAACTCATTTTTCAGTCTTATATATATATTTATGCTTTCAACCAAAACTACATTGCACAATGGAAGTGCCTAACACGAATTTTTCTGTGAGAATTCAGCCAAACAAAAGCCACCTTTATGAAAAGGAGGGGCTTTGTGTGAAGAAAGGGAAGAGCTGCCTGGCTCCCCCTCCACTGCACATTCAGAATCTACTTTCCAGAAACAGAGCACACTTGTCATGTTTTTATATTTACAAGTTTGACAAAATGTAATAGCCCATATTTTTTAAGTCTTCACCCAAGGATATGTTTATTGACCTTAGTGAGAGGAAGGGAGGAAGGGAGAGAGAGAGAGAGAGAAGCATTGATGGAAGAGAGAAACATCATTCAGTTGCCTCCTGTACCTGCCCTGACTGGGAATCGAACCTGCAACCTAGGCATGTGCCCTGACAGGGGGATCGAACCACAACCCTTTGATGCATGGGATGATGCTCCAACCAACTGAGCAACCTGGCCAGGGCTAGTAGCTCATATTGATATCATTCAGTGAATAAAATACTTTCTTAGACTTCCAAGAGGTAAATAATTGACATTAATTTCCATGAATCAATCACAGGAAGCATACATGAAAATGAAAGAAATAAATGGAATAAAGTTTAACACACTGCCATTAATTGCCATTTACCTTTCCATTCAGCTTCCTGCATTACCTGATTTCTACCCTATTTCTGATCAAGACAAAGGAAGCAATCTTACATTGCTCTTGACAATACATAGGCTCATCTTTTTTATGAGGCTCCTTAACCTTACAACTAGATTTTCTTCATCAACTTGGTTTTGGAAATATTCTCAGAAGACAGAGTCAGAAATACTATTCACTCACAATTACCTGTAGAACACATCTCAAGTATTTGAAGGGTTGAAAAGATAGCTATCCTAAGTCAAATAGGATGGCTGTGGATGAGCGTGGGCAGGTGACAATACCGGTGAACTTTTTGTTTTAGCACAGAGCAGAAGACATTCTTCTGTCTTTACAGGTAGGGAAACAGAGACTTGGCCAAGCTGGGGCTAAAACCTAGAGCACAGAACACCCCGTCCAGGGGCCCTTGCCCTGTATTCTGCTTTATAGCTTTGAACATCAACTGGGAGCAGTTTCATTGGAGGAATTTTGAATTTCATTTTTATTCCTTCACTTACCTGTTTCCTTGAGTTATCTTCTTCATTTCCCCTTTTATCTTCCTCACCATTCCATTTGTTAATGCAAACAAGCAAAGCTGTTCCTGCTCCTTTCCCACACTACCATCTGAGTAAACCATACATAAAGCCCCTTCTCTATTAAAGCCCTAAATGATCGGTTGCCAAGCTTGTGAAAGTTGCTCAGCCTGTACATGGCCAAATTCAATGATGAAATATTCCTTGAGTGTTTTTTGCTGAGAAAAACTTCATCTGTCATCTCAAGGCTCACAGATTGGCACTTTCTGTAGTTTTAGCCATTGCTTCAGTTTATGAGTCCTACCAGGTCCAAGTTCATTCAGGTCCTTAAATCTTTGATGTTTTGTGTCTATTTGAGGTTTACTTGGTAAGAAGAAAACTCCATTTCCTTTCCCTTGCTCTTCCAGAATAATTAGTCATTTTCCTCTCTGGACATAAAGAAAAGCTGGACTTGCCCTTGAACATAATATTACTTGTTATTTGGTGAAGGACACTGACAACAGTCATTTGAAAAATTTTGTGGAATTTAAATGCAAAGTTCTCACTATTTTTCTCTTGTTTTATAATTTTGTTTCTAATTCTATTTCTTTCTTTTTCCACTTTATCCAAAAGTTTAAAAAAACAATATAATATTGGATATAAAAAGACCACATAGTACAGGAAAAGGAATGAGACTTCAGGCTAGTTATTTTTAGGTGTATTTTTTATGTCATCAAGCATCAGCTTTCTCTAGCAATTAGCTCAGCATTTGTTTTGCTGAGAATAATGGAAAAATTAAATGAGGTTTCCCTTTGAGTAAACTTATGGTTTTCATCCTTCTCTCTCCATTTTTTTCTCATCTGGATTACAGTTCTTTGCATACAGTGATGTTCCTTTATGCTTAGCCAAATGAAAAAAAAGAGAGTACTTTTTCCCCCACAAATCAATTATGCTGTGAGTTGTGGCTGGCATGTAGCAGAAATCCATATTCAGATAAGACTCATACAAGCTTGGGCTTGTTCTTGAAATTTGTTTTGTCTGTGTTTGGGCCCTCCTACAAATTTCATGGGAGAGGGAGCAGTTAAAATTGGACTTAGTTCTTTAGTTTAATAAAAAAAAATTCTTTATCTTCAGTGACTTTAAAGATTTATAACTTTAAATTAAACATGTTTTCTCCTTCTGTAGACAAGCTGTATTAGGATGAAATATGAATAGATGAGACCCTTCTTTGACATAATAGGGACTCTGTTCCCTAAGATCTATGGTTTTCCTCCAATTTCCTACTGATTTACATTGGAATCCGAACTCCATCATTTTAATAACACCCTTGCAAGCACTCTAGATTCCTTTGCCCATTATCTCTTTGGTACACCCATCAGGCAAAACCCCAAGCAGTGATGAACCCAACTCTCTGCTTTTGAGGAGACAGCACCTGAGTAGCTGAGCCCTGTTACAGAGATTTACGCACCTGGGAAGACTGATTCCCTTATAAATTATTGATCACCAACCTCAAGTGAACCCATACTGCCCAATTACCCTACTTCACATCTCTTACTATTTTCATCCTTAATTACTTTCTCAAACATATATCTGCTCTTCTCAAATTTCAGCTCTCCAACTTTCCTCTCACTCTCAATAAATAAGCTTACCTCCTACTTCACAGAACACCTAAAAGCCATTAGACGGGAACTCCTCTCAATCTATCAAACGTTAAAGCCAACCTACCTCTCACACTTTCTTCTTTAGTGATATCAACCATTCTTCCTCAACTAAATCATTGAAACTGTTTTTCAGCATGTTTAAGTCTTAACCATTTAACAACCACCACAAAAATAAAAATTTCCAGGAACCTCACAACCCCTTCATCAATCATCTTTTATCACTTCCCGTTTCACAGTCAAACTCCTCAGAAAAGTTGAGTACACTCATTGTCTCTCTTTGTTCCCTTCCCGCTCCTCACTGCACTTAGATCTGGTGTCCGTCCCTCTTAAGTGCTTTACAAAAGCAGTTCATTAAGGCAGCTGTGACCACTGTAGCTCTAAACCAGATAGAAGAGAGATTATTTTTTGGTTCTCTTCTGTCATGTCTTTTTAGCAGCATATGATACTGTTGATAGCTCCCTTTTTTAAAATTATATTTACTAAATATATAGGGATGACATCGCTTAATAAGATCACATAGGTTTCAAGCGTACATTTCTGTGGTACACAATCTGTAAATTGCAATGTGTGTTTACCATCGAAAGTCAAGTCATCTTCTGTCACTGAAAATTTGGCCCCCTTTACCCTTTACTCCCTCCCTACCCTTTCCCTTTGGTAGTCACCATACTGTTGTCTGTGTCTGAGTTTCAGTTTTATATCCCACATATGAGTAAAATCATATGGTTCTTAGCTCTTTCTGACTGACTTATTTTGCTTAGCATAATATTCTCAAAGTCTATCCATTATCCATGTTGTCACAAATGGCAGTATTTCATCTTTTCTTATGGCTGAGTAGTATTCCATTGTATATACATACCACATCTTCCCTATCCAAGGACACATTGGCCACCATGACTAATGCTGCAGTGAACATAGGGGTTCATGTATCTTTGTGAATAAATGTTTTCAAGTTTTTTGGTTAGATACCCAGGAGAGGGTTGCTGGATCATGTGGTAACTCATTTCTTAATTTTTTGAGGTACTTCCCTACTGTTTTTTATAATGGCTCTACCAGTTTCCATTACCACCAGCAGTGAATGAAGTTGTCTTTTTCTCCACAGCATCTCCAACACTTATTATTACTTGTGTCATTGATAACAACCATTCTAACAGAAGTGAGGTGGTATCTTCTTGCAGTTTTGATTTGCATTTCCCTAGTAACTAATGAAGTTGAGCATCTTTTCATTTATCAAGCTGGCCATTTGTGTGTCTTTTGGAAGCAGTGTCTGTTCAGGTCCTCTGCCCATTTTGTAATTGGATTCTTTGTTTGGTGCTGAGTTGTATGAGTTCTTTATATATTTTGGTTATTAACCCCTTTTCAGAGCTGTTGTTCACAAATATCATCACCCATTCTGTTACTTGTCTTTTTGTTTTGTCTTTGCTTTGCAGAAGCTTTTTCATTGGATATAGTCCCATTCATTTATTTTTCTTTTACTTCCCTTGCCTTTGGGGTCAAATTCATAAAATGTTCTTTACAACCCTTTTTGTAATACTCATTCTATGGTTATGGTTTTTCTGACTTGTCATTCCCTGAGTTCTCTCCTACTTCTCTGACCAATCGTTTTCAGGCTCATTTTCCTTTGTCCATTAAATGTTGGGGTTCACCATGATTCTGTCCAAGGCTCTCTTCTCTTCTCACCCTATTCTCTATCCCTAAGTGATTCCATCTGTACTCTTGGATTAAAATAACACAGAAGCAGAGATGAGTCACAAGTTTATACCTCAGTCAAACTCCAGACTTATAGATGCAACTTACTTGATTTTTCTCATTTGTATGCCTTAAAGACACATCCCTTTCAATATCCAAAACTATACTCAGGAACTTAATGTTCTCTTCATTCTGTTATGTGAATAAAAAGCTTAAGCATTTTCCTAGAGAGTTCTCTTTCATCCAGCTGTTACATAAATCATGTTTCATTTATTTTACTACCTTCAGAATTTACATTCAGGACAAATAGTTTAGAATGTCCTGATTGTTATTATTTTTGTTTAATTTTTTTAAAGAACTATATAACACCTTTTTTTTCTTCAATGCACTGTAACAAGAAAGAATTATAAATGGAAAATGATGTGAGTGTAAAACACTGCACAGGGTCAAATATTTTTTGATAAAAATTAAAAAACAATTACATGCCAGAAAACATTTTGTTTTTTAAAGGAAAAACAACATTAAGAGTGGGCACCATTCCTGTTACCTTCTTAAGGCCAGAGTCACTACATTACACAGAGCTGAGGCACATAAAGGACTGCGAGCTCCACCAAGAATTCCAAAAGTTCTAAATGGATTACTGTCTTACCTTCTTAGGTACACACACTTCTTACATTTAGTGGAGTTGTAGAACAAAGCTTTCGAGTTAATTTTATGGTCATAAAATCTTGTAAATGGACATCATCAACACATTGAATTTCTTAAGAGACCTGTAACTTGGCCTGTAAATGAGCTGCCTCTTGAGTAACTTTAAAATGTTATCTTTACTCCTAAGAAGTAGGTGCTACAGAGTTAGAAAGAACATTTACCTTGTTCTCTTTTGGTTTCCACTGTATATATGCTAGTAAAGAGAGAAATATTCATCTGCAAAGCATCCTGAGAATACAGAACTAAATGCATCAGGATATTGAATTATTTAATAAAATGTGTTGCATTTTTTGCAAATAAACCCTGTACCTATAATGAAAGTACAATATTCATAGGAGCTTTCCCAAATAATACATCTCCCTCTGCCAAAATACAAAGCAACCTCTAGCAGTTAATAATGAGCATGACTAATTATTAACCTGAACAACAGATGACATCAGAGAAAACTGGCATAAATTATCCTGAAATGAACTATGAGTGAATCTGTCCATTTAATGAGTCTAATTTACATGTTTTTCCCCTGCTGTTCCCTTTGTAAATAATTTTTCATTTAAATAATTTTCAACCCAAAAGCTAGAATTATAATTATTCTGGGAGTTACATGGGTTTGATGGGTAAGCCATTCTTTCAGCCATAATTTGCAAGCTGTTCAAATCATTGATGACTATACCTGGCTGTTTTTTTAGATCCATATTACTTAGTTAGCAGCTCAGGACCTTGCTTTGTGCTCAGGTCACAGACAGAGACTCCTTAAATGGGCCATGCTTTTAAGATCTAGAACCATGCTTTTAAGGCAGTAGTGTTGGGTAAGTAGCCTAAGTGGAAATGTATATCTTGTGTTGCTTCCTTTTATACACAACACTGAATCATCACTGACACATCAATAGAATCAATGATAGGCACACGGCCTGCACAGAAGGCCCACCCAAGTTCCAGCAGACCCTTTAAATTCATTGGAGCGGGGGAGTACAACAAGGACCCCTGCAGTTTTCTCTCTATAACATTTTCTTGCTGAATCTGAGACCACATGCTGAAGCCGTGTCATTGATTTGATTGACTACCACTTGTGGCAGTTCTCATTTAGCTGTTGAAAATTACTTTTTTTCCTCTTTATATCTTAGTTGAACATCTCATTCTGAGAACTGGCTTACTCTCGCCCTCCATTTTCACACTTTGCCTAGAAAAAGAAAAGAACTTTAAAAGAATGTCTTCCTGTTCCTGTCACCACAAAAATAAAATCGCAAAGAATTTAATGCTTCCTGTCACACATGTGCTTGTGTGCACATGATCACATACAATCAGTTTCCTTCATAACAAAAAAGAAAAGAACCAGGGGGAAGAGCAGCCAGAACCTCTTTGGTATTAAGTCTATAGGATGTGCTGCACAACCAACCATTGCTTAAAGTCGAAACCATTCTCCCCTCCTCCAGGTGTCTGAACTGCGTAGAGCAGTCATTCCAGTGACTAAAGGAATAAAGACTAGAACATAGGATAGTTGCAGATTTGAGAAACTATAGAAATGTCAATGCCACTAGTGTTATTACAGTCTTTTTTGTATTAGTAGCATTTAGGGATTATGTTGTCTAGCATTGGAGGATTGCTTTCATTGTTCAAAGGGTGATAAGATAGAAAGAAAAAATAATCTTTTCAGGAAGAGACATGTTTGTGTGTGTGTGTGAATACACACATATGTGCGAGTTTGAACATGTACTAGACACACTATATCCACCATGAGTGATTAAATAGATCATCCAGTAGGAAGTTTTACAGCTAATTTTCAGTTTCTTTGGTCTTTTAAAATAAGGTGACATAGTGTTCACAGGCATTGCCCAATTTTAACAACTTGTTCAGGTTAATCTTGATGAATCTAATTCTTGGTAGCTAGTTGTTTGATCTTGACACTGATTTTAGTTGTGGATTCTGCTCTAGTTGTTACATTGGGTAGGGGGTTTTAAATCTAAGCTAATTCAATAATAAACAGGAATATGTCAGCAATAAGCATTACAAGTGGCCCCATAAGGAATCTTCCAGATTAGGAAAGTCTGGATTATGGTCTATGGGTCATAAGGAAGCAAAAGTTATGGTGTTTGTTTCATTGACAGGCTCCATCCTAGGGGATCAACAAGCAGCTTCTAAGATGGTAAGCAAAGCACTCAGATGTGCGAAGGGGAGTATGGGCCTTAGAACCCTAGTTTGCATTACCTCTTTGGCGGCCTCCTCCTAGCTTCCCATAACAGAGCTCATGTCCAGAGCGGATTCACCCAGAATCAGTGACACTCAGCTCATGGGGTCCTTCACTTGAAAAGCCCCCTGTAAAGGATCTGTCCTTATTTACATTTAAAGCTTTATATTGTTTCTGTTAAGGAGGGCCTACTAAACTGAGTATACTTCCAGCTCTATAAAATCTAGATCTACTCCTGTCTGCATGTGAGTAAGCAGGATAGAGAAAATATGATAAGTTTACTATTTCAGTCACTACCACTCATCCAGCACCATTTTCTGCATTTGTTTATTAGAGTAGTTTTGCTAAAGGAATATATTTTCAGTTTTCTTCGGCCAGGATCAAAACTTCCTCAGGAAATTTAATTCTCAATTTGGGGTCTGAAGGTGATATTATTTCTCTCCAAATCTCTCCCCAGCCATTTTGCACAGCGTGTAATACTGTAGCAAGCAACTCGTCACCTCCTAAAAGGTGTGTTTAAACTCACAGATACCCAGTCATGATTATTACAGGATGCCTTCCTAACCTTTCATTCTTTGGTCTAAATTTGCAGTGAACAGCTATGACCTAGAATGACTATCCTACCTTTTTTGCTTCTCAATTCAGTTATGAATTTATGATTTTTTCTGGTAGTAAAAGCACAGTTTTTTCTTTTTTTCCTTTTTTATTGTTGTTCAAGTACAGTTTTCTGCCTTTTCCCCCTACCCCTCCCCACCACCCCAGCCTGTTCCATTTCCCTCCCCTGTTCCCTCCCTTTGTTATTGTCCATGTGTCCTTTATAATTGTTCCTGTAAACACTTCACCCTTTTCCCCCATTATCCCCTCCCCTCTCCCCTCTGGTCACTGTCAGCCTGTTCTCAATTCCAGTGTCTTTGGCTATACTTTGCTTGCTTGTTCATTTTGTTGATTAGTTTCCTGTTAATGGTGAGATCATATGGTATTTGTCTTTCACTGACTGGCTTATTTCACTTAGCATAATGCTCTCCAGTTCCATCCATGCTGTCGCAAAGTGTAGGAGCTCCTTCTTTCCTTCTGCTGCATAGAATTCCATTGTGTGAATGTTATGATTGCTTTTAAATCCTACTCTGGATCCCTCACATCACCCAGACCACAATTCTTTAAGTTCAGCCCTTGGAGGCTCCCACACTGGTCCCATCACAGGTGCATGTCCCCGTAACCAGAAGTTCTAGGGAGTTAGGCACCCATAAACCCTCTTCTCTGAAATGTCTGCAAGACAGAAACACTGATGAACAGTGAAAATATTCTAATTAGAGTAAATCACCTCCCACTCCTCTCAAACTAATGGTATCCTGAGAAAAACCCAGACAAAGACTTGACTGTGTTCAATGTAAGTACCAGACGCTTTTGGGCAGACTTTTCAGCCTAAAGGATGGAAAGAGGCATATTCTTCAGAATTTTGTTAAGGATTTTTTAAAGAAATTTCTTAGAATTAAGTACCCTCTTCAGTTTTAACTATGATTTTGCCACTAGCAAGAATAGTAATAATTACTGAATACAGTAAATAATATTACAAATTATATCTGAGAATGGATTCATGCCCCCTTTCCAGGATAAATCTTAACAAAAAGGTAAAAACAGAGAGCCGGGGGAGGGAAGCTGCCCAAGACCTGAACTGAAACCTCTCTCAGAGTTTCTTCAAGGATGCCACTAGGTACAGAGTGTTGAGATGGGCACCCATCTGGTTTTCCACTGACAAATTCCAGCCACTCCTTGGTACCTGTTTTCTCACCGTGATAGCCTCAAGGCCTACTACATATGCCTGGCATATAGCAGGTGTTCTACTAAATATTGGATCAGCAGAGAATCAAAAAGTTTCTTTTAATTAAATGATAGTAAAATCACTAATGTATTCCCGTGAAAGACTTGCTCTAATTCAGGTTGATGCTGTGTGTTGTCTTTTGACCTCTGCCCACTCTTTTATTTGCTTATTTGCTTTTGACTTAATTGTTGTGGCTTGGCGTACTTGTGCACAGAATTTGGAAGCTCAGTCTGTGTTAGGCCAGTTGAGCATGAACTTACAGTTTGCTGGCTGACAATGTGAAAGGGTATCCAGAAGACTAAGCATGATATAGTAGTCCTGAGGGCATCTAAAATGAGTTTAATCAACCATGATTCCAAGCCACCTATTATTTTGTTTACAATGCCACAATATGAAAGTTCTCACATTGTGTCCTGATGCTTTTGAGATTTTTCCTATGCATTAGTCTGTGACCTGGCTGCTGGTTTTTTCATGCCAGTTAACACCGTTTGGAGAGCTATAATTGTACATATGAGCACACCACATAATCCAGGCAGCAGCATCCTTCTTATGGAAGCAACTGTCACTCCCAGAGTTGTATCAATAATTGTAAGAAAACTGTGAATTGAGCAACAGTTGTTATCATGAAGCTAATGATCAGAACTGAACACAGCCAAACGCAGCTTTGGACCAGGACAGGCAACCATCAGAGTCCTTGTGACTGTTGAGAACTCAGAGTACACCCCAACAATCCGCTTCTAGTAACAACTCAGACTCAGCCAGCATAGCAATAGCTTTCAATGACATGGCAATACGATGCAATGCAAAGCCTTAGGAACATCAATGAAAAGGATCTGAAGAGTAATGTATTCATGATAGAAACCAAGTAGTATGTCAGTGTGGAAGGAGGGGGTGTGACATAAAGTGAGGTGGGAGGGAAAAGGAATGCTGTGCATTGAGCAAGAATTAAGCAGCCTGGGACTCATGCAGCGAAAATCCTCATATAAGGTTCAAGAGAGCGAGAGAGCTGGGAACTGCATTTCTTCCCTCCAACCCCTCAGTTCATATGCAGCTGTGCCGATTGTAATTAATTACAAAGGAAAAAGATGATGGTCAATACATACTGGTAGTGAAGGAGGCCGAGGGCGCCTGTCCAAGGAGCTGCATGACGAACCTCCACACCAGGAAGAAGCACTAATGAGAAGATTGTCAGAGAGCAAGGTGGAATTCCAGGGGACTCACAGATAATTACTGATGATAATGAGAGTGAAATCAGTGGTGGCAGACAGTGGCACAGGGAGGCCAAAATTTAATCCCTCAGGCTCTCAGTTGATACAGAATCTGGTGTGGGAGGCATCAGTAAGTTTTAAATTATGGAATCTGAAGGTCCCCAGCAGTCCGAACCACTCCTTGTCTATAAATTGAGCAATGCCTGACAGAACAGAAGGGAAGAAAATTTCAGATCATGTAGTGTTCTTGTATGTTATAATTTAAAGGTGGTATGACATTGTTGAACTTAGAAGGGTTTTAGGTTCAAAACACATGGGTTTAGACTCCTGTCTCTTTCACTCAATAACTAAGTGACTTGGGCAAGTCACTTAACTTTTTCAAATGTCTGTTTACTATTCTTTGAAATGGGGAGAAGCTATGGTCATAGTGTTGCCAAGCACTGTATCCACATTCAGGATTATTTCAATTACTCGACAGCCTATACATACAATTCTCGGGTTGTTTTAAGTTGTTTTTTAACATGAAGCTGATTGATTTGTCCTGGACCATTCTAATTCTTTTTCTCTGTCCAGCGGCTGGTCTGGGTAGAAGCCAGATCCTATAAGGTCATCCCTTACTTTGAGGTGCAGGTGGGTGTGCATTATTTTTAAAGAATCATTTAATGAAAGACAAATACT
>CM052539.1:143703046-143789748 GCA_028533065.1 Trachops cirrhosus
ACCTAAACAACAAAACAAAGAAACAAGTAAATTATAACAAAGGACACTGAAATGGAGGACGGGATGTCAGTGACCAGAGGGGAGAGGGGAGGGAATTTCAGGGGAGAAGGGAAGGGTTTACAGGAACAAATATAGAGGACACATGGACAAAACTACGGGGCTTGGAAATGGAAGGGAGGTTGGGAGGGATGGGTGGGTGAGCTGGAATGGGAGTAAAGGATTGAAACTATACTGAATAATCTAAAATAAAAAATAAATAAATAAATAAATAAATAATTTAAAAAAAAAGAATCATTTAAAAACATATGTGTGCATGGCCCAAGATCAGTTATACACACACAATTTGGGCTCAAATGAGTTCAGTCAAAAATAAGAGATTAAGCAGAGCTGACTACCGCTTGCTCCCCAGCCTCTCTCTGTCTCTTTCTGTCTCTCTGTCTCTCTCTGTCTCTCTCTGTCTCTCTGTCTCTGTCTCTCTCTCTCTGAGTTTCACAAAGGTATTTTTTCAATATACCTTTATGCCCTGTCTGCCTGTCAGGATTTCCAGTCTGACACAGAAAAACACAAAGACCAAATCAGGCCAAAAATGTTTACTATGTCCTCCTCTCTGCCACACTTTGTATACAAACTGAATTATTATAGAAACAGGATTCAGTTTTATTTAAAATGAAGCCTCTGAAGATGTACTTAGACACAGCTGAGTTGACAACCACGACACTTTGACACTGCAGTCAAATGAGCACTCTCTCTCTCTGAGATCCGCCAAGACCACTACACCAGGGTGGCCCGCTTCCAGCCTGGTACACGTCCACACCTCTCCAAATACACGACTCTAGGTTTAATAGGGTTTTTTACTTAAAGGGGCATCCGTATTAATCTCTTATGTACAAAAGTCACTTAATTGGTATTCAAGGATCCCTCCTTGCTTCTTTTACCCTTTTCCTTAAGGACCGAAAAGCAAAAATCATGTGACTCTCCTCTGTGAGGTCATGGCTGCTTTCTCTGGCCCGGACAAGAAGCAGCAATGGGTTCTGATTTTCAAAGTGCCCAGAGATGCTCCTCTGCCAACAGAGAGGATGCAGGTCTAGGAAGCAAGACAAGGGCCTACAAAGCAAGGCCAGGGTCATTGTAGGCTGGGGATCCCCAATCCCAATCTTTATCCCCAAGAAACTTTATCAGGATGTATGAAGCTGCCTTTAAAGTGATAGTTGATGGGGAGGCAGCTCAGAGTCCCCTGAGGCATTGGTTAAAAGTTCAGAGCCTGACCTTGCCACTGAAAATTCCGATTCAGGCAGCCAGGGGTAGCGCCAGGAGATTAGGAAAGCTTTGGGAAAGCCCTGAAGGCCTGTGAAGGAGCTGCCCTGTCAGCACAGCCTGACTGCTATGCGCACTGGACAAAAGAGAACACTGAGGTTCAGAGTCACAATGTACGTAAGGGGCCAAATGGGGTCATAGACCAAAATCTGTTAGAGTCCAGAGAGCCCACACTTCCACCCACTATGATACAATCCCTCCAGTGCAGTGGGTAACAAAGTCTTAACTCACTTCCTTTGCTGTGGCATCTATTACTTTTTGGCATGCTTCGAACAGCCCTGTGTTAATATATGCTGTTGAAACCTAGTCACCAGAATTGTGAAATCAAAAACTCTATCTTTAAACCCATTTTAAGTCCATTGGCCACAGTGTAAAGGCCTGTAGGTAGATCCAGACCTCTCCTGACGGGCAAGTTCATAGCTTTGTGACAACTCTTTTCTGCTATATTCCAGCCACTTTTCTCCAGACATGTACAGGATCAAAACTGGATTTCCAGATAATTAAAACGGAAAGAAGTCCAATTGATTTACATATGCAAATCTTTTACCCAGAGATTTCTTATGTCTAGCACAGTGCTCTTCACCCCAATTATAGCCTTTGTTTTCAAATATAAAATTAGTAAAAGCAAAACTCTGGTTGCAGATGGGATGAATATCCTAGAGCCTAGGGTTCAACCCTCTCTCCCACCGTTTTTTTCTCACTGTGACACCCACTGAGGTCCCTCTCACTCACCAAGGAATCTGAACACTCTGCAGAATACTCCTTCCAATGATAAAAAATCAGATGCTAATGAAATGCATAAGAGATTGCTGAGAAAGTAAACCATGACAAATAAATAAAACACTTTGTCTCCATTGCTGGAAATTAAAACAATATGATCACTGAAGGCCTTAGACTTGGAGCTAGGAATTCTGCACTCTGTGGTTCAGGGAAAGCCATGGGCTTGCCTGGCTGCAGTAACATGTCCCTTCGAGCCCCGCCTTCATGGACTATCATCACCCTGCTGGCTGGTAGGTGAGATATAGGTTGTAAATTAAAAACACATCATGGGTGTTGGCCATTATAGTTGCCTTGGTTGTGTAGTGAGATCTCTAAAATTGAAGTTTCAAACCAAGTAAGAACTTAGTGTTCACCGTGAATACCCTGCTACCATTATTAGTTTCCTGCTTACTAGTTCTGGAACAATCCAGGTAATTAGGCAACCATGGATCATTGTTTGGTTGCTAAATTTGTGAAGCAAGTCCAAGTTTTATAGACATTTGCAAAACAACGTTTAACATGAGCCAAAGTGTTTCTTAAGTTTAGAGGTTTTCTATATGTTCACAGGAATCACAACCAAGCAAATGACCAGGTCAGGACAATGATGCAATGTGCCCACAGTGAGGATGTGAGCCAGCCAGAACACAAAGGAAAGGACAGTCTCTGCTGGGTGGCAATGACCTTGTTCTGACCCAGAGAAAAACATTCATGTTCTCATCAGTCTTCCCCAAAAAGACTACAGTAGTTGTAAAAACACCCATTTCCTGGGCCAAATGGCCAGTCCAGCCTCCTTCACAGCAAAAGGCTTAGTTTTCAGTTTCTGAAAGTGAACTTCAGTATAGCCAAGACTAACAACACACTCCCTGACTGCTCAGATTTCTTCTATCTCCTGTGCATGGAGGAATGAAAAGAACATAACTTTTGGCATCAGATTGCTCTATGATTTTAAGCAAGTTACTTAAAGTCTCTGAGACTTGGTTACCTCGGCTATAAATTAGGGATAATAAATATATATTTAGAGGGTGATGGATTAAATAATATTATATATCAGTAAACATATAAAAGAATGCGAAGAAAGCACAGTCATTATTAGTAGTACTATTTGAGTAAAGGCCAAACATTGGCAAATCCTTTCCCATCTTCTCCAAGTCATCTTCTCTCCTCTCCAAGTTCCTATTGAAGGAAAATTAAAAACTCTTCTGTTAATAAATGTTCTCATTAACTAATACTCAGACAAGTGGATCTCAATGCCCGGGTATCTGTGAACCACTTGGGCTCACTCAGTTGGGGTAAGGCCTACATAGGTATAAGATATTGTTAACAAGCACCCACTTTAGCATTCACCCAGATTGACAGCAAATGGCTTAAGCTATTAAACTGTTTCCCATTAGTTCTGATTCAGAACTTCCACCACTCCAGTCCACTCTGTAGTGCACTAGTAAAATTATCTTCCCAACAATCAAATCTGACCTTGTCATTTCTATATTTTAAAACTTTAGTGAGCTTCCTTTGCCTGTAGCAAAGATTGTAAATATACTTCTAAATCCAATTCCAGCAGAGTTGGTGGTGGCTTCCTAAAGCCCTGTGGAGAGATGGGCTGGCCTGGGCTCAGCAGGAAAGAACACCACTTATGGCAGATTGTGGTATCTGCTGTGAGAATAGAAAGCACAGAGCTCTGGACTTTGCCATTCCTGGTAAATGGAATATAGCTAAAGCCCTAACAAGATGCACAGGTCTTGCACGTGTTATTTCTAGCTGCGTTTCTTGCCTATGAAGCCACAAGTTCTAGCCAAAATTTCTTATTTTCTTACTTTTCCTCTCAAGCATGAGTCCTTAACTCCATCATCTGCCTGTGCTATTCCTTTGCCAGAAAGGGCCTGGCCCTCCTTCCCCCTCCCCATCCTTAATTCCCTAATCCATCTTTAAGACTCAGTCGGAATACCACCATATCTGAAAATTCCTGTGACTACACCAGATATAATTAATCTCTTTTTCTACCTCTATGCATGTGAAGGATTTTTTTCTCTACCTTTATAACTGACTTTGTCATAATATCATATGGTAATTTATTCTATGTTTACATATTCCAGTTTTTTAATATATAGTGTACATCATTAATACTCAGTAAATATTGATGCACGGATGAATGAATTAATGAATTCCTTTGAGGCAGATACTATCACTTACTCATCTTTGTTTCCCAAACCCATCTGATGCAGAGTAGGAACTCGGGAGTCTGCTGAGTGACGGCTGCCATCCATATGGCAGAGTGATCTGGGCTCATCGTGAGTCACAAATCAGGGATTGCCAGAACACTTCCCTCTGGAGAGATCACTCTGCACAGCAGCTCTTCCTTTCAGTCTGTAGGCCTGTTTTGTTCCTTATTTAACAGGAAATAATAGAATGCTCGCACTGACTCAAAAATAACTTAAAAAGCTATAAAAATCGTAACAGGTCTATCAGTAATATTGTGCAGGATGCTTTGTGGCAGCCCTGCCGAGCGTGTCTTTATGCATTTATGTTGCACACGCTCTTCTTACTCAAGTGGTCAAGGCAACCCACCAGCCACTCACAACCCTGTCACGTGGAGCTCAGCCTTGCTGAATGCTCATTGCAGCAGACCTGACCAAGCTGTCCACATGGGGAGTAAAGGGACAATGCCCAGGGCACACTCAGGATTATCCCTCATTAGTTAATGTTGCAAAAGAAATGTCACATCCTTGCTTTCTCACCCCAGCCCACCTGAAACAGAAGTGCTGTACATTTCTCTATTAACTAGAGATGTAATTCTGTCTCAAAAGAATTCTTTTAAAAGCATGAAAATGCTGAGATGCAAAAAGAGTTAAACTTGCTTGATTCCTTGTGGTTTACTCATTTAAATTAGCATCACTACAGAGCAGAAACTATTTTGGCTCTATCCATAAGTGGAATATCTAATGTAGAATTACATTATAATGAAATATGCATTAATGCAAGCCTCATAAAGTGCTTTTCATGTTCTGCAGGCATTCAAAAGTTGAAAATGCCTATAATCTTATTTTAGTTGCTGCTCACATGATGATATATCAGGTTAATATGGTTAATTAAAAGCCACATTTGAAACAGTCAAAGGGATAGTTAATTCGCTATTGACACTAACTTGAACACAGTGAAGCATTGTGGAATCAAGACAATGAGATTCGTCACTCCTGCTAGGAACAGATGGAGAATATTTTATGATTTTTGAGAAACACCATGTGCATGACACTCAAGAAAATGCAACTAACCATGCCCTAAAATATGTGCCATTAATAACAAATTTTTTGCTTAAAAAGTGGCTCTCAAGGTAATATCCAAACCACTTAATTGCCTACTTTTAAATGAGAGTGATGAGAGGGAGTTTTTTCCAGGTGCCACTTATTCCACGGTTCAGGTCTGATTAGTCGACTGTTGGGCACATTCCTCAGAAAGGACAGAGCCTGTCCCTTTCAGCTTGTGATAAGCTAGCTGTTCTAATGTGGAATGTGAGATAAAATCTAATAAAGTCTACTCCCTACCACTCGGAGCTGAATTTAAAATAAAACAACTGTGGCCATTCTACTCACAAACATCTTGACTTCCTATTTATAAAGCTTTATCCCTCTACCCTCCTGCCTAAAGACCATACTGGTTCAGAAAGCAGCTGGGCCGCCCCAGTGCCCCTCATTGCTCCTGCACTGGTTCTGGCCGGCACATTGGGTGGGGTCGGCTGCTCTGCACCTTACCATCCATGACTGCAGCAGACTCAAAGATGGACCCAATTCCACTTGCCATGAATTATGCCTCCAGCATTTCTTAAGTATTTTAAAGAATTTTGCTAAGGATGTCCTTCTCATTGCCCTCCTTCCTGTATCATGAAATAAAAACACAGAGATAGGCCTGCAGGGCACACAGGGAGAAAACCTGGGTGAAGGTGGGTGCCTGGGTCATGTATCCCTACAGCAGGAGGGACAGCATCTGCGAGCAGCTAAATGGGACAGAAAGGGAACTCTAGGCCCCAGGAACAAGCCACTCTCAGTCCCAGGACCCAGGAATGGGAGCACTGGGCCAGTGTGGGTGTGGAGGATGGTGAGCTCAGCTTCACCAGTACTACCTACCTGCCACCCCCAAGAGCTCGGTGGGAAATCAACATGGTTGTGCTAATCAGTGATTTCAGATTTTGTGTAAATAGAGATCAGCTGCTACCAACACGGAAGGGATTTTCTTTTACAAGGTCTGCAAGTTATTTATTTTTCATTTTGTCTATTTTTTTTCTCATGGCTCTACTGAAAACCCTGTTCTGCTAGTCTCAGTTTCCCAAGTTCTCATCTTTTGTTTCTTTAAGCTCCCATCATCTGCCCAGTTGCTACTTCCACCCCAGACGCACACACGCACACACCCCTTCAAGGGACAATACACTACCACGCTGCAAGGCTGCCCTAAACGGGAAGCACCCTGCATTCCACAGGATTCATCGTGAGCATCATAGAGCGAGTGCTGCACTGAGACTCAGAAACAGCCCCCTGTTAAGTGGTTGGATTCTTGAAAGTGAGCTGTTTGCCTTCCTGACCTTTTTAGAGCAAGGCCACATGCAAAGGTTAACTCAAGTGGAAAGTTCAGGGCCCACATCAGACAATAAGGTTATATTTTCAAGGCTTTTTAACAAGACTCTAAAATGGGTCAAATGTGGTCAAACCAAGTTGATGAAGAATATTAAAGAGCACAAAATATGCATCCTTGCAGGCAGACAAGAGCAGCATCTCAGAGAGGAAAACCCAAGTACTGTTGTGATAGTCCTTGGCATTCCTAATAAATCAGGTGTTGGGAGAATGGATAGAGCTAATCAGAGAACAACCCAAGTATCTTCCAGCACTAATGCTAACTTGTGACAGAAACCAGAGAAGCCCTAAGAATAGCAGGTGCAAGCTAGAAAGGTCAAGCAAATTACCCCCAGGTTCAAGAGTGACAAAGTTACTTCCAGATGGAGAGTTGGAAGTTCTGATAAAAGAGACCCCAGGGAAATGGGCTCTAGATAGTGTGTAGGGTTTTAGGTCCAGGAGCTGAAAGGAGAGGAATATGTTACTTGATAAGGAGCATCAGACACCAGTGTTACATCAACAAACCATGACAGTGGTAAGAGAAGTTCAAGTGCTTTTTTCTGGTTCACTGTTGCTGTAGTTTCAGGTTGTTCAGATTAGTTCAGGGAAACAATCCTGAGTATCACCAAAGACCTTAAAACCAAAGAAATTATTAACTACTTTATGTTTTTAATTACTAGATTTTAATTTTAGAGCAGTTTTGTGCCTACAGAATTTCAAGTAAAAAGTACAGAGTTCCTATATAACCCACCTCTCTCTGCACAATTTTCCCTATTATTAATATTTCCCAGTGAGCAGCTATTGTACATTATTATTAACTAAAGTCCATAGTTTACACTGGGGTTCATTCTTTGTCTTGCACATTCTATAGGTTTTGACAAATATATATTGACATGTATCCACTATTGTAGCATCATACAGAACAGTTAGTTTGGAGGGGGGAGAAGGGACAATGACATTTTTGTTTTATTTTGTTTAGATTAGTTTATACCAAGTTAGAATTTTTATATAACTTACTGAGGTTAAATGCACCTAATATCAAATTAACCATTTTTAGAATGATTATTTTTCAAAGAAAGCTCAGATTCTGATTTCTAGATATCTATCCTTGATTAAAGACCATGTAGGCAAGAAAAACAGCTAGTACTTAACACAGAGCAGAAACATCCATGTAGAAAAACTTGTTGGCATGTGGTGCAAGCAAGAAGAGAGAAGTCTTTCAGAACCTTTCTGTTCTTAGTAAAACTAGCTTATGCAGGTTTGCAACTTTTAGCAGGAACAGGACCAGTTAGTGCTCAAAGTTTGGAACAAATTTGGAAGAACTGGCACTACTTCTCAGAAGTTGCTGCGTGTACTTGATTTTTCCCTGGATAGCCTGGGAAATCTAGTTCCTAACACATTTCAGAACAGTGTGCAAACACACTCACCAAAATTTTGAGGTCAGAATATCCTGTTAATGCTGTGTTACATTCAGAGAATTACCCCTAAGTATGCTGAATAGAAGAAATGTTAAAGGATATTTTTATATTCTCAGGAGGTGGCCACAGATGAGAGATGTCTGTGGAAGAACTAAGAATGCAGGAGAATGGGGCGTGCAGGATGGGGTTTGGCAGGGAAAATACTTCTAAGTTCAAAAGATTGGACAGAAATGTCTCAAAGCACAGAACATAGAATCAATCTACTAGTAATAATAGGAAGAAGCCGAAAAGGAAAAACAGACAAAAATATGTTTCCTTCCCTCTGGAATTAAAATTCATATTTGTTCCATATGGAACCATGCTAAAGGACTTCTTCTTGTTGCACTGTTTGATTCAGTTTCTAAGTTGGTATTTGTTTCTCCCCACATTTAAGTGGCAAATTCCTTTACTGTTCATTCACCCCCGTCTACTCCACCGCAAGTCTACTTTTTATAGATTTCTTTTGCTTTCATTGTGGAAAGTGATGATTTTTTTTAAGAGAAGTTTAGCTCCCACTTGGATTTACCATTTGCAATTTTTAGAGAATTAGATTCCCTTCCTCTTTCTTTTGTGTCTGAAGGAGCCTTTACAAATGTATTGTAGTTGAAATTCTGGAGAAAATGTTTCCAGCTCCCCACTGTACTCTCAGAGTACTTGCCAAAATCATTTCTGAGCTTTTTCAATTGGAATTATCTTTAAAAGACTTACTTCTGAGTGCGTATATGCTGACAGACCCAAGGAGATCGTGGCTGCCGAGAGAAAAAAATGACTTTATTTTCCCATAGGACAAATGAGCAGCCTCTATCACCATTTGTAAGAACTCTGAGCACAGGTAAAAGAAAATGAGTCCCTGACAGGGAGACATATGTGGCTGTTGATTTTAAGTGCACACGAATATAACAAACGCCTCACCGATTCTACAAATATTTTTTTAGTGCCTGCTAAGTACCAAACACTATACTTGGTATCAGCTTAGAAGACATAGCCTCTGTTACACAGCTTACAGCCTAACAGGCTAGCAGGGGAGAAAACAAAATTCAAATTAAGCAAATGGAATAATTACATAGTTGGTCATTGTTCACCTTGATGGAGAGTAACCATACAGGGAAGGCTTTGCCTTAAAGAAGGTAGTAAGGAAAGGGCTTTCTGAAATTGGAAATGAGACAGAGCCAGACCCTTGAGTAGCTGAGGGAATAACAATCCAGGCAGAAAGATCAGCATGTACAAAGGCCTGGTAGGGAAAGAACTCAGAGTGTTTAAGGAACAGAAATGCAGTCAATGTGCTGAGGTGTGGCAAGGGAGAGAAGGACTAAGGAGAAAGTTCCATGGGAAAGCCAGTGAGGTAGACAGATGTGCCAGCCCTGCAGCCTGTGTAGATTTTATCTAAGTGAGCAAACATCTATCTAAGGGTTTTAAGAGGGCAATAATGTAATCTAATTTACCTTTTGACAGACCACTCTGGTTGTTGTGTGGGGAATCATGGAAAACTGGGCATGGCATCTGGGAGGCCTGTAAGGAGGCTGTGGCATTAGTGCAGGCAGGAGATAATGGTGACCTGGGTGCAAGGAATTGTGACGTGTTGAGATCTAGTCTGGAAGGAGAGTCATGGACACTCAAGCATTTGGTGTGGGGAGTGGCATGAGACAGTGGAGAAATCAAGACTGACACCCAGGGTTCTGACTTGAGCAACCATGTGGATGGCAGTGCCATTCACAGAGTTAGGGAAGACTGGGTTGGAGTGCAGAAGACTCTAGAATTCCGTTTAGACCTGTGCATGTATATGATTTGTTAAATTCTAGATGCTATTTAAAGCTATGGATGAGGTCACTTAGAGAGATGGTGTTTGGAGGAAGAGAAGAGGTCTCAGGACAGACTTCCCAGGAAGCCCTGTATTTAGAGGGTTAGGAGTCTGCAAAGCAATCTGTGAAGGAGAGACCCATGAGTAAAGGGGGAGGCCAGAAGGGTTGAAGGTCATGAGAACTCAGGTAGGACAGTGTGTGGAGAAGAGTGGCCACTGTGACAGGGGCTTAGTGACACAAAGAAGAACCCTTTGGAGTTGGAAACACAGCATTCATTGGTTGACCTTGACAGAGCAAATTCAGTGGAGTGGTGGGGGACCAAAAAGCTAGCTGAGGGTAGACTGAGGGGTGAATGAAAATGAAGAAGTGGAGATAGTGGACATAAATTAACTCTCGAGTGTCTGAGCACTAAAAGGAAGCAACGACATGGGGCAAATTGTGGAAGAGAGGTGCAAATGGGAGATACTGCATCATGTCTGCATGTGGCTGACAGAATGATTCAGCAGGGTGGGAGACAGCAGTGATGCAGAGTGAACATAAAAGGAATCCCAGAGAAGGTGTCAGAGGATGGGGTCCAGATCCCAAGAGTAGGCCTGGTCTTTGAGGGGGCAAAGTAAACATGCAGAAGGAAGAGGAGCAGAGGGGGAGTTTGATGCTGGGAAGATGAGGTTGTTCTCTGTTATACATGTGGTTCCTCTTTATTTTCAGTGGACTATGTGGTGAGGTCACTGACTAACAACAAGGGTAGAACAGGAAGCTAGGAAGAGAAAGGCAATTCAGGTCAGGGAGTAAAAATGAGTTTTCTTTAAAATACACACACACAACAGTGTCATCTGGCATGGTTGAGTATCCAGTTGAGGTTTCTTAGCACAACTTAGTGGAGTATTGTCTCCAGTGCTGTCTAGAGAGAGGATTCTTGCTTTGTCCACAAGCAGTTCTTTCACTTGCCAGAAATTATGTCCTTGTTCAGGGACTAACAATACAAGGTAGCTTCAGAAATACCTGCCAGGACTAGAGGCTGCCTGTGAAATGAAACCTACAGGGGTACTTGGGAACAAGGGAAACCCAGCAAGTGCTAATAGAGGGGGAAATGGATGTAGGGAGGAATTTCTTCTCATTTTTCCCCATCCCCTTCAAAGTATTCATTTCTCACCTTGGCAGTTGTGGCTCAGTTGGTTGGAGTGTTGTCCCATAGCTGAACAGTTGAGGTTCAGTTCCTGGGCAGGGCACAGGCCTGAGTTGCACATACAGTCCCTGGTTTGGGCGCACATCCCCCATCTGAGCAGGCATGTGCGGGAGGCAATCAATAGGTACTGCTCTCTCACATTAATGTTTCTCTCGTTCCCTTCTTCTCTCCTTCCCTGTCTCTCTAAATAAAGCAATGAAAGGAAAAATGTCATCAGGTGAGGGTTAAAAATAAATAAATATATAAATAATAAAAATAAAAAAACAAAGCACTCATTTCCCCAATAATTGGGTCCAAAGACAGTTAAAACCTGCCTTCATGGCACATTCAAGATTTGTATATTTTTCTTTCCATTTTTGCTAATAACTTTTTATTGATTTTTTTTATTTTTTAAAGATTTTATTTACTTATTTTTAGAGAGAGAGGAAGGGAGAGAAAAAGAGAGGGAGAGAAACATCAATGTGTGGTTGCCTCTCACATGTCCCTCACCTTGGATCTGGCCCACAACCCAAGCATGTGTCCTTACTGGGAATCGAACCAGCGGCCCTTTGGTTTGCAGGCTGGCACTCAATCCACTGAGCCACACCGGCCAGGACAGCACTTTGAATTTTTCATGTAACCAAATACATAAAGCACTCACAGAGCAGCTGCAGGCATGAATAGCAAAAAACCAATGCTAAGTGATATCAGAGGTTCAACCATAAGAAAACATATTTGCCTAGCTGGGTAGCTCACTTGGTTAGAACATCATTCCAATATGCCAAGGCTGTGGGTCCAATCCCTGTTCAAGTCACATACAAGAATCAACCAATAAATGCTAACTAAGCATATCAACCAATGAATAACTAAGTGGAAAAACAGAAATTGATGTTTCTCTCTCTCACTCTCTCTCTTTTTCTCTCCCCCTCAAAATCAATAAATAAAAATTAACTAAAAAAGAAAGCAGATTTATCCTTCCTAAAGCAATACATATTATAATGCCTAAAAACATGCCCAAGTGATGGTTGGCTCACCCCTCTGTGTTTCCGCTGAGCTGATGCTATAGGCTAGCAATTTTCAACCGGTGTGCGGCAAGAATTTTTAAATCATGCAATACCTGACTATTTAGTCAGGGACACTAACCTCTTTTTCCCTGAGATTGTCAAATAAAAAAATGACAACAGCCAACAAAACAATAGCCATCTGATTGGAATGAATCAAAATTATACAATTTTTTCATCAGATCACAAAAAATAAATATTTTTGGTGTGCCACAGAATTTTGGTAATTATTTTATGTGTGCCATGAGAAATCGCAGCTATAGGCAGAGACCGGACCTGCAAGATTCACTCTGAACAGCTCTGCACCATAGATATCTGCACCAATGGATAGTCCACAAGTGGGGATGGCCTCCAGGAGTGTCTGCTGCTCGGCTGCTCCTGCCTGCAGCCTCCTCACCCGCAGTGCAGTTAAGGAAGACTTCCACCACTACTTGCACAGGTGGCATGTAAGGCAGGGCCCTCCCCTCGCCTTGGGAGCCTGCAGTCAGTGACAGAGGAGACACCAAAAGGTCACACAGGCTGACCCTGGCAAGGTAAAACCCAATCTGAAAGTGGACTGAGGCCAATGGTAAGGTCTTGGTTTATGGAGGATGAGGAAATGAGAGACATATTTGACTATTTTCCACAGAACTATTAACAAATACTTAATAAGGCCCATATTACAAGTACTTTGTAGGACTCAAACTCTCATTGCTTAAGCACTGTGCTGGGTATTTTACATTTTTTCATTCAGTTCTTGCACAAACAGTATTTTACAGGTGAAAAGAATCTGGGGTTGAGGGAAGTTAAGTGACATGGTCACACAGGTGGTAAGGACAAATTCAACCAGGGCCAGTGTGGAATGGGCATGGACCCATTCTCACCACGTGAAAAAGAGGTTCTGAGGCCTTGTTTTTAATTTTCTTTTTTTCTGGTCAGTGAGAAGGGACAGAAACACATTTTTCAAAAAAAGAAAAACATCAGTTCATCCGTAATTTGACCAACCAGAGTAAAAGATTTAGGGAATTTTTGCATATTTTCTAAAGAAGGTTTTAGATGATGAAAGTGACATTATTTTAAGAAGATGAAGCTGACGGTAGGAGAAGCAGCTCTTAAGAGGCTGCCGTGAGAGTCTTAATGCAGATGAATGGAGGACTGGCTACGCCGCACTCAGCATCCACAGTGCCTGGGCAGCGCCCAGTTCCTCTGATTTTATCCTCTCCTAGCTCAGCCCCATTGGGCAGATACTGCTTCCTGTGGTGGAGGAACTCTCCTGATGAGGGTCACACGCTGGTGAGAGGAAGGTCTGAAATGCAATTAAAACTCCTGTTGGCCTGACCACAGAGTGTTTTCCCACTGGGCTGTGTTGTTGGAGCTGCAGGGACCTAAGAAGGCTGTAGGAATGGAGAGTCAGACCAGGCTCACCTGCCGCCAGGGCAGTGCTACAATGACCCATGGTGCTCCCACTTGTTCAGAAGGTCTTCAGGGAAGGCTGATGCTATTCCCCTGCCCCTGTCTCAGCCCCATTGCCAGGAGAGCAGGAGTTTTTACGTGAACTACCTAAATAAAGGAAAAAGGGTCAGATGACATCAACTGAAAGGTCAGGGCTTCTCCACTGTCTTCCCAAAAGCCAGAGGCTGGGACTCCATCACACCCTGAGAAGTCAGTGGGTCAAGCAGCTTCCTCTTCTCACGAGCTCAGATGTGGGGGAAGATGATCTATTGAGGGCCCAGCAGAGGTTCCCAACCGGGACCCAGGGCCTAAAGGGATCATCCGAATGTGTATGTTCACCTGTCTGGGGAGAGACTCCGTGACCTCATCAGGACTCTCACAGGGTCTGTCGCCCAGACAAGTCTAAAAACCACTGCTCCAGAGTGCATAGTCTCCCTAAGGAGCTAAACATGGGAGGCAAGAACCACTGACATTTCAGAAACCCCGGAATTGCATTTTTAAATATTTCTTTCATACAATAAGGAATATAAACTTCAAAGCAATAGATGCAGTATATTTAGCTAACTCTTTGGAACTTAGCGATTATGACAGTGAAAGGAAATGTCCTGAAGCATAATTGACACATAGACCAAAGTGTCCAAAGCAGAGCCCTCGGTCTCACTGGAAACAGACAACGATGACCACACGAAGTAAGGACTCAAAGCAGTAAATAAATGAATAAGTGAAAGGCAACCAGTTAATAAACACCTGGCTAGAGCTGTGACAGTGGCTATGCCAAGTGAAGGAACCTGGGAGAAATGTCACCTGGAATGTGCAAGACTCCAGGTGGATCAGAGGACTCCTCAGCAGAAAGGGATGGCCTCAGTAAATTCCATACACCTCCTTCCCTTCCTATCCGTATACTTCCCACCACTGTGACGAATCCGCAATAAGTACAGACACACTGCCTTGCTCTGCTCTGGAGGCTTCCAAGCAACAGTGAGAAGGTCTTTCCATCTCATCCCCCAAAGCGTTTCTTGTTGATCTGTAATATTACTTCCCTTCGTTGTAACAAAGTGCCACAAACTGGGTAGTTCCAAACAACAGAAATGTATTCCTTCACAGTTCTGAAGGCCAGATGGTTGGAATCAAGGCATCAGCAGGACCATTTTTCCTCCACGGGCTCAGGGAAGAATCCTTCCCTGCCTCTTCTAGTTTCTGGTGGCTGCTATGAGGCAGTTGTTGGCATTTTGGCTTCTAGGTACCTCATTCCAGTCTCTGCCTATAGCTGCCCTTCAACTTCTCCCCTGTGTATACGTGTCTCTATGTACAAATCTCCTTCTTCTCCTGAGGATACCAGTCATTGAATGTAGGGCCCACCAGTATGATTCCTTCTTGACTTGATTACATCTACAGAGACCTGATTTCCAAATAAGCTCACATTCATAAGTGCCGAGCATTAGAACTTGAATATATCTTTTAGGGGGATATGATTCAACCCACAAGTGTCTTCAAATATAGATAATTCCTCTTCTAAACAGGAGTCTGTTGTCACCAGGGTGGTAATATATAGAGGATACAAGTAATTTATTTAAGCAACATTTATTAAGCCACAACTATGCACCAGGCCAGTCCTGGGCAGTAAGGGTACCGTAGTGAATAAGATAAACAAGGTACCTGCCCTCATGGAGCTCACCGTGCAGTGCAGAAACAGTACGAACAAACAAGCAAACTGACTTCAGGGGTGGTGAGAACTATCACACCATCCAGATGGCAGAGAACTAAGTAGACCTATGAGCAAACAGGTGCTTGTATGTTGCAAAGATCTTAAAACAAGAGACACAGGTGACAGCACCATACAATATGCCAGAGAAGCAAAGGGACAGCCCAGGACTATCAGCCCGTTTTAGAGTTAGGAAAATAGAAGCACATCATGGAAAGGCCTCCACTCTCCCTACCATTTTGCCCTGATGTTTTACCTTGTAGATGTTTCTTGCAAGGTTTTAAATTTCTATTTCAGCAGAAATTCTTAGTGGCTTGTCACTGTTGCCACTTAGCTTCCCCCCAGCACATCTCTCTCAGGAATTTGTGACTTGCACAGACTGCAAATGTCAGCTAGGGGAAAAGACAAATGATAATACAATGGGAGTTTGCAGCCTCTTTACTAATTCACAGAAGCTGTTTCCAGAAAAACACTCCCTACTATTTAAACAAACCCCTTTCTTCTGACAGATGAAAACATAGGGAAGATTTTATGCTGTCAGATGGAGAGCAGCCACCACCCTGTGAGGTGGCCTCATTTTCTAAGGCAATTGACTACTCAGGAACAGCAGGGAAAAGCTTTTACAGCAGGTAGAGCTCTGATCTTCAAAGCACTTGACAAACATTAACTAATTCATCTACCCACACCATGGGAGCAGGATTCATTCATTAGCTACTATGTGCAGATATGAAACATGAAGCAAAAGCCAAAGTGGTTTTGCCCAGGTCAAGAAGGAAACTGCCGGACACCTAAGTAGAGGACCAAGAAGCCCCCACCCTGGGCTGCCCAGGGTCCTCCTTGGGGACCAGAGTCTTGCTCTTGTGTTCACTCTCAAACTGCTATTAAAATACTTTCTCCATCCATTCGGGTGCCAGACACAAAGATTCCTGCCTGCTTACTCATTGATCGGGTCTGCTATGAGTGAGCTTTCATGTTATTAGGTGCCACCTCAAGAGGTTAAATCTGTGGCAATTTCCATTAGCTTTACATAGTGAGTATATTTTTTTAGTTTGACAGTTCTTGGAAGAAATCAAAGTTATTTTTTATAAGAAATTAGCATCAAGATAAGAGACCTTCCCAGAGACCCAGAGCCAGTGATGTGTGAAATCAGAAGACAACTCAAACCCAGCCTTACGCTAATGAGTTCTTTATTTAGCCACATCACATCTGTACTTTCTTGGCCACCTCCCCATTTCCTTCTCCACCTCACCAGTCTCCCTCTAGCAAGACCAAGCTCAAATCCCTCTCTCCCAAGATTATGTAAGCATCTCTGGTCTCTAACTCCCTTTGACCTGACTCTGTTCCATGCATCTGTCTCAAGGATCCTAACAACCACTACATTTGTGTAGACAAGAGGTCTTATACCCTATCTTCAGGCAGATCGCAGAACTAGCTATTGAAGATAGAGTAGAGATCAGGAACAGCAACCTAGACCCCATCCTATGTGAGGGAGAAATGATGGGACTCTGGCAAGTCCAGAGTTCTTACCCCATGAAGGGCAGCCATTTATGACTGACAGGTTGTTTTGTTTTATTTGGTTGAATGCATGCTTCTGGATGCTTGACTATTACCGTTACTGGCTAGTTGTGAGGTCTGTATGTAGTCACAAGTTCTGCTTGACTGTGCTGTGCATTCCAAACAAGCAAGTTGCTTTTTTTTCTCCATGTTTATGTCCTCATGAGAAAAATACACCTAATAGCATTTCTCTCATATTTACTTCACAGGGTTAATTGAATGTTACTTTGGGTTACTCAAAGAAATAACATAAAAAATGCCTGCTTATCATTCTCATTTTAAAGATCACAATAATGATAGCTTCTTTCTCATGTTGTTTTAATTTATTGCTCATCTTCCCTTAGAAATATACCAGTCTTAATTTGTTGAAGGAAGGGTGAGATGCATTTAGGAACATGTATTAGCCAATGGTGAAACAACCTTAGGTGTAGTTTTTGAAAGTAGACTAAGAACAAGTAAAAATAAAAAGACATTTACGTATCAACATCCAGCTCCGCAGCTGGTGGTGACAATCTTCTAGAAATACTATCAGGATGGGTAGAGAAGGTAGAAAATGGAACACAGAACATTTCAAATCTCTAGAAATAAATAATAAATTTTATAGACACTGCTTTTAAAAAAAAGGAAGAAAATAGATGTCTGCTTTCCCCAGTGCCCAGAGTGTCCGCATCTTAGAAAAAAACCAGTGGGAAGTACGGTTCACCACATCTCTTCTCTCACACCCCCACTGAAAAAATATCTCATACACCCTCTTGCTGGGGTGGGAATCAGGAGGATTTAGACTAAGGAAGGTCTCTTAATCTTGGTACCACTGAGACATCTGGTTGGATGGAAAAGCAAGGGGCAAACGGGCTGGGAGTTCTCGCATCTGAGGGCTCTGGGACAGCCCCCACCGTTCTTCAGGAGCCTGGCTCTGAGGAGGGCCACCTTGCAATGCATGCCATGTTCTCATTTCCCTGGGAGCCTGCTGCCTGGCTGGATAGAGGGAGCTGGGAAGCTCCTGCCTCAATTCTTTTCTTCTTTAGAGGCAGATAATTAGTGCCTTTAATCACAGAGGGGTCTGCATTAGGTTGAGAGAAGATCATTTATCTTGAGGGAGATCTGTAGGAGAGATTTATCTGTGTTCATAAAGATGGTTTACACTTATCAAGTGCTGGCTGCATTTCAGACCCTTTTCCTAGCACTTTGCAAGTATTGATATTAATTTATTTAGTTCTCACAACAACCCTAGGATCAAAACTGAAATTGAATGCTGCACCCAACACTTAGTGTTTGTATGATACTGTGCCTACCCAAGCCTCTTGACCTCTCAGACCCTCAGTGTGCCAGCCTATGAAATGGAAATAAGAATTCCTCCTTCCTCATAGGCTTGTTGGAGAAATGGAAGCAGTAACACTGATAAAATGTTTTAAGTGCTTACTATGAATGTGCTCTTAATTATTGTCAATTCCAGACCTGGCTGGTGTGGCTCAGTGCGTTGAGTATCGTCCTACAAAGAGAAGGGTCTCCAGTTTGATTCCTGGTCAGGGCACATGCCTGGGTTATGGGCCAGGTCCCTGGTTGTGGCGTGCAAGAGGCAACGGATTGATGTTTCTCTCTCACATCAATGTTTCTCTCCCTTTCTTTCTCCCTCCCCTCTCCTCTCTCTAAAAATAAGTAATTAAAACCTTTTAAAAAATATTGTCAATACTATCTTTCTCCACTCCTTTCCTGATGTGTCCATTATATGCTGCTGACTCCAGGAAGGCTGATGTTTCCCACTGTCCTATTTTTTTGGTCTTGGTCAGATGGTCATGGATTCACCAGGTGTCCAGAGTGCATTATTTTATATTTATATGTCTGATATGGAGTCAAGCAGGTATTTTCTTAATGTCATTTGTGGTATATTGTCAATACAGTCTTAAAGGCATGGCTCGAAGGCAATTCAGTGCATGGACTATGGTCTGCTTGGCACTTGGTTGCATACCAGCTCTTCTGGGAAGCGCTGCAATATAGGCAAGCTTCTCTTGCCACCGAGTTTGGTAATATTTAAATGGCAGTCCCATGTACTCCCAGAGATTCCTATTTAGCCCCTCTCAGACTACTGAGCACAAGGAACTGAAGTTACCTGTTTACTTTCTATCTCTCCCACTAGAATGGGAGCAAGTTGGAAGGCAAGGACTATGTCATAATTATGGTTATATTCCCATGGGCCAGCAAACTCCTTGACATGTGGTAATTGTACATTGTAAATGTTTGGTAGATTCATCCATAAGGGGAAATAAAGCTGGCAATACCCTTTGCCCCTGTGGCCAATTTGTGGTCTTGTGAGGGGCAAGAAGTTTTCAAAGCCTAAAGGTGGAGGGAATGTGTTCACCTGTGCAATTTCAACAAAGCATCATTTCCTCCTCGTATCTTAGCTTCAAACCCTCCAACTTCCCACCCCCAGGGTCCCTCCATCCAGGCTGTCTCAGCCACATATAATTCAACCTGTCTATTCAGAAACTCCGATACCAGTCACAGAACCCTCTTGTTGCAACTTTGGGCAAGGAGACTAGGTGTCGCCATTTTCCTTTGCTGCCTCCTGACTCGTTCTCACCAGCCAAAGGTCCTTCTTGGCCACCATTTGGAGGCTTTTTCCTTCCACCCAGACCCCAGACTCCATCTTTTCAAGTCCCTTCCATAGCACAGAGCCTTAGGGTTGTGTTCGCTCTACCAGTACTCAGGGAAACTTCAAACACGGGGTTTATTTTTAATTCTGCCCAAGTAGGAATTCTTCCAATTAAAGAAGATAATGTAAAAGCCTAAAACTGGTAAGACAGTAAGTGTCACCGAGGCTCCTTGACCAAGAACAAGCAATCCCCTGAGTCTTTATTATCTTATAATTCCCGGACCATGATTCTAATACGTGGTTTTAAACAAAACTAGGCAGGGAAGTGACTAAGTGGCATGAGCCAGCCACGGCACTTACTCTGTGTGCCCGGCAGCAGAGGACAGAGAAGCGAGCCACTGAGTTTTGTCTCGTCGTCCCCTGGAACAGTACATCAACTCCTGAAACACAAAGAACGCTTTATAGAGCTGAGCAGAACAGACGCTCCCCAGATGGAGTATGTTGCTGCCAGGGGCTTTCACCAACCATCAGCCCTGTCAGGGTGAGCCAACAATATCTTGCAAAGATCTAATCTTAGAAAGATCAGAGCATGGTAATCTGGGCCCAGTATAATAGGAATAAAATGTGACTTCCATTAATTAGATGGCCAGAAGATGTACTATAACTCACCTTTGCTGGGATCTGCAGCTGACGCATTTAAAATTCAATTTATTCTCAGCAATTGATTTTCTTTGTTTGATTAGCCTCCTCTAATCAGGCTTTCTACTAAGACTGACCATTAATAACCACAGCACTCTCTGAAATTTCCTTGAGTATCGCACTCTGGAGTTATTTGTTTCTATGAATTAGTCTCTTAATTCTCTAATGAGAACATTTTGAAAATCAGACAGTATTTTATGTTCAAGTTCCCTGGTGCTGAAGGACTAATGCAAACAGCACTACCCACCAGCCTACCAGCAACTCACTGTTAAGTACTATGATCGACCAATTCTAAGAGTCCCAAGGGCTGCTCTAAGGTTGATCTCCAAGAGTGTGGCTCTTGCCCTAAAGTGGGGTGAGACAAGTTTGGCTTCCTCTGTCTCAGGACACACTTTTCTTCCAGCTTTGTCAACAGGGCTGGAGCATTTGCTGGGGGCCGGTTACAGTTTGTGGCAAACAGCCAGAAGGAAAGACTTGGGATACATCTCAGCTCTGTGGTGGGAGGAACTGTAGCGTCAGGAGGGCTGTATGGGAGGAAAATCAGGACTAAAGGAGACCTTTTGGGTATTCAGCTGGAGAAACTTCTTTGACCAGTTTAGAATAATTTAGAATGATTCATTTCCATGGAGTTTTGTTTTAAACGCTGAGTTCATTTATAATGATACTTGCCAATCAATTTTAAGTGGAAACAGCTGTGTGTCACTCACACAGGCCCCCTTCAAACCCTAGAAAACTATACATAATTCAAACCATTCACTTCCAGCCCTAAATCTACCACAATGCTCTTTCACTAGGGTCTGCCTACTGACTTCCTTACCTCTGTTCTGTGAGGTCAGCCCCTAAATGGGGCAGGTCAGAGGGAGAAGGGACAGCACACACTGGGGAGTGGGTGGTTCATGAGCAGGGAGGAGCGGGATCCCGGCATCTGCTGGACTAGAGTGGTTTGTGACCTCAGCGGCAAGGAAGGTGAGCTGTACAAGACAGCTGCAGTTCTTCCATTTGTTTGATATCTGTTTTAGACAGTAAATATGTGCTAATGAACTATGCTGCCTGCTAGGGAAGGAAATGAAAAGACACAGACCCTGTTCTCAAGGGGCTCACAGTCCAGTGGGAGAAAGTGACTAAAGAAGTCATGATTCAGGTAAATTACTGTGATAGAACTGGGCATGAGGACAGTGGGAGTTCAATGGAGGGTCATGGGGCTCCCCCTGTACCCCATCCATGTGCACCCATATCCTTGGTCCTACAGAGAGTTAAGTTTCAGTAGTGTGGTCAGTACCAATCCTGGGCTAGCACAGTCACTAACTGGACATAGGCTCTGCCTGTGTGAGGTCAGGGGGCACAGGCTCCATCTGCCTCCCTGCTCTGGGCTGGGGTACTGCCCAGGAACAGCAGGCCCACTCTGACAGCTAGCAATGCAACCAGGGCCCTTGTCCAGGACAGTATAGCAGAAGAGGAGCATGCTGCCTTTTCGCCACCCAGAATGGAAGATGAAGGAAGGACCAAGTGTTTCCCCAAAACCAAGAGGTCTAAAGATCATGAACTATCACCCCTGCATGGCTCTCAGAAACACTGGGTTTCTCTATCTGTACAATGGAAATAACACTTGGAACATTTTGGGAGAATCCAGGGAGGAAATAGAACTGCTGATGTTCTAGGGAGAGAGTGTGAAGAAAATCTTATAACAGGGAGCAGAGTTTCTGGTCATGGTGGCTGCCAGGATGGAGCAGGGCTACAGCTGAGACTGCTCTGCCAATTCCAGCTGGGTCCTGAGTAAGTTTTTTGAGTTACACGTGGAGCTATGTTCCTATGGCTACAGGATAAAAACAATAATAAAAAAAAAGCAGGCGGGCACAGGATTTAACCTTCAGGATAGAACCCTTCCCCCTCACTGAGCCCCCTCATTCTTTGAGTGGCCATATGACCTTAGAATCAGCAAGACACAGAACTGCAGGTTTTTCATTCTCAGCAGAGCTGAGGCTTCTTTTCTTCAAGTGCAAAAGCAACACCCAAACCTACTTTGAAGGACCATCCTGGGTCCACATGAAAGACCCAGCATGGTGGGAAGGAGGCATTTGAAAAGAGAGGTGTACATCTAAAGAGAAGCTTGTTCTCTGGGATGGGTGGTGAACCAGGCACCTCCTTGAATCAGCAGCATAAGGCAGGGGATGGGGGAGCACAAGCAGCCATCATGGTTTGAGCACTGGTCAGAGGTGTGGGGGCGATGTCAACCCCAAGTGCCCGATATGATTAGAAAACAGTAAGCAGCTGCACAGAAAGAGGAAGTGATCTGAGGGACTAGGCTTCAAAAGTGAGCAGACCTTCTAGAAAGCTGGGATTGCCACCACAAGGAACGAGTGGCTTGAACGAAGGTACAGTGTATTACTTCTCTGTCAGCTGCCTGCAGCAGGGTAGGTTTCCATCTACTGTATAGAAAGGCGGGATGGGGAAACAGATGGCTTCACTAGGCCCCATCTCATCATCTGGCCTGGGAAGCCGGTGTCCAACTTGGATAGGCCAAGTTACTGCCCTGGTGTGACATGTAGCAGTTAACCTGCTTCTCGCCTTTGGAACAGATTCACAGATAGTCAGATGGAGGTGGGAGCAAAGATCTAAGAACAGCCTCTTTCCAGACAAATGCTCACGCTTCTGAAAACAGCAAGGCCAGACCTTTTGTAGAGGTGTTTTTGTGACATTACAATGTGGGTCAACTCTTTGGCAGCCATTTCTGTTTTTTCTTTAATGTTTATTCCTGCTTCTTTCACATTCTATTGGACTGAGCCTTGTAGCAAGGCATTTTCAACCATCAACCACCATAACCACCCCCCACACACACATACATCGGTGCTTGTTCAGCAAATGACAGAAGTAGGTTATATTATATGCCCTGACATTGTGAGAGCGCAATTGAGTATTTCCCTGGGATTTTTTGCTTCCCTTTAGCTTAAAAAGGACTTATCAGACCAAACTGTCAACATTCAGATTTTGTTCCTCCATGAAGATTAGAGCTAAATGCTTTCTTTCACCTTCTGGTACACAAATAGAATGTGTCTCTTCCCTCAAAAGGTCCAACTCATTTAACTTTTCCCTTATTGGGTAGGAAAGTATGATGTATTTTCAAAATATTTTCTACGCCTGAATTTAGGAAGATCTCAGAGAAATTGAAATATGGGCTAGCAATCCTCACTCTTTGGTCTTATAATGTTTCAGGCTGGTATTCAGTACAGAGGCAAGCAAAGTCAGCTGGAGCAATAAGTAGAGACAAAAGAACATTCAGTACATAGTTCCTCTCCCCAGCATTGTTAACACAATCAGAAGAGACAGTTTCCCAATATTTTTTATTCTATGTGTAATAAGACATGACATACCACCTGCTTCTAATACAACTTTACTTGGTCCTAATCCTCCCCATTACTCTTGTTTAGTTCTGTAAGGTAACATGTATAGGCATTGATGGTAGAAGTGACTAACCAGCCCAGAGGTCAAGTCTGATTTTATCTTGGTCCTAAGCAAGGATTTCTCATAACCTGGAAAAATTGAATTTTGATATGGTGGAAAAGAATTTTGAATTGGAACAAGAAGCCCTGTGGTCAGCCCCACATCTGTCACTTAGTTGTATGCCTTTGAGCAAGTTATTCTTCCCTATGCTTTTAATTTATCTGTAAAATGGGAATGCATACCTTATGAAATAGATGTTTAGAATACTTAAGCTGATGTGTTCTCATTTAACTGTTAAGTTCTATACAATTGTACGATAAAAGCATGATATTTAAATAATTTTATTCCATTAAATTTCCCAACTAATCAAGAGAGGATCATAACCAAGAGGGAAAGTGGGCACATTGCTTTATTATTGTGGAATATTTACAATTCCATCCCACAATAATATTTCATTCCTCTTCATCAGCCATATAACATCTTCTTCTGGTAGACCCAAATTATCAAAATCTGGATTATCAAGGCATATTTGTTTTTGTGTCTGGTTATCAGGGCTATTTCACTGTTTTTTCTGCTCACTTGTGAAACTATGTATAATCCCTCGTATATAAGACAGAGATGCTGGGCAGCTAGGAATAGGCCAGGTTGTTAACCAAGGGCCATTGACTGCACAGTGGACTCACCTTTAAAGAAAAGACAACCATGGTCAGCCAGTTTTAGTCCCAGCTGAACTTGAGGGGAAAAGTTCTATGGAAATCAGGCTGTTTACACAGGGAGTCTTCCCTTTCGTGACCTCACCCAACGCACTTAACCTTTCCAGGCGCCCATTTCCTGATCTCTGAAAGGAGAGGGCCAAGGACATCCAACATCCGGCCGCATAAACAATCCGGTTTGATTTGATGACATTCTTAGCCCTCAAGGATTTTGGGCAAAGAACATTTTTCTAGAACTTAAATTTTTGTTCTTATTTTCTGCTCATGAAAATTATGACCATTTGTGCTTATTAGTGCTTACACACCCTTGTGATCATGACAGGGGCTCCGTGACACGGTTCCTATGGATACACCCGTTCTCATCACTACCCTCTCTGAACACACTGGACTGTGCCCCTAGTTTTCTTAGTTCCTCTAGGGAATGCTCCGTCTACCTGCACAGCTACAATTAGAGCTCTACGGTCTCTACAACCAGAAAGCATCCCTGTGTCAAGATAGTGAGCAGGAAGCAGAAAGTATCCATTTCTGAAACTGATACAAACCTAAATTCAAAACTGGGATTTTTTTTAAGTGTAAGACCTGCTGGTTTTGTTTTTGCAAAGGCCACACCACCCCCACATCTCACTCCAAGCTTCTCGGCTCTCATGTTGGCGTGATTCCAGTTGAAAATTCATAGCAGCCCAGATTTACATGACTTCCTTCCAGAAGGGAGATTAGTACGCAGCCCTATGAGAAAGGAAGAAAGTGCCCACTGGAAACTGCTCCTACTTTACAAACCTCATCTGCAGGCTGACTCAAAGTGGTTGGCAAATCATGGTTCCTTAGAATCGGAACCTTTGAACTTCTTTCTAAGCTATTTGAAAATGGAGAAAATGGCATTTTGTCCTAAACCTCAATGAATGTTGAGGGAGGCACAAGAAACCCTTTCCAGTTGACTCTGAAGCATCTGTCGGTTCAGAACTCCACAGCAGAAGTTAGTCTTAAACTAAGGAAGAGCATAAAATTATAGTCTTAACTCCCACTAAGACAGTACATGTTTCATCTGGCCCTGAGCCAGTTCCTGTGAAAAGTACAACCTTAAATTAAAAAATAAATTACTCAAAAAGTGAGCTAAATTATCCATCCAGGGCTCCCTCAGTGAAAGGACCAGCACAGATGATGTGGACATGATTTTAGGAAGCAACAGGATTTCCAGGGACAGAGAGAGACCTTTTTTTTTTTAACTCTAATTCTCACCCTTGGAAAAAGCTCAAAAATTTCCAACCAGGCACATGACCAGATGCCCCACGGAAAGGTCTGGTGGGAGTTCTCATGAACCAGACCCAGGCAACGGCTGAGAACATTCCTTCCCTCTTTCCAACCTTTTCGTTTAAGGACAGGATTAGATATCCCCAAAAGACCAGTTGAGATATAGAGAACAAAAGATTAAGAAGCTATGCCTTTAAAGGAACATCTGTTTATGCACCCTAGAGTATAGAAATGTGAGAAGAAAGGGTCTGGGATTCCCACACTCAAATGCAAAGAGAGGAAACCTTCATCCTTACTAAATAGAAACTACTAGAGAAATCATTAAACCAAGCTTGGGTCATGTATCCAGTGTTTGAGGAAAATGGAGACTTATTTGAAAAAAATAATAATCTAATGAGCCTAAATTAAAATTACTTTTTTGTTTTTGCTTTTATACTTCCTATTTATTTTTGAGAAATTTTTCAGAAAAAGAATAATTGCAAAGTACAATTATAAAGGTACCCACTGGTGTTTCCTTAGCCAGAAAATAAATAGTGGAATACTGTTGAGGACATGGGTTTAATTCCTACTCTCCTCCATCTCATTATCTGGCCCCAAGCGAGGCATGCAGCCATCCCAAGCCTCAGAAGGCTCACATGAAAAATGGGTTGACCTTTGAATCAGAGGGACTTTAGAAATAATCCAAGAACCCTGATTTATGTATTCAGAGTTTTGGGGGAGAAATTCTGATACAGATGGAACCTGAAGGCCAAATAGAATCTCAGGTAACTGAGGGAAGGAGAAACTTCTTTCAAAAAAACATTATGACCTTGCTCATGTATAAACGTCACGGAGTTAACTGAAACAGATTTAGAGCTGGTAAGCTCTTTAGAGATTTCTTGCAATACCTATGTTTTATAGAGGGGAAAAAATCTGAGCCTGGAGAAGCTGAAGTGACTTACAAAAGATCACCCAGTTCAGGTTACTGTCAAGGTAAGAATTCAGGTGTCTGTTGTGGGAAAGGTTAAGCAAGCCAGAGGGAGCCAGGCCAGAGCTCAGAAACAGTCACCACCACCCTTGAACATGACCCCTGAGCCAAGCACCACGCTCAGTGCTGCTGATGCTTTGGACATTGAATCCCTGCAGCTCTAAATAACAGGCATTATCCTTTATCTCCAAATCCACCTTCGTGAGCTTGGGACAGGTGGAGTTGCAGAGAAATCCCCATTCAAAAGCACTCAGTGATCTTTGGTCGCTATCTTGAAATTCATAATAATTTTTGAACAAAGGACCCCACATTTTAATTTTATACTGAGTCCCACAAATTGTGTAGCTGGTTCTCATTATCTTCATATCATAGATATATCAACAAAGGCTTAGAGGAATTAAATGACTTGCTCTTTGTCCTGGCTACCCATGAAGATGGGGACACAGAATTAGCAGGCATTGTAAAGGTGGACATAAAGAAGTGGCTAAAAGGACGCTGTGCTTTCAGAACCCCTTAGGGATTTCCCTTCCTCTGATGGCCTCATACCTCTCTATACTCTCAGTAGGGTGACCAATCACCCAGTTTTCCTGGGACTGCAGGGGATTCCCATGACAAGAGATTTTCAGTGCTAAATTCAGGACAGTCCCAGGCAAACTGGGATGATTTGGTTACCCTACAGCTGGGTTGCAGGCATGGAGCTCCAGAGGCTTCACAGCCTTTATCTGTCATGCCATGTCCTGTGCCCAATGAGTCACATGTAGGTTCCCAAATGCTGAGCACATCCGGAGGGCAGGCTGAAGATCTTGATCCAGGCAGAGGGTGGGCAGGCAACTTGCTATTGTTGTGAGACTGGGGACCAGGCAAGTAAATCCAGAGAGACAAGTCTGCTTGGTACCCAAGCCAGGCTGGAGACAGTGAGGATGCAGACAACCAAGAGCAGAAGGGAACAGGCTAGAGCAGAGCCCCAGGGTGTAGGTCAAGGAATCTTCAGCGTATTCACTTTGTGACATTGAATAAGTCACTTTCCTGAGCCTAAACTTCCTCATTTGAAAAATAAAGGAAACAAAACTAACCTCATGAAGTCATTGTCAAGATGAAAAAATATATATATATCACTGTTCAGTTCCAACTTTTGTTCACTTAATTCCATGAATTTTTCTAGAAGCCTATTATGAGCCAGGCTCTATGGGATCGACTGGGATTCCTCCAACCCTTGTGGGACTGACCAGTGTTGTACTAATAAATGTTTAACAGTCAGCCATCTGGATAAAAAATTGCTTTGTAGCATATACCAATTTCCATGGTGTAAATACTCCCACCCTGGCTGATGTCAATCTACCAATACAGAGCTGGGTAGAAATGAGCATAATCTGACCTAGGGAGCCTACACCAGTGATGACTGAGCTATCCACTATTAGGAAGAATGAACTATGGCTCCATAAGTGTTATAGAAGAGGAAAAAGGGGCAGGGGGAATAGGTCAATAGAACTTCAGATAGATAGTGGGAATAACCCCCTTGAGGAAGTAAGATTTCTGAGATCTGAAGGATGCATAGACATAACCACAGGAAGAAAACATGTTTGCAGGCCAGGAGAAAAGCTATGCAGGAAGAAAGAAAAATATTTGAGAAAGGTCCAGAGCAGAGAAAGACAAAGCTGTGGAGGAACAGAGACCAGAGAGTATAGGGGCCAAGTTCACCACGTTCCAGAGTTGGGTTTTATGCCAAAGAAACTGTAGGCATAGTACTTATATTTTAGAAACATCACCCTGGCTCTGTAGCCAGGCTCTGGCTGTTCCTAAAATATAAGTACTATTCCCACACATGGGAATGTGTGGAAGGATAAGAGGATACCCAAGGAGACCATGTCATAGCAGCATCTCAGGCAGAAGAGGCTGGGTCCTACATATTTTTTCACAGGTATTTATTGAATTTATGCCCTGTGCCTATCACTATGTTAGGCCTTGGTGATTCACCAACAAGAACACCAAACTCACCTTCATGAAACTTACAGGCAAGTGGAGAAATTTTTTTAACATCTTATTTATTTTTTTAGAGAGAAAGGAAGGGAGGGAGAAAGACAGGGAGAGAAACATCAATGTGTGGTTGTCTCTCACATGCCCCCAACTGGGGACCTGGCCTGCAACCCAGGCATGTGCTGAGAATTGAACCAGTGGCCTTTGGTTTGCAGACCAGCACTCAATCCACTGAGCCACACCAGCCAGGGTAAGAAATTTTTTAAAGATATAATAATAGTGAACTTTTGAGTGCTTACTGCATGCAGACATGGTATTAGCACTTTGCATGCATTATCTCATTTAATTCTTGCAGTAATTTTAGGGGGTAGGTATAAATGTTACCCCTGAGTGAAATACTAGGCAGTAAACTGGAAGCAGATGGGTGCATGGTGCAAGCACCCAGGTTTAGCTGGAAGGCATGTGGGTTCTGGAGTGATGGCAGAAGGGGCCAGGTCTTCCGGAAAGCCCTCAGCCTTCTGCCAACAGAGCTCTGCCCCCGCCTAGGCCTGCGCTACCTCATGCCTCCCGGTGGTGCTCCCAAGGGGCATTAAGAACTTTCAGGAGAAAGTAAGACTGGAGTATGGCACAGTAAGGAAAACAATGTCCCTGTTTTTCAGTGTCACATTTTGGAAATTTTTTTTAAGGAATTCTATTTTTATGATTTTTTAAATATTATTTACACAAGGAAAAAAAATAAATGTTCATTGTCTGATTAAACCACCAAGGAGAACATACTGTGAAAGGAGGTTTTGTTAGATTTCTCTGTCCATTCTCAAATAAATATGAACTTGACAAATAGCAAACGTTCTTCTCCCCGGCTTGACAGCTGAGAAATTGAGACAATCAAGGAAAGCTGTGGAGGAGACCGTTCTGTGGCTTGAGCTGTGTGTCTGCCAGCTCACTGCTGATCAAAGGCCTACTGCTTTTTACCTTCAGTCTTTTCCTTTATGACATGATGGGCAATTAGGTTTGGTCATGGGCTTTAAATAGAAATGACTTTCCTTAACCAGATCTGTCAAATTTTCCAAAAGATTTCCTTGAGACCATTTCACACTGTTGTACTTACATTATCATAGGCCGCCTCTTTCCTGGACTTTGTCTTCCTACCAATTCACCTCCCCCAGCACTCCTGTCTTATAAAGAATTAAAACTAAATAATTGTGAGCTTTTATCAAGTCAACAAAAATTACCTTCAGGACTTTAAGGACAAAGAGACCTGGCTCAGGTCCTGGTTTCCACCACTTATGAGATGTGTGATTCTGAGAAGTATACCTAACTTCTGTGAACTTTGTTTCCTCTGCTATGAAATGGCATTACATACCTTATATGGTATAAATAAGTAAGGTAAAGAATAAAACGGGCTTAGCACCCATTACATCTATTGCTGTCATCATCACTGTCAGTAGCTGCTGGCACCCAGCACAGTAAGTGTGACTCAGAGACAGGGTCCCCTGCTGGAGCATGGTGAGAAGCAGTAGAAGTGATGTTTAATGGAGCTTCCAAAAAACTTGCCCTCAACTCTCCCTTTTCAACCTACCCAAATGACCCACTTTGATTGGCATTTAGGATTCTGGAGCACATAGATATTTATATAACAGTTGTGACTTTGCCTTCTCTCTGCCTGAGCAAAGGAAAAAGAAATCTTTTTCTTCATCCCCAAAATTCAATAAAATCTTGACATTTAGTCTAGAATGCGGTATCAAAATATACAATATTCTCCAAAATGTTTATCCATAGACCCAACTCACTTGGCTGACCCTGAGTTATAAAGTTATAAATGTAGCTGAGCAGTCACCAACAGAAGAAACTAGAATGCCAAAGAATGTGTGTGTTTGGGAGTGTGTGAGAGTGTGTGTGTGTGTGTGTGTGTGTGTGTGTGTTGTACGTATGTTGGGATGGGGAGGTGAGTTGTGACCTAAAGGCAGGGATGCTGTCCACCTGGGCTTACAGGTAAACAGTCAGCCTTGGAAAGACCTGGGTGTTAAAACTAAGGCATTTAATGCCCCTGATTTGAATTGTAATAGGAATATTCTCTAGAAGGAGGGGGTTATGGAACCAAACTTCTTAAAAAATTACTAATAAGAGATGAATTTTGAATGTCTGAAGGAACATTTTGGGAAAAGTCACTATTCACATTATTTTATGTTGAGAAACCTCAAAGAGATTCAGCCTTATCGGCAGTGATAACAGTAATTATTGGCCTCTCTAAAGATAGAATTTGGCTGTCTCAATTTGAGGCAGCCTTGGCTGGACTTTTACCAAGTCTGTCAACTTGAAACCAAGTTCTTGACAGAGACCCAAATGTCATCCAAATGAAGCCATGTCTAAACAAGGCATAGATGTCCCCTCGTCCCAGAATACCGCTCTTACAAAACTCCGGATGATTAAGAGTTTGGGGGCCTCTCTCAGTTGCACATCTCAGACGAGGTACAGTCCCCCATTGATTCACAGGTTTCTTCCTGCTGGAGTTACACAAAGGCACTTTCCAGGCACAGCCATGAAGGGGCGTGTTTCCGGAGGGCTTGGCTGACTCTTGATTCAGAAGATTAACCTCCTGGTTAAGATTTTCAAGGCTCTTTCTTATCTCTCTATTCTCTCCCAGGCCATTTCTTTATTTGGCAGTAATCTCACTATGGATGGGAGATAGGAAAAGGAGAAATAAAGAAATGCTAAAAAATGCCAGTTTATCATAGGCAGACCTGTATAAACTGGAGGGCAATTAAGAGCGGCAGTAGTTGCTGTCTTCCCATGGAGAACTAAGACATCGCCGAGTCCTCTTTCCCTCTGCCCAGCTGACACTCAACATAAATGTTTTCTGCAAACCAATGTCAATGAGCTCCCAGTGGAGCATTTTGGTTTAGCTTTCTCAAGACTAACCCAGTGTGAATAAAGTCCTCTTAAAAAATGGAGGAACAAAATTTTAAAATCACCTCTTTTGGGGTTCAAGGGGCAATATCTGCTTTCCTGAATTTTGTCCTTTTTGTCTTTTGAGGGAGGTGGGATGGGCCTAGCAAGTTCTGCAAGGGGAATAGCTCAGAGGTCACCCAGGAAAAGGAGGCAGGTTCTGGCTGTGCCATTAACAGTGTGACATGGAGCAGGTCATTTATAAACAGCCCCTTGAGTCTGACTTTACTCACATGTAAAAAGCAAATAATAATACCTTTCCAAAGTAATCATTCATTCCCAAAGGCAAATCTCACTGTGTCTCAACCCTGCTTAAAACCAGACACCCTTATTTCCTATAAGGCGACATCTGGGTTCTAAGCCTGGCATTCCAGTTTCTTCATGGCCTGGCCCTTCCTGCCTGTTCTCACCTCATCACTACTCAGTCCCCTCACAACGCCTTTCACACAAACACACCCCAATAATGTTCAATATCAAACTGTTTCCCACCTCTGCTCTTTGCACGTGTGGTTCCTGACCCAGAAGTCTTCTTCCCTCACCCCACCTTCCCCCACCACAAAAAACACCTGGAAAGGGGAAAACATTTGCTCATCTTTGGAAACTCAATTTAAATACCACTTTCAATGAGAAAGTTTCCCAAACAATCCTCTACATACACACCCTCCCCCATCACTCACACACACACACACACACACACACACACAGAGCTTCCTGTCTCCTCTTGGACTCTGTGACACTTGTCTTGCTTTGTCTCACCTGCACCTTTCTCTAATTCATCTGCCCAGGACCCCCAGGGGCCCCTTTTTCTATTTGCACAATGGCTGTGAGCAGGCTGGCTGAGGCCCTATGGGGACAGGAAGTGGGCCACAGGAGTGCCTGGAAGTCAGAAGGGAAATGCCTGGAGGTCCCTAGTGCTTCTGAGGGGGAAGGGCCGGATGTGGCGGGTGGGAAAGGGAGGGCAAGCAAGGCTGCCAAGGAGTCATCTGTGGTGTTAGTGGTGGATGTCTGGGGCTTCGCTGAGGTGGATTTGCACTGTGGGAGGGACTCCTGTGGAGAATAATTGCAAACAAGGAAGATTATGCAATTTGAAAACATTTAATTCCAGAAAAGGTGATGTTCTCTGACAGTAACCCACCCTCCAGACCTGCCTGTATCAGGCCTGAGTCACTCCTGTCTGTCTCCAATAAAAAGAAAGACCAACAGACCAATATTCTGGGTCCATGTGAGGCTCTTTTCATAGGAGGCTCCTTTATGACCCTCTCCCCGTCTCCCCAGTCTCCTTCCTAGCCTTCACTCCTCTCTCTCTGTCTCTGACTTCCCTCTGTCCCTCATCAGTCACTTCCCTATTTCTTTCTCTCTTGTCATTTCTCACTGTTCCTCTGACTACTTCAGGGGATCCCTCATTCTCCCCACTCCACAAAACCCCATTGGGACTTCTGGCCTTTCCTGCATCTCCTTTAACTTCATTCTCTGTAACAATACCTTGTTTTCACTTCCTTTCTGTTTTCTACAGTCCTTTGCCTTCTTGTGCTACGTGATTTTACATCTTCCTGCCACTCATTCAGTTGATCAATAGGAATTTCTTAAGCACCTACTATATTCTAGGCAGGGTGCTAAGTGCTAGAGAAACAAAGACGGGCTCACTTCATATGGCTAAAATATAGGCTGCATCCAGCAGTGCAGGCTGGGGGACCATGGGCTCCAAATGGGAAAGTGGGGGACTGTTAACTGGGGGATCAAGAAAAAGACTCACTGCCACAAGGCCAGTCTTCTCACAACAGCTTTTAAAAACTCATTTGCATCCTCTTGTTGATTTCTCTGAATCTCTGGGGTACATTAAGCCTAAACATTGTATGAAAAGAACAGGAAGTAATTGGTACCATTAAAAGAGAGAAATAGAAGAGTATAGTCTAAATATGATTTATTTTCAAGACTCACAAAGTATGCATTTTGCATAAAAGTCCAAATTTAGTCAGGAAATCAGAACAATTTGGGAGACGTTCAGCAGGAGTGTTTTTGAAGCCACATCTGACCACATACCAGTCCTGTGGTCACTTTGTAGGATTAGCCAGGTTTTGCAAATGAGAAAATGTGGAAACATAAACATTTACACAAAGTTTAATAGAAAAGATTTCCCCAGGTCACACCAAGGGCGCTGGTGGGAGGGATTAAAAGCTGAATGGTCTTTCTTGGGCCTATTTCTGAGCTACTGGATAACACAGCTTCCAGAATGCAGATGTTAAACAGGGTTTTTGCCTTTAAAACAAAGGTAAAATTTTTTTATTTTGGCCATATTTTAGCCCATATCTCCTAGTGAAAAGGGAGTCCATCTGAGGGGAAATTAATTACTTCAAGCTCCTGCAATACAGATCAAATTGACTTCTCCCTGTGCCTTACTAAAGAGCACTTTAAACTTTAGAGGGAGATTCTCAAATGTTGCTGCTCATTAGAATCACCTGCAAGCTTTTAAAAACCCTACTGGTCATGCCTCAGTGGGGATCCAATCAGAATCTCTGGGAGTGGGACTCAAGCCTCATTATTTTTTAAAGCTGCCCAACCCACAGCCAACTTGAGAACCAGCAGTGCTAAAACCATGTACACATGAGACTGCCTGGGGAGCCCCAACAGCCACTGGTGTTTGTATCCTACCTCCAGAGATTGTGATTTAATTGGAGTATGACCTAGAGTTGTTAAAAGATCCCCAAACAATTCCAATGTGCACCCAAGTTCAAGGATGACCACTGAAGAGCCTCGCTACACACAGTGTAGCGCCATGGACCGGGAGCATGGGTATCACCTGCGAGCTGCTTAGAAATGCAGAGTCTCAGGCCCCATGCCAGACCTACTGGAGTCAGCACTTTAATAAGATCCCCACACTCACATTAAATTTGAGAAGAATTCTTTTAGAGCACTTCCCCCATCTTCCACTAAAGTATAAGATAGGCATAGGAATGAATCACAGAATTTTTGAAATGGAAATACTAATAGTTAATAATAAGAAGAAATACTATCTGATATGCACTGGCATTCACTATGTGCAAACTACTGCAAGCCAAGCACTCTGCATGCCTTGCCTCACTTGATATTCACCACAAACCTATGACAGAGGTACAAGCACTGTGCCCATCGCAAGCTGGCAAAACCAAGACTCAGATGAAGATGAAGAGCTGTGAGACCCCACCGGGAGGTAGAGTAAGGACTTATCCTCAGAGTTCCAGGCCTTGAAAGCACATGCTTTTAATCACTTGGTCAGACTTTCCCAACCTGTATGTTAGACCCTCTGGTAGATGTGCCCTCCATCATCTAGCAGGGGCTGGGCGCCACCCACTACAGGACAAAGATTAAGAAGCTTTACTCTAACTTACACATTTTTCCTATTGTTAAACAAAGGGGAAGCCTGTCTCCTGGGGCTTAAGAGACTTGCCTAACCTTGCAGCTCTTTCAAAAACGATGGGCCCAGAACCCAGGAGTCCACACTGCCGCGTGCATGCCTCCTCCCACTAAGCTGTGGTTCTCCAAGTGTGGTCCCCAGACCAGGGGCATCAGCAACATCTGGTAACTGTAAGCTATGCAAATGTTCAGGTCCCACCTCACAAGCTGTGTTAACAAGGCCTGCAAGTGATTCTACTGTGTGTGCTAGTTGGAAAGCGCACCAAGGCCTGCAGCCCCTGTGGCCCTGGCACAGGTCACACACAGCTCCTGTGCTGGTGCTCCTGATACAGTCTGCAGCTTCTCTGCAAATGAAAGTTTCTCAAGGGGCTTAGTTTGGAATTAAGTTGAAATTTACATGCTGATTTCATCTTCTTAGAGCCTTCTTGACCTCTTAGAAAAGATCTATAATATATAGATCTCTTTCCATGACTTCAGAAGACTTTCTGCTAGGGCAGCAAACAGGTGGGCATCATAAAAGGAAAAAAGGACTGAAACTTCTGGAGCATCTACTGTATACCAGACATCAGGCATACAGTGAGTGATATAAGCATACATAATTTTCTCCTTTATCATCTCATTTAATCCAGTGATCCCTGTCTGTGAAATAGGGAAACCAAGGCTCTGATAGATTGAAGTGACTTGCCTAAGACCACAAAATGGCAACAGTGGACCCAGGTTTTGTCCCACAGCCTGTATGCCTGTGTTCCTTGCCTTCCAGCAGGAAAGGTAAGGAACTTAGGGCACACTCCGTATCTGGAATGACTGTATTCCAGAATTCTCAGAACAAGCTCCCAACACAGACTGTCTACTCAAAGTCCCCAGGATGTCTAACCCAACAACCATCTCCTGTGTTCTGTATTCTCACTGCACTAGGGGAGCTGCTCTCAAAGTGTAAGAATAGACCAGCCACAGACGGTAAAATAACTCAGCTGTGCTTGAGCATCGCGAAACACTTAGAAATCTATTCTTAACTGTCAGCATCTGTTCCAAGGCAGCAGGTCCTGCATTCCCAATGCCCTGCTAAGCAGCCTTGAGTTTTGCTCTTCAGAAGACGAGGGAGCCTCTCTGTCACATCTAGAACTTGGGAAATAAACTCCAAAGAGAAAGGAACCCATGAAGATAGTATGAGTGAGAGACATCCTCTCCACCTCCCCGGTAAGAGCTGATGTTTACAGCATTAAATGCAGTAAGGCTTTGAGCTATGACCTAACAAGTAGAACAAAAAGGGCATTGGCTAACTCAATCAGGATGGCATGGACACCTGGTTAAAGGTCAGTGTTTGGGTGGTGGTGCCATACTGACCTCCTTCCCTGTCTGTTTACTCCAGAGCACAACTTCTAAACAAACACCCATTTCCCATCACCATGTTTATCCACAGGAGGGACACAGTGGTTAATCTGTACTCCAAGCAAGTAAATCTCTTCCAACACTTGATCCAAATAGAGAAACCTTACAGAGAACTCAGCAGGCAAACCAAAAATTTTATCTCAGCCTTTCTCATTCATTCAAGGAGAAAGCCATTCACCCCTCTGAGTAATTTTATTGGAATTACATGCTTTTGCCAAAATGCAGGTCATTTATTTCTGTAAGGCCACCATGGGCCATTTTCCCTCATTTTGAAGTTGCCAGGCCTGGGAACCTACATCCAGCTCAAGGGTTCCCATTTCCTTGCCACCCTTTTGACTCAAAGCTCCATTCTCCATTGTACCTTTCAGATACATACACTGGCACCACGGCTGATTCTTAGATCAAAGTCAAGGAAAAAAAGACCTCACATTTTACTCAATTTTTCTATTTCGTATTATGAAAGATATTCTTTCATAATTACAGTAATCTTGAAATGCTGTGAAGCACACTTTAAAAAATCACTTGGTTAAAGACGGAATGAAAGAGGGGGAAATGGTGTAGGAAAGGATACAGGTGATTAGAAAAGTTAGCTGTGAGAGTGGATATGACAGGTTATAAGTGCATGGTCAGTTATAGTGTCATCTATGGATGGGGGAAGCAAAATGTCTTGTTTTAAATTGTATTTTATTGATTATGCTACTATGGTTGTCCTGATTTTTCCCACTTTGCCCCTTCCACCCAGCACCCCCACTCTCTCAGGCAAGCCCACACCATTTTTCATGTCCATGGATCATGCCTGTGAGTGCTTTATCCATTTCCTGTACAGTACTTTACATCCCCATGGCTATTCTGTACCTACATGTTTGTACTTCGTAATCCCCTCACCTCTTCACCTATTCCCCTACACCCCCTTCCCATCTGGCAACCATCAAAACACTCTCCATATCTGATTCTCTGTTCTCATTTGCTTAGTTTGTATTTTAGATTCAACTGTTGAATCTAGGTATGTATTTTTAGATATGTATTTTTGCCATTTTATTGTTCATAGTTTTGATCTTGTTATTCTTAAATAAGTCCCTTTAATATTTCATATAATAATGGTTTGGTGATGATGAACTCCTTTAGTTTTCCTTGTCTAGGAAGCCCTTTATCGGCCCTTCAATTCTAAATGATAGCTTTGCTGGGTAGAGCAATCTTGGCTGTAGCTCCCCACTTTCCATGACTTTGAATATTTCTTGCCAATCCCTTCTAGCCTGCAAAGTTTCTTTTGAGAAATCAGCTGACAGTCTTGTGGGGACTCCCCTTGGGTAATTAACTTCTTTTCTCTTGCTACTTTTAAGATTCCCTCTTTATCTTTAACCTATGGTATTTTAATTATGATATATCTTGGAGTGGGCCTCTTTGCATCCATCTTGTTTGGGACTCTCTGTACTTCCTAGACTTGCATGTCTATTTCCTTCACCAAATCAGGGAAATTTTCTTTCATTACTTTTTCAAATAAATTTCTAATTTCTTGCTTGCTCTTTCTCTTCCCCTTCTGACACCCCTATGTTGCAAATGTTGGAATGCTTGAAATTATCCCAGGGGCAACTTATACTATCCTCATTTGTTTGGATTCCTTTTTCTTCTTATTGTTCTGCATGGTTGTTCTTTGCTTCCTTAAGTTCCAAATCATTGATTTGATTCTCAGCTTCATCCACTCTACTGTTATTTCCCTATAAAGTGTTATTTATTTCAATTAGTGTATCCTTCATTTCTGACTGGAACTTCTTTATGCTACTGAGGTCCTCACTAAGTTCCTTGAACATCCTTATAACCAGTGTTTTGAACTCTGCATCTGATAGATTGCTTATCTCTATTTCTTTTTTCTGGAGTTTGATCTGTTCTTTCATTGAGTCTCCATGTTTTGGCAGCCTCCCTGTGTTTTTTTTCTATGTATTAGGTAGAGCTGCTATGACTCCACTTCTTGGTAGTGTGGTCTAATGTAGTAGGTGTCCTGTAGGGTCCAGTGACGCAGCCTCCCCAATCACTCAAACTGGGTAATTGAGGTGCACCCTTTGTGTGGGCCAAGTACACCCTCTTCTTATAGTTGAGCCTTGGCTGCTGTTGGCAGATCAAGGGAGGAATTTACCCAGGCCAGTCAGCAGCAAGGACTGTTTGTGACCACTGATCACCAACCTCCACCCTCCATGAAGGATCAGCTGTGCAGGAGCAGGGTAGTGGTGTTCCTATGTGGTCTGTAGCTTTCAACTGGGTATGCTGGCTCTGGGGTTTCCTGGGTGGTGCAGGTCAAGGTCAGCCCCGACCTGTGTTTTACCCAGGGCACCCTGCCTGAGCTACAAAGCAATCCGAGATGGCTGCTACTTGTGCTGGGCTTGGAGATTCCTAAACAAAGCTAAGCTGTGACTCTAAGTTAGCTGCTGCTAGTGCCAGGCCTGGGGCTCACTGAGGCCAGCTGTTGCTTGTTTGAGAGGATTTAGGAAGTCGTGTGGTATGGGCCAAGACCAGCCAATCATACAGAAAACCAGCTTGCGTAGGCCTGTAAGTTGAGTGGGGCAGAGTCTCTGGGGATCTCCAAGGCAGGTCAAACCATGTTAGCCAGGTTGATGGAGTCTCAAATATGGCACCAGCTTGCTGGCTCTATGGCTCTGTGGGGAGAGGGTTTAGAAAAGAGACAATGGCCTCTGCTCACCTTGATGCCTGATACTTCAGTTTCTCTCAGTATACCAGTGATTCTGAGTAAGTGAATCCATGTGTGGTTCCTTAAGAGGAACTGACTGGGACTCCAGGAGATTTTTCTACCAACTCAATTCCCGCTAGTTTTTGCAGCCAGAAGTTGTGAGGACTTATCTTTCTGGCATTGGAAGCCTGCGCCAGGGGTGCCTGGTGTGGGCTGGGACTACTCAATCCTGAGATATCACTCCCAAATTTTTATCTACTACACATGGGTAAGTGACCACCCCGTTCCACATCTGTGTTCCTCCTATCAGTCTGGATGGATGTGATTTCTTTAATTCAACACTTGTCAGGTTTCCATTCATCTCATTTCTGATGATTCTGTGTGATGGTTGTGCAAAGAGGCAAGTCATGTCTGCCTATGCCACCATCTTGATGACAAGTAGCAAAATTCTGTTAAGAAATATTTTTTAAGATTGTCTTAAGGTTAGTTAACATTTACTGAGTGTAATCTCATGGACTATTTAATTTAATCTTCCCCAAACCATTCATCATTCCCATGTAACAGATGAGAAACCTGAGGTTCAGAGGGGATAATGGGTAGACCAAGATCACAGAACTGATTAGTGACATGGTAGATTCTTGAATGCAAGCCTCTCTTCTTCTGGCTTTTACTACTTTCTGTATCAGAAAGCCCACCTAAAAGTGCCTAAATGGAAAGTGTAAGAGGGAAATAAAGGGAACTGCTAGATTTGAGGGGAGGAGAAAGAATAGCAATAACTTCAGTGTCAGGGAACATTGGGGACTGGTGGGGACTATGGCAAAGTGGAGAATTGCAGACAATATCTAAAATGAATAGCTGGTACTCAGAACCAACCGAATGTTACCTTTCAGGAGTGCTGAATCATTTACAGGATCTGCTGATTGTTCAAGAGAAACTGGAAGTCTGATTTTTATATAAGCTTTCTTGTTTGTTTATTTTAATATTAGTTTAAAAAAATCTTAACATGAGATATTTGCCTGTTCCATCAACTGGATAAACAAAACCTATTTGCAAGCCAAACTCAGCTCATGGACTGCTAAAGGCAACCTCAGCTTTTTCTAAACCAATAATATCAAATAATTTAATCATATCATAGATGGGGCCTCAATGCTGTGATTAGTTCATCTTGCAGATGAAACTTTTACAGTAAGTAATAAACACTAACTGAAATTGTAAATATTAATCCTCACAATAATGTTTTTAGACATAATTCTATTTCCTACATGAGCCATGTATAGTAAGAACATGTCCAACTGAGGCCAGAATCCCAGTCCTTCTAGGAGGAGCTGTGTAAACTTAAGCAAGTAATTTGCCTCTCTGAGCACTTGATTTCTTCATCTGCACAGTGGAGACCCAAGAAAAGAATCACAAACTTGAGCTAAGATTTATGTAAGGCAATTATTAGGCAATACAGTACACAGAGCCTGTCAGAAGAAGCTTGGGCAAGGCCCTTGGCATTGCCACTGCCCACCCTCCACCCCTCCATCTTCCCTTGTCTGTGAATTTATTTTCTTGCAGTATTTGGATGACCAATTTATCTGATTTTCTCAAAAAAGTTAATGTAAAAGAGACACTAGAACTTCTAATTTTGTCTGAAACAGGCTTCTGCACTAGATCTCTGGGCACCTTGTTTGGCAATAGTCTTGCCTTGTAAAGATTTGGAAATACAAAGTAAAGATTTGAGCCTTACCAAAGGATAGAGGAAAAATCCAGATGTTTCCTCCCTTAGCTGGGAAAAACACAGTTCTTTCCTACCCTGTTTCTTTCCTCTGAGTCTCCTTCACTCTTCATACAGCACAGTCCTTTCTGACACTCTGGTTGTCAAATATGCGGGTTATTTCCCCCACAACAAGCCAGCACTGGAAAGCAGCTGGGTACCCCACAGTTTAACTTAATTCTGACACTGTCTGCTGGCGATAGAGTCAGATCCTACAGGTTAAGGATTCAGTCCCACAAGACTGTCCCACTTCCTTCAGACACCATTGGCAAGTCCAAGTTATCACCTGTGCTTCTGATGCAGCTTTGAAAGACCCCCTCCTCAGATTCAGTTAATTTGCCAGAGTGAGTCACAGAACTCAGGGGAATGCTTATGGTTCCCAGTTCATTAAGGATTACAGATAAACAGCCAGATGCAGAGATACATAGGGTCCCAAGCATAGCAGCTTCTGCCCTCGTGGAATTGGGGTGTGTCACTCTCAAGGTGTGGGTGTGTTTACCCACCTGGAAGCTGTCAGAACCCCTGCTTACTATTGGGATTTTGTGGAGGCTTCCTCACATAGGTATGACCAATTATTAACTTTATTTCCAGCCCTTTTCCTTTCTCTGGAGAACAGGGGATGGAGCTGAAAATTCTAAACATCCCAAGCTTCCAACCATGGCCTGGTCCTTAAGGTGACAGTCTGCATCCAGGAAGCCTCTAGGAGCCACCAGAATCACCTCATTAGAACAAAAGGTGTTCTTAGTGTTCTTATCACTTAGGAATGTATAAGGGATTTAGGAGCCCTGTGTCAGGAATGGGCATGGGTTCGGATAGGGACAAAGACCAATATATATATATATTTATCTTCTATTATTTCACATCTTCTATAGGTATTGGTTAGTTGAAAAAAGCCAGAAAATCAAAACTCCTGTATCTCCCCTTCTTCTCTCAGTTGCCTAAATTCAACGTGTTCTTTCCCACTCTACACCAACAATTGCGAGACAAGGTAGGTGATTTGGGTTTAGTTTCCTTTAATTTTACTTGAGGTAAAGTGAATCCCACAACAATGAAAAATTAATACTGTATTTGGCCAGATAGATATTATTAAAGCACCTAGATTAAATGGAACATAAATAATAGTCCATTGATTTTCTATCCAACTTTTTGTAATTTAGTTTAGAAGAAACAGAATTCTCAGTGCACCAAGTGCTTGATTTAGCTCGGTATATTCTACAACATTTTGTATAAATTTTTGGTTCATTATCTCATCTTATTGGTTCTATTTTTTTCACCGATGTATAAAAGAAAGAGGTTTATAAAAACTTTTTCTTCTTTTTACTATTTGATCCCTGACTGAATGCTTGGTTTTAACAATGAATATCTCTGCAAAGGTTACAGAGGCACTCAAAACACTGAATTCTGCTAAAGATGGAATTCTTCAGTATTAGTAGAAAAATACTGTAGGAATCATATTTTAAAATCTGATCACGAAGATGAAACCAACTTTCGATTCTGAGACTACCCAATGCTCAAGTGTCCCATTATTCAGCAATTTCCAATCCCAGGCCAAATAAGACTCACATAAGCTCCCATGATTGACAGTAATGCACTAAAATTCACAGTGGCCAACCTCAGTCTCAAATCACATTCAACAACAGAGAGGGAACTTGCACAATCATTCCCAGGCCTCAGGTGGATTCCATTTTAAAGATCCTCTCTGCCCTAAGCCCTGAGGATATTAAAGGCAATTATCAAGAAAATGCCAATTGTGCCAATAACACAATGATAAGCAGCTTAAATTAGTCTCCCTCTTCCAGCCATTTCCAAAACTATATGTTCATGACAGGTTTCCTGTGAAAGGTGTAATAGCAAAGTCAACTTTATGCTCACACTATTTAATTTTGGGAGAGTGAAGCCAAGTAATACTACAATAATGGGGTGCGTATATCTTCCAGGCTACTTGTTAAACCCTGCCTACAAGGAGGTCACTGAAAGCCAATGCAAGCGGGGCAGCTCCCCTGGCAGACTCATGAACCTGCAGGGGGAATCTTGCAAACAAGTGATATATTTGAGCCAAGCAGCCGTAGATTTCATTTATGAATTGATATGAGCATAGAGATATATGGGGAGAGGAATGCATATAATATGTATCCTTAAACACATTCCAAAATAATGATAGATGAGGAGAGATTTATATCCACATTTTCTCCAATTTACAGGGCCTCTTGCCCTACTCACAATCCCGCCCCCCACTTGTGCCAGTAAGAAAGAAAAGAACTGAGCTCCAGTTACAGCTCTGGGGGCCTAGTGTAGTTAGTGTCTTCACTTTGTCTCCCAGCAGCATGGCATTGACCAGCCCCAGGGCCCTACCTCAGTTAAGACCACGTATGCTGGGGGCCAGCACAAAGGCATCAGGGGACACACATATGCCACCTGGCCCTCTAGGATCTTGCATTCTGGAAAAGAGGTTCTCAAGAAGGCAGATTTCTCTCCCTAGTTGTCCACTTCAGTGTGAACCTCATTTTAGAAAGTGGAACATGTGTTTGCTTAGAGGCACAAAGTGCAAGGCCAGGAGGGAGCCTTCAAGATCCCACCAAATCCATACCCCTCATTTACAGCTCTGGGGTGTCCCCAGCCATAAGGGCTGCTCCACGGACACAGGAAAGCACAGACAGAGGACCATCCTGTGGTCAGGAGGAGGCAGGGCATAGCAGAAAGAACATGGGCTCTGGAACTAGGCTGAGGGGGACTTGAACAGAGATACACATACAAACAGACATATGAACACAGCCACATTCCCTCAACTTTCTGATCCTCACTTTACTCACTTGCACAATGGATATAACTGCATAAGTTCACAAGCTGTCATCAGTAGTTCAGTATTTAAACTGCCTAAAAGTCAAAAGCATTTGCTAATTTATTTGGTGACAAAGTCTGCCCAGACTGAACTTATTTGGAGGCAAAACCTGACCTGAAGCAATGAGGCTGCACATTGCCCTTATTCATCTCATGGCAGCCGCATTCCATGCCGGGCCCAGTGCGGGAGCTTCTAAGCCAAATGGAAGGCCGCTGGCCCTGTGTCATTGCAGAGGCTTCTGCTGCTTCTAAACCCCTGGCTCATACTTGCTGTCAGAGCTGGAGCAGCAGGTTAGACCATGAAGGAGCCAGGAGAATGGCTCTTCTTTGAAGGAGCAAAGGACCATCAGTGAGAGTCACCTTGGGCACCCTTCCACTGGCTTAGAGTGGCAATGCAGTGACAGTCCCTCCAGCTGGACTCACTCACAGCTCACATTGGCTCAAAGGAAAAATTTCACTGTGGTGTTTCTGGAATTTCCCCCCTCCCAACCTTTTAGATGAGAAAGGGACAGTGGGAAAAAGGAGATTCAGCTTGTAGCTTCATGGAACTTTGTCATTCTATACTAAATAATTAATTTGAAAGAAGGAATAATATCTAAGAAGAAAAATAAATCAGTTACTGTAAAAAATGTTTCAAGACAGACTTTTTGAACATGCTCTACCAGCTGGATTTAACTTCTGATTGCCATCTTTTTTCCTCCATTATTGGGTAGTTTTAAGTTGGGTTTGTGCTTTTCTTTCCTGATGTTTCAAGACCAAGGGCCTCCTCCTCTTTTATGAATGCTTATCTGTGAGGTCCTCTTTGGGTGAAGGAGAGAATATCTGGCTTTAGTACACTATCAGGGCCAGTCTCACAAATGGGTGGGGTGGGAAATATGGTGGTAGAGGGAGAGGGGCAGGATCCTGCTCAAAACAAGCCCTGCCCCTTAATCTTCTGCCACTCAAGCTGCTCTCCCTCAGGGCCAGATGGGTATTAGTAAGCAAGAAACAGCTGAGCAAACACCACTGTCTAAGACTAAGCCTCATCAGCTTGGTACTTCAGTGAAGAGACATGGACAGCCAAATCCTATATGAGTGGACTCTGGGAGGTGGGATCAGAACAGGTTGTGAGGCCAAGGAGGACACTGCTCAGCAGCAGGGGGACAGAGTGTCAAAGAGAATTTTCTCCAACCTCATCGTTTCCCATGTCGTTTTCAGGCAAGTCAGCATCTTCCCTGTTCCTGTCACCTGCAGGGCTGGTGTGTCAGGGTTAGATGGCTCCCTTACCCTGAGCTCTTCTGTCCTCAGCTGAATGCATGACATTCCAGCCCACATGCAACAAACAGTTATTTAGCATCGACTGTATGCCAGGTCCTGGTCTAGGAAATGGGAAGAAATAAATAGTACATCCCTGACCTTTAGGGACTCAAAGCTTTTACCTGTTGTACCTGGAGGTGTCTGGGCAATATTATTTTACTGATTCTCAAAGTAGGTTTCATAGAACATGAAGTCTAGGATACAGAAGAGGGAAGGGAGATGGGTTCTGTGTTGCTCTAAATTTGAGAAACACTGCTTACTTCACAGTGTTTAAAGGATCTTAACAATAAAAATGTAAGCTTAATTCCCATGATTTATTTGGGCCCAGAACCCATTTATCCTGTAATATGTCTTAACACTCCAATGTGCTTATCTGCCATGAAACACACTTGGAGCACCAACCCATCAGCTTTATTTCAGCCAGATGTGCTTTGGAATTCAGGATTTTGAAGGTGCTGGCAAGGTAATCTAGTACACACCTGTTCTGTACTATTTGTGATGGCTAAGGGATTTTTCAGAGAGCAAGACCTAGCTCCATTAGACATCAAGGCCATACATACATTTACATATGTATGTACAAGTATATATTGAATACCCACTATGGAAGCAACTATATTGAAAACTGGGAAATTGCAGTCTGCCAGGTAGGTTAGGGGGAGCCATGGCCAGTTAGCAAGCAATTGAAAAGTGCAATAAATGCCATGGTTAAGGTAACCATACATCCTGGTTTGCCTGGGTCAGTCCTAGTTTACACCTGTTGTCCATGCATAATAGGTACAAGTACCCCCTTTCACTTCCATAGGTGTTCTATTTTTGACAATAGATTTCATGGTCCCATTAGTTATAATGGGTGCAGGCTATGGAAGGACAGAGCAGGGAAGGCCTGGGAAAGCTTCCTGGAGTATGTACACTTAAAAGTTTAGTTCTGAGTAACTGAGGAGAAGGAGGTAGCCAGTGGTGGAGTCAGCACTCAACAGAGAACATAGCAAATGCAAAGGATGAGAGAAGACAGGACTCACTACAGGCAATTACATTAAAAATGGCAAGAGATGGGCCTCAGAGAGTCCATTTGTATCGTGCTCTTCAAGGTTTAAACTCCTTAGGGTCATGGGAAGCCTTTGACATGGTTATAAGCAGGGAAGTACCATGATCTAGTCAACATTGCAAAAGAACCACTGTGGCTATGAATGGGAGTAGAGTTGGGACAGTGAGCTGAGGCTGGTCAGCAGAGCCATAAATCAGTAAGGAGGCTGTCTCAGATGCCAGGTGGGGAGGTGCTGGCAGCCTGGGTGAAGGCAGCAGCAGTGGGCTGGAGAGAATTGGGTGCATAAATGGATGAATGGATGGATGGACGGATGGATGGAGGGATGAATGGGGGATGGATGGGGAAGTCTTCAGCAGGTGAAACAGACAGAACTTGGTGATTGATTGATTGATTGATTGATTGGGGGGAGAGAGAATTGAAGGGAAGGCCCATGTGTGAGCATGGAAGTAGCTGATGGAGACTTCTATGAGACAGGAGCATAGTGGGAGGAACAGGTCCAGAGGAGAGGGAGTCAAGGAGGTCAGCTTCAGTCAGGACAAATGTGAAGTGTCCTTGCTTAGTCTTGGCCTTTTCCAGAGCGTCAGGGCTGAAAGGGTAAAGACAATAGAACATTTCAAAAAAATCATTTAGAAACATTCTTGAAACTGAATGAAACAAAAGTCAAGTCAAAATGTACTGGAGCAGCCTGTTACTGGCACAGCTTGTCACTGGTTGCTGTTGTTTGGAGACAGTGAATTGAGCCTCCAACACCAAGCCCCTCTGTTTTGCCCTACAACAGAGCAGGTGTAGACAGGGGCCTTGGAAGCATCCCTCGCATCCACTCTGAGCACAGAAACCCCTGCTCTAGCCTGTGCTGGGGCTCACAGCCCCACTGAGCAGACCAGCCATTATCAAGTGGTCTCAGTCCTTCCTTAGACTGAGGCAGGTTTACAGTCTGATGGTGAAATGCTCTTGAAGAGGCATGTGAGGTCCCCTGCCCCTCCCACCAACAGTGTCAGTTCTCTGGCCAGTGTTTCCTCATCAACCCTAGGGCCATAGTGCAGATTGGAGGAGGGCAGAGGCAAGGGGATTTGGTTTGCTTTGGGCCACAGGTGATCAAAGCTTTAAATTGCTATGGTAGCCCTTGGATTTTCCAAGGTTGTTTCAGGTTCTCTACTGGATGGTCTGACCATTTTTGGCTTTAGACTATTGCTTCACAGTTTATTAATATTATTCATCTTGCTCATGGTGTGAGAAGTTAAAGTGACTGTATATCTGTAATGATCCTACTATTTGTAAGCAAAGAGTAAGACAAAAAATAGAAAGGAAGGAAGGAAGGAAGCAAAGAAAGAAAGAAAGAAATTAAGAAAGAAAGAAAGACTCATGGAATATTATCAATAGGGCTCTGCTTGGTAGTGACACTATAGTAGATGGCATCCGCTCTTCAGCAACAATGAAATCATCTCACCTAAAACTGTCCCAGGTGCTGGAATGGGCCCATTGCCTGGAACCCTGAGCCACCACAGGTGCACTAGTCACCCCCAGACACTTTCATTGTAATCCTGAGAGCCAGCCTTTGCATGCAAAGCAAGAAAATTCCAAGGTCAAGTTTTATTTTGTAAGTTGTTACAGTGAACCAGAACCAAGATAATCCTTTTCAAGAAAGCATGGAAAAAAATTATTGGCCCTGAAAATGCAAATAAGAAGAATCTAAACTGTATGCTTACATTTTACTGAGCAATCCCAGGAAACGGATGGGTGTTTGGATGGTAAAGTGTGATGTGTTCTTTGGTCTTTGTTATAGCTTTTCTCCCATGTTCTCTCTGTGGATAGCTGAAATTACAATCATCAATGGCAGCATTTAGGCAAACAAAAATAATCATTTGAAAGCTATTTTCCATAAGCTCTTTAGTTCACAATTCACTACAATTCTGCTCAGAAGGAAATGTTCCATTTTTTCCTATTGTAGTCTTGTCAGCAATAAAGCAGTGGCCAGTTCTCCACATATAACATCAATTTCATTTCAGCTTTTCTGAATAAAAACAAATCAATCAAAAACCTAAGTGTGTTTTTCTTAGGAAGACTTTTTCTGATCAGGCCAGAATCTACTGGAGAACTCCATCCTGGTTATACTTAAGTGTAAGCACTCGGCGAAGTTTTGAGCCCTTCTGGAAAAAACAAATAGTTGATCTCTGGGAAATATTTCAGTCTCTAAGATCTCCTTTGGCATCGTGTGAATGCTCCCTTCAACCCAGGCTATTCATAATTAAAGTGCAAAGGTCTATGGATGCAACCATTCCATAAACTAATGCACTATTATTTCATTACCACTGAAGGGCAAGATGCTGAGCAGAAACTGGGAAAATGATTGTACCAGCTTGCATGAATAGCAGCATTGGGAATTATTCTAAACCCCAAGGAGATAGTCATCTTCACAGTGTAGGCAAAGAGCGAGAATTTGCAAAGATAACTCAAACAGATAGTCATCAAATAAATCATAGCTTGCTTTATTAACAATCTTCTAAACTGGAAAATAAAAAACTTGGCCCAGGATGTGAGCTGGCTAAGAAACAGGTCAAGCGCACAATAGGGAAGTTTACAAGCATTGCCACCTCTTCTAGTCAATGCCAACCTCCCGATTCTTGGTCCTCCCCTGCTCACCAGCAGTTATCCCTCATCCCACACCAGCCCAGCCACTGGGGCAGTGAAGGGACTAAGAGATGGAGAGTTCTGCTGACTCACACTCGTCCAGAAACAGAGGAGCCACATTTTGCTTTAAAACCTCTAATGACATGGACTATGATGATTCAAAGGTGATCTGCCCTGGCATGAGTTTTCAGTCTATCAGACACTATGGAGTTGTATTCTAAAAAGTTTGGTGTTAATTTGGATTATTGCTTGCTGGGGCAAACACTAGAAGATGAGGCCATTCTGATGGTTATCTGCAATCAATGGAATCTGCTGTGACTGCTTTCAAGCTCCACAGTGAAAGACAATGCAACCTTAGCCTGAGCAAAAACAATTTATAAGGCCCCAGCTGAAAGGAAATTGGGACCTGGAGGGGATGCCACCAGGCAATAAACCTCAGTGGCCAGCGAAGGGACCCTGGGCACCACTTGAGAATGCCATGACCTCCGTTCAAATGTCAGATTTATTCCAAGGGCTCTGAATGGCATCAGGGGCCCTGTGGCCCTATGGACACCAACAGAGGGAGCCCCAGAATGCTAGGCTTGGCCTCCTCCAAATCCAGTGGCACTATGTGCATGGGCCCAGGGCCTTGCCCTAGCTCTCAGGCAGGTCCTAGAAGGATTATCAACACTCCTGCCACTTCCCTACCAGTCCCACCTCCAGAGAACACACACACCTACCTTTGCAAACACTCTTGAAATCAGCAATAACAAACAGAAGCTCAGTTAGGAGAATATGATGACCACTAGCATTCAGTCAGCAGATGGCATGTTGAATATGAAAACCCCAACTTCATCAACTTTTGAATGTCCTGGACTTCCCCTTTGTTGGTTGAAAGAGCAGAGAATATCTCAGTCTTGGGTGAATTACTAACTTCTATACTCCAAGCTCAACTGGGTTAGGAGGCTATAATCCACATCTCATACCTCTTCAGCTATGTATTCAATTCCTAAAATGCTCAAAACACTACAGCTGATGAACAGAACCTCAAAACTGTAGTAGAGAGAAATGAGGGGTGAAATATCTCAGTTCCTTTTCCATGTTGTCACTAGTTTCCTCTTTTTCTTTTCTTATTCCCTCAAGGAACTAGGGATACACGGGACAAAATATTAAAACTGTTGCAAATGAAAGTCTCCAGTGCATTCTTCTATGGCAAATCTTTCCATACCAAATTTTGAGTTATTCTGCTCCCAACCCAAGCCCATGAATTTTGCTACAAAGTTCGTGGGCTACAGTCCCCTATTGGGTTGGTGGCCTCAGGGATGTATGGTGCTGAAGCAGCCTCAGAGAATGCAGAAAAGTGAAGTTCTTTTCTAAGAGGCCCCTGGTGACTCTTGCTGAGGCCAGGCATGTGGTCATGCTGCATGGAGCTGTAGGATCAAAGTGAGAGGCAGGCTAGCCGTGCAGCAGCCCAGGTTCCCATCCCAGCTCCACCACTCCTGGCCGCATGGCCTTGGGCTAGCTCCTTCGTCTGTCTCCCTGTGCCTCAGTTTCCTCACCTGAAAAATGGGGTTAATGATAAAGCTACTTTCTAGTGTTAAAGAGATTAATCACGTAAAACTCTTAACACAGAACTCCCAATATACTTAGCGTTTAATAAATACTCAACATCATTAATTTGCAATCCTGAGCCAGAGAGTTAGAGACGCATGAGCTTTCTGTTTTTGATTTTAACCCAGGTCATAAACTCAATACTGTTGCATACAATTTGAAATTTCCAGATAGAAACAGCAGGAACTCATTCATACTATAGGTAGGTCCATTGATATGAGCACATATTTACGTTCCCTATACCTGTTTGTACTTGATCAACAGGAATCTCACAGGTATTTGAAACCTCATGGAGAGCCAAAGGATGAGGCTGTCTGTATCGTTCATTTTGTCAGCAGAGAGTGGCACTAGGTTTGGCAGATTGCCCATCGATTATCACTTCGCTGCGGGCTGAGGGAAAGGCTGACGAGCAAGGGCCCTCCCACCAGAGCCGAGTGCTTCCCATAGGCTTCAAGTTTTTGTCCAGACACCAAGGTCCTATTAAGTGGGTGGAAATCTGATAAAATCTTGACTCCTTTCCAAATTCCATTTCCTAAGTTTCAGGTTCAGATTCTGAGATTATGATTACTTATGACCATAAACTGCCAATACCTCCCACCCATGAGCACCACTGGGGAGTAGAGGGGTGTGAATGGGGCAAAGCTCTCCATCCTGCAAAATAGGGAGAGAGGAATTCTGATTGATGGTCACAATCAACTCCTGAGAGTGGATTCAAACTGGGTTTCAGAAAGAAGCCAAGAGCCAAATTCCACAGAAGTTTCTAGAGTTGGCCTCAAATGAATCTTTCACAGAACTCTGAGAAGCAGTTGGATATTAACAATGAGGAAAAAAAACAATTATCTTTTGAGATGCCAAGTGCCACTTTATGTCATTTTAAAGAATGAGCAGACTCCCAGCTCTCCTTAGCTGCCTGCTCACAATTACAAAGTCATGGTAAATAATCGTGGCAAATGGCAGGTTTGATTTAGGAGAGGGAAATTGTATAATGGCTCGGTGCTTTCTCTTCCATTTCTGTGGCAAGTGGGACAGCTCCTGCCACTTTTTTGGCTTAAGTTCAGATCTGTGACTTTCAAAAAAAGGCCCTGGTGCTGTTTATTAAAGTGGACACACAAACACACACAGTAAATGTGCCAAATATTTTTATTATTTTTGCAAGGAGAGAATGATCATATTGTGATGCATGGTTTAACTTGCTTTTCAGTGGTTTTATGTGGCCAAAGGATCACATTTGTCCTTACCAATAGCATTTTTGAGTGGTTCTAATAGAACATGCATCTTTTCATTTTCTCAGCACACCGGTTTCTGAGTACACCATCTGAGCTCTATTCCTGAGAAGATGTGCTGATATGGTGGGTATGGGCAGGACTTCTCTCCTTTTGCACCCATAATTCCCTCCAAGGTGAAGGCAGGCTTTATACTTACTCTGAAAGGGGTCTAGACCCTGAGCAATGAAGACTTTGATCTAAGGCCGGAAAGCTTCTTATCCAAACATTTATTCATTTAATCTTGCAACTCAAGAGTGACAGACCATTCTAAAGTGCTTTGGGAGGACCAAGAGAACACCACTGGGGCACACAGGAGGACCTACAGATATGACCAAGGAGCCAGTTGTCTGCAATAACCACTCTCCAGAGAGAAGCTTTGCCTCTCAGAGAGGCAAGAGGGCAATGTAAAGCATTCCTAATGCAGGCAGTCTCCTCCTGGGGCTTTCCAGGGGAGTGAGGTTTTGTGTACAGGAAAACAAGAGCTGCCCTAGGGAGAGCCAGATGGGCTGAAATCCATGGCTGTGGTTTTTCCCACCTCTCCTTCCAGCGGCTGGTCCAGCCCTGCCTACCTCTCATACCCCAGACCCTAAGGCCCCCACCAATGTCACTCCCCATGACTTTATTTCTTGCCTACTACACCCAAATAAGGTTTGGGTTTCAGATAATACCCTTCCCAAAAGAAACTGCATGTTAACAGAAAACCTTAAGTACTTTTCAAGTCTCAATTTAACTCAACAAATATCAGTTAAGAGGACTCATTTCTGATTACTGGGCATTCAGCACTGCAGATACAAAGAGGATTGAGATGATGTTCCTCCCTCAGGGAAAGGTGATGTACTGTCAAATATTTCTGATATATAAATGTTATCAGAGAGGTTTGAGTGAAGGCCTGTGGGAGCCCCATTAGAGAAATTCTCTAGTTGGGACTAAGAAGAGGTACTGTTTGAATTCATCTGTGTATCCATTTGGATTATGTTTGGCTACCTGTAAAAGAAAAACCCATGGTTTAATCAAAACAGAGGTTTTCAATCTCATGGAAAAGATGTCCAACACTAGACAATCTGCAGCTGGTAATATAGTTCCATGATATCATCCATATTCTTACTGCTTTTCTCTCCTTCTCGCCTACTGTCCTTAATATATAGCTTCTAGCCTCAAGTTTACTTCATGGTTCCAAAATGGCTTCTGGGGCACTAGACAGCTCATTTAAGTTCCAGGCAAGAAGGCAGAAAGGGCAAAATTGATGTTCTCATTAAGGAACTTCTGTAGGAAATCTACCCAACAAACTTCTTTCATTTAATTGGTCACCCAATCTTTTGTGGAAATATAACTTCCTTCTATTGTAAGGAGACAAGAAAGACTGGCTACTGGGTAGGTAAATAGCAATCTATCCCACAGGATTTAAAAAATAAACAGTCTTCCCTGCAAGATAAAGTGAGCAACAACATTCCTGGTATTGGAAACAGAACATACAAATATAAAAATCTATAAAACATTTGGTGGATCTGGGAACTGTGAGTAGCCTAGAAAGGCTTTCCATGTCAATCTTAGTAAATCAATCTTGTTTTTAAGTTAGTGGATTTTCTAACTTTGAGGTGTATGTTATGGTTATTGTTGTTCATAGGAACCCTTTTATTTGGATGGAATTTTATGTGGGACCTCAAGATAAAAAAGGTGAAAGAGAAGCAGCTCTGCTTCGAGGTGGGATTGGAGGAGAACTGTACTTTAGTAACTGTAAAGATAGAGACTGGTAAGTTGTAGGAGAGTGGTAGTTAAAAGATCAGTGGGATTTCAGAGGCAGTAAAAATTGAGCTCTCTCTGAATGAATTTAGGATTTCCAGGTGCCAACGTGAAAAGAAAGCTGTTCAAATGGAGGGAAAAGCATATGCAAAAGCCCAGAGGGAGGATAATATATAAACAGGAATCAATGCTTAATGTCATTTATCATAAACTAGGCTTATGAAAGAGTGTGGGAATAAGGTTGGAAAGATAAGTGGGGCAAGATCTACAGAAGGTAATGAAGTTCAAGTATATAGCCAAGGACACATCCATGAATGGAGGCCTCCAACCTCACCACTTGACAATTTAGTAGCAGTATCATGCCTTTGTATTCCAACCTATTCTAATAATAAGCAGGATACATCAGTAATCTGAGTTCTCAGTGCACATAGGCCCACCGATAACACAATATATGAGGACTGACTCTGGATCCACATATACCTAAAAAGCAGAATCACACAGAAAGAGTAAGTCCTCTCTTCAGTCAGCTTAGAAACTAATCCCTGGTGCCTCTCCACCAAAGCAATTGCAACCTAACTCTCTATGTCCCGTCACACAGCCACTTAGTCCTTAAATCAACCAACTCCAGTAAGTTAAAATCTTGAGGAGAGACCACGCTGGTATGCACTATCCCTTCTCCATGGAGCTCTCTGTATACCTACACTCAGGGAATACCGATGTGGCACATATTGTGGAAAATAGTCTGCAAACTGTAGGAGGCTACCCATAATAGGTCATGAAATCATTTCAATAACTCAAGACCAGCATTTCTGAAAGAAAAAGGAGGAAGAGGAGGAGAAGGAGAGGAGGAGGGGGAAGAAGAGGAGGGAAGGCAAGGAGGAGGGGGAGGAGGAGAAAAACAAGAAAACACTGTATTAGTAAGAATAGGATGAACTATACATTTCCAAAATTTCAGTGGCAGTTTCATTTCTCTCTCATGTAAAGGCTACTAAAGAAATGTGTGACCCTCTAGGGCAACTGTCCTCCATGCAGCAACTCAGTGATCCAGACACTTTGATCCGACTCCACTGTCTCAACCTGAGGCCTCCTCGGGTCAAGGTTGCAGGGAAAGAGTCAGCTGGAGAGTGACATGCTGGCTTTCTATGTTTCACTGTGGAAGTGACACTAGTCACCTACCACCACAGAACAATGGCCAGAATTAGTCATATAGCCCCACCTACTTCCAAGACACTGATACCCCTACTTCCTGTACCAGAAAGAAAACTAGATATTAGTGCATACTAGCAGTGTCCGCTATAAGCATAATAGAAGACAGGTGGAGTGGAAATGGATAGGATAGGATAGGATAGGATAGGACAGGACAGGACAGGACAGGACAGGATAGGATAGGATAGGATAGGATAGGATAGGATAGGATAGGATAGGGGATAGGAATAGATTTACATACATCACAGAAGTATTTTTACTTTTACATATGTATGATTGAGCAGATGTTGGGGCATGTACCCAGTTCCAATTATGAAATGTATTTCCAGGTAGGAGTTAAAGGTGAAAAAAGTTTGAAAGTGACCACATTTGAAAGGAAAAAAAGTGCCTGGAAAGGAGAATGAGGTTATTTATTTCGTGTGTCTCTGTAACAACAAAGGGCTGTCCTCTTGTGTCTGCTCAGTCGAAGGAAATAGAGTTTAAAGTTTCCTGAATGGGCTTCATTCCATAGCTCAAAAATAACTTGATGTCACATACCCAGATTCCTGTAAAAACTCAGTGGGTCACACAAGTCACTCTCGCTGGTGTGTGTGTGTGTGTGTGTGTGTGTGTGTGTGTATGAGAGAGAGAGAGAGAGTTTCTACTCAGGGTTTTTGTTAAATGGGCAGGAAGAGGAGTCCTTAGAGTACAGGAAAGTTCGAGTGGTTTCAAGGACAACCAGAGCCCAGAAAAATAGGATGATGAAAAAGCTACTCTAAGGTGACCGACCTTAAACACCAATATGTAAACAGCAACCTTCTGAGTCCACAGCACCTTGCTCCTGTGGAGACAGGACCCTCATAACGAACGTGCCCCACTGAACTCCACCTCTGCTGACACGGAACAAAGTGCCTTTCTGGGTGCCCATGAGCAGCACTGCTCCAAGAACTGAAGGGAGTCCGCCCACAGAAACTTTGCAAAATCTTCCTTGGGGCTCCAGCAGCCAGTAGGAGACACAGTACGGACTCCGAGGGCCAAGCGGTGGGTGTTTCCTTAGTTAACTGATGTGGAGGGGATTGAAATATACTTCTAACATTTATAACTCCTTAAGAGACACAGCAAAAAAATGTTAACTAATATTTGCTGAAAGCTTATTATGTGCCTGGAAATGTGCTAAAAATTGTGTCTATTTTTATCTCACTGAGTCCCCTCCCCTATGAGGTCACTATTATAAGCTATTTTCTATTTAATGGATAAGGAAAATGAGGGTCAAAGAGCTTGGAAAATTTGCCCACTCAGATAATAAGTAACAGACCTATAATCCAAACCCAGCCTGTCTGTCTTTTAACTAACTCTAAAAAATATTGGGATTATTCAGAAGCAGCAGAAAGTTATGAGCCAAACTGTTTCCCCCAAAAAAGATATATCGAAGTACTAACCCCCAGTACCTCAAAATGTAACCTCATTTGGAAATAGGCTCGTTGCAGATGCAGTGAGTTGAAATGAAGTCACACCGTAATAGGGTGGGTCCCTAAACCAATATTCCTGATTTGTTTGTAAGAAGGTGGTCATGTGAAGACACAGGTGAACAGCCTGGGACGACGAGGTAGAGATTGGAGAGATGTATCTGTAAGTCAGAGAACCCAAGACTCTGGCCATAACTAGAAGGTATGAGAAAAGCATGAGACAGTTCTCCCTCGGAGCCCACAGAGGGAACCATCCTGGCCAACACCTTGATCTCAGACTTCCAGCCACCAGAACTGTGAGACAATATCTGCCTCATGTTTGAAGCCACCCAGTTTGTGGGACTTTGTTATAGCGGCCCCGAGAAACAAATACACAAGGTAATGCAATCTGAATGATGACCCAACCAGATCCAATACAGCATCATATGGCTCTTTAGCAACAGGAAAATTGAGGCACGAAGTGGTGGAGACTTTTGCCTATATTAAGAAGCAGTCACAGCAGCCAGCACCTCAGCCGTCCATGTTTGGTATGTGCTGTGTCCCTCCCCATGAAAGTATTGAAGGTAGCTTCCTCTTTAACTCCGTGCTCTGAGCATCCTGACCCATAGGGTTCACGCTGCAGTTGCCAGTGCAGAAGTGACTGTTTCTGTTTGTGCAGAGGTAGAAGTTGAGTACAATTATGTGTCCCCATTGGATCCCTGACAGTGTCCACATGGGACAAGTCCCCCTCAGGCACACACTCTGTTCTGGGAATTCAGAGGAAGGGCCCAGCCCCAGGGGTACTGGGTGAGCCAGAGGGGGCACGGGCAGGGCTGTCTGCCTCCATCTCAGGCATGAATTCTGGTGTAGCCAACGAAGCCTCCAGCCCTCACAAGACCAAGTCCAATTGGCGTTAGGAGGAGAAATCGAGTGCAAATTTTCCTCCAAACCAGAGTAGAGACCTAGAACACTGGAGCACTCACTTCTCACAGCCCAGCTCTCCTACACACCACCAGGGAGGTGACCCAGAAAAGCTTGCTGTCAAAATCACTGTGAGCTAACAAAGGGAGCCTGGGTCTATGTGACATTTCCTCTAACCCGAAGGCCACCAAAAGCAAGACCCACTCAATGTTAGTAGCAGAAGCATTCTTCTCCAGAACTGTTTTCTCTCAAAACACTTGAGCCAAAAGTAATATTCCATTAGCACAAGAGAATTTCAGCTGCATCTGATAGGTGGCAAAAAATTCCTGGAACTCTCTTGATTCCATTCTGTGTCCAAGGAGAAAAGTTTTAAGGACACAGTAGGAGGAGGAAAAACAGCTATTATTGGCACCATTGTTACTATTATTTCACTGTGCAGCTCCTAGACATAGCACCTCCACATCCGGTCATTCAAGAGACTAGATGCCGTTCTGCTGTATATCATTTAGACCAGTAGTTGTCAGGGGGCTTCTAAAATGCAGATTACTAGGTCCCCACCCAAGAGGGTGAAGTTCAAGGGCCCAGTAGTCTGCATTTTAACAAGCAAACTAGGGGATGCTGGTGCAGATGATCAGGTGACAGCATTTGTAGAAACTCTAGGTTTAAACATTCCTCCGCATTAAGATCTAAAGTTGTGGATCAGAGAAATGCTTAGGTTTCCTCCAATCTCTTGATTCCAACATTTCCCCCTTTTATCTTGGGTTTATCTGTTTATCTTCAGTCCACTTGCCCTGCTTACACTGGTTGCTTTGGAATCCTACAATCGTCTTCTTTCCTATAACCTTTCCTACAGCCCTTTCTCCATTCATGGATTGTCTGTCTGGAACTGAGGAGCCCAGTAGAATTATCTTAACATTTGATAGGTAGATCTTGTGGATATCACTGATAAAACCAACTCCCAGTACAAATAGGATAGCAAGCACACCGCTTTATCGCCCTTCAGTCTGCCCTCATCCTTAATACTTAATCACTCCTGACCAGAGTTTCCTAGCTCAGGACAGCTAGGGAAGCATGGATGGGTTTCAAGATACTTGGGAACTCTTTGAAATGTCACATGAAATTGTGTGCAAATGAGAAACATACAGGCATTTTTCAGAGATGCGAGTGCAAGGCCAGGAAAAGTGAAAAACCATGGCTCCGGGTACCATCTGACTCACCTGGCTATCATATAGGAAGTCCATTGTGATAAATCTAAGCTGCATGGTTTGGATCACGGGCAGTTCCCAGTTCGCTTAGGCAGTTCATACAGAGTGCAATTTAAAAATCTGACTAGACCACGTCCACATTCATTAGTAATGTGCTAGATACCAAAGACAGACGATCAAATAAAATATAGTTCCTGGAGGATTCTGGGAAGATGGCAGTAGCACCAAAGCAGTCTTTCAATTTCTACAAATCCCTACATAAAACTATCCCACAGACACATTTATAACAAAACTAGGATCAAGTTTTCTCACAAACTCCAAATTACAAGTGAGCAGAGACAAACCACCAAGAGCAAAGTGTCCACGCAGGAAGAACCTGGAAATAGGAGAACTCCTGAATAACCAATAGTATGTCCTAGAAAGTGTAGTTCGGCCAACTCAGTAACAGCTGTGGCAGGGAACGGAGGGCATCGCCTTCTCTAATAGGAGTAAGTGGCAGGTCCCAGTAAGAAGGACTGAAGGGCTAAAGCCGTCAGGACCCCTGAGAGCTCTCGGAATGGACCTCCCAAGGCTCCAAGTCAGGACAGGGCTCTGCCCTCTGGAGAAAGTGCCTGAGGAGAGCCGAAACTAAGTTAGGTTGAGACATTAGTGATAAGGGAAAGACAGGGTGCAGGTAACCATGGGCAGCAGGGTAGGGGTGGGCTGGGGCCATGGCAGGAAAGCTCAACATGCAAGCCACCATGTTTACACTAGATAAAAACAACAGGAGAGGGGACCCTATAAAGTTGGAAAAAGCACTCCTAAACCTTGCCTCATTCTATAAATGCAGGAGAGCTAAAAAATAAAAGTAAAGTCCCACATATGTTATTATAAGGAAAAAAAAGAGAAAATGAAAGCATGCCAGACATGCCCATAAATAGATAAAAATGATAACATACTATATTAAAACATGTTAAAAGACATTAAGAAAATTTTACAAGACATGAAAGAACACAAACCAAAATTAGAAAACAAAAACTGGAGATACTTTAAAATAAAAAAGATAAAATCACTTCAGAAATGAGTAGTAACTAAATTAAAAGAATACAAAAGCAAAAAAAGGTGGATAATATTACTTTAAGAGAAATAGTAGGTGAAAACAAAGAAATTTTAACTCAAAAAGAAATAAAAAAGATAAAAAGGATCAAGAGAAAGTTATACATTTTAAAAATAGGCAAAATATTGAACATTCAGAAAATAGAAGTCCCTAAAGAATAAAAACAAAGCAAGGAAGTAGCAGTAGTACTAATTCAAAGCTTTCCTGAAATACAGCACCTTTAACACATTTGGAACACACCATGTACCTGAGAGGATCAAGCTAGAACAACAAACATCAGAAAAATTTTGTGAAATTAATGAACTTTAAAGAAAAAGTCCTTGCAGGATCTAGAAAACGCCGTGTGATTTATAAGGGAAAGAAAATTACTGCTGTTATTCTTACTACTTTCCATCCATATGAGACCTGGCTCCTGCCTCACCACTGCCAAACTTCTATCCAACAGAAACAGCTTGCCCTCAGCCCGAGACATGCAGTGGTCGGGACTGCAGGTCCCTTACATATGACACAGTTTCTCAAAAGTCTATGACCTTGTGCACTGCTCCTTCCAGGAAATTGCCTTTCCTCCTCTTCTTCCTATTGACCAAAGAGTCTAGGCATTTGATAGACAGCAAATAATTCACTATTTGCCATCCCAATGAGCAAAAATATATAGGTATTACACATCAGTAGCTGCCAAGATCACACAAAGACAGACAACAAGATGTGATGTGCCTTCTTTAGTCTTGCCAAAGGAATAGAATAGAACCTGAATCTGATCCCATCTGAGCCCAGCTGGCAATTTGCGGGAACTACCAAAGGCAGAGGAACATGCTGGGCTGCTCGTGTGTTTGCATTCAGCACAATTCAGACAGCGGGAAACTCCACAGATTCTGCAGCAGATAAATTGTACAGAAATTAAAAGTATGGAAGAGGAATCTATAGATTAAAAGTTGTAACATTTTTAAATACACTAGACTAGAGTGTGTAAGAATGTGCATTTGAATGATGAAACTGTAATATGAATTCAAGGAAGAAATAAGTTTAAAAACCAGGACTGTAGTTCCTTACAGAGACAGGGAGGAGCTTTGATTAGAATGAGACACAGTAGTGGCTTCATGGGTAGGCAACAAAGTTCTGTTTCCTGGCCCATGTGGTTTCATTGCCTTATAAAACTGTATTAAACTGTATCAGGTTTGTCAGCATTGATATATTCCTGTTTCACTGTACCATAAAAAATATTTTTAAAAATAATGATAAACTTCTTGCCCTCAAGGAGTTCAGAGTCTAATGAAGGAGATGGAAATGTAAAAAGTCAGCTATAAGATAATGTAGGCAGTAAACTCTGTCAGGCAAGGATGTTCATGTTGCAATGGAACTGCCGTGGAGCTGAAGCAATTTATTGTGGGCAATCCAAGAAGTCCACTGGGATAAAGGAAAACATTAACTTGGCCTTAAGGAGACAGCCATTCCTGAGCAGACGTGAGTTAGCAGAGCTCAGAGACTGGACTAAAAGGGGTTGCAATTACTCCTTGCTGGCTCATTCGAGGCAGTTCTGTTCACCCCTCAGGGCTTTTATTCTGGCATTTGCTGCTTTTTTATGTCCCAGACGTTGTCTAGGAAATTTCCTTTAACATGATAAAGGTTAGGATTGTCAATCAAAGAAGTATATGTTCACCTATGTGTGTGAATAGAGGGTTTCTGCCTTTTCCTTCTTTTTTTTTTTAATCAGAACTTCATGGATAGTCTAGGAGAAGGCACCGTCTTAATAGCTTTTTCTTGAAATAGAGTGGCTGCTGCAAAGACAGGATCCCACGCCTCTATTTTCTATAAATGCCTGGACTGGGATTGGAAGCCCTCACCCAAGCCAGAGAGAACAGGGGGATGAAACAGCTTAAAGAAGGCTTTTCAGTTGGAATCTTAAAGGCTTTCTCTGACCGGAACCCTAAACCCTCAGAATGGCTCCTCATGTACTAAACCAAGATGGCAAGATGGTGAATGTCCAGTGACAGAAGTCGACATACCAATGGGAAAGAGGGAGAACACACACAATTATCCAGACCCCATTTCACGGGAAACAAAGCAGAAGAGGGCTGGTTTGTATATTGGAATCAAAAAGTGATGGGGTGTATATGATTTTTGGCTTCTCTGCTAGTTCTGTTCCTGGATGCTCTGTAAACAACAGTGTGGGTGTCTCATCAAGTCAATAGCAAGTGGGACCTGGTTTTCTGCAAGAATGTACAGGCTTGGAGGGCAAGACTGGCTTCCACTCCTGCACGCACCTACCCTTCCCCACACACCCATCCTTGATCCTTGACCATCTCAGGTGGCAAGCTGGCACTGAAAGGTGAAAAGCATTCTGGGAATGGAGGTAAGAATAGGTTAGAACATAATTAAAAGGCCATCTGTTCTCACATTTCTTGATCTAGAAAATGGGACTATAATACACACCTGCAGCTATAAAGAGAAAATAAGACATATGGAAATTTTTATAAATGAAGGGTAGGGGGTATCATCCTGAAAACTCTATACAGAGATAAATGTGCCTTCCTTCCTTACACAGCTATGTGTTGACAAGTATTTTATCCTGATAACAAGATCATTTATCAAGCCCATACATACAAACACATTCAAATGCTCTAAATGAGCACAAAGTCTTCCTATGCAAGCTGAGATGCACTGCTTCATTAATTCACCCTCAGGTGTAGCATCACTGAGCCTTCATCTCATCAAACCAAGTATTTAACCCATTCCCCAGCCAAAAATGGAAAAATTGGCAGGGGGCATTAGATAGGCCTAGGTTCTGGGCCAAATGGGCTTACTTTATATGTATTCTCACCCTAAAAATGATGGTTTGATGGACGAAAGAGACCATGTTCTTTGTCTTTCTATTTCGATCCAAATCTCACATGGGGGGCAATACTCTGGAAGGAGACCACTATGGTCCATGGTTACCTGATCATCAATGCCCTGGGTGCTTATTTAAAACAAAAACAAAAACAAAAAAAGCCACAGTTCCAGGCCACTTCCAAGACCTGCTGAGTCAGAGTTTCCAAGGCAGGACTTGGAAATCTGAATTTTTAACAAATGTCCAAAATGATCTTCATGATTAGGCAAATTTAAAGAAAGCCAAGATAGAACATAGTTCTTAAGGACTCTCAAATTGAAAACTTTTAAAGAGGGCCAGAGCAAAGCTGCCGTAACAAAATACCACAGACTGGGTGACTTAAATAATAGAAATTTATTTTCTCACAGTTCTAGAGCCTGGACGTCCAAGATCAAGGTCCCAGCAGGGTTGAGTTCTGGTGAGAGCTCTTTCACAGGGCTGCCAACAGCCACTTCCTCATTGCGTGCCCACACAACCTCCTCTTCGAGACCTTGCCCAGGGAGCATAAGCCAACTCTCTAACTTCTCTTCTTACGAGGGCATTAATCCCACCATTACGCCCCACTGGCATGGCCCATGCAACCCTCCTCACCTCCCACAGGGCCCATTTTCAAATGCCGTCTGTTCCCTTGGGGGTTAGGACAACACACAAATTTTAGGAGGGCAGACATTTAGTCAACAGGAGCAGTGAAGTTCAGTCCCCTTAAAAAATGTTTACTTGTGGAGCTGACCTTTGCTTGGGGTTTTTACTTCTCACCAACATACGTAGGACCATAAGCATTGGTTTTGGCAACTTACAATGGACAAAACATGAGGATTTAAAAACATCAAAATACAAACTAACATCTCTTTTTATGAGGGGATTAATCCCACCATTATGCCCCAGAGTTTGCAGAGAGAGCAAACAAATGTTACCAGGTAGTTTGGATGTCAGCTAAGCACTAAATTTAGCTCTGGACCCCTGACAGCTCAGGCCAATGGAGAAAATGTTTCTGCTAACTGTCTTTCCCTGTTCATGAATGTTAAATTCTGGGTAGAGTTCCAAATTTTACTTACATCTCCCGAACCAAAGTGCTATTTCCAAACTTGTGCCCTTTAAAGATGAGAAAAGTCATTGTTTTTTCCCCCAGAGGTTAACATTTCATCTCGATGTATTCCTAGCTTATTAGAGAAGCAAAACTAGCCATATCAAAAATACCCAATGGGGAATCTCCCTCCCAAACATGTACTAGAACCTGATGAAAAAAAAACACATTTTTCAAAATCTATAGTTGAGGTTTTTTTCATAGATCAAAAGAGGTTTCTTACTTTTTCATAATCCAGGCCACCCTGGAGATCCAGCCACTTTCCAGACAGGGCTCCGCAGTGAAGAACTCGGAAAGTCTCTCACTGCTGGGTCCCAGCTCAGTTATCCAGTCAGGCGAATCCATGACCAGTGTCTCCATGACAGAAGGAAGGCATCTCAGTGTGGTGGAAATGTCCCTGGTCTCAGGCCCAGCTCTGCTGTTAACTAACTGCCTGGGTTCCATCGAGCAATGAGGTCCTTAACTCCCTCTGAGCCTATTGTCTTTATTAATTCAACAACTATTTACTGAACATCTAAAACATGCCAAGCACTGAACCCAGGGAAAGAGGACCACCCTGCCCTCCAGGAGACCACAGTCTGGAGACCAGGGCGTTTCCACTCTATAAGGTGGCTGTTCATTTCCTTCAGCGGGTGCCTCTGGAGCTTGGCACATAAGACAAAAATAAAAGCAAGTGAGGTATGAAAGAATAGATGAATGAGTGAGTGAGTGAGTGAGTGAAACACAAAGGTTATTTTTCAACCACTTTATTTACGCCATTACCACTCTTTTCATGGTGTCCTTTGTCTAACCACTCAGGCCCAAGAAGTCCATCTCCAGCTTGACCTTTCTTAGCCTTTATCCTCAGGCAAACCTCATTCCTTGGCTATAAATCGCCCCCTTCGTTCTTTTCTTGCACGATTACTCAGTCTACTTTCATCACTCATACCACACCCGAGTATCTTCCTGTATCATAAATTTAACAAATGTCCAGTGAGCACATAATGCATGGAAGCACTGGGCAGACCCAGATGTTGGAGAACCCTTTGCCCCACACCCGCTGTGGCCGCGGATGGTGCGTTGCACTTTCCATTCCAGTCATGCCACACAGGAGTGTGCACGCCTCACTCCTCCGACTCACGGCCACTGAGACATCGGATCAGACAAAATGGCACCATGAGTTCCCTGGAAGGGCCTTACCTCGAAAAACTTCTCCTTTCCTCTCACCTGCTACCTCACACTGGCACCCCCATACCACTTTTAACCCAAATAACTAGTTTTTGTGTAGAGGCAGCCCTCATTTTCCACCTGCTAACTAGCCCATGAACCCCAATTGTACACCAAATGCCTGGAGTGTCATTCTCTCATCTCTACCCTCGGTATCATTTCCCACCATTATACCAACAATGACTGAGACACCAGTTTCTCCTGAAAGTGTTGCTTAGAAAATAAATTTTTTAAATAAAATAAATATCATTTAAATAGCACGAAAGAGTTTAACACCATTCCTACCTGTGTTATTTCAGTTAACAGTCACAACGACACGAGGCTCAGAGAGGTAAATAACTGGATCACAGGTCACGCAGTCAGTAAAGCGGCAGAGCTGGCACTTGTGCCCAGGACTCCTGAGTCGGAAATGCCAGAGCCTGTCCAGACGGGCAAAGGCTCCCCTGTTTGGTCCAGGCCTCGGGTTCACAGAAAGCTACCAATTCTGTCCTCCGGCGTTAGCTCCGCTAACAGTACGCACAGAGATAAAGAGACACCCCATCAGGGTTAGGAGAAGAATATGTCCATTACACATTTCTAAACTTGTATTTTACTTTTGTAACATCATTTTGGCATTTTGACTTTCCAGCTCACTGAGAATTTCAAACAGTGGAAGTTGCCTGGTCTTCTCTTAGAACCTTGACAAACGTCTCTGTTTTCTGTTTCTGTTTTGTTTTTTACATGACATCTCTAGAAATGTTGCAAACCTGCTGTCACTTTTCCAGCTGCAAATGACATCGGCTGGATTGTCCTTGATTTACACTCAGGTTGTACATATATCTTGTCCTCCTCACCTCCCTGAAAAAAGCGTTTTTCACTGACATGTACACCATCGACCCTGATAAACTCAGAGGTCCTCACGTGCCCCTGCGCGCAGGGCTGCAGATCGCCAGAGGGGGTGAGGTCTGAGAGTATTTCTCTCTAGAGAAGCAGCTGCTCACATGTGTAATTCTGCCCTGAAAAATTAACTTCTGCCAGGGAGGATGCTAGTGAACTCGAATAGCAAAGGGAGGCTTTGGATTATTGAAAATCATTATATCTCTAGGCCTTAATTTCTTCATCCATAAAAGGAAGAAAATGACATTGATAAAAATTAATGGAAGGTCATCAAGGGCTTTCCAGAGTTGTAGATATACTTAGAAGATGTTACAGCAAATGTCAGGCTCGGAACTTTAATATCTTCCTTAGTCCTTAACTGAGAACAACAGCTGCCCACCTGCAAGGAAACGTCAAGTTTTCCGTTTGCGGTTGGAATCACACGCCCTCTTATGCATCTTTTCAGTCGCTCCCCTTGCGTCATAACTAGCTGTGCTCATGTGCAGCCCATGCTTTGTCACCTCTTTGAAACCAGAGGCAACCGGACTGCCGACCCCCTGCAGGCTGCACCTTCCCTCTGTCCTCACACACTCAGGGTACCGCAGGAACCACAGAGTGGTGTCGTCCCGCTGTGGATCGCCTCCAGTAGAACTGTCTCTGAGACCTGCTGTGTCCTGAGGGCCTGGGGGTGGCTGAGGACCTTCTCCAGCCAACCTATGTTAACTGCTTTCCATTTTTCCCTTTACCTATTTATTAAAACTTTTCAGGAAGCTGATGAAGTAAAATATTTTCCAGCAGAGGAGATAATATAAAGGTTAAAAATTGTTTCTGATGGAATGGTGAAATGATTTGACTACCTATCTTTGAGCAAAATAATAATCATAATAATAAAGCAATGTGAGCCAGATTTCACTATTGCTGGATTGGAGGGAAGCATTATGGCTTTAGATGAGCAGGTTTTCCTTTTAATGTGTAGAGCACATTGGAGTGAAGAGATGAGAAAGACAGGTGCTAGACAATGGAATAAACCTGTTACCTGCTTTTTAAACATAATTCTGTATACAGAAGCACTGATGTATGAAGCATGAAGTGACTATGTTGACACTGAAAAAAAAAGTACTTTGGAAAACAATCTATGTTCACTACCTGGCTCTAAAAGGACTGAATGTCTTATGAAATACCTCTTGCTTCTTTGTGAAAATTACTGGTGGTTTAAGTTGTGTGTGCAGTATTAAGAAACACAATTTTTTATGCTGTTGTTTAAGATCATTCTTGAGCACACATTCTCTAAGCAGATGAGATGCTGAGTGGGTCGGGGAGGAGAAGAGCATCTCACACCTCTCTCTGATGTTGGCTGGGCCAGTTGTCATCTCTTCATGCCTAGAGGCTTCTGGGAGGGCTGGGAAGGTGTGTGAGCAAGGATTATAAACACTAATTTCTGCAGGCCAGATTGTCTCCTCAGTGAGGTAGCAGAGGATTTAAAAGTGAACAGAGCTGTCTCTTTTGCTGCATGTAAAGTTCTGTGCTGTGTATGAGAAACTAAACCCTAAGTCCCTTTTGGCAAGTATTCCTTAACAGGTCTCACAGATATCTGAAACCAATTCTGACCCACTCTGGTCCTCCGCTGACCACAACGTTACCCGAATGGTGTGGCCCGATTTCCAGACTGCTCACCAGTCCTCAGGCCTATGGGGTGAGTAAATGTCCAGAGCTGGGCAGGCGTGGTGAATATTGGTGAGCCCAGGAATCTTGAGGCTGTTCCTTCCCATCTTGAGGAAGAAGCATTTTTTAAATTTGCTGCACTAAAAAAAGCTTTTCTCTTTTCTGTTGTTGCTGATATGGGCTCAATCTCCTTCAAAAAATGCATTTTTTATTGTTACCCGTATTTTTAACCATAAAATGAGTTTAGAAAATGTAAAAGAAGTAATGTGTCCTCACAAACTGCTGTGTTTAGAGGTTTTGAACATATAAAGCCGGTGCTTTATAGCTCAAGGGAATGGAATTAAAAAATGCTAAGAAGCAATTAGAATCATTAGCAGCAAGTCCGAGTGTCAGGGACTGCAAAAGAACAGAATCGTGGCGTCTGAGGCTCCTTTTCCGTTTGTCCACCTGGCCCCCTTGTGTACATGGAAAAATGCATCTCCGATGCACTCAGGGCTCAACAGTTGAAGGCAGTGGTTTTCAAAGCCTGGTCCCCAGACCAGCAGCTCAGCATCACTTGGGAACTTGTTACAAGTGCAGATTATCAGGTCCCAACACAGACACTCCGAGGTGAGGGTCCAGCATCTGTGCTCTGAGAAGCCCTCCAAGTGATCCTCACACAGGCCACAAACCTGTGGGCCTGTAAACCAGGGACCTGAGGTCACCTACCAGGGATCATTCTACAAGCAATTCTCCATGGTCTTCCCAAAGCAATAAAAGGGTTGATCACAGGATTCTGCTAACTCTTAAGTCCTCTCAAACCCCTTAGATATCAATTTAAGAAACCCATTGGAATTTATTTTAACTCTCTTAAACCAAGGAGGTTGTGTTATGGTGTCAATTCTTCAATGCCAACTCAGGGAAATGCTTCCCCATGCCCACAAAGATGGAAAACATAGTATCTGCTTCAGGAGCAACTTCAGCCCAGGCAAGACAAGGCAGAAAAAGCAAAACAAACACCCTATTTTCTTACTTACATGGTAGGACTGCCATTGCTTTCTGCCTTCAGCATGAAGTGACCTCTCTCTCTTCCTCTTTGTCTCTCTCTCTCTCTCAATCTTTCTCTCCAAAATTCCAGGACCACCTAAAGGAGGATGATGTGGAATGCATTGTGAATCAGGACGAGCTGGCCATGAGTTACCAGGAGCAATCCACCTTACCCTGCAGTCCTCCTGCCAGGCTGGGTCTGGACAAGAAAGCTTCGCCCCAGACTCCAAACAAGGAAAATATTTATGAGGGGGACCTTGGCCTAGGAGGCTATGAACTCAAACTTGAGCAAACTCCGGGTCAGTCCCAGGGGAATTAATGACCATGAACAGTACAAATTAATTACAAGGCATGCAGGGCTCACTGAGGAATATAAGCCAGGATGATGAGGCAGCACAGAGGGAGACTGGAAAATGTATTAAGGTCATAAATTGGAGAGAATCAAACCCTTGTCATATGTATCCTCTGGTGCCTGAAGAAATGAGAATTTATTATCATTCCTCTATATTATGCAACTGAATTTCAGTTTTGACAGCAGCCATTTTCATTAATGAATCGGGCAGGTGGGGAGGGTGGAGAGGGGCGGGAGTTGGGAGTCGCGCTGCTGTGAGGATGAAACACCCGTGTTTGTCCGCAGGTGTTTCTTCTCTGCGCAGCTGCCCAGGCCCTTCACGTAGACTCTGGAGTTTATTCTCTTCACTGGGGAAAGTTTAAAAATGAGAAAGAGAGTTTCTGAGCATGAACACATGGCTCCTAAGCTGGAGGGAATGCCGTTATTTAGTAAGTGATAAGTTTTGTATTTTTAGGACCTAGACTCCCGCTCACTCTTAATGATCCCAGGGCTATTTGCAGCGCCAAGCTAAGTGCTTGATACTACTGCTGATTGCCTCACGGAACGCACGCCACGTGGGGACCCACTGTGCTCACTGGTGTCCTTTTTGCTCTTTCTCCTATTGAACAAAGGGGCTGGTCACAGCTGGGTATACCCAGTACCTGCAGCAGTCTGCTTTCCAACTTGGTAGGACCTCATTCACAGGAAGACCAGTTTCTTTTCCCCATGCAATGTGTCACCGGAAGAATGAGCCTCTCTGTCCTTGCTTACATTTGAGTCACTTCTTGGGTCTTTAGTGAGCCCCTCTGCCTGGTGGGTAATGAGGTTCCACAGCACAGACTGCTCTCCACATGGCAAAAGGCAGTGCAGGAGCCCCACCCTGTCCTCAGATTCCGACACTCACAGCTGCATAGCAGGAGCTCCAGCGAGAGGAATAGAGCTGATGACACAGGGGTCACACCAAGGAGTCAAGGAGGTAGGCAGTGTCAGGACTCCCCTTTGTAAGATGTGGCTCCTGACCCATGACAGAGACCAACACAATAGCCTTTGATTCAGCTGCATGACCTGTGCCTTTGAGCTATAAATATACCTCAAGCCTAGCTTTTCTTCAAATACAGATGTCAATATTAGACTCCAAATAGCTGGCTCCAGGTGCCCAGGCGACCAAGTCTTCTTCAGGGAGGTAAGAATGCAGTCTTCCTCAGGCCCAGAGCTTGGAAGTAACATGTGCTTTGCTGACCAGTTGTCAGGCCTTAAACATGAACCGTGGTGGTGTCAGGCACACTGCTATGCACGTCAATTCTCTTGTTTCCCACACGGCAGAATCCAGGGGCAAAAATTGTTTTATACTCAGCTAAGTATAAATCTGGTCATTCCAGGTAATTGTAGCAAATGGTAAAGCATGAAGTTTTCTAATTTGACTTAATCCTAATAAAATTTTGTTATACAGTATGATTGTTTTTGGCTAGTGTTTATTTAAGGCATTTTCCCTGTACTGATTGGCAGTTCTAAGTCCTTGCACTTGAAGTGGCGGATGAAGCAGGCCCAGAAAGGTAACAGACAGAGATGCAGGGATCCTATGACCCAGGAAGAGCTCAGAGAGGCTGACAGACCACATCATCCTTCAGTGATGACAGAGCAGAGTGTCATGCTGGGCTGGGAGGAAGTACCAGGGAAGGGACAGCCACCTAAAGCAGGACAGACAGCCGCCTCCTCCGACCTTGGGCAACCAGAACCATGAGGCACTTCCAAAAGAGGGAGGAGGTAGTAGAGGGAGGAGACAGTAGAGGGAGAGGAAAGAAAGGCCTACATAAGGGTTCATCTTATCTCTGACCTTATAATGTGAAAAGTAGAAATGAGAGCTTGGTGTTTTGTTTCTTTCCATTTGTGTGGAGAAAGACACACCAGGGAAAGAGGAAATCCTTCAAACAGACTCACATTAGTGGCAGCAGAAGTGAAGAGAAGGGAGAGAAATATGACATACCAGGTGGAAATGAGATGGGTGGGGAGGGGAGGCACACAGTCTAAACCCAGCACCAACTCCCTAAGAGGACAGAGCAAAAATAGCCCCCTGTTCCACAGGCAAAGCCCCTTTCCTGCCTAGAAAAAATTTTCTTTCCAGCTAAACATTGTCAACTATTGCCAACAAGGATAATGAGGGGCTGGGCCACTCATTCCAGCTGACTGCAGGTAGGTACTGTGAGTTCAAGGAAATTCTGCCCTGCCTGATCTGTAAGACATATTCCAGTTTCAAGATGTGACTGCCAGCCTCCTTCCCTCTGAATCAGCCCAAGACCCAAACAGAGGCTAGTATCCCAGTTAGTAATTCATAAAACCAACTTCCCCTTATGCTCCTGCTGTGAAGAATAATAATTTATAATCTTAAGAAATGTTCTGTGGTTTGATTAGCAGCATCAGGACTGTGAAATTCAAACTTATTATTTAACATCAGTTTCTAATAAATAATAAAGTCAAAGGGGTTTTATTCAAACTACTAACACTTCCACTAATTATTAGAGCTTTGAACAGGACTCTAACTAACTGACTTCCTTAAGCTTCTTACCATGTGTACATCATACACATTCATACGTGTGCATGAGCACGGTTCCACTGGTGGTCAGGGTCCCAGCTGGAGTCTCTGTGCTGCACCCCTGTCACTCGATGCATGTCTGAGCAAGTCTGAAGCCTGGTGGCAAGTGCCATCAGGCCTTTATTCATGCAGTTTCTAGACTATTTTTGGAGGGCAACTTAATATAAAATGAAGCTGAAAAATGTAAATACCTTTTGACCCACCAATTTCATCTGCCAAACTTTTATTCTAGATATTTGAGAATATTATGCATATAAAGGGTATTTATTAAAACAACTGAATTGCCATCCTGGTTAAATAAAATGGAGCAACCACATTATGGAACAGCATCATATGTACTGATATGGAATAATCTCTAAATATGCTGTTAAATAAAAATAGCAAGATACAGAACAAAGCGGATGGGATGCTACCATCTTAGAAGATTAAAAAAGAAATTGTTAGTATAATTGCCTCTGAAGAACTAAGGAGAGGCTTAACTTTTCACTTTTGTACCCTTTGGGGTTTGTATAATGTAGATGCATTATTTATTCAAAAAAAAATTAAATAATAGTCATAAGATTCCTATGAAATAACTCATCAAATTAATGAGCTACAACAGGAAATGGAGTAAAACTGGGAAATTTGTTATTTTTCAACATGATCTTTGAGACTTTGGGAATGCAAAGTGTAGCACCAATAATACCAATAGCTTCTGGGTTAATTCATTTCCATCATTCACACATTAACACAAACTATATGTAATGTTTTTGACATTTAAAGACAAATATAACTCAGTCTTATCTATTGAATACTTAATAGAAGACAGACAGCTAAGAAACAATTGATTCCTTATAAGATACCAAAACATATGATAAAGCTATAGTAACCAAAACAGTGTGGAATTGACCAAGAAATAAGCAAATAGATCAAGCAAATCTACTACAAAGTACAGAAACAAATTCATGAATATATTTTCAAAATAGTTCATAAAAATGTAATTTCAATTTGGGTATGAGGATGAAGGTATTATTATTTAATAAATAATGTGCAACAATTGACTTACAATTTGGGAAAAGAAAGATTAGATAATACCCTCTAACATACACAAAACTAAATTCCAAGTAATTTAAACAACTAAATGGAAAATATGAAACCATAGGATAACAAAAAAATGGAATATGTGAATAGCCAGGACACATGAACACTATTCCTGAGAATGACACAAATTACAAAGAATGATAAATTTCACTGCACAGAAATATGAATTTTTGTGACTAAATACAAAATATGGAAAAGGTTTAAATGGAGAGAAAATATGTACACATATATTTTATTGATATATGTATGTATGTGTGTATCAAACTAAGGATTATTCTTCAAAATACACAAAGAACTCTTACCAATGCATGAGAGTAGAACGTAAAACTACCAAATACAAAAATATATCAAGAATATATAGAAGCAAAGATACATATGCATATTTTATCCAGACTTCTATTTTCAGACATTTCTGTAGAAATGAAATAGTTGGCATTTATGCCTAAAGAGGCATAAAAATGTTATTCATTGTGGCACTATTCTTGCAAAATATTCGATGAAAAAATATGCATCGATAGCAGAAGAGTAACTAAACTACAACACACCTATATTGAGAAGTTCTCCACAGCAATTATACTCTGTGTAGAGATGGGTCTACATGTATGTACTCACATGGAAGTATTTCCAATATAAATTATTAGTGAGAACAGCCTGAATGATCCACAGCAGACTGGTAACCAAAAAGGGATGACTGGATCAGGAGAGCCTTTGGTTTATGTACAGTGTTTTTAATTTTACAGTGATGCGGTATTCCTGTCGGTCGATTCTGAGAGTGGCTCTGGGGGAAGGGGAAGAATGCATTGTCAAGGAAGCCTTCAAGGAATAGTTACATTTGAATGAGGTCTTGAAAGACTTTAGTTAAAGGATAACTGATGTTTATCAGATGGCTATGAAGCAAAATCTTGATGTAAGTACTTGTGAGATTAGCAAAGAAGCATTCAGGTGCATTTGTTATTCAGAGCAGGGCACCTGTTTGACTAGGTGAGGGGAAGGTTGCAAGGAGAAAGAAGCTTACCTATGGAAGGTTCCAGATATCTCCCGAGTATCACCCATCATTCACTCAGTTGGACAAACATTTATTAAACTCTTGCAATGTACTGCTGATAATCCAGGTTAGACAGTGCCATTATCAACATCACTAATGGGATAAATTAAGATGGGTCAGATAAGCAACGACAGAGTTCAGTAAGCACATTAATTTGGAGACGTCTTGGCCCATCTCGTCACTTCATCACACAGATTGATTAGTCTTGAGAATGAGTGAGGAGGAGCAGGGAGGTCCAGCAAGCCAGCCTATAGGAAAGGGAGGGGTAGGGACGGGAACAGAAGGGACAGTACCACCTAAACTGCAGCACATAGCAGACCTGACAAGTGAGGGGGCTACATGCCAGGTCTGACCAGCTAAGTGAACTGGATGGTCTGATTTTAAATTCCTAACTGGGCAGGTCATGGTGGGTAGTCCCTGGCCTATAGCTTCCTTACCAAAGGTCAATCCTTACCTTAAGTGAGCCTATCTATTGTCCTTATGCACCTAGGACAACACACCTCTGAAATGTCAAAGGAATTTTCTTTTTCCAAACCCATCAGAGGCACAACCACAGGCACCAGGGCACAAAAACATGAAGTTTTTATCTTATTGCCTGTATAGCATCTCTATTTACCAAATGTGTGAGGATTCTCATATCACAATTTTGTGACCAAATATCTAGATTCCAGACCCTCCTGCAATCTGAACTCTGAGTCCACTCAGGTGACCAGGCAGCTTTGCAGTTTAAATTCTGTGACTCTGTCCACCTGATGAACTGTATTCCATGCATTGTCTGTTCCACCAGGAAACTAGTTTTATTAGTTTATTTTGTAGTCTCCAAGGGAAACTGTGTGACCCCCCTCCTCTGCGGACCAGGTCTTATGACTCCAAGTGTTGGCCGTACCCCTGACTCTTCCTGCTGACCACCAGTCAGCCGAAACCAACCATTGTTCTTATCTCACAGCCCCACTTGCTGCCTACGGATCCAGCAACTGCTGAAGTTCCAGTTGCCCTCACCGATCAGAAAATGCATGATTGATAAAAGGTTATGGTCTTGTTTCCCCAGAAACCCATCTCTTTGATCTGACAACTTCGTTGTAACTCTTGCCTTTACAACCATCACCTTGCTTTCCCCGCCTTAGAGGATGTCTTCAGTCCAAAGGCTACATTTCTGATTTGCAAATATCAGAATAAAACTCTCTTTTAAATTCCTATGAGAGTCCTCTGGAACTTTTGTTTACAAATGTTAATGTTCACTCTCCTGTACCCACCAATGTAAAAGAAGTGGGTATCAATTCAGTTTTCCTTTTATCCAGTCCTACAGATTTTCTCGCTTTGCTTTTTCCTGCCTCCTTAATCTACCACCAGTGGATTCGATGTGACCTTCCTTACATTTTCTCCTTTAGTTCTACGATTTCCTTGAGCACTGACAGCTGTTTGGTAGGACCCCATCTATAAAAGCAGTTTAGCCCGTGTTTCTGTCTAGCCATATTTTTGGACCTTCTAACTCAGAATTTAGCAAGACTAATACTTAGGACATGAACATTTTCAGGTTATCTTTTAGGAAGATTTTGCCATTTTTTCCTTTTTTTTTTTCCACACACCCCCACCCCCAGCTTTATCTTTTTATTTATTTTTTTAAACAAAGCCTGTGTCCACCAATCTTTTTTTAAATTTTTTAATTTTATTTATTTATTTATTTTTAGAGAGGGGAAGGGAGGGAGAAGGAGAGAGAGAGAAACATCAATGTGTGGTTGTCTCTCATGTGTCCCCCATTGGGGACCTGGCCCACAACCCAGGCATGTGCCCTGACTGGGAATTGAACCTGCGATGTTTTGGTTCACAGCCCGCGCTCAATCCACTGAGCTACACCAGCCAGGCTTTCCTTTTATTTTTGTACTTAAGTGCAGGACAATTGTGTTCCCAGTGTCCTGATTTTTTATTACAGTATCTGCAAATGTCTAAAGGCAAATTAGGAAGGGGTCTGAATGGACTTTGATTTTTGTTCTAATTTCTGGCCTTCCATCTGACTAAGAGAATCTTTGTGACTATTATAACAATATAAGAGCTGGCTTAAAAATTTCTTTCTTTTCAATTTAGAAGTTCTTTCAAATAAAAAGAACCCATTGTCTAGTCTTGACACTAGGCTCTAGAGTGACTCAAGCCAATACTATGGATGCAAGAGGCATCCCCACAGGAGAATGCACTTACTTCTCAAGTTAGCCTAAGAAAGATGGGGAGCCCTGTCTTTAAATAACTGTTTTAAAACACAGGGAGTCATGTCCCTTCCCCTCTTGAGCAGAATAAAGTTTAAGATTCCCGAAACTTGGACCCACAGCCTGTTCAGCTGCCCACCGCACGCATGTGTGCCGTCCTACTGGTGGCGATGGTAGACCATCTCTGGGAGGAACGGGATAGACAGAGAACTCCCTGAGAGCTTGTCATGGCTGGGGAGAGAAGGCCAAGCTCTCAGGACATATAACAAGACAAAAGGAAAGAAACCAGACAGAGACAGAGAAAACAAAACCTATGAATACTCATCCAAGTAATCAAGAGTTATTGGGTTAGCCCACTATCCCAAGCCCACCCTGTGGAGAATCATCCGAACCATTTACACGACCACTCCTGCAGTGCAGAAAACCCATGTCCTCTGTACGGTCCCCTCACACATTGACCTATGTAGCCAATACAATACTGTGGAAATAGCGGTGCATAATAATCATAAAAGACTTTGCAAATTCTGCCTTCCTCTCCTGGATCCTCATTCTGGTGGAAACCAGTTGCCCCATCCTGAAAGCAGTCACGTGGAGGTCGTGTGACAAAGAATTGGGATTTTTACCAACACCCGGTGCCAACTGCTCAGCCAGGTGAGTGAGCCACCTTGGGAGTGAATTCTCCACCAGTCAGGCTTTCAGATGACTGCAGTCCCATTTGGTGTCCTGACTGCCACTTCACGAGAGACTGAGCCAGAACCACCCAATAAGCCACCCTCGAATTTTTGATCCACAGAAACTGTGAGATAGTAAATGTTTACTCTTGTTTTAAGCCATTACATTTGCAATAATTTATTATGCAGCAATAGACAATTCAAATGAACAGAGAAAAAATTTTATAGCCATCTATGCCTTTAAGTGTATTTTTTTTCTAGCAGAGTAGAATCTTTCGTTTAATGATAACGGCCTTGGAATACCTGAGATTTTGCTGTCCTAGTCTCAGCACACAGAGGCATGGCCTCCCCTGCCCAGATCCACAGATGGCGGTGATGGTGGCCGCAAAAGCAGCAGTAACCACACACCCTCTGATCAGAGTCCTGTGCTCACCCAGGGGCCCCACAGCAGGGTCCAGGATGGAAGGAGAAACAATGTTCGGACTCACCGAGCTACCTACTGCATGCAGTTGGTGAATACAGAGGTGAGGAAACTGCCCCTGGCTTGGGAGCACCAATGTGGGCATAGGACAAAATGAAAACAGCCGTCTTTTGTGTGATCCATAGCAGAGTCAGCCTTAAGAAGAACCCTAAAAGGAAAAGCATTATAACAGTAGCTCTCCATCCTGGCTGAACATCGGACAGACCTGCAGAGCTTTACAAACTGCTGCTGCCTGGGTCCCACCCCCAGCAATTTTGACTTAATTGATCTGGGCTGTGATCTGAATGTCAGGCTTTCCTGAATTTTCCCCAATGATTCTAATGTGCAACAAATGTTGAGAATCACTAGATTACAGGGACGTCGTAGAAGGGAGAGGTGTCATCCAACACAGAAAATCATCATGGGCTTCCCAAAGGACGCAGTGTTGGGGACGGGCTATAAAGGCTGGGGAGGGGGCTAGGAGGACATTCCAGGGAAAGGGAAAGGCGGGAGTAAGCTGCAGTGGCTGTGGGAAGGGGGCCTCCCGGCCTGCAGGTGGTATCACGTTTGCTGAGGCCATAAGGAATATACTGGGAAAAGGAAACTAGGAGTTGACAGGGATGGTGCTATCATTTGTGTTCTAATTCTCAACCCTCAGGCTATCACTGCACAAATTGCAGAGGCCACTGTTCAGCTAGGAAAGCACTAACTTGAAAAACCCATGAATCATCAAGTTGTAAATCCCTGGCATGCAACACATTTGGGGTATCATTTATAGAGAGCCACAGCTGCTGCCTGAACAAAGGAAGAAAAAATAACTGCTCCCTTCAAGCCCTGTGACCATGCAACGTCATCCACCAGATCACTCAAATTGTCTCCTTTTCACAACACTAGATCCTAAGATGACAACTGCATCAGAATTTGGTCCAACTTTGGCTCATCAACCTTGGCTGTGGGTCTCCAAGTGCATCCCTTTTCCTGGTGAAAACTTCACCTAGAGTCACCTCTGTCTCCATCCTCTGCACCAGCTAGAAATTAAGACATGATAATTGCTTCTGTCAGGGATTGACAATTCAGTTAGTGTGGATTGCCATCCTGCAAGACCTGCAATGCTGCTGTTCTTTATTTAGAAAGTACACACTCCTGGTAATCCATCTTCATCAGAAGAAGGATGCCTAGAGCAGTGCTTCCCAAACCTTAATGTGCATTTGAATGCCCTGAAGATCTTGTTAAAATGCACATGCAGATTCTGAAGCTCTGTGGTGGGACCTACATTGATAGCCAGCTCCCAGGTGATGCTGATCTACTGATTCCCGGACCACACTTTGAGGACTCAGGACCACAGCAGTGTTCTCAAGCTTGGAACTTGGTTAACAGGTGGTCTTTAACTATCCGTCAAGGGGTCTGTGTGCAATGTCAGAGATAAAGTGGCAGAACCACTTGATTTTATCATGAAATATTAACTGTGATTTTCTTCTTTATATTTTTTATTATATATTTTCCATTACCATTTAGTCCCCTTATACCCCCTCCCCCAACAAGGACTCATAGACATGGACACACAGTTGTCCATGTTCATGAGTCCTTTTTCCTGTTTGCTCAATGACTCCACCCCCTAACCTCCCCACCCCCTTAGTTTCAGCCTGCTCTCTATCTGTGAGTCTGTCTCTATTTTGCTTGTTAGTTCATTTTGTTCATTAGATTCCACATATGAGTGAAATAATGTGGTATTTATCTTTCTCTGACTGGCTTATTTCACTTAACATAATGTTATCCAGGTCCATCCATACTGTTGTAAAGGGTAAATTTTTCTTTTTTATGACCGAGTAGTATTCCATTGTATAAATGTCCCATAGTTGTTTTATTCACTCATCTACTGATGGACCCCTGGGCTGCTTCCATGTCTTGGCGATTATTAAGTAACACTGCAATGAACACGGGGGCGCTTCTGTTCTTTTGAAGTAGTGTTTTGATTTCCTTCAGATATATTCCCAAAAGTGAGATAACTGGGTCAAAAGGCAGATCCATTTTTAATTTTTTGAGTTGTCTCCATACCATTTTCCACAGTGGCTGCACCAGTCTACATTTCCACCAACAGTGAAAAAATGTTCCCCCTCCTCCACATCTTCTTCAGCACTTGTTGATGGTTGATTTATTGATGATGGACATTCTAACAGGTTTGAGATGATATCTCATTGTGGTTTTAATATGCATTTCTCTGATGATTAGTGATGTTGAGAATATTTTCATGTCTATTGGCCATCTGTATGTCCTCTTTGGAGAAGTGTCTATTCAGGTCCTTTGTCCATTTTTTAATTGGGTTGTTTTTTGGTGTTGAGTTTTCTTATACCACACACAAGAATAAATTCAAAATGAATTACAGACTTAAATTTTAGACCTAAAATCATAAAATCATAGAAGAAAACATAGGCAGCAAAATCTTGGACATTGGTCGTAGCAATATTTTATTGGATACATCTCCCCAGGCAAGGAAAACAAAAGAAAAAATTAGCAAATAGGACTGCATCAAACTAAAAAGTTTTTGCGCAGCAAAACAAAACATCAACAAAATAAAAAGACAACCAAAATAAAAAGACAACCAGAGAATAGGAGAACATATTCACCAATATATCTGATAAGGGTTGATATCCAAAATGTATAAAGAACTTAACTGTGATTTTCACAGAAATCCTTCTATTTTTAAAGTTTGTTCCTGTCTGGTATGGACAGTATTGGTCAGTTGGCCCCAGTTACTCTTCTGTTAGCTAATGTGCAGTTAACAGGGCACAGCACATCTCGTTTGCTGTATTTTCTCCTTCTGACGGGCATTGCTGTGTACCTATGTCAAATATGCATTCATGCAGGCTTTTATAGAGATTTTGGTTTGGTTTTAGTTTTAGTGAAAGGAACATCATTTGCAGCCAATTTTCAGGGGCAGAAATCTGACTTCTAAACAGATTACTCCAGCTGCCGTGTTGCAAATAGACTTTAGGGTGGTAATGCTAGGAATAAGGTATTTTGCTAAGCTATTATTGCATAATAAACAGCTACAAAATCTCAGCAACTCAAACAGTAAGCATTTATTTAGCTCAAGTGTCTGGGAATCATTTGGGGGCCTGGGGATCCAGGCTGGGTCCCACTGGGGCAAAACCACTAGGGTTAGGCCTGCTGCACTTCCCACCCTCTTCTGGGACTGGCGAGCTAGACCTAGAATCTTCTACATATAAGAATCATTGGCATGTAGAGAGCACTTTAAGCCATGATCTTGGTTTCACATTAAAAAGTTGCCTATTGAATCAAATTGTGGCCACAAGTATGGTTTTTCAGAGCATCATGCAAAAGGACAGAGAGTCTTCTGTGCTTTGACTCACCAAAATAGTCTGTCAAGGGGAAAGGGGCTCAAGAAGTGGTTTAAGTGGCTGATAATTTCACTTCATGACTCCGGATGCCACTAGAGACCATTTCTATAAGTAATCATTTCAACTGTGTTGCTCAAGTTACATATCACACTTGTATATTCAATGTCTTCAACAGCCTGAACCTATCACTCTAGAGGTGAAATAACATATTTTTATTGTTGAAATAAGACATCAGGATTTTTTAAGCAACACACTGTCATGCAGACAACTCCATTCCTGGAAGTGACTATTTTCCAAAATGATCTTCTCTTCTGAGAGGCAGAAACATATGGTCTATTAATGGGCATATTTGAAAGCTATATCTAAACATTACAAAAGAATGTGAAGAAAACTTACAAATACAACCAAAGAATAAATAAGGAATTCGTTTACTGCCACCTTTCTTGTTGAAACGTCTGTCTTTCCACCGTAGCACCTGTTAACGGACAGAGGGGCTGGCGGGCCCTGAGACAGCAATGAGGGCACTCTCTGGAATCTCGGGGTCGTGTTTTATTCCAATATCCAGAACTATCTGAAATAGCCATCCTACGTGTGTTTCCGTTTCCAGAGATATAGTTATAAATTGGGATTTTCAGATTTAGAGGAAGTACAAACTACAAAGCACTACACTGGGCAGGGAAACTCGTCCGTGGCTCAAAGTCTCGCCCACAGCACCAACACAGTATACAGACCTGTGTACAGATGTGGACACATCAGTAAAGGGACCGACTGCACCGTGTCTCTCACTCAGACAGCACTACTCTTCTTAATTTTGAGTGCAGTTTTAATGCTACTTTTCTAAACATTGAGTTGCAACTTCTCTTAGCAAGGTGGTCCACAGGTACTTTAAATACCTTCTAGGTATTCTTTTTTTTAATTGTTGTTCAAGTGCAGTTGTCACCATTTCTTCTCCCTAGTCCTCCCCACCCCAGCCATCCCCACCTCCCTCCCCTGCCTCCACCCCCCCCACTTGGTTTTGTCCGTGTGTCCTTTATAGTTGTTCCTGAAAGCCCTCCTCCCTCTTCCTCCCATTATCCCCTCCCACCTCCCCTCTGGTTTCTGTCAGTTGTTCTTAATTTCAATGTCTCTGGTTACATTTTGCTTGCTCGCTTGTTTGTTTTGTTGATCGGGTCACCTAGGTATTCTTATATACTAATGTTCTGAGGAACACATGCCAAGGAGCTGCAAGCAAATCCAGTCCAGTCACTCACCTACCACCAGTCAGGTAAGACTAAGTATTTTTGACAAAGAACCTAGGAAAAAGTAGGGGAAGCTTTCCACTGGAAGAAAAAAAATTACTCCTAATAATTTTCAGTCTACAATACCAGGCTGTGCCAATAAGCCCAGCCTGCTATAAGAAAGATGAAACAAGTACAGCCATAAAAACAATGAACTATCCACATTAAAAAGAAAAAACTACACACAAGTCCATTTAGCAGCTCAGTTAAGATGACCTCTAGCCATCGCACTTGTTACAATGACAGGTCCTCCTTCCAACACCCACTAGACTTGGCTTTAAAAGGTGGCCTAGAAATGACAGAAGAATTATTAGCTCTTTCTTTCCAGGCATCCGCACTTCACAAGCACTTATCGAGGCTTTAACCTCAAAAGAGCTCCTGCTCTGTGGGATAAACTTTCCCCCATCACATGTAATTACCCCACTGATGCACCTCCCACACTGTGCCAATCCTGTGGAGGGCAGCATCAGGAGGTCAAGTTCAAGTGATAAAGACAGGTAGCCCAGCTGCATAACATGCCAAAGAGCCCTCTGTGGAGACAAGGCTGGGCCTGAGGGGCTATTATTATATTTATAAAATATAAATATTTTATATTTAAAATAAATGTTGTGCCCTGGGATATAGGACAATAGTTTGAACCCTGTGGTGTGTGACTAGTGTTGGTGGTGGGGGACAGGGGGCACGTGACTGGTGGGCACCAGCGCAGTTGTTTCTCCTCCTTAACCGTTCACAGGAAGTCTGAACCAGGTGCGGGCAGAGCTGGCCATGGTGAGCGGGAAGAGGGAGACCAAAAGCTATAACATACACACAGCTCCTGACAGATAGATGCTAGAAGAGAAAGAAAACTATTTTTCAACAATGTTGTTTATTAAACACCATTAAAAGAAAAAAGTCACAACCAACCGTTGACATCTGAAATAGCACATGATTGAAGGAAAGTAAGAAATGTGGGTTCTAAACCAAGCAAAGCTGAGTTCACATGGTTACACTGACCACAGAGAGATGCTGGGGCTAATGCGTTGTTATCAGTCGCGTTGTACCTGAGTGTTCAAATTGTATTTTTCCACTCCAGATTGGTGAAAAACATGGGGATTTTCACTGTTGCAGAACAGAGAAGCATGACTTGAGTTTTTCAAGTTGCAAAGATGAGTTTGTATTTTTTAATAGTTCTCATCCAATTTCAACACTGACAATCCCCTCCTCGATTAGAAATTTGGTGGGAAAAAAAGGAGATGTGATCTCTGTCTCTCTCACAGGCATCCTTGCTATGTCAGTGGGTGGGTTTCCCACAAGGAGACTAGGCAGCCCCACTCAAAGTGAAACTCTCATCACACATGTGGATAAAGCACGGGAGTGACCATGGTACTCAGCAAACATCCAGGAATAAATTTGCCCTCTGAGACACCACCTATAAAACTCATACATAATGCATGAGTCCAGCCATCTGTGGAAATAAACCAAAAGATTGTAAATGTGTGACTGAAGAGATTGGGAATATTGAAAACTCAATCAAGGGGATCAGGGTATAATTTCAAAGCAACAAAACCAAACTACAGTTGTAATTTAGAAAAATAAATGCCAATCAATTGTATTGTACCCAGTTTAAAAACAGACTCTGGAACACAAGAGTGAGTGGAGGGCCTGGAGCTCACAGAGAGACGGAGGGGAAGCTCAGACCCCCGTCACCGGCAGTGTTCATCCAGACCCATCGGGCTTGGTGGCAGAGATAAGGCTGGAATCACTAGGAGGTTTACTCTGCCGTGGCACAGGGCTGATGCACCAGGCCTGGGTCTGGCAGAGCCAGGCTGGCTCTCCAAGGGTCTTCAGGGCCACCACAGGTGAGGAGGAGGGACCCCTACCCCTGATGCCCCTCGAATAGCTCTTCCTTTACAACTCCCACATACTAGACTTCACCAAATATTTCTTTTTAAAAACGTGCCTCTTTTAAAAACAGCTGTTCTGAATTAAATACACCCAAAACTCTTTTATATATTACTACTTCCCTTTGCTCTGACTTCATGGCTACTAGGCGAGTTTCTGATGATAATTCTTCATCCCTAGTGAAGGGAAGAAGACTCCCCAATGGCAAGTATAAATACCAGTCACCAGCATTAAATATGCCCAATTATGAATGTATAAAATCCAGTTTAATCATCATCCTCTTCTGCGTTTAATGGGCTCCAATAACACTGAAGTCACATTCCAAGTGAAGTCACCCTCGTGTCCAGCTGAGGCTCAGTCCCGAGATGAACTCACCACCCTCTGGGCCCCACTAACCCGGTAGAAGCTGGCCTGCCACTGTTAGCTTCGAATTACAACACCAGCGCGAATTAAATGGTTAACTTTGTATTAGTTGACTAACAACAACTCTCCTTATCACAGTAAAACCCAGTGATAGAGTAAGTGGACAGTTGTTGCCAGCAGTTGCTCTGGCGGGGGGCGGGGGCGCGGGGAGGGCAGGCGATCACTCACTGGTGTGGTGCCAGAAGCAAGTGGAGAGTACAGGCCTTGTAAGTAAAGGGAGCACTTCTGAGAATGCTCGCAAACGAAAAGGTATCCTTTCCCCTCTTAAAGCCAGAGAAACCAGGAAACCCACACAGGTGCCTCAGGGGAAGTCATTTGTACATCTTGGCGAACATGATACTGAAACACTGAGCAGCACGTATTTACAAAAGGCATTTGCTGGAAAAACAGTCCCTCCAGCATCTAAACTTTGGTGTGGAAGATTGCTGCTACAAGTTACCACAAGTTCAGCTGCATCAAGACAACAAGCTTCTTATCCTACAGTGCTAAAGGTCAGAAGTCCAAAGCCAGTCTCACTGGCCTAAAGCCGAGGTGGCAGCTGAGTTGGTCCTTCCAGAGGCTCAGAGGCAAGTCTGTTTCTTTTGCCTTTTTTTGCTCCTGGTAGCTGCCAAGCTCCTTGGTTCACCACCCTTCTTGCATCCCTCCTACCTCTCACCTCTGTCATCAGAGCTCCTTCCTGACTCTGAGCCTCTTTATCCTCCTCTTACAAGGACCCTGTGGACACAGGGTACCTGCCTGGATAACCAGAATGCCCTCCCTGACTCAGAATCTCTAAGTACTAACTCACATGTAAGTGCCCTTTGCCTTGTAAGGCAACACACTCACAGGTTGCGAGCATCGGGACGTGGGCCTTGTGGGAGCCATTGTTCAGCCTACCCCAAGCATTATAGCCATGCATGGTGTTAAAAGGTAAACTGTGGTGTATTAAAACATTTTAAGAGTTTATTTAAATAAAAATCAATTCTAATTAGTTAGGAATTTTCTGACAGCTGCTTGGGGAAAGACTTAGGTGTAGAAACTAGGAGAGAAAATTGTTTTCTTGGCCATAGTTTAAAGCCTAGTTGCTGTTTGTGGTTGGTTGTCCTTGGCATTTTGATTTCACCACCTTGAGGCATCTACGGGCTTAGATTTGGCTCTGCTTATGAAAGCCACCATGGCCTCAGAGCCACCTCAGCCTAATGGCCTCCTTGTTCAATTCATTTAACAGATGGAGCAGGAGTAAATGGCACAACTGAAACGCAACTGACCAGCTGTGCACACTGAGCTCCAAGTGGCTGCCTTCTAAGACATGATGACACTTCCTCACTCAGACATGGACTGTGGCCTAGGAGATGGCACATCTGGAGTGGACTGGCACAGATAATGTGGGACGCAAATCACCACAGGGCATTAGCACAGATCAGCAGCACGGCTAGCACTGGCACAACATAAGAGAGAATACTAATAGGACCCGCAAACAGCCCTGATCCCAGCCAGGGCCACATATTAGCAACTAGTAATCAACACCAGATGCTCAAAACGAGAAGCAGCCGGTATGATTAGGAACTGTGTGGGTTTATTTTACAATATATAAGCTGATGAAAGCTGTGCTCTACATTGTGTTCTAATTAGTCATTTTTGCTGTCTTGATGCAATCCTAGGGAGAGAACTCCTTTAGATCTTGTTAAGCAAATAACCTGACCAGAGCTCCCAACTAAAGCTGGTGGTTACTGTGCCAGGGCCGGAGCTGGGGAGCTCAGGCTCAACACCATGCACAATCTACTCCTTGTGCAGTGTCTCCCCTTTCAATGTCAGACATGCTGAGAGGCCTTCTTTAGCCCAAAATATCTCCCTAGGCATCTCCATCACAAGCCTGCAAATGAAGATCTGTTTCATATCAAGCTTGCCTTCCCAACTGGGTCTAAGTTCAGATTTGTCTTCTTTTCAGGAGTATAATGGTGAATTTAACCTTTTAACTTTTTGACATTTTGTAACACTTCTGAACCTTGGTCTTATTATCTATAAAATATAGATTATAATCTCCGATTTGTAGGTTACTATAATTGTAATGGATGAAGTGAATTATAGATAGCACTGGGATATAGCACTCAATACATACTACTGTTATTGATTTCACTGTATGACCCGTGAACAGAGGTAATAATATACACAAGACCATGTAACAATTGAGTGAGATCACACATGTAAAGCACTGACAGGACCTGCATGTAGAAGATGCTCCGTAATGATGTCTTCCCAGCCCCTCCTTCCCTGTGCTCTTCACAGTCACTCTGTTGGAGAACAATGGGCCCCAGAAAACTGCTGTCAAATGTCACGTTTTACCTGAGTCAATCCCCAGCCGTCTCCCACTAGCTTGTCAGCACAGACTCATGTGCTAGCTGGCCTTGCTGCGCACCACTGCCCAGGAGCTCCTTAAGGAAGTCATACAGGCTCGTTTTAACGGCTGGGACACTGGGGTATGTAGGAAGGTATTCATCAGGGGCCCTATGAAAGGACCCTGGGAGTGACAGAAGTACAGCTTTAACCAGCTTAAGACTTTCACAGGCTTAGATTTTCCTTAACAAGCTTAAGGAAAGAAATGTTGGGTGAGGAATTTGCTGATTAATGTAACAGAAAAGTCCAGAGGGCATATCTGGTAAATACGACTACATACAGATACTCAAAATATGTTTTCAAGAAGTATGTCATGTTTGACCTCCTGACTCTGCTTTCTTCTCTTTGGTTTCCCTTTCTCAAGAAGCCTCCCTCTTCATGGTGGCCCGGTTCACGAGCTTAGCAAACTCGGTGCCCCGAGGGAGCCTCTTTCTCAACAGCAAAATCCCTGGGCCAGAGTCATTGGACCATTTTGGACAAGGTGACCAACCCTATAACAGTCACTAAGGCCAAAGGGATGGAATATGCTAACTGGCCAGGCTTTGGAAATATGTCTACCCTTGGAGCTAAGATATATGGATATTAGATGGGAAGGGGGAAAGAGTTAGTAACAGTTCCCACCTGAATTCCATGGATTAAGTGGTAACAAGTAGTTTGCCAAAGAAAAACCACAGTGCTAAGTTTAAAAGAAGCAGAAATAGATGCTGGAGAAACAAGACCTTCCAGTGGACCTAAGGCATAGGGCCCTGGGTTAACTGGGCAGCATGGCTCTGGGCCAGCGTAGCAGGCCTTAGAGATGAGAGGAGCGACATAATTTTTACTTGGCATTTCTACTTACAGTTCTCCCACTGTGTGCCTACCAGTAAGTAGATTACCACATTCCCATCAGCCTTTTAAAACAGTCTCTAGAATTCCCATGATTCACTTCCTTTTTGATACTTTAGGAGAGCTTACAATTTTAGAGTGTGAATCATGACCTGGGGTCAAACATCTCAGCTTTGCTGCTCATCCTGGACAGGCCAGCATGGACTCCGAGGACAGAGGGCTGGCGGTTAATGCCTTTGCTCGTGGAGCCTTGTTGTTCAAAGAGTGTTCTGAAATTGAGCAATAAAAATTAAAAAGAATCTAAAAATTCACAAAGTTTATTAATCACATCATTGTGCAGGCCTCACTGAAAGCTGGCCACACTGAAAAAGTCACTCATTTCGTGTCCTACTTGGTCCTTGATCCCTGGCAGTTCTGCAGGTCCCTCCAAGGTACTGAGTTTCCTTCTTAAGAAGAACTTTCTGTATCCTAAGAATCCTGAAACACCAATCCAAAAGAACCTATACACCCCAATATTCATAGCAGCACAATTTACAATAGCTAAGTGCTGGAAACAACCTAGGTGCCCATCTGTAAATGAATGGATCAAAAAACTATGGTACATTTACA
>CM052539.1:143790248-143814874 GCA_028533065.1 Trachops cirrhosus
GGAATGGGTGGGTGGGCTGGAATGGGAATAAAGGATAGAAACTGTACTGAATAAACTAAAATAAAAAACTTTTAAAAAAAGAACTTTCTGGAAAGACTAAATAAATTGTTTTATCCACTGCTTTATTTCAAGGACATCTGACAGGTTCAAGAGGCATAATTATACTCAATCCAAAGGCATCCCAAGTTGTTCCAATCAGAGTTTACCTGTCCAGGTGCTTTAGAACACTCTTGAGTGCTTCGGTTTGCTTTGTTTATCTTGGCCTACTTACAGAGACGTTATATTATGTCTGTAATTCCCAAGGATACGCCAACATTTTTTCTTCGGCATCTGCAGAGTACAACAAATGTGGCTTGCTTTAAAAATAGAGTGAAGTTTTGACCCGTTTGGCCATGGCTCTACAAAGCCTGGTTTTAAGATTGAAGTGGTTCCTCACAGCATCAACAAAAAAGCCGAGAACATTGGTTCTTAACTGCCTTCATACATTAAAATCATTCAGGGAGAATTTTAAAAAATAACCATGCCTGAGCCTCACCCCAAATCAATTAAATACAAATCTCTGAGGCTGGGGCCTAAGAACTGGAATTTTCATTTGAACATGCAGCCAAGTTAAGAACCACTGCATCGAAGACACTCTGATTCTCAAAGCATCAGTCTGGGTCATCATTTCTGATTCATATGCAGACTGGTGGCACCTGGGGAAAAACACCTGCAAGTCTAGAAACCATGAACCCCATTTGTTTTGTCTTGGGTACCTGAGGATGACAAGTTTATGAGGTCAGCTTTAAAGGAGGCCAAATCTCCTGTGCTCATGGAAGAAAAATAACTGTCTAGTTTCAAACAAGGACAGTGACTGATAAAAGAAGTGTGTCACCTAAACTATAAGGGATCAGAGTACAGTTAGCAAAATCGTGTAGTAACAGCATGCCAGGGCCTGGGTCTTTGTTCTCCCCAGATTCTGACACTATTTGATATATGACCTGGGATTCATCTGTTACCCTTCTTGTCAAATTTAACCACTTGAAGAATGGCCATGACCTTCTTAGCATTTAAAAGACCCAAGACCCATTAAAGAAACAAAAGGCATCAATTCTCATCTAAAAGTTACTTTTTACCCATAATAACCAAACAAAAAAGAAAAACAAGCCATAGAAGTTGTCAATGGGAGAGTGAGCCAGTCTTCCTGATAAAGGCTGCCTTCACCCTCCTCCCTACTGCTTGCATTCTCTGTGTGCACAAATGAGACAAAAATGTTAAAAATGCACCAAACTAGGCATAGATGTGTTAAAATCCCCTCAGAAGGCTGAAAAGAAATAGCTGGAGAATTAAGCTGATCAGAGTGTCTCAGAACTGAAATACCTTCAGGATAAATTAGAGATTCAGAAGCCTCAACAATCTGCTAAAACGTATGAAAACCCACAAGCTTTCAAAGGGCAGCCCAGATCTACAGATATCTTCATGCACTGTCAAAATGTCTTTTTGTTATAGAGAAACAGGAAATAACCATAGAAAGTGACATGGAAAATGTGTTATTAACCCCTACAAGGCCCTTTGACAATAAAAACTGATATGTAAAAACTAAACAGTCATATCCAGCAAGAAAAACTGGGAGTCAGGGATGACATACTGTCACATTCATCCCCCAAAGTCTTCGGTACTCCTAGGTCAAGTAGTTGACAAGGTGGACTTGAACACTTTATGTGACCTCCATTGTCAGAACAGAAGGAGACTGGTTAATTCCTCCCAGGCTCAAGGACCCAACCCTAGTGGGCAATGTTATTTGATTCTGGAGAGCACAGTAAGCGACTGGAGTTCTCTCCATGTGCAGATAACTGAGATGGCACACAGGCAGTTCATCTCACAACGTAAAGTGCCCTGTGGCAAGTACTGATATGCAGATGCTATGTCTTGGAGGACCATCTATCTACCTCCTAGATGTATTCCCATCAAAATGATCCATTTCTTCCGTTCTTCTGTGCACTCTTTCAGAAAACATTGTAATTCTATTGTGTGCTAGATTCAAAGCTAGGTATGGTGGATGCAGAGCTTAGTAGAAAATTTCCTCCATTCAAGGAGCATGGCAAGAGTTGTCATTAAAGAAAGTCTAGGATGCAGTGTACACTGTGGGGTGGGGGGGAATTTAACTCGGATTGGAGGGTACGGTCAGGAGTTTATGGGAGTGTCAACTGAACTAAAATGAATGACCCAATGAAAAAAATGAAAAAAAAATTACCTTAGTAATTGCATTCCAGATAGACAGAAGAGTTTGTGCAAAGTCTACGAATGGTCCATCGATCAAGAAGAATGTCCCAGGCATTCCCTGTGGCTGGAGTGTGGGGAATTTGAAGACAAAAGGAAAGAGATAGGACAAGCAAGCAGGGCGGATCAAAACAGGAAGGATTTTACTGGCCCTGTCAGGAGTTTGGACTTTACACTGAAGGTAATGTGGAGCTGCCACAGGTATTAAACGGTGTTGTGAACAGATGAGAGCAACAGAATGAAGAATGAATTGGAAGATGGAGAAAATGAAAACAAAGAGGACAGTGAGGAAGGCTCATTACAGAAAAACTGTGGAAACCAAGGGGCATCAGGATGAGGGCATCAGGACAGGGATGAGGAAGAGGGGAGCAGAGGGGGCAGAGATGGAGAGTCAGAGAGGAAGTAGGGGATGGTGGTGAGAAAGACCCCTTGAAGGGAAACCACATCTGGGAGAGGACGATGACTCCAGTTTTAGTGTTACTTACAAGCTGGGTCCAGTCAGCAGGTGAATTTGTAAATCTGGGGCTGGGAACAGACACTTGACCAGCAAGTGGAAATCCAAAATCGGATGTACAGAGTGGAGGTAGATTCGGCCGTCTGAGAAAGCATGTTTGTGAGCTGAGAACATGGTCACAGGCAGACACCTCCCTTCAGGAAACCACGGGCCTGCAGTGATGGAATGTGTAAGGATGGGCAAGGAACTTAAGACCCCGCAAATGCATAGACATAACATACCAGCACTGGCTACCACTTATTGCCCAGTTAGCAGATTCCAGGCAGTGCTGTGCTGGGTGTGACCTCATTCCATCCCCTAACGATCAGGGAGCCATCTCCCACTTATTACCCTCATTTTTCAGATAAGCAGCCCTGGATTTGGAGAGGTTAACAAACTCGCCCCCAGGAATACATTACTAAGTCAAGGAGCCAGGTTTTGAACCTAGTTCTGTCAGATTATAGGGCACACACGTTTGATGTGTGATGGTCTAATATCATACAGTCTTTGCAAAAAAAGAAAAGAGCGAAAGAGAGAGAACATCTTTTCTCCTGCTGTTTACCAAGACAAGAAATGAAATTTCTAAATATAAACATTGGAAAAAGAAACAACGATTTGGGAACTAGGAGAAGCAAAAAGAGACTTTTATTTTACTAAAATTGAATCAGAAGCTGCCTCAGCCACAGCCTGCCTGTGCTGGGGGACAAAAAGGCCCCCTGGGGAACAGATGTCAGTGAGCCCAGTCGTTCCTTTCTGAATGTGACAGACACACGCTGGCATTTCAGTGTGGTTCGTGCCACATGGCAGAGAATTATGCAGGGTGGGTGGGCCAGGCACCAACATGCTGAGGAGCAACCAACTTCAAGGCAGAGTGAAGCTTTGCCAAAGGGTATATTTTCTACAGTAAATCATTAAAAGAGAAAGTGCCTTTTCACTAGCTCGAATTCAGTCAAGATGGTTCCCCCGCAGCTTTTCCGTCCTTTTCCCTGGAAATCTGTAACTGCACAGGGTGGTATGGTCTCGGCCCTGGTTTTGTTTCCACCATTTCTGGTCTTCAGATGCAGGCTCAGCAGGAGCCTGTTCTCCTCCTAAGAGGGTCCTTGAGGGAAACTGGGCAGATGGACTGCTTCCACAGAACCCCACCAACGGCTTGTGTTTTCCTCTTTGATTTCAAATGACTGACCAATTTCTCTAAAGGTGAGTAGTTGTTTATACTCAAAAGTATCAAGTCTATCTCTGACTCTCTTCCTCCCACTCTCTTCCCTTTCTCTTTTCCTGTTTCTCTCTCTCTCCCTCCCTCTCTGTCTCTCTCACACTTATACACATACACACACATGCAGGCATGCACGCATCTTCCTGTCTAGCAAAATCTTACTGCCTTAATAAAGAGTGCAGTGAAGCAGAAAACAAATGCAGGAAGTGATAGACGACACAAGCGCTTGTCCAATTAGCAATAAGAAAGTCACAAGCACGGGTGGTGAACATTCACGTTGAGCAGCCAGCTCAGCAAAGAGCTTTGCTTAACGGCCCTGGTGTAATTAGAACCATTTGGTCCACAACTGACCAGCCTCCCCTGTATTTCGAGTACACTGCTGTGCCCTGCTCACAAGAGGCCATCAGCAGTCTTGATTAAGCCACAGACTATTGTGCTATTTAAACATACATTTCATTGATTCTAAAACAAGCCTTTCCCCCCACATTTTACCACCTTTAAAATCAAAATGAGCCTTCGAATCCAGGCAATCATGGTACAGTTGTCCCTGCCTCTGCATGGCAGACTTGGTCACCACTGTTCACAGTGTCATTATTCCAGCTGAGTTCAAGGCATGGTTGCAACAACCCATGTTGAGGTTCAACGGCGTTTAAAAGCCTCTCAAAAGATTATCCTCTACTGTGGCATTCAAACAATGAGTTACTCTGTATACAAAAAGAAACAGCAGAGTGGGTGTAAATTTGACATTTGTGAAACAAATATTTGTTGTTACACGAACAACTGCAATTTCTTAGTTTCTCACAGAGCAACAATGAGCTGCTTTCAAGGCCTAAAAAAGGAAAAAATCCACCAAAAATGAAGCACTTACATTGGCTCCACATCAAACAGTGCAAATAAAAGCAGGAGTAATTGCCAAATTTTTCAGAAAAGATGGAAGAAATTTCAAAGCGCAAGAGACTAGTATTACCAACTACAGGGCTAGGCAGAACTGCTGTTAAGACGTTATGTCAGAGTTTAAAATAACTTTTTTCTCTTAGACGTTCATAAAATAATGGTAAATTTTGTACTCTATGGTTTCTTGGATTTGATGAAACACAGTATGTCCAGAATAACTTCCACTCCAAGCAGACACATAACTACCATTAAAGTGTTTCAGAATCTGTGCAGAGTAATTTCACATTTCTAGACAGAGTAGCCACTTGCAGACTTCTGTTTGAAACAGAGACAAGTCTGGGTACCCAAAGGCAATGCCCACCTTATCAGTTTCCCTCCCCGTCCTGTTCTCCTGGCTGACAGAAGCCTGAGTGGTTTCAAGGCTTAGGGGGCCTTGGGCTTCAGAGGAGATTTGGTTCTCCTCCACCCCAGGGGATCTTAACCAATCTCAGCATGATGGCCTCTGCTCATTCCCATTGGCTGGTTTAGGGGGAGCACGTAACCCAGTTCTGACCAATGACATATGAAGAGATAGGATGGGGGGGCGACTAGTTTTCTGGGAACTTATAAACAAAGATGCATAAGGAAAAAAGAAAGATGTCTTTTCCACTGCTGGGCTTGGTGATGCCTGGAGCTGCTGAAGCCGCCCTGCACCCATGAGGAAGCTACCTGAAGGACAAAGACACACGCCAAAGACACACCGAAGGCGTCAGAGAAGGAAGGGGGAGAGGACCTAAATCCTTGATGACAGCATGGAACCACTTTCCTAACCAAGCATTAAGATTGGTTTCTGGTTGTGTGAGATATTAAACATCTTTGTCACTCAATCCATTGATAGCAGATGGGTTTTCCCCTCCTTGCACCCAAAGTCTTATCAACGATACATTCCCACCCTCCCCACTACGGCCATGACGGCACCTTCCTCTCCGTACTTCCCGAAACACAAATAACAGCTCAAAGCAACACACATTTATCATTGCAGTTTCCGAAAGTCAGGAGGCCGGGAGCGGCTCGGCTGGGCCCCCTGCAACACTGAAGTCGAGTGTCCATGAGAGCGAGGCTCTCTTCTGAGGGGTCAACTGGAGGAGGGTCTGCTTCCAAGCTCCCTCAGGTTGCTGGCAGAATTTATTTCCCTGTGGCTGCAAAACTCATGGTAGATTGCTTCTTGAAAGCGAGCATTAGACATATAAGACAGTCTGATAGAGACATGGAGTTTATACAATATAACATAATTATGGGAGCAGCATCATTTTTGCCACATAATGTAACGAATCAGAGCAGTGACAAGCCATTTCCTGTACTGTATTCTGCTGCTTAGAAGTAGGTCACCTACACTCAAGGGAGGAGAATTACATAGTGAAGCATGAATATTAGGAGGCACGGGTCACCGGGTCATCTTAGAGTCTCTTCAACTCACAGAGTCAATTAATTAGTGGCTCTCATGGAACTGGAGATTGGTTCTATCATACTCCAATATCTATCTTCTTTTACTTTAAGTATATGGCCTCAAAAATATAAGTATATGTTTCTAAAAATGTAGATATTCTTCTAGAAACAAAATAACTTCACTGCAAAGGTCTTAGATTCTCTGTCACCAGCAATATCCTACCTAAGTTACACAGTGATTTTATGCAGATGTGACTAAAGGGGCTTATGCTTTAGCAAGGGTTTCGTGTGGCAAGATGCGGGGAGAAAGTTGTGAAGCTAGATGACTTCCAAGGTGCTGCTCAACTTTGAAGCTCTGATTCTTTCAGGCCCATCATAGAATCCGGAATGTAAGGCTGGAAGCCAGGTTTGAGGTGAAGCCCAGCCCCTGCACTGTCCAGATGAGGAAACTAAAGTCTGGACAAGTCAAAATTTGTTTTAAGCTCATTAAAAGCTGCTGATGATAGAAAATGAATTGACATAATACTTGTTTCATAGTTGAAATGGGAGGCATCAGTTAAAAAATATATATAATAGAAGATAAATGTCTTACAATGAAATTACTGGATATATTTAAGACATGCCAGAAACCCAGAGGAAGAGCAGGACCTCCGGAGTGGGACAAGTTGTGGAGGCTGATGGACTGGTTAGATTCAGCCCCATGGGCACTGAGTACATAGGAGACATCCAGGGGTGATATCCGGTGCAGGGCTTCTCAAACCTTAGTGTTCACACTAATATACCTAAAGGCTTTATTCAACCGCAGCTTATGATTCAGCAGGCCTGGGGTGGGGCCTGAGGTTCTGCATTTCTAACAAGCCCCCAGATAATAGTACAAACGATACTCATCCTCAGACTATTGTCTGAGGAGCAAGTCTGATAAGGCCTTTGGATAATCAGGTTTCCAATACTTGCTCTCCATTACCTTCCCCCTCATTCCATTGTCCACCCTCTGGACAGGGATAAGACCAGAGGCTGTTGCCAGAATGAGGAGGGGAGACACGGAGGGGATTTCCAGATAGGAGCACCTTCACCAGAAGGCCACTGGACCCACAGCCACTGCCCACAGCCATGTGACCTGGGAAGGGAAGATGCCTGTTAGTGGATGCAAAGAATTCATCCACTATTTCTCACCTTTAAATCATATTTGCTAACCTTCCTGTTCAAGAGGATGCAAAACTGAGTGACTCAGCCCACCAATGAAAAATTTAATAACGCAGATCAGTATGCCCGATAGCCAGGGTCTGTGGCCATTGGGGGTAGGGGGGTGGGGGGTAAGGTGACGGACAAGTTTCAATGCACAGGGTGAAAACCAAAAGGAGGTAGTGGGGGTAAGACACTAAAAGGAGTATCAAGGATGAATGAAGAAGCCAGAGCTAAAAGACAGTCTCTAAGATGTCCTTTCCCTTTTTCATTACAGCACCTAGACCCACTCTCGATAAGAATAAATTACAAATGTGCTGGGTCTGCAATCCTAAGAGATTACTTTCCCCATCGGGCACTCTAGGCTCAGTGCCCACAGCATGTGAGTTCTTCGGGGACCTACAAAAACATTTGAGGTCAGAATATAAAATCACTGACTCCCAAATGTGAAAAGAAACCAACAAGATACAAATCAATGCTAGCTTATTGCCAGAATACAGTATTATTTTAAACTCAATTGTTTGGTTTAGTAGTCACAAAAATTCCATCACACCTGAAAGTCATTTTTGTAAGTTAGATTTGCTCACCTTACAAAAAATCCTGAACGGGTATGAAAATTGCCAAAAAAGTCCTACCAAACCATCAAGTAAGTTTCCAGTAACCAATAATTTCTAAAGCATCATACAGAAAACTTTTCCTTATTTTATACAAAATATTTCCTTTTCATGCCAGCTTTGGGTTGGGTGTGTGTTAATGTGGTCCGAGGTCTGAGACCTGGTACCGACCTTAGAAGGTGGCAGTTCTTTGTGAAAAAACGTAATCTGAAAAAGGGAGGTGGATCTCCAGGTGACAATAATTGTCCAGGTGAAATTATGGAATTTCAAAAGTTTCACTCAAAGCAGTCTGAGGACAAAAGACAAAATTCACTCACTGAACACTTTTTGGAGCACCTCCTATGTGCCGGACACTACTCAAGACAAAGGGACACAGCAGTAAAGAAGTTAGATAAAGCGGCAGGTAACGACACACCTTGAGATGGAGCTCACTAGGCCAAAGTCACCCTACCCACCCGAGGCAGGGCCACATGAGCCTCACTGAAGGAAAATGGACCTCCCGAGGGTCACAGAGGGCCTCCCTTGCTTCCTCCAACAGAACGAAGAAAATTCCCATGATCAAGTGCCTACTTCGGGCCCGATTGTGTTAAGTGCTCTCTACTTCATTTCTGTTGAACCCCCTGACAGCTCTGTGGGGTCTCTTCATTCTCGGGTTAACAGCAGGGAAATTGGGCTCAGAGGGCCTGGCTACGTGCCTCCGACCAGATAGACAGTTGGTGAGTGGGTCACTTAGAATTCAAGACCAGGTCTACTTGACCCCAAACGTGTTCCTGACAGGTGGCCAACCCTGAGCACTTCACACTCGGGAAGTTCTCTGAGCTGGAGTGGTTGAGGAGACTGGAGACGCTCGGCAGGCCCGGTTCTCACAGAGAACCCCCAAGAGTGACCTTGAAGGTGCTGGATTTGTTTTGGCTCTGTCCTCACTTGTCCATCCTTCAATAACATCTATCTGGCCTAGAGAATAGTTTCCTGCACCTGCAGAGCCCTTCCAGCCCTGCCCTCCCAGCCTCTCCCAGTGCTTTGGGCGGTTATCTGCAGCTGCCATACTGCTTCACCTTGGGACCTGACCACACAATGAGCGCTCCTTTTGTCCTTTGGGGCCCTCGGTTCTGGTCAGCTGCTCCTCCAGCCTCTGATTGCCTCTCCTCCCCATGTCCACTGCTTCTCCCAGGTGAGGCCTGGCCTGGCTGTCTCTCAGGACTGCATGCTGAAGCACCGGAATAGGACTTCTCTCAAGAGCAACTATCCAATGGCCTCTAACTGCTCATGAGTGACCCACACACCTGTCTGGTGTCCCTCAAAAGTAAGTGAGGAAAGCAGTCAGCCTTCTGCTTAGCGTTTTGGCTTTTATTCCCATTTTTTTCCCAAAGTATTTAAGTAGGAAGAAAGAGGCAGCAGTAATTACATTTCTTTTCCTTTTTGTGAAAGAGCTTCTCTGGAAAGACTGGAGGGTTCCTAGACATGACATTTGGACTCTTTACTCCTCAGTGTGTGAGACAGAACTCAGTCTTCCTGTCCTTCCAGGGGCCGCTGCAGGTATCACAGTAAAGGCCTGGCCAGAAGCCATCCTGTCTTGTAGTAACAGCGACTGATGCCAGACTGCGACAAAAAATATTGCAGTATAAACGAACTCTCTCTCTCTCTATCTCTCCCTAACCCTCCCCTTCTGCCTCCTGCTCTCCCTCTCCCTCCCATTCCTACTCCCTCTCTCCCTCTCCCTCCCATTCTTCCTCCCTCTCTCCCTCTCCCCCTCCCTCTCTCTCTCCTGCCTTTCTCCAGCTGGCTTTCTTTAGCAGACAACCCCCATTGCCTACTCAGCCTCTGTCCTCCTTTGTCTCTCCCTCCATTGCACTGAAGGCCTTCACTCATCCTGTGATGGCTCTGGACAGGGTGACTCGACCTGTGGTAGCCAAAGTAGAGTATCAAAATATGACACCCACTAGTTTAAAGAGACCCTACAAGTCTCATTTCTTTGAACTATTTGGGATTTATTTTTATAAGTGATGCTAGATAAAAGTTATCTTCAATTTTCTTCCAGATGGAGTGCCTGTTGCACTTACATTATTTATTAAGTAAATCATTGTTCTTACACTGAATTGAAATATCACATTTTCATATAAAAATTCTCATATGAAACGAGATCTGTTTCTGAGTTGTCCATCTGTGCTGTAATCTATATAGTTGTTTCTATGCTGGTATCCCATACTGATTTACTATGGTAGCTTTTTAGAGTTTTAATAACTAGAAAAGCATATGCCTCCTCACTAAGCTTCTTTTTACACTCTTACTGGCTGTTCATAGGTGTTTTTCTCTCCCATACAAAATTTAAGATCACCATAATGAATTATCCCCCCAAAAGCCCTCATTGGAATTCTAACTGGAATTATACTCATATATTAATATTGACACAATTGATTTTGTACAATATTAACTCTTCCACACATGAACATAAATTTTTCCATTTCTCTGCAGATGTTAATTTATATCCTTCCACCTAGTATTATCATTTATTTCATATAGGTTCTGTATTTTTGTTATCCACATTTTAAAATTTTTGGTGTCACAGATAAAATGCTTTCCTATTTCCATTTCTAGGTTCTTATTTCGAGTAAAGAAAAGTTATGTCCAACATTGTAGAGTTCTGTTATTCATTCTAGAAATTTTTAAACTAGAATTTTTGTTTTTTTCTAGGTGTAGAATCATATCAAGTTTGCCTACCTTATTCTTGATTTTCAAAAAGGTTGCCAATAAGTTTCATGTAATATTCTCTTACTGTTTTAATCTGCCTTCTCTGTAGCTCTGTTTTCTTACTCCTAATCTTGTATAGTTTTGCACTCATGCTTTTTTTCTTAATCGCACTAATTAAAAGTTTGCATATACATTATTTTTAAGTTTATTTTTATTGTATTTTTTATATCCCCATTTATCCCCCTACACCCTCTTCCACCTCCACCTACCCCCTCCCCCTGCAATCACCACACTGTTGTCTGTGTCCATGAGTTAGTTCTCTTTCCTTTTTGCTCAGTCCCACAACCTTCCAACCCAACCCCTGCAGAGCTGTCAGCCTGCCCTCTATCTGGGAGTCTATCTGTATTTTGCTTATTATTTCAGTTTGTTCATTGGTTTCCACATATTAGTGAAATCATATGGTACTTGTCTTTCTCTCACTGACTTATTTCACTTAGCATAATATTCTTCAGGTTCATCCATACTGTCACAAAGGATAAAATCCTTTTTTTATTTTTTACCTGTGAGTAGTGTTCTATTGTGTAAAGGTCCCATAGTTGTTTTATCCTCTCATCTACTGATGGACACTTGGGTTGCCTCTATATCTTGGCAATTATAAATAATGCTGCAGTGAACATAAGGGTCCATATGCTCTTTCAAATTAGTGTTTCCAGTTTCTTCGGATAAATTCCCAGAGGTGGAATCACTGGGTCAAAAAGGAGTTCCATTTTTAATTTTTAACATACTTCCATACTGTTTTCCACAGTGGCTGCACCAGTCTGCATTCCCACCAAAGGTACACTAGGGTTCCCTTTTCTCCACATCCTCGCCAGCACTTGTTGTTTGTTGATTTATTGATGATGGCCATTCTGACAGGTGTGACATGATATCTCATTGTGGTTTTAATTTGCATTTGTCTGATGACTAGTGACATGGAGCATCTTTTCAAATGTTTATTGGCCATCTGAACTATGTATATGCATTTTTAATTTTTTCAAAATTCTAGGTTTTATATTTACTTATACATCTTACTCTTTTAGTTTTCTATTTTAACATTAGCTTTTGGCTGTGTTACCACATTTCATCCTTACTTTGAATACTACGAAGAAAAATAAAACACTTTCACATAATTTAGGTCTTACAGCCTTCTTATCACTGAGAATGTTTATTTTGTACTTATTAAACAGGCTCTTTTTTCTGTCATACATGCTTTGGAAAAGAAATAGGTGTGGTCAACTTATTTTCTGTTTCTTCATTTTGAGCTTCTATTCTCCACCATTCCCTCGGCCATGTCTACCTCTTCTAGGCTTGGAATGCTGGGAGAGCCAAGGAGCAGAGACATTCTCACTAGACAGATACTTCATGAGTTGGTGTTCTATGAGGGCTAATTCCAGCAATCCTGGAATATATCTGTGCTGTTCTACTCAAATAAAAAATGTCCCAGTATGGCATCAATAGGCATGATTGGTGTCACTTCGGAATCATGTGTCCAAGGAGTTTGCAGGTGGTTTGTACCAACTTGTCAGCATTGTTTATTGATAACAGTGAGATTGATGCAGCTGGACTTGTTGAGATCCCTCAAAATTTCAGTCACTGGGACTGGTCTCATAGTAAAGATACACCTACCTGAGCAGAAGGGTATAAGAAGCTCCCTGGTTCTGGGGTGAGCTATGCACACTTCTGTGGTTCCTTCTCTGAGACAGCAGGTGCCTCCTGCCATGGCCCTCACAGGAGGAAGACAACTGAAGTTTGCACCTAGTCTTTCCTGTCTCCTTGCTGTGATGCAGCCTTTGGCTGAGACGTGTATGCTCGCTTTAATGCTGATGCTCTGTCTTATCCTTTTCCTGAAATAAGCTGTGGATTTGTAAGCACTGATGGTTGGGCTCCTGAGAGTCTTCTTTAGCAATCATGCCCACCTGCCGCTGTTAGTGCAGTTGACACTGGTGCTTCCCAGGATCTGCAGGTGTACACAACTGACTCTTTACTTTGAGGGACACTTTTGTGGGGTCTTCAGAGACACCTCCCAGGACTGGATTTTTCCCATATAACTGGACTCATCACTCTGCTGGGTTCACCTTGCCTTCCAGCAGCCTTCCTGGTTAACATCTAAAACAACCCTCATCGGTTTTCTCACACTCATGGGCAACATCTGGTAAAAAGGCAATCTATTCTTTGCCCCAATCACCTTGGGGAATGAAAGCTGCCTCCTTTGTAGCAACATCTTTGCAGCAAAACGAAGCCACAACAGGCCTTTACCTTTCTAGGCCTTGGGCACAACTCAGACATTGAACCACTGGGACTCCTGTCAGTCTCACTGGCGGATCTCATTGAAGATCTTCCCCTAGGCTTGAAGTAAAAGACAAATCTTCCACCTTTCCAAACAAAAATTGTCTTCTGATTTCTATTCAGCCCTTTTTTCTATTTGATGGCGGGGGAAATAGAGACCCAAAACTAGTTTTGAACACTTCCTTTCAATTTCTGCATGGCAGTCTCATACCTCACTTTGTGATGTAAGTTAGTACCATGGTCTTGAAGCCCTGGCCAGAACTGATGCTGAAAAGTTTTGTTTTAACATCTTGTTATACTTGATATAATGAAAAATCAAGGATTTAAACCCATACCCACTTGCTTCCAAAATTCATATTCTTTCTACTATTCCAGACACTTCTACCTATGTCCAATTGAGGATGCTATTCAGAATTTATTTAATCCTTTTTAATAGCTTTTATTTGGGTCCTGGAAAAGATGCCTTTCCAAATGTGTATTGCCTTACCTCCCCCTTCTCAGAGATTATGTTTTCCATTTTACCAATAGATGGAAAACCAAAGGAAGCTATTGGTTTTTCTTTTCTTTGGTTAAGTGGGAAATTTTAATTAGCTCCTAAATAGTGCGGTTTTAACTTTTATCAAACTATGGTTTTGTGGCATTCATTCTTTCCTTAAAGAAATGAAGGGGTCTGATAGAATACAAAAAAAAAAAATTTTCTGAACTCAGGAAAAGGCATTTGAAAACTTTGCTTCTGGTTACTGCCTCTGAAGCCTCTGTCTTCCAAATTTTTATTTCCACATCAACAAACGTGTAAATGTCTCTGCACCCTGTGGGTGATGTTGTCTTCATTCTGGGCAGTAAATTCAGGGTTATCTGCCCCTTCTCACCCTGAATGTTGGCCATGTGATCAGCCAATGAGAAGTCACTAGGGAGATGTTTTTCCACAGCTTATTATTTCACTCACTCATTCTGTCCACCTCTCCCTAAAATTGCTCCACGATGGAAGCAAACCAAGAGACAATTTTGTGCAAAACACAACAGTTTCTCTTTTTTTAATAAAAATAATCCATCTTCCCAATAGCATTTACCCAACCACATACCAGAGCCAGCAGGGCCTCTACCTAGAAACAAGTTTGTGAGAATGACCCACGAACATAGATCTCTCTGCAGATACAGCACCCTGCCATGGGGAAGAGCAGCCTGGGTTTCTGCTCCTGAACTTCTACCCCAAAGACTCTCAACTGCATCGTTTAAACATGTACCTTCACACTAGCTAGTCCTACCTCAGGAAGACTGGAAATGAATGTTTTTTAATAAATTAAAAAAATTGGGGGGTTGTTATATGTTAAAAAATATTAAAGGAAAAATGTAAACACTCTCCCCCGATTATACATCTTAGGAAGTCAAAGTTAGAAGCTTGGTCATATACTTTCTCACCCTTCTTGATAATCATTATATATATCATGTACATATATATATCATGTACATGTATATATTGTGTACAGGGAAAATTCACAGATATTTTTAAATGATATTATAATAAACATTACAACTGAATTCCTTTTCCTGCTTATATAGGTATTAATTGGGCTATAAATCTAACTATAGGTAATAGAGATCCAAAATAAAAAATAGAAGTTTCTTTCTATGTGACTTAATGTGACATAGATAGATGTTCACGTGGCCTTTGGAAACTCTGCTCCGCACAATGAGCCAAGCATCCAAGACTTTCTATTTTGCTGCCCACCCTCCCCTCATCCACATGGCCTAAGTTAGTTTGCCATCATAGTCCCAAGAAGTATGATGGAGGAAAGAAAGAAGAAAGGACACACCCCACCCCTCCTTTGCAGCCTCATATCTCAATAACCAAGATGTGGTTGCACGGCTACACCTTGCTGCAAGGGGAACTAGAAAATGTAGGCTTTTTCCCTGGCAGCTATGTGCTCAGCTAAAAATCATGGAAAGAGATAGACTTACTGGTGAGGAAGGAGTTAACTAGTAGGCTTTGCCCGTGATAGAGCTCTAACTATAACACATGTCACTTAAAATCATTCTTTTTAATAAACACTCAACTTTCTACAGTGTGGGTGCATCATAGTTTGTCCAATCATTCTCCTATTTTTGAAAATTTGCACTATTTTTGGGTTTTTATTGTTTTCCCTTTGCCGTGACAAGCAAGAGTACTTGAATCTGAGTGAAGATTTATCAAATACATTTAAATAAATACATCGTATTTTAACTCTCCTTGAATGACAGGTGAGAGGACTGTCAAATCTCTCTTCTTCCATATTAAAGGATCTCAAAATAGAATAAAGGAACTCATATAAAAGACCACAACCCCCTCTTGTTTTCTTTTGTCTTCTGGGTGCTTGTTATTCCCTCCTCAGTGGAAGGAGCTGTTGACAATCAAGCAAATGGAACTAGACCTACATACTTAACTAAGAAGAGGTTGCCTTTAGGGAAGAACAATGACTTTGCTTATTTTCTTCAGATAATAATAGATTGTGAACTATATTCTTGGAAGTATACCCTTCAGCTTAATTTACCCTTCAAAGCTGAGGGTTTGTAGCTATGGGATTCCTGGCAAGAAAATGGCTTTGGGTTAAAACAAAGATTCTCTATAACCTGAATGCATAATCATAATGCAGTCTTGAGGGGGAGGGGAGTTAATAGAAATAAAGGAGAGAGATAGAGAGAAGAAGGGAGGGGGAGGAAGAAAAAAATGTTCTGCAGCAACACACAGGAACCAGTAGTATGTTCCAGCAAAAGAGCTTCTGTTAGTCCAATCTCTTTGGTTGTAACAAAAACTAACTCAAGTTGGCTTAAACAGGGTCGAGAGGAGAGTTTATCAAGATATAGGAGTAAGGAAGGTGGGATCAGGGAAGAGTGGAAACCCAAAAGAGAAAAGCTCTGAAGATCTGCATATCTTGTCCCTCTGAAGACTAGACTTTGATGCTTCTAGTACATGTCTGAGCAGAAGGCGAACATGCCCAAGCTCCTGAGACTCTGTTCTCTCTCTACAAAAAAGTAGCCAAGACCTAGTAGATCATATTCTCAATTCCAAGTTCCCAGGAGAAAAAATCTGATTGGTCCAGCTTGGGTCAGAGGCCCACCCTTAGTCCATTCAACTGTGGCCAGAGAGGCTCAGTCAGGCAGTACAAATATGGCTGCCAGGGTGGCACCAGATCAGTAAAAGTGTATTCTCAAAGAAAGCACCTTGTTTTGAGCTGGGAAGATAGCCAAGCAACTAACTGAGTTAAGGACAAAACCAAGTACCTACTCAAGTCTCTTAATAAAGAAAGGATAATATATTCTACCTCAAATAATATAAATTGCAATATGATCCTGGCCATCTCTAGGCATGTTTTATGGATTAAAGCTTCAGGTTTCAGAGTTACAGATTAATTATAATGGATGTAGCAGTTCTTGTCAACAGTATATTCATACCTTAGCATTCAAACCACCAGATCAGAAAAAGATCATCTGAACATTACCCCAGTACACAGCAAGGGAGGTTCAGGGTTTTCTTACCACACTGGGACCCAACTCTCAAGAGTCATTTAATCCTACACATACAATTACTGACCTGTTCCTAGAAAGGTATAAGTCAGGACAAAAGCGAGCTCAGGAAATGAAGGGGAAGTGAAATTTAGGAATAACACTTTCCATGTAGAGCGTGGAGGTAAGCTGCTCGGAACACAGAAGTGAAGTGTTCTCCAATATCCACAGCATACACCTTATGGCCACTGCCCTGGATTTATGCACACACTTCTTCCCAGGCCTCCTTGTCCACAGTCTTCTAATCTTTCTCTTACCGGGTCTATGACCAACTGGTCTAGCCATTCCCCATTGCCTAGGAGTCCATTCAGATTTTTACCTTGGCCATTTCTCCTTCCATAAACATATACGACCACATGCACCACTCACAATTCTGCCCTTTGAGAAGGTCTGGGACTTTATCAGTTATACTAATTTCTGCCATTACCCCCAGGATGCTGTCTTGTTTTTTATTTATATTTGTTTAAGTAACTTGTTGCTGAATAACAAGTTACCATAAAATGTTAGGTAGCTTAAATGAGCAGCTATTCTATTAGTTAGCACAGTCCTGTGAGTTAACAAGAACTTAACTGGATCATTCTTTTTCGGTCTGTTTTGGAGTCTCTGCTATAGATGCAGTCAGAGGGCAGCTAGGGCTGGAATATCCCAGAGAGCATTCCTCAGGTGGCTGGTGCCTCAGCAGAATTGGCTGGGGCACTGGCACCCCTCTTCCACACAGTCTCTTTACATAACTAACGTAACTACCCAGAGCTTCTTTACATGGCAGCTGATCCCATAAGCAAGCATTTCGAGAAGACAAGCTCCTGTGGGAACACTCTTATCTGGTCTTTGCTGGCATCATGCCTGCTTACATCCATTTTGCCCAGCTCAAAGTCATGTTGGAGGGCACTACACAAAGGTGTGATGTTAGGAGTAGCTCACTGAGGGCCACCGAAGTAACTGCCTACTTGGCCACTAGGAGAGCAGTTCCAAATGCTTCCACTTGGCTTCTTCCATTACAATATTTCTTAGCTTAGAGACCAAGGAATAAATGTGGCAGCTCTGCAAAATATCATGTATGTCTGTTCCAGGGAAAGGACCTCTGGATGAGTCCCTGGACTCAGTGTACTCTGTGAGCTGGACCTATGCTATCTAGGAGGGAGGTCCTCCAGGTATCAATGTCAACTCAGACTCTGCTGTCAACAGTCTTTGAAATGTTTGGGTATTTCCCTTCCTCAAATGTACAGTTAGCTGAGTAAACCACTGGAGGCCCTTTGGGTAATTATTATCATATTCCCCTGCCATGGTGTTGCAGGGTCCTTCCTGTAGTCGGCAGGTTCCAAGTGCAAAAGCTGTCTTATGTCTGGAAACTGGACAAGGGACAGCATAAACTGTTATGGGAGTAGTCCTCTCAACCTCCTGATATCTTTTGCTTGTAACAAATGAGCAATCTTTTGTTGGTTGTCCATCCATCTTACCTGTAGGGACACTACATTTTACTAATCATTTTCATAGCTCCCGATAGGTCAGGGCTTCTGGCTGCCACTTTGACCTTGCCAAGAATTATGATAATTGTGCCTTCCTTGCTTCTGATAGTTAAGTGCCACCACCTGTATTCTGTCAGCCCCATTGCTGTCACCGAACTCAGTGGTGCACCAGCATGGCCTACCATCAGCCTTGGCCTTCAGAACACAGCCACCACTGAACTTCCCAATAAGGCCCTTCTTACCAGCTCATCCCTTAGTCTTCCTTAAATGCATAGTTCTTCTGACTTTCCCATGGAACATAGTCAGTTGGATTTGGGTTTTTTATGCTTATTTCATATATTCTCTCTAGCATTCTCATTTCTCTGAGTCTGTGATCCCTTCTACCATTCACCACACAGTTATGATTTTTCTACCTCATTTAGTGTACACCATCACTTTCTCCAAGCTTCCAAGATCAATGAGCTAGCAGCATGTTAACATCATTTCTCAGGGTCCTTGTCAAGGTGTTAAACCATGCATCCTGTAAGAGGGTTTCCATATCAATAAACTTTCCTTTAACCAACTTTATACTTCCCCTTCTACATCATCTCCTCTTGACCCAGCATCCATTCATCCTTTTCCAGTTTCCCACATGTGGGCCAGATACTGCTGCTCCCTTTCCTCCCTTTGGCAGGCCCAGCACCCCTCTGACTAGGTTATATTGTGACTCAACTCGAACTACTGGTCTAGAGAAGAGAAAGAGAAAAAGAAATACTGAAGGTGGCCAGAACGAGCCATGTGGTGCTGTCAAGGCAGAGACCTCTGCCTTGTCTTTAAAAAATAGTTGCACTGGCCTTTAATAATGGGGACAAGGGCCATTCTTACAGGCTTGGAGAGTTCAGAGGACCCTGGGGATTAAGGTTTTCAATCACATTAATCCAGATGACCCCACCCCAAGTCTCGGAGTCCCATCAGGACCCTAACCATGGGGTAGCAGATTTGCCAGGTTTGAAAATTCAATCTGTCATGGAGCTCCATTACCCGTATAATTAAGTCTTAGGCTTGATGCTGGGTTTTTTAAGCTCTTTGGCTGCAGGGCATGAGAATCTATTTATAGGTTGTCAAGGAGGCCCTCTGCTTTTCAAACTTCATCTTAAATTAGTGATTAATCACCCTCAGTCTTTCCTTTCCTCAAAGCTTTGATATTCCTTATCAATCATCATTCAATTCCATAATCCTAGAAATGTTTACTTTCTCTGAACCTCTCAGATGCTGAGGTATTGCATTTGCCAGTGAATTCCATTCTACCAGTATCCCAGCTCAGTTCACCGCCAGTGACATTTGTACTGTACCATATAACACACCAGAGGACTACTGTCAGTGGCGGGGTCCTCATTACCACCTGGCTGATGATTCAGCCCCCAAATCCTATTTTGGATTCTGCTTCCTAGGAGTATGCTTGGCACCAACCTTTGCAGGTGGGCTACCTGGTAATGACTCTGAGATGGAAGTTTATTGAGTTGTCTTGTTGGGAGCAACTCCTCTAAGCAAGGAGGGGAAGCAGGGCAGGGCAGAGGGAAAAGCTGAGCTGTTATACAGTGATGACAAAATCGCAGCTGATCCCATGAGGGCTCTAAAACTGGAACAGCTCTGCAGTGACATCTCATAATGAGGCAGTGGGATCAAGAATTTGTACCAACACATCAACCTGTTCTTAGAGAAGGCAGCTAGCTGCCCTTACCTAGGACAGTTCCTGAGGAAGGACTCTGCCATGAGTCATCAGCAGGAACATGCCTACCCACCAGAAGAATGAGTGCCTCAGTCCTCACAGGAGGAGCTGGAAGGCACATCACAGCACCCACTATACAGCCCAGCAAAGAGAACTTACTACACCAACCTAATCACCAAAATGCACTTATTAACAGTAATGAGACACTAGGAAAGCACAACTATGTTCCAATGGTATTTAAAGTCCTGGCCAATACATAATAATGGCATGACAGTGAGGAAGACAATGAATATCAAATACCTTAAATCTCATGACTAGCCAGAGAAATGAATTAAAAGGTGGACCCAGACCACTGCCATTGACCAGGGTTCTGGTTTAAATCATTTTGAACTTGAAAAAGAAGTCCCATGTCTGGACCAAGAATCTGCTGGTATGTCCCAGAACCTGCCATCTAAGTTGGTCTGGTACCTGACTACTGCTCTGGGAAAGTACGAGGATGAGCTGAGAATGAGGACATGGCCATGGACAGAAACAGTAAGACACTGACGTCACTCTGGTCAGTACAAGAATGTCTGTGGTCACTGTGATACATGGTGTGTTTTCTCTCCCACTTAAGGTGTTAGATCATTTAGGAGGATCTGATATATTGGACTTGTGAAAATTAATTGTTCAAGAGTTTAATTAAATAAATTCCTAAGTCTGGGGGGAAGAATCTTTCCAAACTCCTAAAGTTTGACCTATTAGTTGAGTTAAATAGTGTGTAAATATTTAGAGGAATATTAACTATTTAATGATTAAAAAAATGTCTTTTGTCTCACAAAGTTCAAAATGTTAATAAGTCGGGCATCAGAGGAAAGGTAGGTGGCAGTGAGTTCCTCTCCAAGCAAAAAAGCCCTTCAGAGAGTAAATAATAGCATCAGTGGAGACAGTACTACAAATGTGAAGTTGCCTTACTCCAGGCTTGGCACAGAGTACTTTCATGATATATGTCGGTGCTGTTTCAACCATAAAATCCTCCGTATTCAAAAGACAGTGCCAAGCAAAACACAGTGCAAAGCTAAATATAAGTAATTGGGTATTCTCCACAGCTTTCCCCTTTTTATATCCTTTGTGTTCCATTCACCATACAATCAGGGGCTGACTCTATGTGCAAATATTTATGAAAATCTCTTGATTGGTCATGACACAGGAGTTTTTTCTGGTTCTCAATGAATTATTTCCATCCGTTCTTCCTGGAAGGCAGCAGATAGAGCAGGTTGCAGGGTCCCAGTGAGGGTCAGCTGGAACTGGAAATTATTTGAGGCTTTATCCAAAGTCATTTCTACCAAGAGGGCTGCCCTACTTCTAGGGTAGAAGAAAATTAGAAAAATCAAAACAAATTCAGATTTATTTTTGTGAGGTACAATAAACAGAAAACACTAAACTACTAACACTGCCGAGACACCAAGAACCAGCAGACAAGGATTCAGATTTCAACACCAGTCCCCTTCCAAGGGTGTTTTGAAGTACTTGAGCTTCCTGAATGCATGCTGCCTCCCAGAACAGCTCTCCTGGAAGTGTTGAAGTAACCCCAGTGAGTTTATTTCCTTTGCTTTGTGAAGCAGTTAAGCCCTGTATCCATGATGGAAGAACCCTATCCCTAGGCTAATAATCTCTCTTAGAGGTTTTAAATCCTAAAGTAAAGTAAAGTAAAGTAAAGTAAAGTAAAGTAAAGTAAAGTAAAGTAAAGTAAAGTAAAGTAAAAAAAAGTGAGTGAGTGCACAATGCCCACTCTGTTCTCATGAGTTTTTTTGGGGTTTGGGGGGTTTTTGTTTGTTTGTTTTTTCTTTTCAGACTCTTAATCCCATTTTCATTTTAGGTTGAGTTAGTATTTACTTTTCAACTCACTCTTCTGAGCCAGCTTTTCAGCAAACATTAACCAAGTTGGCCTGCGGCTGCCCCAGCAAAAAAGTCCTCCCAGCGGCTGGTCTGCCCTGACCACCATCCTTCAGAGTTTCCTCCTACCTAACAGATCCATGAAACATAGAGGCCATGGCCCAGAAGGGAGAATATTTTTTGTCCTCCAAGGTGATTTCCATGAGGTGCTGTGAAATAGAAGAAAAACCTCTGGTCTCCAGAGCCTGGATTCTACTGCTAGTACTGCCCCAGCTGGCTGTGTGACCTTGCGCAAGTCACCTCCCCTTTCTGTGTCTTAGTCACCATTGGAACTGATACCCTTCACCTCACCCTTCTGTTTTCCGCTTCTGCCCCACACCTGGGAAACCTGAAAAGAAAGCCCAGGTGTTCCCTCAGGTGAGTTTCAAGTCACTCAAGCCTCTGCCAGCACGCAGAAACACTTACCCCAGTCTCACCCCCTAACCCCAAGACAAATCCTCTTTCCCTCCTCTCTTAAGCCATTTTTGAACCTGCTTGGGATCCATACTGCTCTCACCAGAAAGCCTCATGAAGTCAGTAACGAACATGTTTACACCCTCTACCTCTGTGGCATAATCAGCTTCAACACGTGAACCAAATTTTGTGTTGAAATGCACCCAGGTCCTTCAGGGTGGTCACATGGGCGGCCTCTGAGGCCCGCACTCTAAGGAGCCCCATCGGGGAGCGTGAGAGGCCAGATGCACGTTGAAATGAACAGTTTCTAGTAGCCACCTTTAAAAAGTAAAACGAAATAGATGGAATCCATTTTAATAATACAGTTTATTTAATGCAATAGATCCAAAATATTATCGTTTCAACACATAATCAGTAAAAATACTAAGGAGATACTTTAGCATTACTTTTTTCCACATTAAATCTTCAGAATTTGGCCTTTTGCACCACAGCACATCACAATTTAGAACAGCCACGTTTCAAGTGCTCAAAACCCGCATGTGGCTAGCGGCTACTGTTTCGGACAGTGCAGTTCTAATGAGATCCCAGTGAAGGCCTGGGCTCCTAAAACTATTGTTGTCATAAAGGGGTATTACCATGTTCATCAAAACCAAGATGCCATCAATTATAAGATGTGTTCTTGCTTCATATACCACAAAAAAACAGTTGTAATTATAAATGCCATAAATTGTCAAATCAATTCAAAATTTGCAGATGTTAAACTGTGAAAAAATTGTATGCCTTAGAACTGCTTTTAATAAATGAAAACTATACACATGGTCATTTCCCCTAAAAGGCCTAACCCAAGCAAAAACTGTCAGGGGAGAAAATCGATGTCTTTCATGAGGTCACTCATGTCCTGTGAGACTCTATCTCTCCCCTTTGACCCTCTCCACTTAATCCCTGTCAACCCTGTTATCATCAGGTGATGGGGAGGCGCTCGTTCACAAGCACTCGTTGTATTACTGGATCCTCGATATGACACTTGTCCTTTCAAAGAGGACGTCTGAATGGAGACATACATTGAGCACTGTGCTACGCAGTGAGCTCATCTACCTCCCAACAACCCTGTGAGTTAAGCTTTATTTTCATTTCCATAAGGAAAAAAAGAGAGCTGACTCAGAGAGGATAAGTAACTTATCCAAGGTCAAACAATGTCTAAATGGCAAGTTCAGCTTTCAAACCCAGCTCTGTCTGACTTAAGAGGCCAAGTATTTTCTCTGGGTCCCAGAAGGCAACTACTTACAGATGCCCCTTCCTAACTGGGCCCCTTCACAAAAGAGAAGGGACCAAACTGTCAGTGGCCTCCGTCATCACAAACATCATCAAATACACGCCCGCTCTGGCCACAGTATTCGGCCATTGGAAGTGACTCAGCAGGTCTCCTTTGCAAGGCTGCAGGAAGTACTGGGAACCAACAATCCCTTTAAAACAATGGGCCATCCTGGGCTCCAGGGAAATGCCCTCGTGAGCAGAACCAAGTGCACAAAAAGAAAAGGCCACGTGCATAGCTCTGGAGGTGAGACTGCACAGGTGAGTGGTCACGGTCCCTCGCCGACCACAGGAGCTGCCGCCGCAGTTCTCAGGAGCCCAGCAGCCAGAGCTGGGCACACATGACTTCTTTCTTCTCGTGGACTTCGCAGCAGCGGTCCGAAGGGCGGCCTGATGAGCCAGCCAGATTGAATTCCAGCCTGGCTCAGAGAGAGGAAATGTGAGAAGGGGCATTCTTCAAGGTAACCAAGGTCAAGGCAGCTGTAAGTAACGCTTCGAACCCACAGGCAAAGAACTCCTCCACCAAGTCTCTCAGCTGGAAGTGTGGGCAGGTATCAGAACTGCTCCTGGGCACTGTCTATCACGGCCAAGCTGTGACCATTAGGGGAAAGTAAACAAGGAAAGAGTAGTGGGATGACTTTGACGATACAGCAATAAGACAGTGCGGCAGGAAAGTGACCCGGGCTCTGTCAGTGATGGGGCCTAGAGGCGGGCTGGCTCATGGAAAGCACCTGTGGTCCCCTATTCTACCAGCACCGTAGAATGGGCTGTCTTAGCAAAGAGTTTTTTAGGCCACTCTGAACCAGAAGTCAGGACATTTTAACATGGATTGTTCTTGGACACAGCTACAATTTAAAGATGCTTTAAGAGTCCAAGATGGCAGTGTGGTAGGATGCAGCAGATTCTACTCTCCCACAACCAGGAAAAAAATCCAAGTCATTTTAGGTAGGAACAGAGCAAAAAGCCAACATTATCACGTCATAAATGAAAATAGGAGATTGCAAATTGTAGCGGACATTGAAAAACCCGAAGAGAGAGCGTGGTTTGGTGAAAGTCTCAGAAACCACAGCATTGAAAAAAGAAAAGGCGCAGGCGCTCCGAGGGACCGGTGCGGCCCAGGCCCTGGAGGTAGGAGAAGTGGGCGCCCCTCGGGACCCAGAGAGTGCGCACCCGTGAACCC
>CM052539.1:143815374-143851289 GCA_028533065.1 Trachops cirrhosus
TGGGTGGGCTGGAATGGGAATAAAGGATAGAAACTGTACTGAATAAACTAAAATAAAAAATTTTTAATAAATAAATAAATAAATAAATAAAGATGCTTTAACAACTCCTGGCCCACACTTTGCCTTCCTGCAAAACTCCACACTGACTTGTTTTTGTCATTATTCTCCATATTTGAAATGCTGAGACAGAAAGCTGCTGTTGCAAAAGCTGATGATGCCGCTTCACAAGGCAGGCCCCACATCTTTGCACACTTGCCCAGTGTGTGGGTGCCAGAAGCCAACTTTTCCCCATCTATCCATTTTGCACATTTAGGAGGTCTGAGTAGGGCAGCAAGTGATTTCTAGAGGACAACCTGGGGACATGCTGGTACTTGGCCACCTCCCTCTGACACAATCCAACAGCTCTGCCTGGCCAATGGCCAGAACAGAGTTGGCAGGGGACCCTTCCCATGGAGCCCCCCTGTGGCCTCAGCTTAGTGGGGTGGGGCAGAACTGAGGAAGGAGTCAATTCCAAGATCCTAAAGGATTAGAACTCAGACCGGTGCATTGCAGGGCAGGCCTCAGCTACCTAATTCTAATGGATAGAAATAGGGGGAACAAACATCCTTCAGGCCAAAATCAAAGTTCACTCAACCTCACTCTCCTCTCTAGTGGTAATCTGAATACTGTTCACTTTCATAAGAGAAGTAACAAACACCAGTGCTGATTGCTTGCACTGTGCCAGACCCAATGCTAAGCATTTTGCATACCTCACTTCATTTTATTTTTTATAGCATCTGCCACTACCTGGGGTTATCTTGTTTCTTGACTCATTTCTTATCTGTCTCCCTCCGACAAATATAGGCACCATGAAGCCTGGAAGCTTCTCTGTCTCATTCAGAGCTAGCTTTCCCAGTCTGGGGATGGGCACTGGCACACAACAGAAACTAAATAAGTATTTGTTGAATGAATGATTTTTTATCTTTACAAGAATTCAGTGATGAATACCTTTTAATCCCAATATTACAGATAAAGAAACAGAGTCAGAACATCTCAAAGTTTCATAGCTAGTAAGTGGCAGAAGCAAGATTTGGAACCTAGATCCTTAAGAATAAAACTTATTCTTTGAAACATCAATGATCAGTTAGGAAGCTTTGGCTGAGGCTCTTAGAAGACCCAATAAGAACAGGCTTACATATAAGAAAATTATATTCTATAACAAGAGTCTGCAAGTGGACGTAGTCCCAGGAGTTAACATCATCAAGGACTTAGTGTCTCCATCCTTCTCTTTGACCTGTCACCTATAGTGTGTAGTTGTCCTCTTGGGCTGGTGGACCCCTGGTGGCCCTAGGATGAAGACCACAGGTGTAGGCATCATCTTCAGATCTCACAAAGAATAAGGGGAATTTTCCCAGAAGCAGCCCCAGCAAACTTCTCCACTCATCTTATTGGCCAGAATTGCACCACATTCCCATACCCAACCTAAACACATAGTAAGAGAAAGGAGATGACCATAATTACCTTCGCAAACAAATACTCAACTTCAGGGGCTGAGGAAGGGCCATGGCCTCTCTTCCTAGACATAAACATGAACAACTGGAGCTCTGTAATGTCCCAGTTATGACTGTTACGTAAGAAATTTCCTTAGACTTACAACAACAGTGACAATTATTGCTACAGATAATTTGGAAAGGGCACAAAGGGATAGCTAGTTTCTGGTTCACAGCACCAGGGGCCTTAGGTGGGAAGATTAGAATGGCTACGGGGCTGGAATAATTATCTGGGACTTCTTCACTCACATGTCTGGTGACTGGGTGGGAAGGACTCAGAAGCTGAGATCAGCTGGAATGCTTAACAAGAGGCCTTTGGGCTTCCACACAGCAGGGCAAACTCATGCCGGGCAGACTTGTTACATGGCTTCCATGGGCTCCAGACATGAGTGTTCCAGTGACCAAGGAGGGGGCAGTACCACCTTTTATGAATCAGCCTAGGGAGTCATATAGCATAACTTCCACAATATGCTATTTGTCAGTGACACAGACTCTAAGGGGGAAAGGGGTGTGGCAAAAACCCTGTCTCTCAGTGGAAGGAATATCAAACAACTGGGGGCAATGTTTTAAAACCAGCACTGTTAGGCAAAACACAATAGCATCTGCCTTTAGATCAGAAAACAACCACAGGATAATCACACTTATAGAAAACTAACAGTGTCTTGCAAACTTTTCCTGTAGCTAATTCTTTATTTAGCAGTGAGGCTGTAAGATAAACCACTAGCCTTCCTTGATTTCCTGTATAATTTAGCAATCATTATATGAATCAAAATATATAGAGAATACATACTATGCTCCCCAGGAGTCGTAAAGTTTAACAAGAAAAAATGGGGGGACTTCCAGCCAAGACAGAGGCATAGGTAGACACACTGTGCCTCTTCACACAATCAAAATAAAAACAACAACAATTTAGAAACAAAATAACAACCAGAACTGACAGAAAATTGAACTGTATGGAAGTCTGACAACCAAGGAGTTAAAATAGACACGTTCATCCAGACCGGTACAAGAAGTTGGGCGGCCAGGTAGAGAGGGGTCGAGGTAAAAAAAAAAAAAAGTGGTGTCTTGCAGAACCAGGCACAGAAGACAGCAGAGGGGAGACCCTGGCAAACAGGCGGCGGCTGGCAGACCCCGTGCAGGTAGCAGCGGGCAGACCCAGTGAGGTGGTGATTGTGGAGTGGGGCATGGATCTCAAGGCAGCTGGTGGACCAGGCGGTCCCACATTCACACATTCACACACAGATAAACCAGGCAAAACTAGAGAGCGAGACCGACCACACAACCCAGGGCCCCAGCACGGGGAAATAAAGCCACAAAACACTGATTGAAAATACCTGTGGGGGTTGAGGCACAGGGAGAGACTCCCAGCCTCACAGGAGAGTTCGTTGGAGAGATCCACAGGGTTCTAGAATGTACACAAACCCACCCACACAGGGATCAGCACCAGAAGGGCCCAATTTGCTAGGGGGAAGCGGCAGAAGGGACTGAAATCCAAGGGAGAGTGGAGCAAGCGCCATTGTTCCCTCTCAGACCCTGCCCCCACATACAGCGTCACAACCCAGCAACAGGGTTGCTCTGCCCAGGTGAACACCTAAGGCTCCACACCTCATACGTAACAGAAGTGACCAGACCCAAGAAAACAACAACAAAAAAAAAAATGGCCCAACCGGAAGAAGAGATCAAAGCTGCAGAACAAATTCAACTAAGCAACAAAGAGATAGCCAACCTATCAGATGCACAGTTCAAAACACTGGTGATCAGGATACTCACAGAATTGGTTTATTTCGGTCACAAATTGGATGAAAAAATGAAGGCTATGCTAAGTGAAATGAAGGCAAATGCACAGGGAACCAATAGTGATGGAAAGAAAACTGGGACTCAAATCAATGAAGTGGATCAGAAGGAAGAAAGAAACAGCCAAACAGAAAAGAATGAAGAAATAAGAATTCAAAAAAATGAGGGGAGGCTTAGGAACCTCCAGGACATCTTTAAATGTTCCAACATCCAATTTATATGGGTGCCAGAGCGGGAAGAGGAAGAGCAACAAGTGGAAAAGTTATTTGAACAAATAACAAAGAAGAACTTCCCCAATCTGGCAAAGGAAATGGACTTCCAGGAAGTCCAGGAAGCTCAGAGGGTCCCAAAGAAGTTGGATCCAAGGAGGAACACACCAAGGCACATCATAATTACATTAGCCAAGATTAAAATGAAGGAGAGAATTCTAGGAGCAGCAAGAGATAAGGAGACAATCACCTACAAAGGAGTTCCCATCAGGCTGTCAGCTGATTTCTCAAAAGAGACCTTGCAGGCAAGAAGGGGCTGGAAAGAAGCATTTGAAGTCATGAAAGGCAAGGACCTACATCCAAGATTACTCTAGCCAGCAAAGCTTTCATTCAGAATGGAAGGGCAGATAAAGTGCTTCTCAGACAAGGTCAATTAAAGGAGTTCATCATCACCGACCCCTTATTAAATGAAATGTTAAAGGTACTTATTTAAGAAAAAGAAGATAAAAACATGTATAGTAAAATGACAGCAAACTCACAATTATTAGCAACCATACCTAAAACAAAAACAAACTAAGCAAACAGCTAGAACAGAAACAGAACCACAGAAATGGAGATCACATGGAGGGTTAGCAACAGGGGAGTGGGAGGAGGAGAGAGGGGGAAAAGCTACAGAGAATAAGTAGCATAGATGGTAGGTAGAAAATAGACAGGGGGAGGGCAAGAATAGTATGGGAATGTAGAAGCTAAAGAACTTATGACACATGGACATGAACTAAAGGTGGGGAATGTGGGTGGGAGAGGGTGTGCAGGGTGGAGGGGAATAAAGGGGGGGAATGGGACAACTGTAATAACATAATCGATAAAATATATTTTAAAAAAGTAAATGAAAAAAATGGGCTGGTTTACAGCTCCTTTTCTTTTGTTTTCTCCATTGGCTAGAAGTCCTTTCTGTGCCTCCTGGTTCTGTTGCTCAGTGGAATGGACCCCGTGCCTTGTTTGGGCTAGCTCAGCCACCTGTGAAATGGACCTATCTATCCTTGAAGGAGCAGGTTCCTGTGACTCCTTTTCTCTACTCACAACAGACTTTAAGGTTCTAAGAGACTGTGCTGTTTAAATGCAAAATATTATGACTATCATTTCTTTATCTGAAAAACTAAACAGCACAAGGACGCTTCTGTTGCTACGTTGCTAAGTTACTAAAAGACCTCCTTGCCTAGACTAGGATGTTGAGACTCACTACAGCTTTGTACCAGGGCAGGAGGAGGTGAGGGCAGGAGATCTGGGTGGTTTACTTAGAGCTGAATTGCTGGGGACATCACTGGGACAGGAGTTATTTAGCTACCAGATTCCATAGCTGTGTATGCCTGTGTTTGAATCAAACTCAGCTTGTGCTGCCAATACTAGAGATGGTTCAATACCCAGCTGCTGCGCTTAACAATGACAAAGTTCAGATTGCTTCTCTGAAGGAGCCAAGTCCACATGCACTTTATTTTCCAGAGAGTTGGACATGAGAAAATCAAATGCAGCCAGCAGGCGATGATGCCTAGAATGCTGTTCATATGCTCAAAGGCATGGTATCGCCCTTCTGACACGCTTGCCCACATTTTTTAAAGGGAGAGGGAAAATAACCTAATGCTATTAATATTGTACCACTAAAAAATTCTTCCCTGGGCCAAGTAGTCTCCTGCTGGCAATCCCAAGGCAGCTGCTATTGTAAGTGTCTAAAGGCAGATAAGCTCTCCCAGATATGACATTTAGATACAGTGACAAAAATCACACATGCATGAAAGAAGGAGCTTTTGCCCTGCACACCTCCAGGTGAGTGCTATTTATTAAATATATTCTACTGCTACGGAAAACTTCCCAGCAGCTCTGTTGTGCTCAGCCTTTGTCTCTTATTTAATAATGATCTAAACCTGGCAGGAGCATCCTGATTCTCAAAAACCTAGAGATATTTTCTCCCTGCCCATGTAACCGTGAAAAATAAATTTAGAAAATTCTGGAGTGATCTCATCAATGAGGATGTGATATTCAGTATTCATTTAAAATCCTCTACCCATCTGTTTCCTTCTAGAGCAACGGGGGAAAGAAAAAGAAAACCAAGGAAACCACTAAAGTTGTTACAAATGAGCCGGGGGGAGAAGGGAAGGAAGGACAGAGAAAGAGAATGAGAAAATACAAAGGAGACCAATGGAAATTAAACTATTGGAGAATTCTGCCTGGACAAGGAAGGGAAATGGAAACCGCATCTTTCTTGAACACCGCAAAGTCCACTCATTTGTCACAAGGATTTGCCAGGCACCTTCTCTGAGCCACACTCCACTCCAGGCACTGGGAGCAGCAGCCCTGACTTGGGTGCGCTGGCTGAGAGAGCAGGAAGCACACAGGGAGAGGCGCATTTACAGACGGCACTGGAGCCAGGAAGGAACCCACAGGATGCTATGCTCGTGTTTACCTGGGAGGTCTCATTCACACGGGCAGGCATGGAAGGGAGAAATTTGTTCTTGAGAAACACTGGGAGCCTGTGCAGCGTGGCTATATATAAAGACTGACCAGCAGAACTCCCTGGCATGCTCAGCGTTAGCACTGACGCAAAGACAATAGGAAGACAGGGGAGCTCATGTGCTGGCACCGTGACACGTGGAATGAGACATCCTAGTGACCTCACTGTGGCGCTGACTCGGCCTCTCCCTCCCTTACCAGGGCCCAGACAGGCTTCTGTTTGCAGGATGCTGGGTGTGCACTACTCTTTCTTATGTCTGCAATGAAGTCAGAGTAATTTGGCATATTATTCTCTCTCTCCATCCATGTCACTTTTCACAGCATTTTCATCACTCTTTTATCCACATGAAATCCACCCCACCCCGTGTGTAATTAAGTGCTTCCCCAGAACCCGATTATAGAGGAGGCTTTGCAGCAAGCCATTTTCCACAACGAAATGCGAAAGGATTTCAATGTGTACAAACAGGGTGAATTTATGTTCCATCACCATCAGAAAGAAAAAAAGAAAAGTTTGCTAGGGTGGGGAAAAAACTCTTTCTCTTGATGTTAAAATTCATTATGTGGATTACCTCACAGAAACCTCCAATAGCACCAGAGTAGTTAGTCTGAAAATTATCACTATTATAGAAACTTTGTGGAAAGACCTAGGACTGTCCCTCAAGCTTTTGCATTCCTTTTCTTAACTGCAGGAGAGCCACAACTCCCAGATGCTGGTGGCCTGGACAGGGATGGGAGGCAGCACTCACAAGAACCAGCTCCGTTATTCAAAGGCACATCTGCCATCCTGCAATAAACATTCCATGTGCAAATTGCCTCAAGTGACTCTTCAGAAACTGACTAGTTTTTAACGCTGTATCTTAACACCAAAAGAAATGGAAAACATTTTCTGGCTTATGTCCATAATACATTCCTTCAGATTGTGCTGTATTTTTTTTCAGCCAATATATTAAGCTCTTCATCTAGTGCCTGCTTGTGCATCCCCAGTTCATTTTTTGTGTGTGACAATGAAAAAAAAAAGCTTTCAAAAATATCCATCCAAATGAGAGCTATTAAGGGCTGTCACCAAACTGAATTTGCGTTTCATTGTTCTTGATACTTTATTGTTTCTAAAGCAGCAGGAGAAGTGGGCAGGTTAAAACCATTTATGATGTAGAAATTAAGCCCCATTTTTCTAGGGATGAAAGGTCTTGGGTGAACCTGGAGCTCTGCTTTGAGTTATTCTGTCCCAGCCATAAAGCTTTGGCCACTTTGTTACAAAAGAATTTCCATCTAAGCTGTATAATCCAATTAAAGAGATCAAGCAAAGCCGCTATCCTTCATGTTTTCTTTTTAATCAGGAGATGAAGATGATTGTGTTGTTGTTTTGTGGGTTCCAAGGGGGTATTAAATGCTTGGTCATGCTCTCAGAAGCCTCATTTTTCTCCTAATCCTGCTGCTCTTAAGAAGAGGTTGGCAGGGACCTTCAAAGCTGCTCCGTTCTTTTGTCTTGCTTCCCCGGAGCTTTGCAAAATGGTAACAGTGCCCAGGGCTCGGTGCCTTCAGCTGAGGCCCACCTCCTCTCACTGAGGGCTCACATCTCACCCCTCCTTTGGAACAGCAACAATGGCATTGTGGGGTGGTTTGAAATTTGTTTTTATCAAAGCACTGAAAGCTAGAAAATGTAAGAAATGGAACTAATTCCATAGTATACACAGTTCTGTTTCTCAGCGACTTTCATCTAAGGGGTGTGGGTTGGTATGTTCAGTAAAAGTGCTGTGAACGCTGGTGACAATGGCACAGTGGTGAGCTGTGGTGACATTACTCCTTCTCTGGGGGACCACTTGCTACACAAATTTTGTGTCATGATTCATAGAACTCTAGACCACTGCTGCGGCAGAGATCTTAGAGAACTCTTCAGCAAGGCTGCCTCGGTTTATAGGTGGACACACTGAGGCCCAGAAATGCTTGTTGTCCAAGTTCGTACAGCCATGGCGGCTGGGGTGGGGCAAGAACCCAGATGTCCTGATTCCTGGTACGGGGCTGCTGGGTCAGACCACATTGCTGCATGATTTCATGGGTTTCTTAAAGATATTCTATTGTATCTATTTTATTGATTAGATAAAAACAAGTTGGCTATTTGAATAAATGAGAAGACAGATCATGTTGGGAGAAACCTGGGTATTATGAAGATGTTAGTTCTCCTCACATTAATTTTTAGGCTTAACACATTAAATTCTGCAGATCAGGGATGGAAAATAGTGTGATTAAATTCTTCTGAAGTTCATATGAAAAAATAAGTAGGCAAGAGTTGCATTTAGATTTCTAGCAAAAGCTAGTCATTGGAATTTTTACTACTACTTGTAAGAATATGTTTAAAAATACAATAATTAGGACAGTGTATTACTGTTAGTAAGCAAATATAGTGATAAACAATCAATACTTTTATAGCAGATCCTAATGCATGTAAGAATTAAGTCTATTTCAAAAAATAACATTTCAAGTTGGTGGGTAAATAAAATATTACTAAGTGAATGATGTCAATACAATTGGCCATCTGTTTAGCAAAATAGTGACGTTACATCTGTATCACACTTGCACAGAGGTAAACTCTACATGATTGAAAGATTTAAACTTCAAAAGTACCAAAACAAATAAACCCATTAAGAGAAAGAATTCATGCAAAAAAAACTAAAACTTCTTTATTTTAAAAAATTCTAAACAAAACTAAAGAGACTATCAGAGACTAAAAATATTGTTTGATTGTATATATGTGTATGTTTATATCCGAGGTCTGTTTAGAAAGTATACAGCCATGTACTATGAAAAATGGAGACATTTAATGAAGAAGATATAAGAAACATTATACATAGGACAATGACACCTCAGTGCCCTTCAAAATAACTACCTTTGGACCTCCCACAGTTCTCCCAGCATCTCTTCCACTGCTCAAAATGCTCTGGATATCCTTTGTTGGAATCACCATCAGCTGCCACGTTGTTTTCCTGAATCTCATGAAACAACTGAAATCTCTTCCCTATTAAAGGTGATTTTTGTTCTGGAAAAAGCCAGAAGTTGCAGGACACCAAATCTGGGCTGTAGGGGGTGCTGAGTCCACCTGGATGATTTGATGTTTTGCCACAAAACTCTCCCTGAGGTGTGATGCATGAGCAGGCATGTTGTCGTGATAAAGCTGTCAATCACTGGTTGCCTATGACTGTGGCCTTCTGAATCACACAAATAATTTCCACGGAGGAATATTCAAGTTTAACTCAAAATTTGATGCAGATCGTTGCTCTACTCACTCAGCCATTTTGAGAGCAATGGTGAAGTCGTCATTGTTCATGCATGTGCACTCCAGTCCGCTCTCCTTGGCTGCCAGGTTACACCAATGTCAAGCAAACCATCCTTGTTATACAGAGTCCGACAGAAGTAATGCCTGCTTGAATGTGGTTGGTAGGGTAACGATATGGGTGTAATAATTTATAGTTTTAATTTGAACATTTCACCTAAAATGTCATATGGTGCACTTAAGTGTGACATTGTTATGTTACATAGTTACATATTTATGATTTTGTAATAAAACAGGGGGCATTATTTGTGCTGGACCCTGTATTAACAATAGCTGAAATTTTTCCAGACAGACTCCATATGTCAATATAAGAATTCTCTCCCATACATAGATACACAAAAGAGAAAAATTCTTAATATATAAAAGTCTTACAAGTAGATTAATAGAAGATAGACACAGTAACAGAAAAATAAACAAAATTACAAAAGCAGACATGTAAATGGGATATTGAAAACTATTTTCTCCTATCATGCTGATAGAAAATCTTCTTCCAAGTCTCTTTCTTTATTTAAGATAACATGAAGTTTAGATGCTAGTTCAGTCAAAAGAGAATTATTACACAGTAACAAAAAGTGTATCCGCTGGTACAACCTCAACAGATAGACTACTCAGTAGTACATATCAAAAGCTTGAAAATGTGTTGAAACACTTTGGCCTAAAACCTGCCATTCTAAGAATTCATTCAAAGAACTAAGAGATGTGCAAAAAAATGTTTTATGAACAAAGACATTTCTGATAGCATCATTCATCATAGAAAACTTCATAAATATCACAAACATGAAAAGTAGAGAATAGTTAAACTGTAGTGTAGCCATGTGATAAATATCATGCCAATCACTAAGGATCACGTTTCTGAAGACATAAGATAGACATTTTTAAAAACTCAAATAAAAACTATATACATTGTATGCAACCTATTCTAAAAAAATGGAAAGACATACATTGAAATGTTAACCTTTTTTGAGTGGTAGAACATTAAGTGATATTTAATATTTTAACTTCTAAATTTCTCAATGGTCTTACATTCACAAGAAAATATGTTATCAGTAAGACAAACACAGAATATCAAGTTAGGGAAGGGCCAGAGCGGTCCAACAGTAGCTGGCCCAGCTCCCTTTTTAAACTGTAGATTTAAACAGCTGCTCCACATTCTGCGTCCTGGAGGTGTGCTGTGCTGCCAATGCGCATGCACGGGCGATGACTTTGTGAGGTGCCCCGGAGCTGGAGGACATGGTTCTGACTCCTGGGTTTTAAGAGAAAGAAAAACAACCTCACCACCATTAAAACCTACTGGACTGGAAGCAACCAAGATGTCCTTTAATGGGTAAATGGATAAATAAACTGTGGTACATCTAGGCCACAGGTGGCAAACACAAGGCCCACGGGCTGAATCCAGCCCTCCACCGTTTATCTGGCCGGCACCTTGTTTCTACCCAGTGGCAGCATGAGCTCTCGCTTAACTCTTAAGGAGTAGTTACATTTACACAGTCCTAAAATTACATCTGGTCCTTTGAAGGCCACTGCGAGGCTGATGTGGCCCCTGGGTGAAAACGAGTTTGACACCCCTGATCTAGATGATGGACTATTATTTAGCGCTAAAAAGAAATGAGCTATCAAGTCATGAAAAGATGTGGAAGAACTTTAAATGTATATTAATACCTGAAAGAAGCCAATCTGAAAGAGCTAATTACTGTGTGTATGACATTCTCAATAAGACAAAATTATTAACACTAAAAAGATCAGTGTTGCCAAGGGTTAGGGGAGAGAAAGGGATGAATAGGCAGAGAACAGCAGGTTTTTAGGGCAATGAAAATGCTCTGTGTGATTCTGTAATGGTAGGTGCAGGTGACTATACATTTGTCCAAACCATAGAACCCACAGCACAAAGAGTGAACTGTAACGTGGATGATGGACTCAGGTGGCTGTGACGAGTCGGCGCAGGGTCATCAACTGCAACAAGTGTACCATTCCAGGGGGGTTGTGGTTACTGGGGAGGCTGTGCACATATGAAGGGAGGGGTGCGTAGGAAATCTCTGCACCTTCCCTTCAACTTTGCTGTGAATCTTAAACCGATCTAAAAAAAAAGTTTTAATAAATTTACCCAAAATATCCTCTAGGGATCCCCTGCATGCAATGGACTACATTAAACACTAATGCGTGGCAGGACCACCACCCACCAGACAGACTCTCCTCTTCACATCTACCCTTCAAGCCACACATGGGCTTTTTATAATGTCTTTTCCCTGAAACTTTCCCATGATACTCACTTTCCTCTGATTTCACTTGGATAAAAATACACAGGGCTATATATGAACAGCAAGCAATGCAAATTCCCCCCAGAGCATGAATGTGTGTGCATCAAAAGTAGATGTGATTCTCCTGGAGGAGAATCTAGTACATAGGAAATTGCATCTCAGAACAGGAAGAAGTTAAGGCTTAAGCACAGGTTGAAACCATTTTTCTAGAAGAAATACAGTCTCCTAACTCAAGATTGGGATGTTCAGGTAGCAAAAATTTATTTGCAGACTGTAATCAACGTGATTAATTAAAGGGCTGCACAGAAGAACCACCCAGATGAGCCTAGCCCAATTTACCCAATTATATAATTGTAAGCTAATTAAATGGTTGTTGTGTTAAGCTTCTGAAAAAGAAACTGAATACAAAAGAGCAAGACCAGACCTTCTATGTCTCCCACTTACACACTTACTGGAGAAGACATTAGCCACTCTTGCGGCTTCCACATGAAGCCAGAGCTCTGTGCTATAAAGACATTGAACACTAGCCTCGGGAATGCTGAGGTCTTTCATGTGGATGTTGGTGAGTCATAGTAAATAAAGTCCATGCTATTTTGGCTTTTTTTTAAAAGAAAGGATGGTGAGATCTGTTGTAGAAACAGATCTACTAAGCTTACAGAAGAAACTTACCTTAGTGGCCCATATTAGAAATATTTAATTTTTTTATTATACATAGCAACAAGCAGCTAAGTTTCAACAAACATTTGAGGGAAATCAACAAGACAAAAGAATCTCTAAAGTAAACGAGTGATCAATTACTAAGAATGCAGGTATAAATTTGAAGACATTGTATCCATCAAAACCAGAGGGGAGGGGAGGGAGTAACAGGGAAAAAGGGGAAGGATCATCAAGGAACATGTATAAAGGACACATGGACATAGTCAAAGGGGGTAGGATTGAAGGTGAGAGGCGGGGATGGGCGGGCGGGGGGAGTGTGGGAGAAAATGGAGACAAACTGTACTTGAACAACAATAAAAAAATCCAACAGGATACTTGAACATGGTACAAAGAACAACTACAATTGTCAAACGAGAAAAATAATTATAATAAAAGGGCTAGAAGACAAAGTCCAAGATAGATTAAAGATTGAAAAGAAAGAGAAAGGAAAGGAGGAAGAAATGTTTAAAGGAAAACAACAATATGGTAGATCTAACTTCAATCTAAGAATTTCAACAATAGTCCAGCAAGAATTCCAAAGGGAAAGAAAGAGCTAAAAGGAAAGAAATTATCAAATAAATCACAGAAGAAAACCTCGCAAAGCAGAAGCAAGTACGTCTTTGATACATCAATTAATGAACAAAAAGATAAAATAAACATAACACTTTCAGAGGGGGAAAATATCTACAAAGGAACTGGCATCATACTTTCCGTCAGCCAGACTGGATGCTGGAAGATGGTGGAGCTATGCAGGCAGAGTTCTGATGGATTATTTTCAACCTAAGTGTTATAGCTAGCCAAACGACCAGTCAAGTGTGAGGGGAATATAGTGATTTTTAAACATGCAAGGTCACAGAAATTCTACTTTCCAGTTAACTTTTCTGAAAAACCTACTTGACATCATATGCCAGCAAAAATTTAAATGAAATAAAAGAAAGGGGAAGGCATGTGGACCAAACCAGAAGTGCAATAAAATAAAAGGTCAAGGCCAGCTCTGCCCCAATGCTAAAACCATAGGTGCAAATTGAATCAGGAAGTTGGAAATCCCCCCTCTTTGACTTAAAAACAAATAGATTTCCTTCAATAACAGTGTAATAAAGAAGCTTAATATACTTAACAATTGGGAAAAGACATCACAACAAGAAGAAAATTTCAGAATCCAAAATCAGACTGGTTGGTTCAAATTGCAAAACATGTATGTGACCTTGGGCAGTTACTTAACTTCTCTTTGAGTCATATTTTTTGTTTGAAAATGACTATAAAAGTAATGTCTACTTCATAGGGTCATTGCGGATATTAAATTAAATAATGATGCAAAACATTCAATGCCTGGCCCCCAGTAACTTTGCTAAACAGATTTATTTTTATTATTATAATTTTCATATCAACAAGAAAAAAGGGGCAATTAGAGATTTTGGAAAAGACAAAACAAAGCTGTCAAAAAATGTCATATGCCAAGTCAAAGCAAATTAAACTGTACCATGATTTTAGCAAGTGAAAAAATATGAAGTGCAAAACAATTCATTTTGACCTTGAAGACTGGATCTTTTTCACTTCAGTGCCATGTGCTTGATGATTTAGGATTATTTTTCCTTCTCTTCAAGTCTAATCAAACTACTTGGTTCTCCACTGAATAATATTTACATAATCATAATTTCAATTGCCATTTAGTGGTATTTGGTTCTAAGAAACTAACCTATCATCAAAGCACAGAAGTCTTAATTATAGTTACAGATCAGAATATAAATGTAATAAACCTTGATCACGTAAGGTAATAACCTAAGCTGAGAGGGGAGGGGCCAAAGAATAGGGCAAAAAAGTGCCTGGGGTGCATGTTTTCTCTTCTTACAGTAAGGGGACACAAAGTAACAGTGGATTATGGCTACAAAGGGAACCAAAAGAAGGCATTTTAAAAAGTGTAAGTTTTAAATTTAAAAAAATAAAATAAAAATAGAAAAGGAAAGGAGTAATGTTAATGTGCTAAATTCTACAACTTCCAAAGCCAGCTTACTTCTTAGGAGTAAGACCCCAAGAGGGAGATTCTGAGAGCAGGTAAAAGGATAATTTTATTTTTTATTTTATGCTTTGATGCTATTTAAAATTTCTCTAATGTGTGTGAATTACTTATATTAGTCAATAAGTCAAAAAGCACTGCCCCAATAAGTCAATAAATATTTACAGGGTATGAAAAGGGACCAAAAAAACCCATAATTTATTTGTAAAAAATTTTGTATTTATTCTTACATGTTTAAACTTCAATCACCTTCAAAGTACTCTCTATTTGATATAATATACCTGTTGAGACATTTTTTTCCACTGCTCAAAACAGTTTTTGAACTCTTCAATTTTGATGCCTTTTAGTGCTTCTGCCATTTTTTGTTTCACCTCTTCAACGTTAGCAAAATGTTTTCCTTTGAGGACTTTTTCATCCAGGGAAACAAAAACAAAGTTGCTCAGGTCAAGATCAGGTAAATTGGGAGGGTCAAAAACTGCTGAACACTCAACACTGTGGCAGGTGTGCTCATAAATCCCCCATCATGAAATGGGCAAATGCTTTGAAAGTGTCTTTAAAAAAATATTCACTGAGGTCTAACACAGCCTCTCACAATGACACCAGCTGGTACACTGATATGGATGGGTTCCTAGTACAGTCACCTAGCCAGGGAAGACTGTACTACAAGGGACCTGTCTTCCAGAAGATAATTGCATTTTGTTGTGGGATTCCCCCCTCACACAAACTCTGTGCCAGGCTTTGTCTAAGTTCTGGTGATCACAAGATAAAATCCTTGCCCTGAAAAGCTGACATTCCGGTGAGGAAGATAAGCAGTAGACATGGAAATAATGTGATGAATAAGCAAACTTGAGATAGTAATTACTGGGAGTAAAATGGAGTCATGTGATCGAGAGTATGTACAGGGAGCACAAGAAACTGCTTCATCTCCAGTAACCAAAGAAGGCCTCTGGAAGGAGATGACTGGAACTAAGATGTGAATGATGACAGCAGCCATGCAAATGTCTGGGGAAGTATCACACCCAAGCCCTGAGACTGGAGCAAGCTTGGCTCATTCTCAGACTAGAAAGAAGGCCAGCTGGTTAGAACGGCATGGGCAAAGGGGAAATAATAAGAGCTGAGTTCAGAGAAGGGGCCAGATCTTATTGGGCTTTTTAGGCCACAATTTACAAGTTGATTCTGTTCAATTCTAATGTAAAATAATTACAGGGCTTTAAGTAGGAGTGTACAATGCTCTGATATTCACTTTAATAAGTTGACTCTCACTTTAATTAGTTTGTCATTTGAACCAGACATTTTGATGCTTCATGCTGTGATGTTAACCACAGTGCAATGTCTTTACCCAATTAGTAGTAAAATAAGTTGTAACCGGGAAAGCTAAAGGTAGAATGGACAGCAAAGAGGTGTTATTGTGGCTTGGGCCAGGGTGACAGCAGTGAAGATGGTAAAATACTCAAATTCAAAATATTTGGGGGTAGAGTGGAAGGATAGATGGGTATGTGGATGCGTGGGTGGATGGATGGGTGGCTGGCTGGCTGGATGGATGGATGGATGGATATGGGGTGTGTAGAAAAGTGAGAAGCTACTGAAATTACTACGTTTTTGTTAAGAGAAATTAAATGGATAGTGGTGTCCTTTCCTCAAGTGGGAACTTGAGGAGCAGCAGTTTCTGGCAGAAGTAGGGAGCTAAAATCCATTGTTCTGTGTTAGCTATGTTAATTTCAAAATTCCTGTTAGATGTTTCAATGGAGACATGGAGTAGGCAGCAGGATATACAGTCTGGAGTTCAGGAGAAAAGCCCTAGCTAGAGACATAATTTGGGAGTCATCAGAGAATGAATTTCATTGCAAGCCAAGGAGAAGTAGAAGAGAGTGTTAAGTAGAAACAAGAAGAGTTCTGCGGAGTGAGAGAAAGTGACAATGGAGAGAGGAGAGATACATGTAGGAATGAAGACTTTGTCAAGGTGTGAGCAGGTGCGGGATTCCATGAGCAAGTGCAAAGCCCTGGATGAGATCAGAGATTCTGTTTACATTTCAGCAGAATGGAAGACCAGATGTGTTAGCACAGATTCATGCAAGTGGACAGATATGGGGGTAGAATAATGAAGTACCTCTTATCTGAATGAATCTATAAGTTGTGAGGTGAAGTTAATCCCAGCGTGGGCTGGAGGAATAGAATGCTGTAGGGGATTTAAAGAAGAGGTATGAAATGGTCCTACTGGAATACGGGAAGGTGAACATCCAGGAAACTGTCAAGATTGCCTAGCAGTTTTCAGAGATCATTTAAGAATCATGGTAATAATAGAAAAGTAAGAGTTGTTAGAAAAGTGTGTGACTTTTCTCCAGAAACATTCAGCTACTCAGGTGCAAGCATGGAGTCCACTGACAGTTGAGTTTGACCAGGGAAGGCAAGGAGGAAGTGGAGAGGGTAAGGAAGGTAGAAGTGCTTACAAAGGAGAAATCATAGTGCTATGTCACGGTTAAATTGTGTTTCCAAAGATGACTCCAACAATATTCCATTCCACACACTCTTTGTGTGTGATCTTGCCACTCACCCACTAAAGGATATAGTTTATTTCCCCTCCACTTGGATCTGGGCTCATCATATATTTTTGTTTTGACCAATAGAATGCAGCAGAAATGATGCTGTATGTAACTTCTGCAACTTCTAGCTTTGCCAATTATAACACTCACTCTTGAAAGCCAGCTGCCATGTAAACAAGCCAAAGATAGATGTCTGGAGGCTGTCCTCTATAAATTGACAGAGATATGAGAAAGAGATAGAGAGGAAGAAGAAGGAGGAGGAGGAGAAGAGAGGGGAAGGGGGCGGAGGGATGGGGAAGGGAGATCCCAGGCATCACCACTAAGGTCCCAGTCACGTGAGTGACGCTGTCTTGCATGCTCCAATCTTAGTCAACATGTGACTACAACCTCACGAGAGACTCCAGCTGATGCCATATGAAGCAGAAGAACCATCTAGCCAAGCCCTGCTAAAATTTCTGGTCCACAGAGTTGTGAGCATATAAAATGCTTGTTGATTTGCCCTACTAAGCTTTGGGGTAATTTGTTACAAAGCGTTAGATAACTGAATTAGGAAGTGCTTGCCCAGCTTATTGCCATCAACCACTGAAAGGAAATAAGGATTTCAGGGGGATGAGTACAAGAGAAATAATGCAGGGTCAGTGGAGTTGGAGTTGAGGAATTCTGAAATTGAAGTATTATGATAAACAGTTTGAAAGACAAGGGGTGGTGCCATAGAGTGGAAAACTCGACATCCTGTTTTGCGGTAATGTAACTGAAGAAAAGGCCCTGGACATAGGAGTGGGGAGCTGTGGTAGAGAAGGGGAACCAAGGAGACTGAGAAACAGGGAAGCCAGAGTGTCAAATGAGTCATCTGCACAGATGTTAAGGTAACCGTGAACATGTACAAGGAAACAGCTTGATGTGGCATTTGAGTGCGCATGCTCCGGCACCAGGCTGTGTTTCCAACCCTGATTCTATCACTAACTACCTGTGTGTGATGTTGGCTGAAGAATACTGCTCTCCACACCTCAGTTTACTCATCTGTAAAATGAGGATGATAATTGTACCTATCTCATAGTATCATGGGAATTAAACAAAACAATGCTTTTAGAGTACTTAGAAGAGTTCCTTCCACAAGAGAGAACACTCTGAAAATGCCGTCATTGTTATTGTTGGCAGTGGAGATAAAGACTGCGAAGCGGATACTGGAGGCACCAACGGACTAAGGTCAGTGAGTGCCAGCAACCAGGTAGTGGAGCGAGTGATAACATCTGAGGAGAAGCTTCAAAGGGGCTGAGGTCTTTGAAGTTGGAAGCAGGAGCAATGATTAATTAGAGGCAGCAAAGGGGAGTGAAAAAGAGGCTGACCCTTTTTCCAAGTTTTAAGTTCCATGGGTGTGAAATCAAAGTCTCTCCCTGAGAAGATGGCAGAAGAAGCAGTGTCCTGGGGACAGCCACGTTCCATTTAGAGTGAAAAGGTCAAGGGAACATTCAGGGAAGGGGCTGAGAATGGGTATCTGTTGATGACAGAGCAGGAGCTCTGGGGGGCACAGAGGAAGGGTTTGAGGAGATGAAAAGAAATGGAAGAAAGTTCAGGTTTCAGGATGTACAAAGCAGTGTGGCAATAGGGAATATACAGTGAGGGGTTGGTTATCTGATAGAGATTAAGAATTAAGAAAAAATATTTGTAACCCCCATGGGGGTTGGCCCAGGAAGCCTCTCAAGAAGAAATGTGGTCAAGACCCAGAACCAGCTGTCCATTCTCACGGTTCAAAGTGGTGCATAGTTGTAGTAGATGTCAGGGGCCCCCTCAGAGCTGTTCTGCTGGGCGGCTCACTTCCCTGCGCAAGCTTCCAACAGTGTGGAATGAAGAGGGTATCCTTTCCAACCGTCACTTGCTGGAATCATGAAGAATTAGAGCATCCATCTGTGATCCCTTTATGGAATCCCAAAGGGTGCTTATTCTCTTTCAGGAGCAGAGAGTCTAGGCCACCTGACCCTGGGTAATTAAAAGGTACCAGGTGCTGGATATCTCTTACAGCAAAAAGATGGCCCATCACTAGCCTTTACAGTGTGCCTTAGTCCATTTGAGCTGCTATACCGAAACTACCATTGACTCAGTGGCTTATAAACAGCATTTAGTTGTCACAGTTTTGGAGGCTGGGAAGTCCAAGATCAAGGCTCCAGCAGATGCAGTGTCTGACGAAGGCTTGCTTCCTGGTTTGTACATAGAAGGCCACTGTCTTATTATGTCCGCACGTGGCAAAAGGAGCAAGGAAGCTCTCCAAGCCTCCTTTATATGGACATTAATTCTCATTTCTTTCCCCTTCCCCTTATTCTTTTTGTTCCAGTCATGCTGGCCTCTTGCCCTTGGCCATGCCAGGCACATACCCATAGCAGGCCCCTCGCACTTCCTGTTTCCATGTCTCTGGAATATGTACATTGCTAGTTTCTGCATTCCCTTCAACTCTCTACTCAAATGTCATCTTGTTAGAGAGAATTTCCCTGACCCTTTCACACGTAAAACAAAACTGTCATCCACACAAATGCTTTCTATGTCTTTGTGCTACTTTATTTTTCTCCATTACACTTTTCATCATCGAATATACTATATTCACTTTTGGAGTTTCTTCTGCTATATCCCAGGCATTTAAAACTGTTCCTGCAACATAAATATTTGTTAAGTAAATGAATGAGTTTGAACCCTTATTTCAATATATTCTATGTACATGATCTTAAGAATGGGGCTTCACCTCTCTACCCAAGTCTCATTGCCTCATTCATAAAATTATGATGTCAAAACACCTATCTCACACTGCTTTTATAAGTGACATAATCTGTGCAAAATAGTTTCCCGCGTGCCAGAATTTGATGGGAGCTAAACAAACCATTGTTGCCATTGTTGTTGTCGTTGTTGTCGTTGTTGCTATCACTAATTAATGTTACTTCAGCAAGTGATGGTCAAGGATTTAGTTTTAGAGTCCCCAGAAAACCCTTCTAGAAGCTGCAGGGACCAAACACTATCCCCCTGCTTGCTCTGTCCTGGCACACCCTCAGCCAAATTTTCCCCCAGTCTATCTACCAGACTCAAGTTCATTGGCAAGCCAGAACCCTATTTTCTAAGGGAGAAAATAGCTCACACATGTGAGTCCAGTACACCAGGATGGCATTCTGTGCAATAAAAGGAATTTACTAAGTGGTTCTCTGGTGCTGTGGAAAAGTGATTCATTTCGTACAGTTCACAAGTTACCTCCACAGAGCAGTTTCCTCCCTGCCGGCGCAGGCACAAGGCTAGTGGAAAATGGAAGTGCAGCCTTGAGGGTCCAACGCAGCAGTGGTTTTCAAGCATCCTGGGCATGAGGGCCGAGTCGAGGGAGAGAAATACGAGGAGCAATAATGACTGTGAGAAAATCAAGTTGTTCTCTGTGTTGCTCTTGAGACTGTAACTTGCTGTCCAAAAGGAACCAAAAGACTGGAGAGTGGGTGGGCAGACTACCAGGACAAAGCTGGAGGGCAAAGCCAGAGACCCAACACCACAGTCAGAACAAATTGTCCAGAAATACAACAAACCTAAGCCTGACTGCTACGGAGAGACAGAGAAAGAAAGAGAATGAGAAGAGAAAGGAGAGGGAACGGGAGGGAAGGAGAGAGTTGAGAAGGGGAGGAAAGAGGAATCAACATCCCTTTCTTTTATTTGTATTGAATATATTGGGGTGACACTTAATAAAATTATGTAAGTCTTGGGGTTACAATCCTATAATACATCATCTATATGTTGAATTGTGTGTTCACAACCCCAAATCAAGTCTCTTTCAATCAGCATTTATCCCCCCTTTACCCTCTTCTACCTCCCCACCCCTATATCTGTCCAGTAATCACCATACTATTGTCTGTATCTATGAGTTTTTTCTTCGTTTGGTTCATCCCTTCACCTTTTTCACCCAGACCCACAATCCCCTCCCCTCTGGCAGCTGTCAGTCTATTGTCTGTATCTAAGAATCTGTTTCTAACTGGTTTGTTAGTTTATTTTGTTCATTAGATACCACATGTAAGCGAAATCATATAGTATTTGCCTTTCTCTAACTGGCTTATTTCACTTAGCATAATACTGTCCAGGTCCCTCCATGTTTTTGCAAAAGGTAAGATTTTCTTCTTATTTACAGCCAAGTAATATTTCACTGTGTAAATGTACCACTACTTTTTTATACTCTCATTTACTGATAGGCACTTGGGCTACTCCCAATCTTGGCTATTGTAAATAACACTGCAATGAACATAGGGGTGCATATATTCTTTCAAATTAGTGTTATCAGTTTCTATCCGAACTGTTATCAGTTCCAGGATATATTCCTGGAACTAGAATTGCTGGGTCATAAAACAGTTCCATTTTTAATTTTTTGAGGTAACTCTACATTGTTTTCCACACTGGCTGCACCAGTCTGCATTCCTACCAACAGAGCAGGAGTGTTCCCCTTTCTCCACATCCTTGCCAATGCTCGTTTGATGATTTATTAATGATAGTCATTCTGACAGGTGTGAAGCAATATCTCATTGTGGGTTTAATTTGCATCTCTCTGATGATTATTGACATTGAGTATCTTTTCATATGTCTATTCAAGTCTTCAGCCCACGTTTTAATTGGGTTGTTTGTTTTTCTGGTGTTGTCTGAGTTCTCTATAAATTTTAATTATTAACCCCTTATCAGGTGTATCATTGGAAAATATCTTCTCCCATTCAGTGGGTTATCTTTTACTTTGTTGATGTTTTCCTTTGCTGGACAAAAAGTTTTGTTTGATATAGTCTCATTTGTTTATTTTTTGTTTTGCTTCCCTTTCCTGAGGAGGTACATCAGGAAAAAAATTGCTAAAGAAATGTCCAAGATTTTACTGCCCATGTTTTCTTCTAGGATTTTTATAGTTTTGAGTTTTATATTTAAATCTTGAATCCATTTCAAGTTTATTCTTGTGCATGGTGTAAGAAGGTGGTGTAGTTTTTTTTTCATGTATCTATCCAATTTTCACAACACCATTTATTGAATAGATTGTCTTTACCCCATTGTATGTTTTTGCCTCCTTTGTCAAATGTTAATTGACCATAAATGTAGGGTTTATTTCTGGGCTCTCTGTATGTCTGTTTATATGACAGTACCATGCTGTTTTGATTATTATAACCTTGTAGTATAGCTTGATATCAAGTAGCATGATTCCTTCAACTTAGTTTTTCTTTCTCCAGATTGCTGTGGCTATTTAAGGTCTTTTGTTGTTCCATTTTGTTATTCCAATATAAATTTTTGGAATATTTGTTCAGGTTTTGTGAAATACACCATTGCTATCATGATACAAATTGCATTGAATCCATAGATTGCTTTAGGTAGTATAGACATTTTAATGATGTTAATTCTTTCTATTGATGAACACAGTATATGCCTCCACATATTTGTAGCATCTTCATTTTCTTTCTTCAGTGTCATAATTTTCTAAGTACAGGTCTTTTACACCCTTGGTAAAATTTATTCCTAGGTACTTTTTGATACTACTGTAAATGGAATTAGTTTCTTAGGTTCTCTTTGTAATAGTTCATTATTGTTGTATAAAACTGCCACTGATTTCTGGATATTTATTTTGTATCCTGCTACTTTAAGGAATTCATTTATCAGTTTTAGTACTTTTTGGTGAAGTCTTCAGAGTTTTCTGTATATAGTATCATATCATCTGCAAATAATAACAGTTTTACTTTCTCCTTTTCAATTTGGATGCCTTATATTTCATCTTTTTGTTTGATCACTATGACTAGGGCTCCTAGTACTATGTTGAATAAGAATGGAGAAAGTGGACATTTCTATCTTGTTCACAATCTTAAGGGAAACACTTGTCATTTTTGCCCATTGAGTATGATGTCATCTGTGGGTTTGTCATATATGACCTTTATTACATTACGGTATGTTCCCTCTTTTGTCACTTTGCTAAGAGTTTTCATCATAAATAGGTGCTGGATTTTTATAGGTGTCTGTTGACATATTCATGTGGTTTTTTCCCTCATTCAGTTTATGCAATGTGACACATTTATTGATTTGGGAATATTGTACCAATCTTTCATCCCCAGAATAAATCCCACTTGATCATAGTGTGTGATCCTTTTGACATATCGCTATATTCAGTTTGCTAATATTGTGTTGAGGAGTTTAGCATCTATGTTCATCAGGAATATTGGCCTATCATTTTCTTTTTCTGTAGTGTATTTATCTGGTTTGGGGATTAGAATAATGCTAGTCTTGTAAAATGAGCTTGGGAGTCTTTCCTTCTCTTGAATTTTTTGGGATAGTTTAAGAGAACACGTGTTAGGTCTTTGAATGTTTGGTAAAATTCACCTGTGAAGAAGCCATCTAGTCCAGAACTTTTGTTTCCTGGGAGATTTCTTAAATTATTATTATTGCTTCAATTTCATTAGTTGTAATCTGTCTATTAAGATTTTCTGACTCTTCCTGATTCATTTTAGGGAGAATTATGTGTTTCTAGGAGTTAATCATTTTTTCCAGATTGTTCCATTTGTTGGCATATACTTGTTTGTAATGTTTTCTTATAATTTTCTGTATTTCTTTGGTGTCAATTGTTACTTCTCCTCCCTCATTCCTGATTTTATTTAGTGGGGTCCTCTTTTTTCCTAGGTAAGTCTGCTTAAAGGTTTGTCAAACTTGTTTATCTTTTCAAAGAACAAGCTCTTGGTTTCATTGATATCTTGTATTTTTTAGACTCTATTTCATTTATAACTGCTCTGATCTTTATTATTCCTTTCTTATAGTTAGTTTGAACTTTGTTGTTGTTCTTTTTCTAGTTATTTTAAGTAAAAAGTTATATTGTTTATTTGAGATTTTTCTTGTTTCTTGAGGTAGGCCTGTAATGTTACAAATTTCCCTCTTAAGGACTGCTTTTGCTGCATCCCATACCATTTCTGTTGTGTGTTCTCATTTTTGATTGTTTCAAAGTATCTTTTGATTTCTTCCTTGAACTCATTGTTAACAAACTCATTGTTTAGTAACATGCTATTTAGCTTTAATGTCTTTGTGTGTTTTTTAGGGGATTTTTTGTGACAGAAAAAAAGCTAAATGAAATGTAAGCAAGCTATTTTATCAGATAGAGTGTTCAAAAAAATGATTATAAGGATGCTCAAGGAACCCTGTGAGAATTACAACAGCATGAAAAGGAACATAGAAACAATTTAAAAAGTAACATTCAGAAATGAAAAATGCAACATCTGAAATGAAGAATACACTAGTAGGAATATCAGTAGATTGGATGAAGCAGAGGATTGAATCAGCGATTTGGAAGACAAAGTGGCAGAAAACACCCAATAAGAGAAGCAAATAAGAAAAAAAGAATGTAAATAACAAGAATATTTTATGGGACATTTGGGACAACATGAAATGTAACAACATCTGCAGCATAGGGGTACCAGAAGGAGAAGAGAGAGATCAAGGAATTGAGAATCCATTTGAAGAAATAGTAACTTTGTGAGAATCTATTTGAAGAAATAATGACTGAAAATTTCCCTAACGTAGTGAAGCAGAAAGACATACAAGTCCAGGAAGCATAGAGAGTTCCAGACAAGATGGACCCAAAGAGAACCACACCAAGACACATCACATTAAAATGGCAAAGGTTAAAGACAAAGAGAGAATCTTAAAAGCAACAAAAGAAAGTTTCCTGCAAGGGAGCTCCCAATGAGACTGTCAGTTGATTTTTCAACAGAATCATTTTAGGCCTGAAGGATGTGACATTGTCCTGCCTGATGTAGCTCAGTTGGTTGAGTGAGTGAAGATCCTGCAAAGTGAAAGATTGCTGTGCTAATTCTATTCCTGGTCAGGGCACATGCCTGGGTTGTGGGCTGACCCCCAGTTAGGGGTGTGTGCAAGAGGAAACCAGTTAATGTTTTTCCCATACATTGATGTTGCTTTTCTTCTCTTTCTCCCTACTTTCTCCTCTGTATAAAATTAAATAAAATCTTTAAAAAAAAAGGTTTGGCAAGAAATATTCAGAGCGATGAAAAGCAAGGACCTTACAAGCAAGACTACTTTACACAGAAAGTCTATCATTTAAAATTGAAAGAGAAATAAAGAGCTTCACACACACACACACACACACACACACACACACACACCCCTAAAGGAATTTGTTACTAACATTCTTAGCCATATTCTTAAAATGTGATTGGGAATCCCATTCCAGAAGTAGATAAATTAGAGCATGGAGTGATTATGATAACTACAGAGCCTAAAATAAATAAGGAATCAATAATGCCTTTGTCTCCCTCTCTCTCTCTCTCCTGTCCAGAGGGTATCCAGCCATGTACCATGAAATACAGAGGCATTTATTGAAAAAGATAAAAGATACAAAAAAATTGTACACAGGGGGATGATGCCACAATCTCAATCGAAGTAGGCACCTTGGGACCTCACACAGTTCTAATCACCATCAGCTGCCCCATCGTATTTTCCCGAATCTCATCAACAGTCTGAAATCTCTTCCCTTTCTAAGGTGATTTTAATTTCTGGAAAACCAGAAGTCACAGGGCACCAAATCTGGCCTCTAGGAGGACTGAGTCACCTGGGTGATTTGATGTTTTGCAAAAAACTCTGTACAAGATGTGATACCTTGTCACCTTGTCATGATGAAGCTGCCAATCACCACTTGCCCATAGCTGAGGTCTTCTGAATCATCCAAATAGTTTCCATGGAGGAATGTTCAAGCTTAATGCAAAATTTGGTGCTGATTTGTTGCTCTACTCAGTCATTTTTAATGTGACAGCCACACAGTACACATGCTCACTCAACAGCGTCTACCACCCCCACTGACTAACAGAGTGAAGTCATCATTGTTCACACACGCACGTTCCAGTCCACTCTCTTTGGCTGCCAAGTTACACTGATGTCACACAAACTATTCTCATTATATCAAAAATGGTGGACTTTTTCCAGATAGCAGACACCCCTCTGTCTATCTCTATTTCTCTTTTTTCTCTCATTTCTGTGTTTTATATTTCAGTAGTTATAAAATAGTAACAGTAATGTAAAGTGCAGTAGAGGAATATAGTCAATATTGTGATAATTATGACTGGTGCTAAGTGGATACTGGATATATCTGAGGGATCACTTTTTAAAGTATGTGATTGCCTGACCACTATATTGTACACCTGAATCTAATACAAAATAACACTGAACATAAACTGTAACTGAAAAATAAAATCTTTTTAAAAAAAATAAAAATATCTCTTTTTTACTTATGTGTGTGTGCTCCATGGCTCTTCTCACATAACTAAGTGTCTCCACCAGATCTGGATTTAGACATGCCCTTTCTGAGCATTCAAATCACTCCAAAATGTCAAAAAAGCAAGGCTATTTCAGGAGACATTCACAGCACACACAGGGGTGGCAATAGAGGTTTGCCACTATACTTTCCAAACTTGCCTAAGATTGGAAAGAAATCCAATGGACAATGTTATTCAGTGATAGAAAATATCAGTTTAGCAGATTATTAGACAATGTAGGCCAAAAAAGTTTGTATTTTTGTTTTGTTTTTTTGGTCATTTTTTTTCAACCCTCTCCACTTTTCGTTTGCCTTCTAGAAATTTCTGAGCTAAAGCTTTGATTTTTAGAAACAAGTTCAAAATTGTAAAAAGCTGGTCCTAGAGGATGCTAATAGATATATTAGGATAATTATTTGGGAAATTTAACTTGGTAACACTAAGATTGAAAAAGAAGTTAACTAGGTGTCTTTATTGGAGAACTGTTCAGTGTCTTTGAATTGTATGTGGTGAATCTCAAATATAGGGACACAGTACATGATGTTCTGCTAACTGTACTGATGACAGAAACATTTTTTGCAGGGAGCATCCTGCAGGGCATTTCTGCAGGGAACACATTTTCAGAAATGCTGATTAGATCTTTCTTTTTCATTGGCCCAAAGAAACGTTGATAAATTCTCTTATGAATTCTCTTATTCCTATCAACAGTACTTTTAAGGTGAAGACTTATACACTGGGTACTTTTGAACATGTTAGTTTAAATGTTTGGTAAATACTTCGATTCATAATGTGGAAACCTGAACCCTACGGGAGCAGAATTTCCAAAAGCTCAAGCCTCCATTGAATACAGAAGGTCTGGCCTAGTGGTTTCACCCACAGGCTCTGAAGCCAACTCCCTGGGATTGAATCCCGACTCCCCCCGTTGGTTAACCGTTTGGTCTGGTGTTATTTAAACTCTCTGTGCTACACTTCTCAGTCTTTCCATGTGTATAATGAAGATGATACTAATATTATATACTTCACAAAGTTGCTTGAGATTTCATGAGCTAAAAATTGATAAAGTACTAAAATGGCAAATGCTAACTAAGTTTTTGAAAAATTACATGTGACATAAATCATTTCAAACTCACAGGAAAAAATGGAGCATGTACACTCTAAACCAATACAATTTATCACAATGCCCTTTCTCATCTAGGAACTGTCCTATTTTCAGTTTGGAAAAAAAGGGAAATTTAGGTTAGACATTAATAAAAAATATTGACTGAAAAGTTATACAATATTCAGGTGTAGAATAAGAGGTTATTACATATGGGATATTTTAGAGATCAATATCATATAAGACCTAAATATGACCTAGCCTAAATCCAACAAGTCTCCAGGCCTGGAAACATTGGTGTTTTGCATGGGATGGCATGTAGATAAGAATGTGTGGGTGTTTGGGTATATGCATGGCAATAAAATTTTAATATTTTGCTATTTTAAATTGCTGAATGGAAAAGATAGCTATTTCTGTGTCATAAAGCAATAATTATATCAATGTCCTGACTCCTCGATTAGCAAACAAATTTCCAGCATATAATGAGATTTAAAAAAATTTGGGAAGCATGAATGATTATTCGCTGAGCACCCATGCTCCACTGCAGACTCCTTCTTCCTGGACCTCTCTCCGACCTGCATCTTTGTCCCCTTTCTTCCTGATCTGTCCCTTCCTCCTACAAGCACAAATGCCAGACTCTGCCTTAAAACAATCCTTCAAAACTCCACTGAGAAAGCTATTCTCATTATCTCCTAAGCAAATTTTTAAGTTTCTTCACAGTAATTTTCTGTCCTTAAAGGTAAAATGAATGACTGAAAATCATTCAGGTTCTCTATACTTGGGAAAGTTACTTTCTATCACACAGGTCCTGGTGAGGCTGGAGCCCCAAAAGAAACCTCTTAACTCTCTTCAGATCCATTATTGCTGGCTGTTTCAAAAGTGAGCATGTGAGTGGTGGTTGGTTTGCTCCCTTTCCCGGGGTCCGACCTTGGCCCTTGTCTGTGCAACTCTGAGCCCTGGGGATCAACTCTGCAGGCTGCATCAACCAGTCTGCACTACCAGCGGGATCTTGGGTGGGTTTGACCAAGGGAGGCACCTCCAAGGGAGGCAGGAGGAAAGAGAAGACAGGGCATTTCTTTTCCGCTCCCTGCCTTCTCTAGCCGTGTTTTCTAGCAGCAGCTACATCGCTCCTGAATTCAGCTTACACTGCACTGTCATGCTTTGTAATGCCCATGTCCCTTCAGACCTGGGCAGTGCTGGCTGCTGCCCTTGCTAGTCTCTGAGTACCCCACCCTCTCTGCTTATTCCCTTACCCTGTTCACACCCCTGTAAGTAGACTCTTCGTTGCAGTCTCCTGAATTATGTGCATTGAATTCTAGTTTTTGCTGAGATCCTAACTGATTCTGAGCCCTGGTAAAAATGTCGTATTTCTACATAAATCATAATTATTAATGTGATTATTAAACAAAAATAGCATATTTGCATATACCTCAAAGGTAAAAAAAAAAGCAGTTATTGTTTCTACTCAGCTCTATCACCCTGGTGAATGAGGGGCACTTTTGCAGGGACTTATGCCTACTAGAGGCATCTTAACTCTTTCATGAGCTATAAGTAATAATCATGATTCCTAAATGAGTTCAAGTACTTCATACATAGTACACACTTACAGCCAGAGACAACTATTTATAGCAAAAAATAGAAACATTTTAAAATGTTTAATGTTTCCTCTAAAAATATAGCTTATATTGACATTTTTCATTTAGAATCTCACATAATTAATCCATTTTAGCAAGCATGTTGGGTCCTTCACCCTTGCTCCTTCCTTTACCTGGAATTCTCCAAATATCTTCATAGCTGACTTATTTCTTGTCATTTAGATCTTAACTTAATGGTGACCCACTCAGAGAGGGCTTTAAGTAGCCCCCCACCCCTTGCCCAGTATTCTAAGGTAATTTTGTACATTTGATATTTTTGCTGTCTATTTGTCTGCCTTCTTCTCCATTAGGACATGAGTTTTGTAACAGCTGAGACCTTGTCTATTTTATTCACAGATACATCCTCTGCACTTAGCCCATAGTAGGTAGCTCAAAAAATATCATTGAACAAATTAATGAATCAATTGGCATTTTACAAGAGAAAAATGGAAGAAAACACTGCTCCTGCTCTCAAGGAAGAAAGCAATGGGAGAAAGAAACACATCTGGAAATGTACAATAGAAGAAAATGCTATAACAGAAAAAAAACAGAGTCCAACTTCCAGCTATGGTGGACTATCTTATAAGAGATTAATCACCGCACGGAACAAACTACAAAGATGTGATAAAATGAAAAAACAACCTGTTTGAAGACATTGGAAATTCTCAAAGAAGTCAGACTTCACAGGGTCAAGAGTTCAGAGAGCAGAGAAAGTCACTGAGGTGAGCCCAACATTCCATACCACTTAGCTCCTTGGGGCATTTGTTGATTCATACACAGCACACATGGAAGGGCTGTGAGGCCAAGCAGAAAGCAACTGCTAAGTGGTAAAAAAGTTGAGTAGAGTGTTCATCATCTCACAGATATATGGGGACAAAAATTGGAGTTCAGGGCCAGCCAGGCACCAGGACTTAAAGGGCCAAGACTGAGGATAGGAGGGAAGCAGAGAGACGTGGGCCCAACAATCAGAGCAGCATTTCTCATTGAGACATTTACTGATTTATTAGAAGTACCTATAGAGTGGCTTCTAAGACTATAAGAAGTTGGGCAGAGCTGTCAGCAGAGTCCAAGTACTGAAAGATTTCTCTGGAGCAAGAACATATCAACTATAATCTCTGCAATTGATATATATATATATATATATATCATTCAATAAAATGTTACCAGACAACCAAGAGATGACCAAGTTACCAAGCAGGAAAAAAGTCAATAGAAACAAACCCTCCAGAGTTCCAAGGAGTTATTTAAATATTTTAAGACCCCTCTGATTTATAGATTTAAGAAATAGATAGTAAGAGTGAGAATTTCACCAAATACTTAGAATAAATGAAAGAGTATCAAATGAAAATTCTAAAATTGATACCAAAAATTGAGAACTCAATAAACAAATTTTTCTACTGGGCCCCACATATCTCTTGTGGCATTTTCCACCTTTTCTTCTGTACTTTACTCTGGATCATTTTGACTGTCCTATCTTCCAGATTACTAGTCCCCTTTCCAGCTGTGTTAATTGTCTATCAAGTCTATTTATTGAATTCTCAATATATGGAATTAGAGTCCCAAAGAGGAGGAGGAAAAGAAAGGGGCTGAATGATATTTGAAGAAATAATGACCATGAATTTTACAAAGACATCAAGCCGTAGATTCAAGAAGACTTTCAAGGCCCAAGCAAGATAAATACAAAAAAAAAAAAAAAAAAACATGCCAACACACATCATAGAAAGCTGTTGAAAACCATATGCAAAGAGAAAAAACTTGGAGCTGTATACAAAATATTATAGTCACCTAATGAAGAAAATACGTTTGCCTCAGAGCATCAGATAAAGATTTACAAGGGAGGCAACAATTCATTTATTCATTCATGCAACAAGAAGAATTTATTGAGTACTTAATATATAGTTATCACTAAGTCAAATATTTTTAAAAGAGAGAAAATGACATAGTGCCTGCTCTCTAAGAGAGTTTGATACATAAGAGAGGCAGAAACGTAAACAACTTCTTCACAAAGCCTGCCAAGAGGAGCTGTCTTTAAACCTTAAAGGAAGAGCAATGTGTGGGGCCCGGAAGGGGTGACGGGCTAAAGGAAGTTGTAAGACATTTACATTTCATCTTGCTGAAGGCTCTAGGGGTGAAACCAACTCAAGCAAAGACACAGGCGGTGGAAGTGGGTATCTCGTTGAGCAATCTCAGTGTGCTGTCTCAGTGTGTTCATTGTGGGGAGATGGGAGAGAGCTGCAAAAAATGAAGCTAAGGAGTTAAGGTAGAAACAGATTCAGTAAACAGTGAGGACCCACCACAGGATTTTTAGCAGAAAATGAGCCTCATCCATGTCATTCTTTAGCAAGAGCACCCTGGGGTCAACATAGAGGATGCTTTTCAGAGGGAACCAATGTCATCCTATGAGAACAATTAGATAATTATTTATTGCCATGACTCAGGTAAGCAAAAAAAAAAAAAAAAAAGGTTTGACCTGAACTAGGACAGTGGAAATAGAAATGGAAACCCGGAAGAGTATTCTCTAGACATTTTGAAGTCCGAATCAACAGGACTTGGCCACCACTGCCTGTAGGAGACAAACTGTGGAGGTCAAAGTTGACTCAGGTGTGTGCAGAATGTCAATGTTGTTAGTGCAAATATTTCTTAGTAATAATATCATGAGCACTCTTTTAGCTTGTTGAGTTAGATTATCAATAGGACTTTTCTAAAATATTTATCAGGGAGTCAGAAAGTCCAGTCTGGAGATCAGAAGCAAGATGAGGAACTGACACCAAGCTGTGTGGGCCAAGAGGGGAGCACGGCAGAAAAAAAGCTGAGTAAAGATCGTAGCTCCAAGTTCACATCTCCAAGTTTACACAGATGATCCTAACAAACCACTCTTGGGTTTCTCATTCTTAGATATGTGAAAATACATTAATTGGGAAAAAATCAATCATTTAGACGTTCATTACACAGAAAAAATATTTAAGAAACAGATCTATGACTCTTCACATTTTATGTTTTCTTCAGCTTTTTATAAGCTGCATCCCAATGTTCTCTGCTTGGATAGCAGAAACACTAATGATATGAGCTGTAGTTAAAAGTGCTTTCCAAGTCTCTGGTTGAAAGCTTCTGTATGAATAATGCGAGAGGTGGGGGTGGGGTAGTAAGTTTAAAGGCTAGCTCTGTGCCATGTTTTTATAATAATGCACATGAAATTAAGAAAAATGCCACTTATAACTGAGGTGAAGTTTCCACAATATTAACCAATTACTTTGATTTAAATATATATACATATACTGTCACTGGGGACATTTTTCACTATCAGTGAGTTAGTTCCTCTAACTTCAGATATGATTTATGGGTAAAAATATAACTTTGTCAGTGAGATTAGAAGCATTTTTGCAGCCCACATATTATTGCAGAATACTGAAGTTCAGGTCCAGAATGGCAGATTTCATCTGCTACAGAAATTCTCTCATAGGGTTATACCGGATGTGATTTGAACTTTTGTGTTTTTCAGCTACTTGTGGTTTATTTCTTGAAAAGTCTTGTTGATCTGCTTCAAATCCCCTGAGAATAAGCAAGAGGCAAACTCAGTTAATATTTGCACATTTGATCTTTAGAGATGATTTCCCCAAATTACTTTCCCATACCCCTAAAAACCTGTAGTATCTACCCTATACTGGGTTTAATTATATAAAATAATTAATAATTATTCAGTTCTTTTTATGTGTTCAAGATGGCTTCGTGTAACAAGAAGTGAGGATGCAATGAAAGATATGAGCTTTGAAGGAAATGAGAGACAGAAGCTATTAAAGAAACCAACTAAAAATAGCAAGACATAATCAAGAGCTTGTACAGGATCAAGTATTAAATGCTGTATGATCTTTCATAAAGCAGTGATGTGCGTAGACTATATGAATCAGAAAGTCTCCAAGGAGGAAGGAGGATTTAACCATGGAAAGTATGTGTCTTTTGCACTCTCTTTGATGTGGGTCTAACATATGCGTTAAATTTTGCCAACCAGTCAATGAAGGGTATAGTATCACCAACCTACTATTTAGACACTACTGAATCCATTAAAAATGCAAACCCTCTTCCTCACACATTGGAGTGAACGGTCAAAATTACAATTCCCCTTACTCCCAAGCCTACATTTGTGCTGCCTGCCCCTGGTGCGAACAGGCATGAAGAGGTGAATCAAGGAGAAGGGTATGAAGCTTCTTTCAGGTTGGTGTCCACAGCCCTGTGTGAACAGGTATGTCAGCCTGATTCCAGGCCAGTTTCAGGCAAAATGGCAGCTGGAGCACAGAGTCCCTCACACCACACCTCTTCCAACAGCTATTTTGTCACTTGCATTTAGCTTCTCTCTGAAGTTTTCTCCCCTACATATTGATGTCTCATGGGTCATCATTCACCAAACTTTTATTAAGCACCTGCAAAGTATAAAGTACTCTACATGGAGCAATAGAATGTGTATATCCAATGAAGAAATTGCCAAGAAACATGCAGTCCATAGGGGTAGAAACTAGAAAATTCTGAGGCTGACCAGCAGTGCTGTGTGCTAGAATTGTGTGTATACAGACAAAGCGATAAGATGATGTAAATATGAGGTCTATAGACACAGGAATTTTTAGAAAGCTTTCTGGTTTACTAAGATCTTCAGACAAGGAAGGGGGTGGTCATCAGCCTGTTTTTGAAATTCACACAATTTATGCGGGAACCCCTCTGAGAATTGTCCTGTGGTCAGAGAGGAAGAGGGCCCAGATGACACTCAGGAGAGGAGATCTCATTAGACTCAATGTAAGAGGAAAGGGTAAACCTTAGAACTGTACAAGGGGGAGGGATGAGTAATGCTGATAATATGCTCTTAAAGGAAGTCCCAGCGTTTATTCAATAAATCTTCATGAACTGCAATTTTGCTGAAACTTCACTTCTCTTTCTCTAATTCCTGTTGTGTAATGTCATCTTACCCAAGTAAGGGCTGCTTTCTGCTTTAAGAATCACAAAGGGAGAGAGAAACCAATTAGGAGGCTCAAGGAAGGCTTTAAGCAGGTGGTGGCATCTGAACCCAGCCCAGGAGGTAGATTTTCTAGGTAGTGTGTGGAGAAAGACATGATGGGAATAGGTAGGAAAAGCGAGCTGCTTGTTCAAGAGGGTGTGTGGAATTCAGAAGAACTATAACATCGACATGGGATAGAATGGGAGAGATTAGGAACAGTCCAGACCAGAGGACTAATCCAGGAGCAGTTTCTGTTCCAGGCTGAATTGTTCAGACTGAATCACAGACACTGGGGAGCCACTGAAGGATCCTGAGCAGGAATGGTGACTTGATTCCATTAGATAATCTCCCACGGTCACTGATCAATATTATCATAGGTGCTGTCCTCCTGAAAATATTTATGTTTCAATTAAAAACTTCCTAAGGACAAAACAGAAGTGTTTGCTAATCCAAAGAAATAAGATTCAAATGAGAAAATATGTACAAGGGACGTATTTTAGGACAGGGGCCTCCAACTACTCTTCAGACCACTCCTTGAGCAACAGGATAGTATTTTTGGAGGATGGGACTTTTAAAAAGACGTAGTCCAAAAGCTCCCTACCCATTTTCCCCTGAGACACCCAGTAATGATGACAACCCCTGATAGAACATGCTCCCATGGGTGCACTCAGCCTTACTTAAGAGACCAGCCGGACAACTGTAACTAAACAACAATAAAAAATAAAAATAAAAAAATAAAGGGAAGAAATAAAAGAACCTGAAAAGAAAAATAAAAAGAAACCAACTCATTGAATGATCTGAATCAAGCAGAGTTCAAACAGGAAACAGCTTCATTTACCTTGAGCCACTGCCTTCAGACCTGCCCTGTCAGCTCTCCTTTCTCTACTTCTTGACCACGCTTGACAGATCCCAAACTGGTAGTTCTAAGAACAAGCCTTGTTTTGGTACTCAAGACTCACTCTCAAACAATCCCATATAATTCAATGCTTGGCTTCCTCTCCATCAACAGCCTGACCCCCTTCACCTCCAGCTCAGCCCTGACCTGCATGGGAGTAAACAATGGTCTGTACTCACATTGCCCTTTCATACCTTCTCGACCTCCACCCAGCTCTCTTCCAAGGCAGGTTTAGGGTAAATCAGGATGGTGCAAAGTGGACTTACATGCCACCTAATTGGTATGATCTAGTGTAGGTGCTCTGAGGGTCCCTCATCCTGTTGATAGTGGAACTCAGGCTCTTCTATGGGATCATGAGAAAAGCATTGCAAGGACCCACACAGGGTGGTGTGGCAAGTTTTAATCAGGTGGAAATCTGCCCCTGAGTTTCCCATGTCCCATTTCCATGTGTCTCACCATAGAAAAATTCCAACCATATCTTCAGCAAGGCCAATACAAAAGCCAGTTTCCAGAGTTCCTGTGTCATATTAAAGCCTACTCCTTTGGAACCCAAGAGGTGCACTGTGGGCCCACATGGCTGCTAGACCCACATGGTTGTGTGTGTTCCCAGGTTTGAGAGAGAGAATGAACAAAGGAACAGGGTGAGTGTGGGTCACTGAGCTGGGTGGGGGACGGGCAGGGGGGCGGTGGGGGGCTTTTTATTTCCCTGGGGTTATAATCAGGAGCTTTTTCAAAATAACCAGTCAACTTTCCAAGCTTTTGTGGAGTTATGATGGGCCCACTCCTTTACTGGCTTCTATGGTCAGGTACTTCCTCCTGTGCCCCCCAACAGTCTGGTACCAGAGGGTGGGCCATGCTCCTAGGATTAACTCTCCTTGGCGGTAGCACCCTAAAGTGTTAGAATGAGTCTGTAAATGCCATAGTTTCCTGGCTAGCCAAGCTTAAACTTGGTTAAACTCAATGTCTAATTCCCTTTGTTCTCTTTATTAATATCTAACTAACTACCTATAGTAACAACCCCAGACTTGGAAGGAAGAGCCAAAACCCTCTCCTCAGGGCACACGATTCATTTCCTTGATGATGTCCCTTGAATTTCTAATCTTCTCTTTTTTAAAAAATATATTTTATTGATTATGCTATTACAGTTGTCCTATTATCCCCCCT
>CM052539.1:143851789-143956293 GCA_028533065.1 Trachops cirrhosus
TGAGTATCTTGATAACCAGTGCTTTGACCTGTGCATCTGATAGGTTGGCTATCTCTTGGTCGCTTAAAAGGATGGGTTCTGGGGCTTTCAATTCTTCTTCTGTTTGAGCCATCTTTTTGCTGTTTTTTTGTTTTGTTTTGTTTTTTGGTCTTGTTGAGCTCCTGTAGTGAGGGGCAGGGCCTTAGGAGTTCACCAGGGCGGGGCACCCCAGTCACTTCGTTGTGACACCGTATGTGGGGGCAGGGTTCAAGAAGGAACAATGGTGCTTGCTCTGCTCTCTGTAGGACTCCAGACCCTTCTGCCACTTTCCGCAAGCCAACTGGGCCCCTCCAACACCAACTCCGGTGTGGGTGGGCCTGTGCACCCCGCGGGACCTTCCTTCTCAGTCAGTGACCCAAAGCTCTATTTCCCGGTGCTGGGACCCTGAGTTGCGTGCAGTGCCTTGCTTCACAATGTCCACCTCACTGGGTCTGCCGGTCACCACCCCCTGGCCGGGGCCCAACAGCCACTGCTGCTTGTGCGCCCAGGGTCTGCCTGCTGCGGGCCTGCGCGCTGCCCCGGGTGCTCAGCTCTCGCTCCGTGTCCCACGTCTGGCTGCCCGACTCCGTCCCTCCTACCGGTCTGGATGAAAGTGTCCATTTTTAAATCCTTGGTTGTCTGACTTCCATACACTTCAATTTTCTGTCAGTTCTGGTTGTTATTTTGTTTCTATATTGTTATTGTTCCTATCTTGGTTGTGCGAGGAGGCACAGTGCCTCTACCTACGCCTCCATCTTGGCTGGAAGTCCTAATCTTCTCTTTATGTAGGCTTCTGTGACCAGGCCATCTCTTTGTAGGTGCTGTAAGTTCATATCTAGCAGCAACTTCCTAGGAATTTGTCGTCCAATCATTATCAGCTTTGGAGGTTTAGCTGAATTTTTTAAGACAGCAGGAGTGCCATCCAACCTCTAATGTATGTGCAGGTTACCATTCACTAATTATAACAAAACCTTTCTCTTCCACTCACTCATGAGATCATATCAAATGCAAATCAATAAGAATGAAATTATACAGAAACTCCTGAGTATACTCTAATTTATTCTTTAAATATTAACAAATTTGTATGCTTGAAGCATGACTAATAACAAGTTCATTTTACACACCTCACCACTGATGTTTTGCAACATAAACAGATCACTTCCATTACCGGAACAACTATAATCTTATGCCAAGGTGAAGAGCTCAACAGAGAGATGTCCATTTTTGCAGCTTATTAGTTCTAAAATGCCAGTGTTGAGTATGACTTTGTATTACTAAATCACATGTCGTGTGGGCAGGTAAGAAATCCTGACTAATTGTAAATTGCAACCCTGACTGAGGCAGGAAAGAAAGTAATGGAGATGAAGAAAGTGAAAAGGAGCCGTGGCCAAGAGCATGTGGTGTGGAGGAGGTATGAATGGCTTTGCACATGCACATTTTGTGGCATTTTCCAGCCACTAGGTGTGAATACCTTTGGTCTCTGTGGCCTAATGTATGGTAAACCAGCATTAGAGAAACTGCTGAAAGCCTGACTCAGTGCTGGAACACCAATACCTATCTCTATCCCTTGGTCTCTTGCAGATGAGGTCCTCAGTCTTCAGAGTGATTTTTTCAATTAGTGCAGTGTGCTAGCCTCTGCTTCTGTGAGCAGGAATAGGTATAAAAAGTGTAGCCAATTCTCATCAACTTCCTAGTCTCTTCTCAGTTAGAAAAAAGTATTCAGAATCACAGGCCAATCAATAGTCAACAAATATCTAAGAAGTACCCACTAGTGCAAGGCCCTGCAGGGCCCCACTCCTATGGTAAGTACAAGCCAGTCTACCTCTAAGGCTAGAAAGACTGGACTCTTATCCAATAACACTACAACTCACAGTATTTTCCCTTTAAGAATGTGTGATGTAACACTGCAGCTCACAACATTTTATGTTTAAGAATGTGTGATGTGGAAGAGGAAGGAAAAAAGGAGAAAGATCATTAAGAGGAAGACAAGAGAAATTTCTAGTACATGATCCTTAATTGACAGAAAGTAAGGACTATAAAGAACAAGGATTTTTAAGAGAAGAGGGGTTTCATGACACAATCAATTTGGAAATTAGGAAGTATGACTCTTGAGAGTTCCAGCTAAGATGGAGGCGTAGGTAGAAACCCTTCGCTTCCTCACACAACCAAAGGGAGGATAACAACCAATCTAAAATCAATAAACAACAAGAAACATCAGAAAATCAAACTGCATGGAGTTTGAAGAAAAAAATCAACCAGATTTGTCTTCAAAAAGAAAAAATCAACCAGAACAACCAGACCGGTAAGGTGTCTGACTGCGTGGGCCAGCTCAGAAAAACGGAGGAGAGGTGGCAGACTGGGCAGGCAAGGCTGGCTGCCTAGCTCAGAGGGCTGCATGGGTGGACTGGCTGAAGGTGAAACTGAGACCCAGAGCTGACTGTGGACCATGGAGGTTGCCCAGGTGGGAGAAACTCCCCGTCTCACATGAGAGTCCGTTGGAAAGTGTGCTAGAGATGAACAGGTGAGCTGCACTGTTCCCTGTCTGGCCCTTCCCCCACAGGCAGTGCAACAAAGAGGGTTGCCCTGCCTGGGTGAAAACCTAAGGGCCCCCGTCCCTTTACAACTTACCAGGTATGCCAAGACAAAGAAATATGGCCCAAATGTAAGAACAGAGCAAAGCCTCAGAAAGAGAACTGAGCAATGAGGAGATCTCCAACTTATCTGATGGAGAATTTAAAGCCCTGGTAATCAAAATGCTCACAGATCTGATTGAGCTTGGTCAAAAAGTTAAAACAAATGAAAGATACCCAAAATGAAATAAAGTAAAATATTCAGGGAACCAACAGTGACAGGAAGAAAACCAGGACTCAAAGCAATGATTTGGAAGAAAAGGGAAAAATAAACAACCAACCAGAACAGATGAAGAAACAAGAATTCAAAAAAGTGAAGAGACTCTTACAAAACTCTAGGACAACCTGAAACATTCCAATATCCGAATTATAGGGGTGTGAGAAGGAGAAGAACAACAGCAAGAAATTGAACATTTATTTGAACAAATAATGAAGGAGAACTTCCCCAATCTGCTGAAGGAAATAGACTTCCTGGAAGTCCAGGAAGCCTAGAGAGTTCCAAAGAAGTTGGACCCAAGGAGGAACACACCAAGGTACATCATCACTAAGTTACCCAAGATTAAAGATAAGGAGAGAATCCTAAAAGCAGCAAGAGGAAAGGAGAGAGTTACTTACAAAGGAGTTCCCATAAGGCTATCAGCTGATTTCTCAAAAGAAACCTTCCAGGCAAGAAGATGCTGGAAAGAAGTATTTGAAGTCATGAAAGGCAAGAACCTACATCCAAGATTACTCTATCCAGCAAAGCTTCATTTAGAATGGATGGGCAGGTAAAGTGCTTCCCAGATAAGGTCAAGTTAAAGGAGTTCATCATCACCAAGCCATTATTATATGAAATGTTAAAGGGATTTATCTAAGAAAAAGAAGATAAAAAATATGAACAATAAAATGACAACAAACACAACTATCAACATATGAACCTAAAAGAAAACAAAAACAATGAAAACAAAAACTAAGCAAACAACTAGAACAAGAGCAGAATCAGAGAAATGGACACCACATGGAGGAAATTCAGTGCGGAGGGGGAGGGGAGGAATAGCGGGGAAAATGCACAGGGAAGAAGAAGCATAATTAGTAGGCACAAAATAGATGGGGAGAGATAAAAATGGTATAGGAAACAGAGGACTCAAAGAACTTATATGTACAACCCACGGACATGAACTAAGGCGGGGGGAGAATGCTGGAGGGTTGGGGGGCAGGGTGGGGGGGTAAGGGGGAAAAATTGGGAAAACTGTAATAACATAATCAATAAAAAATACTTTTAAAAAAGGAAGTATAACTCTTGACAAAGTCAAATTCATCTTCTCAGCAGATTGTGTTGAATGATTTCTAAGTCCTTGCTCCTCGAGCATGGTTCACAGAACAGCAGCATCAGCATTAGTATCACCTAGGAACATTGTAGAAATGTAGGCTCGTGGGCCCCATCCCATAAATAACGAATCAAAACTGCATTTTAACAAGATCCCCAGGTAGTTCATAATCAGCTTAAAGTTTAAGACATACTGGTTTGGGTCCCCAGGCATTGATTATACATCTATCTACAAATGGAGACCAGGACATCAACTGGAGTCAACCATTCAGAGCTGGGAAAGAACCAGCCCAAAGCTTGTCCTTGTCTACAAATCTAAAGAATTCTCAATTGGCTGGTGCTCTCACCTGGCACTCGGTTCTTTCAGTGGGAGCCATTGACTACTATAGCTGCTTTAGAATTCAAACCACTGAGACAGGAGGAGAGATGCCGAATTAGAACTCGGGATGCATTTTTCTTGTAGGACACTTTAATTGTGTGTTGTAATGCGTTAATTATTTACACTTCCAAATTACTTTATATAAATGATTTATACTTCCAAAAGGGACATATTTAATAAAGCTATACAAATGCAAAAGAAAAATTATATGGTATATCAGGTAAGAAAAAGAAAAAGCAGAAGAAAATACTTCAAGCCCTAGCCAGGTGGCTCAGTTGGTTAGAGTGTCATCCTGCACAGCAAAAGCTTGCAGGTTCAATCCCTACTCAGGGCACATACCTAGGATGTGGATTTGATCCACAGCTGGAGCACATACAGGAGGCAACTAATCAATGTCTCTCTCACATAGATGTTTCTCTCTCTCTCTTCCTCTCTCTCTAAAATCAATAAAAACATATCCTTGGGTGAGGATTGAAAAAAGAGAGAGAAAATTCTCCAAGCACCTTGGGTATCATAATTGTTGAGACTAAGCAATAGGTGTAGCAATGGGGTTGCTGGTAATCAAACAAAAAGAGAAACATGAACTCTAAAACTCTCATCGTCTGAAACATACCAGCACTCAAGGGAGGTAAGAGATATTTTTGTAATGCCTAGATATCAGCATTAGGAAGAAGTTAAGTATTTAGAAAAGGAAAGATTAAATAAATAAGTCTAGTCTCAAAATCGTCAGAAAAGAAAAAGACTTCAGATGGGTTTCAAGAGTAAATATTTTACAGACATCCTTTGAACTCTGTCTAAAACTCTTCAGGACAGGATATAACTACCAACGTGCTATTACAACCTGTGAACTCAATCCCAGTAAAAATATATCTCCTTCTTTTTCCTCTCCCCTACAGACTTAGAATTTAAAACACTTAGATTTTCAAAGTGCTTTCAACTGTTATATAGTAGGCCCCTAATCTTTGGCGATATGTTCTAAGACCCCCAGTGGATGCCTGAAACTGTGGATAGTTATGAATCCTATACATACTGTTCTTTCCTAGGCACCCATACCTTGTCCCTTACAGGAAGCTCATTAGGGCTTCTCTTTGTCATATCCAAATTGCCGGCATCAGTACCCTTGTGCTTTGGAGCCCTTATGAAGTAAAATAAAGGTGACTTAAACACAAGCACCAGGATATGGCAACAGTTGATCTGATAACCCAGATGTCTACTAAGTGACTACCTGGAGGGGAGTCTATACAATGTGGAAATTCTGGGCAAAGGAATGATTCACATCCCAGGCAGGATGGAGCAGGATGTCGCAAGATTTCATCATGGTACTCAGGACGGTGCTCAACTTAAAACCTATGGATTGTTCACTTCTGGAATTTTCCATTTGATGTTTCCTGACCGAGGCTGATCATTGATAACAGAACCTTGGGAAGTAAAATCATGAATAAGGAGCACTACTGCATCTTGTTTGATCTTCACAGCACCCTTCTGAGTTTATTTCCTCCATAGCACTATGAGGGAAGCAGGCCTGGGAAAGGTATGTTTCTTGCCTAATATCACACAGCGGTTTACTTCCAGAAGTTAACCTGGAATCTGTATCTCTCAACACCCAGTCTGGTGTACTTGACACTATAGCAAACTCCCCATTCCTGGAAGGTAAGATTTAATTCCAGTGATCAGTCTGAGAATCTCACTTCCGGCTACCAACTGGCAGGTTCTTAAGAAAAGTAACTCTTTCAGACAAGAGGAAGAAGGATCTGTAATTTTTGCAAGACTAATGACTGCCTGCATCTTGTCTGCATTTAGGAAGCTCATTTTTTAAATATAAACTTTATTGTATTTATCCCATTACTATTTAGTCCCCATATATCCCCTCCCCCCAGCAATTACCACACTGTTGTCCATGTCCATGAGTCCTTTTTCCTTTTTGCTCAATCCCTCTACCCTCCAACCTCCCCGCAACAACTAGTTGTCATCTGTTCTCCATCTATGAGTCTGTCTCTGTTTTGCATGTTAGTTCAGTTTGTTCATTAGATTCCACATATGAGTGAAATCATATGGTAGTTCTTTAAAGAATCAATGGGAGAGGGCTTTTCACCTAGAAAATGCCTGCACATGATAGCTCCAACTGAAACCCTAAGAGAAGGTTTTAAAAATCTAAAACAACTCTGAGAAGGGGAAGGCAAAAGTAAGCCTGCCATAATCAAAGAATAACCGCCAAGACAAATGAAAGAGATGTCTACTGGTTCGGGCCAGTGGACAACTAGCTTGTCTTGCCAGAATACAATTCAAGGAAAGGTGTCGGCACCAAAACTGAGATTGCAGAAAAACAGTGTGAGGATGAACTAAGAGTGCAGCAGGCTGTTCACAGGAGGGTGACAAGAGAGACCCGGGATACAAATAATGCCGTCTCCACTGCAGGGAGAGCCCCAGTACCACTCACTTCCAGGAGGAAACTGTCTCCTTGCCAGGAAAACTGAACCAAAAGCAAAAAAATCATCAGTCCCTTTTTCCCTCACCACTAATCCACCACTCAGGCAAACAAACTGGAAACCTGGAGCTCTGAATAACAGATAGCAGCTGGGGATGCTGCTTTGTGACGAAGAGGATCTGCTCTGAGGGCTCTTTTGTAACTGATCATGTTTCCCTTTTTGTTGCTGTGACTAAGAAGCTGGGAGCTAAACCTCTAGCCTCGGGGGTTCAGGACCAGTGTGCCTATTTCTTTATGACTTTGAATTTACATTTATCTACTGCCATTTCATCCAGTGGCTGACAATGTATTTTTATAAGCCACCTTAAGTTAACTTTGGATGAGGTGGAATAAAGATGATAAAAAAAATGGAAGGAAGGACCATGAGTGTGTGTGTGTGTGTGTGTGTGTGTGTGTGTGTGTGTGTGTGAGAGAGAGAGAGAGAGAGAGAGAGAGAGAGAGAGGAAAGGAAGGGGTGAGGGGAGAGAGAGAATATTTGTGAGTTAAGAATTCAGGTGTACCATCGTAGGTAAGGACCTTGCTGGGCAAAGGAGATGGCTGACAGAGCAGGAGATCAAAAGTAAGGCCCCTGGGGTTGCTGTCCATGCCTATAATGCCCACAGCTCAGTAAGTTTTGACAGTTATAGACTCTTGGGTAGTGATCAGTTCAGTAAGATAGAGATCGTGTCCATCACCCCACATCATTCCTTTGTGCCATTTTTCAGTCAGTCTCACCCCATAAAGACAACCCTTATCATTTTCTATCACTATAGATTCATCCTGTGTGTCCTAGAATTTAGCATATGAATGTTCTCTTTCACTCAGCATGAGGTTCCCCCATTGTTAGTAATCTGTTCTTTATCGTTGAGTAGTATTCACTTATATGGATATACCATAATTTGCTTCTCTTTTCATCTGTTGATGAACAGGTGGGTTGTTTCTCGTTTCCATTATGAAGGAGACTGTTATGAACACCTTTGTGCAAGTCTTTTAGTGGACATACATTTGAACATCCCTTGTATAAATATCTATAAATTTAATTGCTGGGTAACAGGGTAGATGGATGTTTAACTTTGTAAGAAATTGGCAAATTATCTCCATGGTTGCACCATGTAAATCCCTACCAAGCAGTGTGTGGGTGTTCTAGTTGTTATCAGTTGTTTTAATTTTAGTCATTTTAATGGGTACCCAGTAACATTTCATTGTAGTTTAAATTTGCCTCTTCCTGGTGAATAAAGATATTGAATATCTTTCCATGTATTTATTAATTATTCATATATATTCTTTTGTGAGTTCTCTGTTCAGATCTTTTATCCATGTTTTTATTGGGCTGTTTGTCTTCTTACTGTTGAGTTGTAAGAGCTATGGTATTTTCTAGATACAAGTTCTTTATCAGATATATATATATTATAAACATTTTTTCCTAGTATCTGTCTTGCCTTTTTATTTTTTCACAGTATCTTTTGATGAGCAGAAATTTCAAATTTTGATGTAGTGTGTTTTATCAATTTTATCTTTTATAATTAGTGCTTTCCATGTCTTAACAAAAAAAGTCTTTGCCTATCTAAGGTGACTAAGAGATTCTCCTATGCTTTTTAAAGAGTATTTATGTCTGATTTTATATGTCATGTCTATAATCCATCTCAGATAAATACTATACATGGAGTGAGGTAGAGGCAGAGGATCATGCCCCCCCCCATATAGATGTCCAGTTGTTCCAGCACCATTTGTTGAAAAGCTTTTCACTTTATTTATTGAAATAAATTGGCACCTCAGTCAGTTAGAATGTTGTTATATTTAATCTTCACAACCCTGTGATGTATCTTCTCTGTTTTGCAAATAAGGAAACTGAAGCTCAGAAAGACCCCCATGCCACACACCCTCCGAGATGAGGCATGTGAGTCACACCCAGGTCTGCCTGTCTGTAAGGGAACATTTTCAGACCAGGTACAGCCTCCCTCATTCAAAGGCCCAGTCAAAGCCCACTTGACCCAGGAAGGCTTCCCCAACAATTCTAATCTTCCTCTCTCTCACTTTTCTAAACAAAATTTGTTGTTATACTGATGTGCATCCCTTTCCAATTCATACATATATAAATTCCCAAAACCTGTTCTTCTCTGTCCACCAATATTGTTTGGAAGTAAGCAGAAGTCAGGTTTTAAGTTTGATTATGTTTTCTATGTCGTCAAGCACAATGCTGAGTATATAGTAAGTACTCAATAAATACTTGCTCTCAGTGGAAAAATAGTGTTTGGTTGAACAGGGGAACCAGTGTTTCTCATACTTCATTCAAGGCTCTTTGACTGTTATGTTAGGTCTCTAGATCCTGCCTCACTTTCCCCGAGAAACAAACAAGAATTTTAGTGGTAAAATTCTGCTATGTAGAACTTGAAATTAAAGAAATGAACAATGGACAATTAAGTAAAGGGAGAGTTCAAAAGTAATAGTTAAATCCCTTTCAAAACTAGTTAAGTCTCCAGAAGCTGTAGGTTTATCATAAATATAAAATGTGTATGTGCTACTAGGCACAGAGAAATTACAACAGCTAAGACTAAATCAAGTGTCAGACAGGGAGGCCCCAAGGAGACCCAAAGAAGTCATTCTGAAAAAGTATGAAGGCCAATCCCACCGGAAGATAGAAGGTAACTGATTTGAGCTGCAGGCCACAGAGGACCACACCGGAAGCCCAAAGGGCACCGAGAAATGCAACGAAGAAGCAGCACCCTTGTAGGCAGAGGTGTCTGGAAGTCAGAGGGGCCACATCCCTGGGCCCACCCAGAGGGTGATGCAGTTACCCAGAAATTCAATTATTTCTTCAAAACGGCCTGTTCTTTACAGAAAGCTGATGAAATGGTTTCTATCCTAAGGACACTTTCAGCCAGAGGTCACAGAGGGTCATGACAGAGCTTCAAGTCTCCAGGGAGGAGATAAGGCAGTCGCTAGAGAAACACAGAGGTGATAAGTCATGAGGACAGAAGGGCAGGGTCTGAAAATGCAGAAGAAATTAAAAATTGAAATGGTAGCACTCCTGGTGAAGATAAGAAACCTAGCTCGTAGAAGAAGAACCACCCCCGAATCAGGGGCCAGGGAGGAGTTCAGCTTCACAACCACCTTCGTGGGCCATATCCCATATCAGGACCCTGACACCTGTCTTCACAAGCAAGGGCACTCTGGGAAATGGGGGACAAAGAATTCAAGCTTTTTAGAAAAAGGACTGCCTGTTGTTTTCTTCACCTAAATTATCAGAATACACTTCAGCTCTACCTTCAGACAGAACCTCACCAGTCAAGACAAGTCTCACCGTTTCAGTTACTCAGGAGAAAGTTAGATTGTGGAAGCAAACCAGTTTATAAACACTGTTTTTAAACTCCTTGGATCTTTGTAAACTTTTAGAATTCTCTGAAGAAAATAACAGCAACAGCAAGTTCTCTCATCAGATACAAGGCAATTTGCTTAAAATACATAAACATACATGGGAACTCAATTACCCACACAAATGAAAGGAAGCACAGATAATTCCCCAACAGCCATTAAGCCAAGTGGCAGCAATGGCCACTGTTTAGTAAGGGCTTACAATAGTTTTGCAGGCTCTCTGTACCTCACACACATAAATGTAACCCTCAAGAAAATTCTGTGATAATAACAACATTGGTGACTTATGCAAATTATTTTGTTTAATTTCAGATCAAACCTTGGAAGAGAGGCACTACCACTTTCCCATTTTACAGATAAGAAAAGTTATTTTGAGATACTAAATAACTTTCCATGGTCATATAGCTATTGAGTGTGGACCAGAGAATTAATCTAAGTGTCTGATCCCATTGCTTATGCTTAACCTGCTAGACCCTCCCCACATTTTACAGATGAGGAAACTGAGCCCTAGAGGAGCCAGCTAAACTCAAAGAGCACACGGCTGGTGAGTGGCCACATCAGGATTTTAACTCCAGTCGCTCCAATTCCAAACTTCCTGGTTCTTAAGCTTGGTATTGCATTAAATTGACTTTCATACCCAACTTAACTTTAATTTGATTTTATTTGAGGACTTCACAAAATAGAAAGTTGGAAAAATCCCAGGGCTTCAAAACAACACCCAAGCCCCACAGTTAAGGGCTGCTCAAAAGAAGCTTCCTAGGACATCGGAGGGGCCGGCCCTGACCTGCGCGGCCCGCTGCCCTGGAGGGTGGCCCGGAGCCCTGCTGGACAACAGCAAGGCCAGCTGTGTGTCATCACCTTACTCATATCTGCTGGCAGTGAAGGGGAACGACTTAAGATTTAAAGTGAAGATATGTAGGGAATGTGGGGAGAAAAGTCTATTTTTTAGTTTTTATTGATAAACTAATGTAGAGCTCACAATAGATGAAAGGAAGATGAATCCATCACAGAGAATAGTGACTATCTGCTGTTTGCCATTTACCACCCTCTCTCTGTTGGTGGGTTTCTGTTCAAGGTGCTCTGCCTTCTTCCAATCCAGGGGTGGGTATGTGACCCAGGCTACGCCAATGGAAGGCTCCCAGAAACTGAGTCTTAAGTGAGGAGATACAAAGAGAAGTTTCTGGAATTGATTCATTCTGGTGGCCTTGGCTTGGGCACCATGACGATTGGTCCCTGCTACCAAGTTTCCCAGAGCTACTACAGTCCCTGTTTTTCTGGAACAGTGACCAGTGGTTTTCTCCTCAGTTCTGTGAGCTACCTCATGTCCTCCAGCACATTCCTTTTCTGCTTAAATTAGCTAGGGTTGTTTCCTATGGCCTATAACCAAAAAAAAATCCCAACTGAATCTCCAGTATCAAGCGATACAAGGGGAGGTATCACTTGACATGGGTGAACCTCAGGCTCAGAATCTACCACAGGGATCAAGAGATGACTGCCTAACAAAGAAGAGGAGTGTGTACATGCATGGGGGCTGTTTCAAAAGACAAGATGAGAGCATAGGATTCCATTCTGTCGGGTTTCTGCATAGATTCACACCCCTGAAGTTCTCTGTCCCTTGCATGATTCACAACTTTCAAGGCTACTTATTTAAATCCAGAGATTGGTTGTCCTGTGAGAAGTAGCTCAGCTGTCTAGAGTGTGATGCTAATGCAGGCAGCACTTCTGAATTGACATTTGTGTGTTAGTTACCTTAGTTCTGAGTCACAAAAAACGGCACTTGAAACCTGATCCAAGCTCTTTTGACATGTCATAGGGATGGAATAACGAAGCTGATGGACAACACTAATCATTGTCACAAATTCAGGTTCAACTCATATTTCTTAAGACCCTGCTCCATGCCAGGTAGTGCATTAGGCACTTCACATGCATTATCTCATTGTCTGTCAAGCACTTGTGACAAATGAATCCAAGCATATTACAAATGAGCAACATAACCACACTGAAGAAGGTGAGGAAGGGAGAACTGAGCTAAGTAATTTTGGAAAACAGCAGCTAGATGGCTAAAGACAAAAAAGTACCTAAACATTATACTGTAGTAAATTATTTTCTCACAGGTGTAGTGTGCTAGAAATTCTGAGATAGATAGATATATATATACTAGATCATGAGAACCTAGTTTCTTACAGCTGCAGAAAGAAGAAGTTACAAATAAAGCAACAGGGAGACTAAAATAAATCCCGTGGTGCTTGATGGGAATGAGACATGACATTATGAACTTCTGGTTATTTTCATATGTGTATGGTAAAAATACATATCAGGAAAATTACCACTTTAACCCTTGTTAAGTGTATAGTTCAGCGAGTGGTACTAAGAACACTCATATTATGGTGCAGTCATCAGCACCATCCATCTCTAGACCTTTTCATCATCCCAAACTGAAACTCTCTACCTCTACTCCCCATTGTCCCAGTGTTCTTTTCTTCTAATGGCTTTGGCTTTGGTGTCAAGTGTTATGGCTAATTTTAACATATAAACAGCTAGATAAATACACATAGATAAACAGAAAGATATAAAAATATGTGGTTGTACAAATTAGCACACAGAATAAATACAGCTAGATAAATAGAAAGAAATACAGAAATGCGTGCATGCATAAATTAGTATACATACGTGTGTGTCCCTTCTCAGTCTGTCACCTGAGAGGCTCTAGAAGGTAGCAATGAGCACACCTAGTGCCCTGACCTTGGTTTCTAATACCATGCTCCAATAAAAGTAACTAGTGCTCCTTGGAAAAGTGTTGATTCCAGAGCTGCAGCAGGAAAACACAACAAATTTGGAGCATCACACAGTGGCAGAAAGTAAAAAGTGATTTAAAGAAGAAGAGGAAGAGGAAGAAGGAGGAAGGAGGAGGGGGAGGGGAATAGGGCATGTTAAAAGGTACAAAGACCAAGCTAAAAGAACTCCCAATGACTAAAGCTGGAATAATTTGAGCAATAAAATAAACAGTAAAAGCATTGAATTATAAGATAAATATCCCTGAGCCCATAGTAAGATGAAATGATTGAGTGAATGAGTGAATACTAGATGGGAGAGAAGGGGTAACACTTCCCTAAAGAAGAACTCCAATTAGTAAATATGGAAGGGACAAAAGAAGCAGAAACTCGTGATTAGAACACAGTCATATCTGTCGGAGGCACACTCCACTGGAAGATGCTAAAATCAGTGAGTGAAGAGTAAAGGGAAAACAGGATATTTCCATAATCTCAAGCTATCTTCCCCAAAATAAATACTTATTAATTTCAAAAGTAAAAATGGTCATTTCAGAGCAAAGAAAGCATCTTAGCCAAGGCTAACATCACAAGTGATATTATTACGACATCGTGTACCCCAGATACAAGCCACTGGGACGGGCACATCACCTTCATGGTATTCTTTCCCGAAATTCATCACTCCAGTCTAATCATGAGAAAATATCAGACAAACCCAGACTGAGGACATTCTACAAAATACCTGATCGGTATTCCTCAGAACTGCCCAAGTCATGAGGAACAAGAAGAGACTAAAGAACTGCCGCAGATCAGAGGACACCCAGGACGCATCGTGCCTCAGTGCCGTCAAGCAAGCTGGGCTGGCCTCTAGAAGAGAAAAAGACATGGCTGCCACAACTGGGAAAATTCTAATACTGTCTGCATTTTAGTACAGAGTATTGTGCCAATGTTAAATCCTCAGTTTTTATCATTATACTATATTGATGTAAGATTTTAAGATTAAAGAAAGCTTAGTAAAGGGTATATGGAAACTGTACTATGTTGACAATTTTCCTGTAAGTCTAAAATTATCTCAAAATATACAGTTTTCTAAATATCTGAAAGAAAAAGAAGCACACAGATTTTGAGAGCCCTGAGACATTATTTTTCTAAGCAAAGAAGGCATGTTTTCATTCTTCCTGAATTAATTACTCATAGTAGGAGCTGGCCATCTCTGTCACCCCAGGGATATACAGGCCTGCAAGGTGATTGGTGAGGCAATAGATTTAGGAAGCATCATGGTGCTGGGGTAGATCTGAATTTGAAGTTCGGGAATCTGTCAGGGAAAGTTATTGCATGTCTCTGAAATGTGGAAATATCTTTCCAGGCTCATCGTGAATATCAAATGGGGTCATGCTTAACAAAGCACTTTATTCAAAGTAAGCATTCAATAAATATACTTCTCCTTTTTCTTTTCTCTTGTTTTAAACATTTTAGAATACAAAAGGAAAACAAGATGTGGCACCATTTACATCAGGGACTTATCTAGATGAAGAGGAGGCGGACACATATACACTTGTAAGCAGCAGCTTTACACTCTGATATAATCACATGCCGAGTGCATTTGGAGAGTGGAACAGTGTGTGCCAGAGCACAGCCCACAGACAAGGGGTGAACACACACATGGGAGAGCTGACACCGGCACCGGGGCAGTCTTCCAGAGCGGCAGGACTGTGCTGAGCGTGGCATGCACAGATAAGGAAAGGACGGGCTGGGGGTGCAACCAAGCCTGACAGGAAGAAGCAAAGGCCTGAGGACAGGAGGATGCTTTATCCACTTTGCAGATAAAAGCAGACTGGTTTGGAGAACGGGATGAACATAAGGAAACAGTAGAACCATACTGACTAACTGGGTATGGAGCCCAGTTTCAGAGAGCCTGAAAGGCAGACTGAGTCTTTCAGGATGTCAGAGGAACAGAAGTGGTGGCTGATCATTAAATAGAGTGGAACTCAAGGAAAGCATCTAGTGTTTTAGTCTAGGCTGTATTTGGTAGCCACAGAAGTGTTTTAAGCAGAGGAGTTATGTCATCATAGCATGGTATATCAGGCAGTGTTCTGTTACAGAAGATAAAACCACCTTAACAATTTTAAGTGGAAAAGGAATTAAGTGCCTATAAAATCAATGAAGGGCTGTAGAATTTAGCTCCAGGCTGAAATTTAGCTTTAGTAGATGGACTGAAAATTCATGAAGCCTTTTTTGGAAACTGTGGCATGGCACCTGTCAAAACTACAAATGAATGTGATATTTGATCCTGGAAGTCCATTCTAAAAAAAAAAATCTGAATTCTAGAAAAATCTATTTTAGAAAAATATTTACATACAAACACAAAGGCAAATATACATGGTTTATACAACTGAAAAATTAGAAACTCCTAAATGGGGAAAGTTAAATAAAGGTCTGACACAGAATATTACATACTCATTAAAAAATATATTGAGTCTTTATGGAAAGATCCCCCAGACAAACTGTTAAGTGAAAAAAACAAGTCACGAAGAAAAACCTATAGAATGTCCCAATGATGTGTTTTGAAAGTGTATGAATGGAACAAATGCAAAGCAGGGCTCATGGTGCTTGCCACCTGAGGTAGGATGCAGAGCGATGGGGGCATGTGGCTGAGGGGCTGTCGTGTTTTCCTCTGAACATCCCTGCATTGTTTGAACATTTTACGAGAAGCACACATTCATATATTACTTGTACAGTGAAAACATCAGTAATCTGAACATCCCTAAAATGCAATAAAGTAAACAAGTCTGGACTTCACTCAGATCATGATAGAGGTAGGTAAGTAATATCATATCCCTCTCACATTAGAAATGAGCTGGTTCCATCTCGGTAAAAATGATTATTGGAACTATGGAGTGCCATGCCAGTTTCTCCTGATTTTGCTCTAGTGGGTTGTGTGGTGAGGGGAGAAGTAGGAGATTTAATTTTTCCTGTGAGCCATTTAGAATTGTAGGTTGTACCAAAAGGGATGTTTTGGAATGATGGGGGCCCTCTCAGCATCAACTGGCAGACTGAAGATCTAGGCTTGGAAAACAGACAGAAAAGGGGAAGCCGGGCTTCCCAGGGACACAGACAAGCTCCCATACAAGCATGCGGTATTGGATGTCCTGGCAGGGCCAGTGCCACCCAGCTCTGCCTGCCACAGTTAACTCCCATGACTCTGAATCTTGGCCCAACACCTGGAAATTTTCAAATGTCCGTTGAAATGTCTTCTTTTCCAAACAAGGAAGAAGTAAGCAATAAAGAGTGTCTATCCCTCTCCTTGGTTTTATCGAGGGCATCTGGATCCTGATCTTTTCCAAGACCCCACAGTGAGAGATTTGTCTCAAATTAGAAGGGTGCTCTGATGCTGAGACGCCAGCTATAATGGCTGTCAGCTACACTTGTGTGGACTGAAGATTTTGCCTGATTATTAAACAGATGCCCCCCTGACCATTCATGTGTCTAGGTCTACCAAATTCATCTCCTTCTGATCTCTGAGCACTTGAAGTTGGCCTAGCACTACACAGACCACGTGTGGGATGAAGGCTGCAGGGCAAGGCGTCGCTCGTCTGAAGAGGTCATCCGTAGCAGCGTCCCTGGCACCAGCACTGACTGAGCTGAGGAGCAGAGGAAGTGACTCAGCAGAAGCCATGTACCCATTCCAGGTGCCCCATTGCATCAGGAAGTGAAGCAGGTGATTGGGAAAAGTCCAGGCTGCCTGGATGAGAGGGCTGGGAGATTGGGAGGTGGGGTGTCCTCTGCCTTCAGCAGGCTAAGAAGTTACATTCCAGAAAGAAGTTATTCCACCTAGACTAGGAGACAAAAAAGCAAAGTCAATTGAGGTTCATAAAACTTATGAAGCATATACTTAAAAGGACCTCAGCAACTCACTCCTCAGCCTTATGCCATAAATAACACAAGGACAAAGGGATAAGGGAAAATGAACTTGGAGAAGTTTGCACAATGAGGAGTTGAGATGAAGAGTGCCCTGCAGCAGGCAGCAGCTCAGAGCACACGGAGAGCAAAGTGTCTTTGGAGAGGCCCACTTCATTTCCACCTTTTTTACCATGTTTGGCATTGGCAGATATGTGGTATTGGCACTTGTTGATTTAGGATGTGAGTCTATGGTTTGGGGAAAAGGAAAAACTTAGAGAACGGTTATTTCACAAGTGTAAGGGCAGTTCATAAGTACCAAATCACTTCTCCAACAGACCCCAGGCTCCCTCCACATGACCCTCATCACTATGGGAATAGAAATACATGAATTTCTTTACCCTGGGAAGTCTCTGGGCAGATGTGGACACAAGCAAAGAGGGGTCTGAAGGCTTAGTCACATCTTGGCCACCACAATACCCTTCACTAAGGGCTGAAGGAATGTGCATATACTGTTTCCAGCACTCTCCTTCTTACCAAGCCACATGGCAGGGAGGTTCAAGTGCACCAGACTCAGAGCTGTGACTGTGCACCAGGAGCTCCCTGCCTCAAACTGCATTCCTCCTTATCCAGTAGACCAGCAGCTAACACAAGGGTGTTCCAGTGAGAAAATACAATGACATGTGAATGCATGGGTTGTTGCATTTTTTTTTTCTCTAAAGAGCCAAGACAAGCAGATAGGACTATGGCTGGTCTCTCTTCGGCCAGTCTAATGGCTTTAGGTCAAATCACTTCTGGGCAAAATGAAGGAGCAAGAACTGCCTCTGAAGATCCAAAAGCAGAAAGGGCAGCATTTGTGTGGCAAACACAGCCAAGAAGCTGGGACAAGAAATCAGGCTCAATAGGAGCCAAATCTGGAAGTGCAAGTGGCCTGGCAGCATCTTTGCAAAGGATTGCTTCAATTTAAATGTTTTAAAGGAACAAAAGACATAGGAGGCCGTATGCCATAATTTAAGACAAAGCAGTAGCTAGAAAGGCCAATTCTCCTACAGAGAACTAGACTATATATTGTTTTCATTATCCACCCATATGCACTCTGTTTTTACATGAAATCTATTGCCCATTTCCAAAAGGAAAAATGTATTTATGTCTGCTAACCCATTGTTAAGGAACTATTTATACCAGTTAGAAATGTGTACAGCTACAAACAACAGAAAACCTGGCTATCAGGGATTTAAATAGATAAGGAGCTGTTGGTCTCATGCAAGAAGCAGTCTGGGGTCAGCAGTTTAGCTCAGAAACTTAGCACTGGTGTCGGGAAGCGGGGCTCTCCTCTCCTTTCAGTTCCATAAGCCTTCTGTTTTAGGCTTCCGTCCTCAGGCTTGTTTCCTTATGATTCCAAAATAGCTGCAGCACCTTCAGTCATCACGTCTATATCCAGGCAGGAAGAACAGCAAGAAACAGAAAGAGAAAGAATTTGTATCCAGAAGGCAAATGCTTTCCCAAAAATCCCCTTGATGCATTCTACACAGTGCCCAGAATGGTGTCACAGGGGCCCTCCTAGCTGCAAGGGGCCTCTGAAAGGCGTGCATTTTTAGCTGGACATGTTGCCAACTCCTAACAAAATCCCCATTCTACTAAAAGTGAGACTGTATGCTGGATAGGCATCTGGCAGGGCCATCATGAGAGTTGGGCTAACTGTACCATGTGGGACCATAAGCCCAGCCCAGACAATTAGCGAAGTCTGTCCTTCACCACCAGTGCTGCAATCTGCTCAGCTCAGATGGCTGTGAAGAGAACACTGGCATTTCATATTCATGTACAAATGTACAATGCTGATAAGCCTATATCACTAGCTCAGTTTTTCATATCTATAAAACTGGGTCTAAGCAGAGTTGGAGTTATCTGGTGGAGAGAAGGGTCAAATAGCCCTCCTAAAAGTGTGGAAATGCATCTGATTTTGTTTTCTCCTCAGCTGCATGGAGTCTGCCATTTGTGATTATTTGTTCCCGTAATTACCCAATTTCCAATTCCATTAAGAGCCTCAACATTGCTTAAGGAAAGTATGCATTAATCATGTGAACCTTCCAGTCACATTGTCAGGATTCCTGAATCCCTTCCCTGTTTCTGCAGCCAGCCCCGAAGTGTTTCCAGGCAGAGGTGGAGGGAAGAGACGAAAGTGAGCAAAAGAGGGTGGAAGAGGTAGAAGAGAGTAAAGAGGGGATAGATGGCGATAGAAGAAGACTTGACTTTGGGTGATGAACACACAATACAATATACAGATGATGTGTTGTAAAACTGTACACCTGAAACCTATATAATTTTATCAACCAATATCATCCCAATAAATTCAACAAAATTTTTTAAATATTTTATTGATTATGCTATTACAACTGTCCCATTACCCACCTTCATCCCCCTCCACCCTGCACACTCTCCCCCACCCACATTCCCCACCCCCGGTCTAGTTCATGTCCATGTGTCATAAGTTCTTTAGCTTCTGCATTTCCCATACTATTCTTGCCCTCCCCCTGTCTATTTTCTATCTACCTCCATTGCTACATATTCTCTGCACCTTTTTCCCCCTCTCTCCTCCTCCCATTCCTCTGTTACTAACCCTCCATGTGATCTCCATTTTTTTGGTTCTGTTCCTATTCTAGTTGTTTGCTTAGTTTTTTTGTTTTTGTTTTAGGTGCAGTTGTTAATAACTGTGAGTTTGCTGTCACTTTACTATACATGTTTTTTATCTTCTTTTTCGTAGATAAGTCCCTTTAACATTTCATATAATAAGGGCTTGGTGATGATGAACTCCTTTAACTTGACCTTATCTAAGAAGCACTTTATCTGCCCTTCCATTCTAAATGAAAGCTTTGCTGGATAGAGAAATCTTGGATGTAGGTCCTTGCCTTTCATGACTTGGAATACTTCCTTCCAGGCCCTTCTTGCCTGCAAGGTCTCTTTTGAGAAATCAGCTGACATTCTGATGGGAACTCCTCTGTAGGTTACTGTCTCCTTATCTCTTGCTGCTTCTAGGATTCTCTCCTTCATTTTTACCTTAGCTAATGTAATTATGATGTGCCTTGATGTGTTCCTCCATGGGTCCAACTTCTTTGGGACTCTCTGAGCTTCCTGGACTTCCAGGAAGTCTATTTCCTTTGCCAGACTGGGGAAGTTCTCCTTTATTATTTGTTCAAATAAGTTTTCCACTTGTTGCTCTTCCTCTTCCCTTCTGGCACACCTATAATTCAGATGTTGGAACGTTTAAAGATGTTCTGGAGGTTCCTAAGCCTCTCTTCATTTTTTTGAATTCTTATTTCTTCATTCTTTTTTATGTGGTTGTTTCTTTCTTCCTTCTGGTCCACTCCATTGATGTGAGACCCACCTTTCTTTCCATCACTATTGGTTCCCTGTGTATTTTTCTTCATTTCACTTATCGTAGCCTTTATTTTTTCATCTAATTTGTGACCAAAATCAACCAATTCTGTGAGCATCCTGATCACCAGTGTTTTGAACAGTGCATGTGATAGGTTGGCTATCTCTCAGTCACTTAAAAGGATGGGTTCTGGAGCTTTCATTTATTCTTCTCTTTGAACCACCTCTCTCTCTTTTTTGGTGGGAGGATCTGGTCACACCTGTTACATGTGAGGGGTGGAGCCTTAGGTGTTCACCAGGGTGGGGCAACCCAGTCACTGGTTTGTGATGCTGTATGTGGGGGCAGGGTTCAAGAGGGAACAATGGTGCCTGCTCCTCTCTCTGCTGATTTCAGTCCCTTCCACTGCCTCCCCCAAGCAAAGTGGATCTTTCTGGAGCTGATTCCTGTGTGGGTCTTTCCAACGACCTCTCCTGTGAGGCTGGGAGTCTCTCCCTGCGCCTCAACCCCCACAGGTGTTTTCAATCAGTGCCCCAAGGCTCTATTTCCCAGCGCTGGGATCCTAGGTTGGACTCAGTGCCTTGCTTCACAATCGCTGCCTCGCTGGGTCTGCCAGTTGCCACCCCTCAGCCAGGGTTTGCCAGCCAACGGTTGCACACACAGGGTCTGCCCGCTGTGGTTGTATGTACCTGGTCCCAATGCTTTTTGTGCCATGCGACCCTTCTCTGCCCGGCTGCCCAACTCCGTCTCTCCTACTGGTCTATTTTAACTCCTTGATTGTCCGACTTCCATACAGTTCAATTTTTTGTCAGTTCTGGTTGTTATTTTGTTTCTATATTTTTGTTGTCCCTAGCTTGGTTGTGTGAGAAGGCACAATGTGTCTACCTATGCCTCCATCTTGGCCAGAAGTTCCAACAAAATTTTTTTTAAAAGAAAGTGACAGGAGAAGGTGAGCGGAGGGGAACAAAGAGAAAGGAAGCTGCTCTGGTCCGTGGTGTGACACTGAAGCAGGTCCTAGGTCCCAGCTCCCGCAGGCAGAGCTCTCTTGGGAGATACTCTTGGACTTCCAGAGTGACACTGGGTGGGGAGGGCTGAGAGGGCTGGAAGAATTGAAGGCTGTGGAACGCCTCCAAGAACCAGAGTCCTCTTCGTCACAGTTTCGCGCTGGGGTATCCCTTCCTTGGCCTGTGCCTGCAGAAGACAATGAGTGCTCCCCTGGGAGGACATGGCTGGTCTTTGTTCTGTAGCTGCTCCCAGAGACCTCCCTGTTCCACGCACCACCACTCTGTGTGCATGGCCCCTCTGACAGCTGCTGCTGGCGCTCAGGGGCTGTGTCACACACAGCATAATATCTAAGACAGTTCCCGACCACAGATATACATCAGAGGTCTGAAACCCTCTCAAAACGTAGTCTTTTCTCTACCTCCAACACATGATCACCCTGCATTCATCAATTTTCATGTCAAATGTCACTTTCCCAGAGGCCTTCCTGGGCCACCTTCCCTAACACATTTGATGTTTCCCTGCTCTCTTTCATTTTTCTTCGTGATGCTTCTAGTACACATGTATTGCTTACATGTCTACAGTCTCTGTGAGGACAAGTATTTCTGCTGGTACTTTCTCCTATGTCAAAGCATGTCTGGCATATAGAAGATGCTCAGTAAATGTCGATCCAATAATTTTTAAGCAGACATTTATTGAATATTATAAGGTAATATTCTAAATGACTTAAACTTAATTCACTTAAACTTTACAGCAGCCCTATGAGGTAAATGCTGTCATCCCATTTTTCAGATGAGGGAAACTGAGGCTCAGAGAGGTTAAGGTCGCACAGTAAATGGCAGAATGGAGCTCAAAGCCAGACAGTGGCTCCAGACCCATGTTGGCCACTGCTCTCTCTGCCTCCACATTGTAGAAGGGGCCACAACACAGCGGGCGGGTTGCAGCAGTGCCTGTCTACTGTTCCCCGCACACTAGCCCTGCAGACCTCATTCATTTCTGTGGTTCTCCTTACTTCTTTATCTCTTCCTCCCTTCTCAAACCTCATTTCCCCACTACTTAAAGTGACCCCAGGTCTCCATTAAGACTTCAATAATTGGGCACAAAATATATACTAATAAACATTTATTAAAACTGTACTAAAGTCCTTAAATGTTTGAAAGAGTCACAGTTTGTTGGAAATAACATATATTTTTAATCCACTGTGAAAATGGTTATCCTTTCTGCTCAAAGAATTTCAGTAATAGCAGATACAACTCAATGAGCATCTGATTCATGCCAGCATTGTGCTGAAATGTTTTCATACATTCGCTCTGATTCTTTAACAATCCTATGAAGAAGGCAGCACTTTTCCATTTTTGAGTTGAACAACAGAGGCTTTAAGAGTTCCAATAAATTGCCTATGGTGTGTCTGTCATAAGGAGCAAGGGAAGGATCAGTACTCCCATTCACCAGATTTTACCATTTTTGAATGATTTCAGTATCTACCTACAAGGTCCACACAAGGGAAATTTACAAAGCAGTAAACACTCAACCGTGGTCTAAAAGGATATAATCATCCATAAGGCATCATATGATCCCTAAGAGAGTTTAACAAACAGACCTTTTCCAGCCCAATGAGAAAAGGTGCTGTACTTCTCCCAATAACTGTGCCAAGAAGAAACCATTTCTGAAATTGCCAGCACCAGTTCACAAATCCCAGGAGGAAAGGAGGAGCATCACATAATCTTATCATGTATACCCAACTTCTCCCAGAGAGAAAACCAACCTTATTCAGAGACTCCTTTCTGCAAAGGTTTTTTAGCTCTACTCCAAAAATTAAACCCACCCGCAAAGGATAAAGACTGGCCCATCACTGGAGATGTGGTTGTAATTATCTCCATTTTACCAAGGAGGAAATGAAGACTCAGAGTTTCAGTAAAGTGCCTGAGGTCATTTATTTTGTCCTCAGTGAAGCCCAGGCTTCATCTTATGATACTCAACCCTGTGCTTTGCCTCCACTTCCGAAAGGAGCTTCATTGTCAAGGACGGCGTATAGAGGCCAAAGAGGAGCAAGAGAGAATGTCCTGGGCATGGGCTTTTTCCAATTTCAGAATAAGTCTATCCCAGCTCAGGTTTTGACTCTGTATGCTACACTTATTTGTGTTAAAAAACCACTGATTTACTTCATACTCACAGCTCATGAGATTTCATTATGTGAAGCCTTGGTGGATCTTATCCTCAGAGAGAAAACATCATCAGGCTTTCTCTGTAGAACCTAGCTGGCTGGACACAAGGGCTTACAGATATCCAGAAATTCTGTTCATTTCTTCGGTCAGGCAAATGGTGGGACTGAAGGACCATCTGGACCCCTTAGATGACAGGCCGACCGCCATGATAGCTTAGAGCCTGCCTGGGCTCCAGAGTCAGACCACGCTTAGCTCAACTTTTATCTCTATCACCCACCAGGTGAAAACCTCAGTTCCTCCCACCAGTAAAACAGGGTTACCTGGCCTATTCCTTAGGGGTGGGCATGAGGGCTGGATGAGCTCACGGAGACAAAGCTTTGAGCACAACGCTGGCACTGAACAAATCAGCTGCCATTTCTCTCTCTTCCAGCTGGAAGTACATGGTCCCAGAGGAGCCACTTCTGCCTAGCTGTGGGGAGTTCACCAGGCAGAGGAGGCAAAAACAGCTCTTTCTTCAAAGGTCAGCAAGACATTGCCTGAAGGGACTGTGACATCAGATGGAAGCACACTGGCTCCCTGAATAACTCACACGGCTGGTGGGCTGGTGGGCGGCTGGTGAGCAGGGAGCTTCCCTGACTCCTGCCAGGCGCTGTGGGCAGTGTTTGCTGGGGAGCACCATCCCACACGTGGAGAAAAGGCAGGGGAGAGGAAGCCCCCGGAGCAGCTTGTTTGCAGAGCAGCCATCCAGAATCTAGCACACTTGTTCAATGAAAATGCACAAAAATACTGCTTTTCTTTGTTTATGCCACTTCTAGCATGAAAACGTTGTCTAAGAGACACAGCGACATAACTGTGGTCACCCTCTGTGCACATAACTGGCTTCTTTCACAAAATATAATTATTCCCTCCCACCTTGCTTTTAGCCAAAGATTAACTTGTAGCAATTTGAAAGGTCAAAGCTGAGATCAAACTGCCTGCGTTTTAATCTCCCAAAAATGTAAATTGGACCAAAACTTCAAAAATAACCAGCCCTGCGGGTCAACTGCATGTTCATGCAAAGTTCCCCAGGACATACGAACTGGTGTTTGCATAACCAGCTTTGCCTCTGGGCAGCAGCTGTCACCTCTGATGAGTATCTGCCATAGTGCAGTAGTGCTGATGCTGTGCTGAGAAGGGACAAGCAAACTGGACAGAAATACTGTGGATGCAAAAGATTGCATGGTTGAAGGGAAGGTTGTCTCCAGCATGGGGGCCACCATGATTTATTCAGCCAAATGTTTAAAATAAATGGCTTAGCATGTTTTTCCTGACTGCTCTTATTTTTGCTGACAGAAATTGTATCTGCTAATTCCATTTCTGGGTACAGGGGGCTGGATTTGGGGATATAAATTCCACCAAGGGGCATCAGAACCCACCCTGGAAATGGGCTCTGCTTTGCACAGAAACAGAATGCATTTCTTTCCACACGGTTGTTATTCAGCAAGAAATAATGAAGGAAAACAGGGCTGAATTGTGCTGTGCAATCCTTAATGGCATTTTAATAGTTTAAATTAGGAGCAAAAGGCTTCTCAGCATGCAGTTTTGCATAAACATTGCCCTTTTGTGATATTAATTGGGGTGAGGAGAGACAAACTAGGAGAGATATTAGGCAGCAGGCCTCAGACCTGGCTCACCTGGTGAGGTGGCCAGTGGCACAGACCCTTCCAGGCCCCTCAGAAGCTGCAGCCAGACCCAGATGGTCAGAGTAAAGCAAATCTCTGCACCCCACACTAGGAAATAACTTCCAGTGCGAAGCACACTCCACACACAGATGACAGCTTACTGGCCTGCACACTGTAAATGATTAAGTCGTTTAATGTTCAGCAAGGGAAGGAGGTTTGAAAACAAGAGGCAGATGACTCTTCACTTGCCACCAAAATTCATCTTTACTACTCTCTACAAAGAAGGTGATGATAACAATGAAATTCCAAAAGACAGCTACAGGCACATGTGGATTTACAATTTGGTGACATCCCTGAGACCACAGCACACCAGTGAATGAGGCACAAAGTCTTGTTTCTTCCTGGTAAAGTTCATAGCTCTATGTACAGTTGACCCTGAGAAGAATGTATCTGCCAAAAAGGACTCCTGTGGTTAATTGGGCTCAAATTCATAACCAGAGCATAGCAGTTGTTTTTCACAAAGACCCCATATGCACACTATGTTTCAAGGAAAAACCATAGACTGACTGGGCTGCCAAGCCTCCTGCATTGTGCTCCTGCCATCTGTGTAAACCCTTATAAGAGAGCTCCTGGGATCAAAATTTGACCAATGGGACTGAGACTTTCCCCATCCAATTGGAGCTGCACAGCTATATCCGCATTTGCATCTTCACTGACGCATCAGAGCAGCTTCATTTTGACCCATCAGGATGGTGTTATTTGGACCAATCAAACAGTGAGGATTGAGTCCTTATTTGCACAGAGATAGGCCAACCAGTGAGTGGGCACAGACACTCTTGTCTATATAAATCAGCCTCACCTCTGCCTCAGCAGAGCTCACTTTCTCTTTCCATCAGAGATTGTGTTTCCCTAGCTGAAAAGCAATTCCACAGATAAAACACCAAGGCCTCCTTTCCCTCCTTGCCCAAGTGACCTCACAGCTGTTCTGTTTCACTTTTGAGCTGTTTGCACTGAACAAAGTCTCTTCTCCTCGCCTGTACCCCAAATTGTGGACTCCTGTTGGTGTCGTATTAATGGCAATGGCATTTTGTCAACATCACAAATTGACACAGGCATTGCAGAGTTGTGACAGATTTCATCATTCCCACTCTAAATCCTGAGGACACACTTGTGACCCAAGCAGAAAAGGTCCCCATTCTCAAGGGGCTCCCATGGAGCTCCCAGATGGCAAGTAAACAAATCAACCAACAAAATAATACCAGATAATGACAAGTGCTGTGCAGAAATAAAGCAGGGGAATGGAAAAGATAGTGCCTGTGGGGTCAGGGAAGACTGTCTGAGGAGAGTAGATTTAAGCTGAGATCCAAATGGTAAGAGGGGAAGAGCCATATAAATATCTCAGGAAATAGCACTCAAGGCAGAAAGTACTTCAAATCCAAAGGCCCTGGGTGAGTATATGCCACAATGCCCTTCCTTTCACCACCAAAGAAGGTTTGTGTCAGGTTGAATCTTCTCCCTGCAGCATTTTTTGAACAGATGGCCTAGCTCTATAGGATAGAACATGGGCATGCTTCTAATACAGAAAATGAGCACTTTACTGCAGAAGTAGAAGTGGTGCTAGGAGATCATAAAGGGCACAGAATCCCGAGAGAGTAGGAAAATATAAGTGCTGTCAGAACTGGTTAATAGAGCCACCTCTGAACCCTCTGGGACAATTAACAACAGCAACAACACATGGAATCAGAGTGGGGGGTGGGGAGGGTCCTGAGAAGGTGTTTGATGAACGGCAGATTATTTGTTAGGTTCTTAACAAATGATGAAGGATAACACACTCTGTTGCCAAGTTGACTGACGTGCATTGGTCATGAGTTTCCTTGTGCCCCGCAGCTCTCATGATGGCAACAATACCTGTCCTTAGGGATAATTGACAAAAACTGGAATTAAGAACTAACAGTTGGAGCAGCAGGAACCAACAGGAAGACAAGACTCTTGTGTGCTAGGCTGAGAGAAGTTAGCATTCTCTATATCAGGAGCTCTGGATGAAGAAATGATGCTCCCAAGTGGCTTCAAAGTTGTATTATATTGTGTCTCAAGAGGCTAAGGTAGAAGACTTGAAAGGACCTTATTTTTCAGAATACAAGTATAAGAGAAGAACTCCTCCAAAAAAGCACTCTCTTACTAAAATATTGTTTGAAGCTCAGAGGAAGTATTACAGATATCTATTATAGATGTCCTTTCCAAGCCTGTTGGGGATGTCCTTCACTTTGGAAGGATGGTGCCATTGAGAAATCTGATATACATCCTATTCAGATGTATCTTTTGAATAGCAACTCCTTTTTTTATTGTTGTTCAATTACAGTTGTCCCACATTTTCCTGTTGCTCTCCCTTGCCCCGCCCCTGCCACCCACCCCCTCCCCCCCACCCCCTGCTCCCACAGTCTACCCCCATCCCATTGTTCATGCCCATGGGTCCTCTACACATGTTCCTTCACTTACCTCTCCCACTTCTTTCCCCATTATCCCCCTCTCTCCTCCCCTCTGGTCATTGTCTGTTTGTTTTTTTATTTTCATGTATCTAGCTATATTTTGCCTGTTTGCTTGTTTTGTTGATTAGGTTCCATTTATAGGTGAGATCATATGTTATTTGTCTTTCACCACCTGTATTATTTCACTTAGCATAATGCTCTCCAGTTCTATCCATGCTGTCATGAAGAGTAGGAGTTCCTTCTTTCTTTCTTTTGTGTAGTATTCCATTGTGTAAATGTACAACAGTTTTTTGATCCACTCATTTACTGATGGGCACTTAGACTGTTTCCAGCACTTTGCTATTGTAAATTGTGCTGCTATGAACACTGGAGTGCATAGGTTCTTCTGGATTGGTGTTTCGGGGCTCTTAGGGTATAATCCCAGCAGTGGAATTGCTGGGTCAAAAGGCAGTTTCATTTTTAGTTTTCTGAGGAAATTCCATACTGTTTTCCACAGTGGCTGCACCAGTCTGCATTCCCACCAACAGTGCACTAGGGTTCCCTTTTCTCCACAACCTTGCCAGCACTTGCTGTTTGTTGATTTGTTAATGATGGCCATTCTGATCAGTGTGAGGTGTATTGAGGTCACTGTGGTTTTAATTTGCATTTCTCTGATGGTTAGTGATGCTGAGCATCTTTTCATGTGTCTCTGGGCCCTCTGTATGTCCTCTTTGGAGAAGTGTCCATTGAACAGCAACTACTTTTACAATAGCAACTCAGGTCTGATCATATCAGGAAATGCTCATCTTTTAGGAAACTGGCTCTTGGTAACAACAACCAAAAAAATGCATTTATATTTTAAATAATATATGAAATTCTTCCTCATTTCTCTCTTGAAATCTTGATTTTTCCTTTGGAATCTATCATTTGCTATTGGAAGCATCAAATGCAGTGTAGAAGAGTCTTTGACTCTCTAGATAAGAAAAATTAGGTATTTTGATTTATATGATTGCTCTAACTGCATTATCCATGTAGGGAATTGTTGGTTAAGTCAACATGATTGAACTGTGCTCCAAGGTTTCCTCACTGCAGTCCTCTTTGATCTATAGAGTGAATTTGATAAAGAAACCATAGAAAATGAAATAAAGACATTCTTTACCAAAATAGACCAGATTAGCTTTTGCAATAGGAAATTTGACCTTGGAGTTCATAAATTACCTGTCGACTATGCATATAACTCTCCAATATCCTTCAGTGGAATAGGTGTTCCAGAGTATCAGGTATGCTAAGATTTTATATGATTCAACCATCCTGTCAAATGCATTACAAGCTGGGGAACTGAATTTCTCCTAAAATTTTATCTACACAATAGCACAATTGTTTAAAAAATGAAAAATGTGTCATTTGAATAGTATCTAAAAATGCCAAACAACTAGCCAAGCTAAATTTTGTTCCACTAAATCGATCAGTTGCTTGAGCAAATGGGCTGAGTTAACCAGTTGATAAGAAATTAAAGATAGTCTACAGCAAAACACACAAGGATACCATCAGAGTTACAGTATCCACAATCTGTTCTCTTTTCAGCTGTAGTAGCAATGAAGTCTGGTGCTCAGGGCAAAAAAAAAAATGAATTGTTAGAATTGTAAATATTCCATAAATATTTGTTGAAACATAGTAAATAAAAATAAATAAGGACACTGATATCTCTTTAGCTGTTAGAACAGTAGATTATATCCTGACACCTCACATGCTGCAAAAGTAAAGTGATAATAAAGAAGTAACTAAGCAGGAGAGAATAAAAAGCGGCAGCCCACAACCAAGAACCCTGTATTAAGGCTTACAGTTGTTCTGCTTAATGACCATGTTTGCATCCAGATCTAATTCCTAAACACCACTCTCCAATAAAAAGAATCAGGGGTCCTTGGAGAAACGGCTGATTCCAGGACAGAGAAAAAGAAGTAAAAGATGAGCGTGGACCAAACTATGGTGCCAGAAAGCAGGAAATACTAAAAAAAAAAATGACAGAGATGTATCAAAATGATACAGGATCTAATGAACGAACTGAACTAACAAGAAAAATAGAGACAGACTCATAGATGGACAGCAGGATGACAGCTATTGGGAGGGAGGTTAACAGGTGAAGCGATTGAGCATAAAAGGAAAAGGATTCATAGGCATGGACCACAGTGTGGAGATTGTAGAGGGAGCAGGGTATAAGGAAGTTAAATGGTAATGGAAAAAATACAATAAAATGTTTTTAAAAAGTGACACAGGAACCAATTGGCCAAGTCTGACATAATTTCAGCAATAAAATAATAATAGTAACAGATTATTGCCCATAGAATAAAATGAAAATCCATTAATCCATAATGATATAAATAAATAATTGTATAAACAAATAAGTGAGAAAGACAGGAAGGCTCATTCTTGCCATAGAACTCTACTTAATAAATGCAGAAGGAGTGATGGAGACAGATAACTACCATTTGACAAAACACCATAGTGGTAACTGTTCCAGGCAAGAGTTATCAATAGGTGCTAAAATGAATGGCACAGTATGAGAAACAAGATATTTAAATGGTTTCATTCAGAGTATCTCCCCATAAAGTACTGACCATTACAAAGGTGAAAATAGTAACTTTCAAGTGGAGAAACTCTCCAGACACCACCTTAACCAAGTTATCAAAGTTAGTATCACTAGCTATACATCGAATCATCTTCGTGTGCCTCCTAACCTACCACACAACAAGGACACAATATCGCTTCTGTGGTGTTCTTGTTAAAAACACATAACCTGAACTAGAAAACGTGGAAAAATCCAATTAGGGGACATTCCACAAAATAACTGGCCAGCACTCTTCAAAAATGTCAAACTCATGAAGGACAAACACTAAGGAGCAAGCTGTCACAGATTCAAAGAAACTAGGAGACATAATGACTAAATGCAATATATTATCCCAGACTCATTCTGGATCAGAAAAGCGATACCCAATGGATGGAGAAGTGTGAACGGAGGTCTAGACTATACAACAGTATTGCATTGATATCAATTTTCTGGTTTTTATCATTTTACTGTGGCTCTGTGACATGTTAACATTTGAGGAATCTGACTGGAAGGGATACAAAAATTCTTTGTACTATTCTTACAACATTTTTACATCTGAAACTATTTCATAATCAACCATACAAAATAAAGAAAATATTTAAAGTGGTTCTGCTTGGGTTGTGGTTGGAGTTGGCAAAGCAGCCAGTTTTGTGGAGACCAAACTGTATGGTCTGTCAGAGAGTTAAGAAGTCAGCCCCCAACCGGAGGCAGCAGCAACCCGAAAGTGCGAGCCTTGGGTACAGCCTGAACCCTGCACTGGCCTAGTAACCTGAACCTGAACCTCACCTATTTATACCTGCTGGTGCTTCAGACACCACCCTGCTCCCAACTGTTCTCAAAACAGAGAACAAACTGCTTATTGCAGCTTTGGACAAGTTACTTAACCTCTTCATTCCTCATCTATAAAACAAGGCCATAACTCAATAGCAATGAGTCATAGGGTTTTTGTGAGGATTGCATGAAAAAAACATGAAAAGTACTTGACATGGTGTCTGATACAGAGAAAGCTTTTGACAAAGGTCAGCTTCTCTAACCATCATCTTCTTCATCACTGTCATTATTAGTCTTTTGCTCACAAAGCCCTACAAGGCACCTCACTAGAGCCTTGCTCCGTGGGGATGGGCACCAGCCTGTTACCACCGAAACCCCAGCACTTCACACAGTCCCTCTGCAGAGCAGGTGCTCCATTAGCATGTTATTGAAATGGAAGAAAGGAACATCTGGCCCCAGTTTGCCTCTTGAATTATTTTGGACAAATATATAGCTGCTATCACAGAGACCCAAATTTTACCAGAAGTTTCTTTTTCTTTCACTTAACCATCTGAGCATTGCAGTCCATGGCTATAAAATGCCCCCAGGAACAGGACAAGGATCCTCTCTGGGGCAGGGCCATCCCCAGAAGGTTCCTGACCTCGTACACATTCCAACCCACAGGAAGCAGGAAAGGCAAGGAGGAAGGACCCACTCGTTAAGAGCACTGCCCAGAGGATATACACATCACTTCTCTTTCCTTCCCACGGCCACATCCAGTTGCAAAGGAGGGCTTGGAAATGTAGTCTTTATTCTGGACAGTCATACACCTCGCTAAAATTTGGTGGTTCTAGTACTGTAGATGAAGAGGATAATGCTATTGGAAAGCTCCAAGTGGTCCTCCCAATCTCACCAGCTTCATCACTCACGGTCTATGCACCAGCTCTCCTGTACTTCTCCAGGCCTTTGCACCCACTGCTCCCTCTGCCTGGTGCCCTAATCTGGCCTCAACCCCACCGCCTTGGGGAATTCCTATCTCCTGTCTCAGACCCCTTGAGAAATATCACTTCCTCTTTGAAGCCATCTGTGTACCTCACGCCGCCCAGTAGTGATTAGCTCCTCCCTCCATGCAAGTCCTACTCCTTCCCTGATCATGGCCTACAGTGTCACTTGTCACACTGTATCTGAACTGCTTATTAGTCTGTCTCTCCTACTACAATGTACACTCCAAGAGGGCAGAGAGTATCTGTCTCTGTCTCTTGCACATGACAGTTCTTTAAATTTCTGCAGAATTATTAAATATATACTTTTGAGAATCTATTTTGAATGTCCAAGCTACTGTTGCTTTGGAGTGGAAGAATATTCTTAGCATAAATATGACCACCATACCCTGGACCCAGGCACGTAGTAGAGAAGGAACCAGTGATCTCAGACTCAAAGAATAACAAAAAAAGGAATCCAGATGCTATGGGCCCCATGGAACCCTGGGAAGGTTTGTCCTGCTCTTACTTATGTTTACATGTGGCTGAGTTGGAGGACAACAGAAAACGACCGACTGCACCCACTCAGTGAAATCAGCCAGACTTGGGGCTGAGTGGGGAGGCAGAGCAGAACATGCTCACACCCAGGCAAGGCAAGCCGGTGTGGCAACATCAGGGTACTGCTGGTTGAAGTCACAGCACAGATGGCTTATGAACATGAAAAGGCTGTTTAATGTTAAAAAGCCTTTGATATTTTTTTCCAGATTAATTCCTTTAGTGCCTTGAGAGCTGTAGGCAAAACCGCATGAGCCAAGGAGAAAGGGCATTTCAACCAAAACACTAAACGTCCTTGCTTAATATCATCTTTATGAGTTCCAATCAGCATCTTAAATGTGTGTTTGTGATTTCAGGGTTTGTTTTTGTTTGTTTGAGGAAGGGTGTGAAGGATATGGTTTTAAACTGTTTTGCTTAACCAAGTCTCAACAAAGGGGAAAATAGAAAAATATAAAATTCAGATGGAAGAAGTTATCACTTGCTAAGGGTGTTCTATGCTAAAGGAAACTTAATTTTAAACATAATCTTAACTTGCCCTTTATTACCCTGGTTAGAATTCCTGTTTCACCCTCCTGTCCTCACTTAATGCCATACTGCTTCCTGCACTTCCAAATCAGAGCTTTAAACATAAGTTTGCAGATCAAGGGTTTGCTTTTTGAAGAAAAAGAATTCTTTCAATATGAGACCATCATGCACTCTAAGTGCTGGGCTATACTAGGCTTCATCTTATTTAATTTTCTTGCCAACTATATAAAGTCAGTAAAAAACAGAGCTCAGAGCAGTCCCTAGATGGTAAAGGAGTGTCTTCCCGTCAGAGACCGCCACCCAGAGAAAGAAGCCAAAGATACAATGTTTTCTCTGTATTCTTGGGAAAAGTTAAGGGGAACTAAGAACTCTTTCATGAAGAATTTAATAAGCCACAGATCTTTCTGGGTCCTTGGCCCATACTAGTCTGTGATGTCACCAGCCGATAACATTACTTTTCATCAAAGACTCCCTGACTTTTGCCTCTTACTGGGTGTTGAACAGGCCAGCATGATTTGCCTGTACTTTTTCTAGAAAACCAAATCTGTGCTCTGTCAGCCATCTTCTTTGTCAGTGAACACAGCCAGGACATGAAATAGTAAGAGTTGTCACACAGAGGCAAGGTCTTTATTCTTAAATACATAAAACTCATGGAAGATGACAGGTTTGGGGATTTTCTCTTCAGCTTACTCTGAACACCCCTTGACAACATAAGCTCTCAAAAACCAACACCCACGTGTGACTAAGTTTTAAATGTGTGTCTTTATTAACAGCAGGGTCACTGAGGTCTCCTGCTTGCACTTCTTTTTAAGAAAACATATAAATAACTTCTCCTAAATCATTCCGCGTAAACTAATCCTACATGTCATCTAAGCAGAAATAATTGCTTGCCTCCTGCACCCAGATAGGACATTTCCATTAAACTATTCATTTGATTCAAAATATGGATGATACACGATAGTCATTCAAACCAGACCCTAATTGGGCATCTAGATGAGATAACTTGAAGTTTTCTGTAAAAAAAAATATGGAAAAGTGAAAAACAAAGATTTGTCAGTAATTACCCACAGGTAAGGAAGGAGTTGTGTGATGTTCTCCCTTCTTGGGAAATAATCGGGTATACTCTAGGTTTTTAACCTGACAGAAAGTAGCCCTGTCAGCCTAAAATGAGAAGAACTATAAGCTCTTCAACTGGGAAAAGTAAAATGGTGAGTGAGCTCCAGGTGAGACCACTGTGTCGTCTTGGCAATGACTCCACCTCTTTGAGCCTCATCTGTAACCAGGGATATGAGTAGTGGCCACCTTAGAAGGTCCCCGTGTGGATTACATATACGCACAGCACAGTGGCTGGCATAGCATATCAGTCAAAGTCGGCAGCTCATAATCATCCTCTGGAGGTCAAAGTCAGGAGGATCTTTTCTACCCGATCATTGCAAATATACAGATGCTTTTGAAAACTGAAACAACTACCACTTTGGTAAATCTAAAAGAGCTGCTATGTCTCCCAGAAAGAGAAGGCATTATGCACCAGCTGACTGTTAGGTACATGCAAGCCCTGACCTGTTAGGTTAGGTGCCACCTGTTAGGTGCACTCAAACCTACAGTGGGGTGTTTTCCCTACCTTGCTCAGCTTTGAAGTTAAAATTCTACTTGTCCATGAAGTAGCTTCCTTAAAAATCAACATAAATATAGATAGATGATAGATAGATACATAGATAGATACATAGATAGAGTATGATAGTCCTCTATTGCCATGCTCTGAGATCCCCCAACTCTGAGTGCTGTGTTCAGCCTCAGAACCAGGGTGGCCAGATGCGCAGAACTCTTGCCGGATGAGCACTACTCCGGGTGACGGCAGGTTGAGTGTGTCCCACAACGTGTCTTCTTTAGTCTGTGGCAATTTTGCTCTCTGCCATTTATTGGGGATGTAAACCAAGTTGGCTATCAAACATTGTATAAATGAAGGCACTTGACCTGCCACAAACAAAGGATGGATAATATGTTGGATATTAATATGCAAGTCACCGCACCGGGATACAGTCATCAGAGAGGTGAGGTAACGCTCTATAAGCAATTAGCTGTTAAAAGTCCTCTAACACCATCACTGAGCATCATAACATTACTGAAACCCAGAGAACCAATCTGCAACCAACTCAGAATTATAGGCTGGAGGCCAGAAATGATGGCCAAAAGCCTGAAGTTATTTTAAGGTGGTTTGTAAAGCCTGGAAGAACTGCCCACAGCACTGCCAGGACCACATCCCCATGGGGATGATGAGTCAGTCGTTGCTCCCACCCCCAGGAGAGCAAACCACAGCGAGGAGGAATGTGAGTGCATTTCTCTCCTGCCTCAGGCTTGAAGTCTCTTAACACATGAATTCTTAAGTTACAGGAAAGAAATGACTCATTCTTTCTGCCCTGTATTATTCAAAAGTTATGCAAATCATTTATGTCTCTTGTACACATGTATAAAACATGCATATATGATCCTGAGGTGGGACTCTGTCTTTTCATTTTTCATAATTGCACCTTTATTTTCTCACAGACAACTACCTCCCCACATGGTCAGCCTGGTGGGATCGTCAGCCAAGGTGCCCTGCTCAGGTGCCAAGGAACAGACACCTGACTCAACTTCAGCCAATGCAACTCTTGCTCTTTTTTAATTTTATTTTTCAACTACAGTTGACATTCATTATTATTTTGTATTAGTTTCGAGTGTACAGCATAATGGTTAGGCAATCATACACTTTACAAAGTGGTTCCCCTAGTGAATCTAGTACCGAGGCGACACCATACATAGTTATCTACACAATGATTGTTCATCTTCAGTCCTCCTAAAAATGCATGCTCAGAAACACTCCACAAATCAGATTCCTGAATTGGGCACCTGGCTAAAATGCCACAGGACAGAAGCCCAGAATTCATTCTAACAGGTAATGTTCCCTAGACTGTGACAGAATTTCAATTTTAGGTAGCCTTCTCCAGGCTCCCAAAATCAAGAAAAACCTAGTGGGTTGCTAACATGTTCATAAGTAAGCAAATGCTGCATGCCTGCGTCAGGTTGCCAGGCTGTGATGTCAGGGAGGGGGAGAACTAGGACCCCACCATGAAGCTGGGGGTCATTTGCTTCCCACACTCTGTGGGGCCAGACCAGCTACACCTGCCACTGCTGTCTTTCTGAGCATCTTTGTGTACACCTGTACTGAACCCTGTGAGTAAGATACCCACTATAAGAGGCCTGAAATGCAGCCAGAACTACAAACCTGAGGTGGCGCTCCCTGTGCAGAACCACTCCAGGCTGGATGTTTGCAAACTGAAGTTGTCTGTAGGTCTGCAGAAACCTCAGTGCACACATGGGTCACCTGGGGATCCTGATTAACATGCAGGTTCCCAGCTGGCAGGATTGTGAGAGGCTGATGCTGCTGGTCTGAGGCCTCCACTTGGAGCAGCAACACTGTAAAGTGAGCTCAAGGTCATTCCACTCACAATTAATTAAACATAGTTTGGAGGTGTCCCAGGTGCCAGGCACTGTGTCTTCGGCTGCAAGCGCAAAGAGAAGACAAGCGGCCCGGCCTTAGAGAGCTTACCATGTAATAGGGCATGTGACACACTGGGTAAATTCAGCATTTGTTTGGATTTTTGCAATACAAGAACAAGCCCATCGAAGTGGCTCTAGCACCAAGAGAATGTAACTGGCCCCTGAACTGTAATTGCAGAGCCCGAGTAAGATGACTTCAGCTCCAATTTGAAGCAGGGCTAAAATGATGTCACTAATACCTAGTTTCTCTTTCTCCACCAGTACCTGGTTTCTCTGTCTGTGTCTTTTGACTCTGCTTCTTGTGGTTGTCTCCCTTCTCCTTGATGCAACATGCCTACCAGTCCGTATGTCTTCTCCTGTGAATAAGATTCTGATTATCCCAGAAGTCTCAGCAAAAACCCCAAAATTCCATCTCATGGACTCTAACAGGGTCATGTGCTCAGCCCTTAACCAATTACTGTGTCCTGGGAAGTCAGACTTTCAGCATAGCAAACTCCAGAGTTTTGGGTGAAGTTAGCTTTAACAGACCTGCATGTACCAAGAAAGCAGGAGGCATGGATTCCCAAAACAAAATCAGGAGTTAGATACTAGTCAGACAAAGGCCTATAGTCACCACTGCAGGGGTGTGATAGAACCATGTGCATGGGGCAATGACAGCATGGCGAAAAACAGTGGTCCCTGACAAATACCTTAAACAAAGTGTGTGCGTGTGCATGTGTCTCACCACAGAAAAGCACACACAGTGCACCGTCTAGAAAGGACTAGTGATTAGTGTCTAGGACACCAGTGCCCTACCTCATCTCACCATGGTGTAGTTCAGTCACTTGAAATATTTCATTCACTACTTTCTGTGCAAGAGATAAGAAAGGAGAATGTGGTTTAATTGTTCCTGAGGAGATTAGAGTTAAATTGAAATATAGGCCAGACTGACACACATCAAATATTTTGAAGCCAGTACAAAATACTGTGGAGCTGGGTACTAACTTGAGCTCAAAGAAAATACACATTGGTGTGAGCTGGAATAGTGTCATCCACAGGCATGAATATACAGATGCAGTAAGGAGCCAGCTTGTGCACTGGGACGTAAAGAGACCAAATGTGTCATCTTCAAAACCAGAGACAACTATAAGATTGGAGCACCCAGATCAATGACCTCTACTCTACCACGCCCCTTCCAGCACTATCCATGACTTCAGTGATTGTGCTGGGAACCAGTCTGACACCCTAGTCTTTAGCTCCTTAACATCTTCACCTCCAGCCCAGCACAACTGCCTTAGCCCTCAACCAGGAGCAACTGCACCACCTCAGAAAAGGAGGTTTCAAGAATTCCTGACCACGTGTTCTGCATTCTATCCTCCTGGAACCATACAAATATGTATATAAATATAATATAAACATATATTAATATAAAATGTCAAATCTTTGTTCTCATTCAGAGTTCCAATCCAGTATCGCTCCTACTTTCTCTGTCTCTTACCCATCATCCAATTACTCATTTTCTCTACAGCTAACATAAAGCAGCAGAATTTAGAAAGATAAAGATGAAATCTGTAAATTCATTATAGGCACAATGCCCCAAAACGATGATGATGTTGATAAGGATGGTAATATCATTATCACCTAACATTTATTATCATTATGAGCTAGCCTTGTTCTCAGTTCTGAGTCAGTGAGTACATAATCCTCATTGGCTGAATTTGGCTCAGTATCTCAAAGGACATTTGGAGCAGATCAATTCTTCATTATGTGAGACAGCCCTGTGCATGGCAGAACACTCAGCATTACTGCTCTCAGCCCACAAAATGCCCGTACCACTCCCCAGTCATGGCAGCACACACAAATACACACCCATTTTTCCAAAGGCTGGCCCCAAATACCACCACCTCCCAAGCTAAAATGCAGAGACAGGGTCACACCCGGTTGAGAATCACTAGCTGGGCAGAAAGGGTACTAATTTGGACATCAAAACTGACATTACTATACCTTGTGAGCAAGCCACTTAGCCTCTCTGAGTATCAGTTTCTTCTCATCTAAATGGCAGATCACACCTCAATTCCGCCTGGAGATGGCAAGTTTCAAATGCTCTAGTAAAATATGAGTGAAAACATTTAGTATATTTGTTAGGACTGCATGTGGCTGTAACAAAACTTGGCAGCAACAGCTTAAACAATTGTTTGTCTTCCCCACACCACAGGGATTCTGAGGGCCACTGCCAGCATGGTGGCCCCCTGTGCCATCAACATCCCCAGCTTTTCTCTGCAAGTAGTGTTTGCCCTCATGGCTGCCTCTCAGTCACAAGATAGAGGCCCCACTTGCTAGACTGAATCTGCAGAAAAGACAGACAGATAAAAAGGAGGAAGGGGACAAAATAGGCAAGAAAAAGTTCTGTCTATATCAGACAGAACACTTATCCAAAAATCCCCATTAGATTTCCATATACATCTTCTTGGCTGTCAGATGATCATTCCTACTACAAGGGACACTGAAAAATATTTTTAGCTGAATATATTGCCTCCTGGAACAAAATTAAGGTTCTGTGAATAAGAAAGAAGGGGAGGATGGATAGTGGGCAAGAAACCAGCACTGTCTGCCATACATGGTAAACTGCAAAGCACGATGGAAGTATGAGGGCATTATTATTAAAAACTAAAGAAGATCATCACAAAATACAGTATCTACATGGATTTTCGTACAAGAATTAATCCACATTTTAAGACCAAATATATCAATGTTTTCTTTTCCATCCAACAGGCATGGCAACCAATTTACTAATAAGGCACACCTCTACCCACATTTTGACACAGCAATGCAGAATGAAATCTCCTGTGTGTAGGAAGCTCTAAAGAAACCATCCCTCAATTGTTCAAGAAAACAGGAGAATAATAATAAAGCGTGTAAATGAACATAAAAGACACCTATTGCCTTAAGGCCACCTGGCATCCATTATTTTTGATAATTGCACCCTTATTTTCTTGTGGACAATTACTTCCCCACATTGGTGGGATCATCAGTCAAGGTGCTCCACTCAGGTGCCAAGGAACAGACACCTGACTCGACTTCAGCCAATGCAACACTTGCTTTTTTTTTTATTTTATTTTTCAAATACAGTTGACATTCAATATTATTTTGTATTAGTTTCAGGTGTACAGCATAATGGTAAGGCAATCACACACTTTACGGAGTGGTTCTCCCAATAAGTCTAGTACCAACTTAACATCATACATAGGTATCACAATATTATTGACTATATTCCTTGTGCTGTCCTGTACTTTACTGTGACTACTTTGTACTTCTTTATCCCTTCACCTTTGTCACCCAGGCTCCCAACCCCCCACCGCCACCCCCGGCACTGGCAACCATCAGTCTGTTCTCTGCATCTATAAGTCTGTTTCTATTTTGTTTATTTATTTTGTTCTTTGGATTCCACATATAAGTGAAATCATGTGATTATTTGTCTTTGACTTATTTCAAGCATAACACCCTCTAGGTCCATCTATGTTGTCACAAATGGTAAGATTTCATTCCTTTTATGACTGAGTAATATTCCATTGTATGTATGTACTACTACCTTTTTATGTGCTCGTCTATTGATGGATGCTAGGGTTATTTACCTATTTTGCCTATTGTAAATAACAATGCAATGAATATACAGGTGCATATATCCTTTCAAGTTGGTGCCTTGGGTTTCTTTGAATATATACCCAGAAGTGGAATTGCAGGATCATAATGCAGTTCCATTTTCAATTTTTTGAGGAAACTCCATATTGTTCTCCATGATGGCTGCACCAATCTGATTTCCCACCAACAGTGCACAAGATTGCCCATTTCTTCACATCCTCACCAACATGTGTTTGTAGATTTACTGATGATAGACATTCTGGCAGGTGTGAGATGATATATTATAGCGGTTTTAATTTGCATTTCTCAGATGATTAGTGATGTTGCACATCTTCTCATATGGCTACTGGCCATTTGTATGTCCTCTTTAGGGAATTGTCTATTTAGGTCCTCTGCCCATTTTTTAATTGAATTGTTTCTTTGGTGTTGAGTTGTATGAGTCCTTTATAAATTCTGTATATTAACCCCAATGGCATGCATCTTGACAAATACGTTCTCCCATGCAATAGGTTATCTTTTCATTTTGTTGATGGTTTCCTATACTGTGGAAAAACTTTTACTTTGATGTAGTTCCATTTGTTTCCACACTTGTAAATGACTAAGCTGACTCGATTGCATCAGCTTTCATCACATGCCAATATTTCCTATCTACGCTAGGTCTCCACCTGCCCACTGAGTGCCTACCTGCATAGCTTTATATTATAGCAATAGATCAGCCTTCTGGACAACCCCTACCTATTCTCTGAGCTTTGCTCAGACCATTTATTCTTTAAAATTTAAATAAGATTGGCTAGAAGCCCCATTGCTCACTTGGAGAGAAATTTCCCTCCCAAACACCTCCAGGGACTCCTGAGGAAAGCCAGCACTTCCTCGGGTCAACTCCCAGTTCTTGTTTCCACTGACTCTGCAACTGCCTCTCTGCATTGTGCCTCCTGTGACTTTTGCCACATGCCATCCAGGTTGGCACAACTCTGATCCCTTCAGCCTGCATGACTCACCCTAGATGAAACACGTAGCAGCCTTTCCTGGAGGTTTGGGGCAACAGAGGTGACTACATTGCACCTCAATAGGACAAAACAACTCCAAGCTGAACATCGTTCTTCCTGTCCTTGGCCATTTCCTTCCTTCTGGGGAGCATTTCTGTGGTGTCCCCTCCCTGTGCCCTGCCCAGGTTGGGCTCCAGCACCCTATCATGTTGCTCATCTCTTGTTATTCTTCCCTTTACCTCTTCCCCTCTCCTTTCAAATTCTTTCTCCCAATCTCCAAATTTCCTGTTCAGCTTTCACACAGAGAGCTCCCCACCACCAAAATGGCCTGTTATATGTTTTGATAAACGAAAGTCATTCTAAGAGGAATTCAGACTAGCACACTTACATCAACAAAACAATTAATTGTTTCCTTTCTGCTGCAAAAAAAAAATATCAGAGGCAAATCCAAGATGACAACAGAGTAGATGGATGTTACACTCACCTCCTCCCAGGACCATACTGGAATTACAACTAAATTGTAGAACAATCATCATGAATAACCAACTGAAGATTAGCTGCACAAAAGTCTTATAACTGAGGATTTACAGAAGAAGCTCCATGGAGACTGGTAAGAAGGGAAGAGATGCAAAAAGGCTGGCCCCATTCCCATGGGTAGCTGCTGAGATTCTGGAGGGATATCTCAGTCGCGAAGGTTCCTCTTGAGAAGTATGGGGTTTCAACCCCAAGCTGGGCTCCCCAGCTCAGAGCACCATAGGCAGGAAGAGGTGCCCACATAATATCTAGCTGTGAAAATCAGCAGGGATTCTGCCCATCAGGGAGAGACTGGAGTGTGCTAGAGACACAGGTGCCCTCTTAAAGGGCCAAAATCCAAAACTCTACTCATAGCTACTCACCCTGGGCTTCAGAAAAGGGAGGGCAGGGCAGACTAGAGATTCATGAGGTTTAAGGTTCTGGAGAGAGAGCTGAAGGGACAGACACCAGGATCCCAGGGCTGAGTCCCTCTCCCACATTACAATCACATCTTTCTTGAGTGGAGCACTCCTCTCCCTGTGACATCAGCCTGGGGGAAGGCAATATTTGACCCACTGGACTCCCTCTTGCCCCACCATATGGAGCTTACACCCTGCTGAGGAGTCAGCTGCCTTGGCAAAGGTGTAGAGGTCTAAGACTCAGGGGGTATCAGTGACTAAGTGTATGACCATTCCCCCACTTTCCCTGGAACATGACTGGTGCTTCCCCCTCGCAGGAGATCACTTCCGGTGGACCCACCCACCAAACTCCTAGTGGCTCTGCCCTGCCCAGGTTGGGGGCAAAGTCCAGGACAGAGTTAGTTGTGTGGCTCTGGAGCAGGGACCAACCCCCAACCTTCCAAGAAACCTAACCGGTACCTCCCTCCCAGGGGAGATCCACTAGCCTCATCCTCCCAAGTCCCTATGGCCCCACCCTGCTGAACGCCATCTTTTCTTACAGAATCTGGGACAGACTGAGTTGTGTGACTCCAAAACAGGGGCCATTTTTCCTTCACACAGCTGACCAGAGCAGAGCCCTCCCTTCACATGACCAAATCTTAATCAGGTGGGGCCTGATAACCTCTGTAGGCCGCATACTGATGTCTCTCTTAGACCCCAATAAAAAGGTGTGCAAGCACCCAGTGGGTAGCAGCTAGACTTGGTATACCAAAAGAGATTTGTTGAATGGCCTCAGACTCAGTACTGGCACCAAGTCTGAACCTGTATCAATCTAGTGAACACCACTCGCTTCTACCTGGTGACTCACTGAGAAGCTACCTCACGCAACTCAAGTACCACCAGAGGCTCTTTCAGTGACTGAGCCTAATAGATAGCCAGTAAGCAGAGGCAGATCTTGGGGTGCCTTGGGACTTTTTTTGACCTTCCCCCTGGGTCCAGTGCTGGTAAAATCCACCTTTGTGCAAAAGTTGGCCCTTTCCATGTGTACCCATATTCAACAGGCAGCCACAAACTGTGGATCACTTTGCAGCTCCAAACAGTTTACCCAGGGCTAATCACAGGCAGCATCTGACACTGGCCTGCACAAGAGTCCCTCCTAAAAGGATCAGAGCCAATATACCCAGTAGGCAGCTTCAGATAACACCAGAGTAGCATCCAATAAGATTCACAAGCCACATAACCAAAGGGAGATCTCAGCACACACCAGACCCTACTGAGACATATTCCACTTTGTGAGGTCAGGACCTACAGAGCAGCTCAAACACCAGGGTCAGGGTTGAGCCTCACAGTCAGCCAGCCTGAGGGTCAGTACCACAGACAAATGGGCCAATAGCAATCAAGACTCAATTACAACACGAGAGCCCACTTAACTCACACAAGGTATATTTCTGGAGCACCCAGCTCAGGTCATCAAGAAGCGTGTACCACTGGACCCCACAGGATACCTACAACATAAGCCCACCCCACCAAGACTGAGAGACATACCATATCTATCTAATACATAGAAAAAAACACAAAGAGGCAGCCAAAATGGAGAGACAAAGAAACATACCCCTAATGAAAGAACAGGAGAAATCTCCAGAAAAATAGCTAAATGAAATGGAGACATGCAATTTATCAGATATAGAGTTCAAAGCAAGGGTTATAAGGATGCCCAAGAGCATTTAAAAAAGACACAGACCATTAAAAAGACCAGTCAGAAATAAAGAATACAATATCTGAAATAAATAATACACTGGAATAAACAGCAGGTTGGATGAAGCAGAGGATCAAATCAGCAATTTGGAAGGCAAGATAGGAAAAAACATGCAATCAGAGCTGAAAAAAAAGAATTTTAAAAAATATGGATAGTTTAAGGGATATTTGGAACAAGAAGCATAACATAATAGGGTTACCAGAAAGAGAAGAGAGAGAATGCAAGGGATCTAGAAATGATTTAAATAAATAATGACTGAAAACGTCCCTAACCTGGTGCACAAAAAAGACACACAAGTCCAGGAAAGGCAGAGATATGAAGGCTGAATAACATGTTACTGAACAATGAATGGGTTAACAATGACATCAAAGAACTCAAAAGATACCTTGAAACAAATGAAATGAGTACACAACAACCCCAAATCTATGGGTCACAGTGAAAGCAGTTCAAAGACGGAAATCTTAGCATTACCCGCTACCTCAGGAAACAAGAAAACTCTGCCCTGGATGATGTGGCTCACTTGGTTAGGCATCATCATCCCTCACACCAAAAGGTCACTGGTTCAATTGCCAGTTGGGGTATATACCTGGGTTGTGGGTTTGGTCCCCAGTTAGGGCTCATGAAGGAAACAACCAATACATGTTTCTCTCTCACATCAATGTTTTGCTCCCTGTCTTTCTCTCTCCCCCTCTCTCTAGAATCAATAAGAGAAAAAAAATTTTAATCAGAAAAATCTCAAGTAAACAATATAACTTTACACTTAAAGGAATGACAAAAATAAGAAAAAACAGAGCCCAAAGTGACTAGAAGAAAGGAAATAATAAAGATCAGAGCAAAATAAACAAAATAGAGTCTAAAAACACAAAACAAAATACCAGTGAAATCAAGAGCTGCTTCTTTAAAAAGATAAACAAAACTGACAAACCTTTAACCACAAGAAAAAAAAAGAGAGCAGACACAAATAAATAAAATCAGAAATAAAAGAGAAGTAACAACTGACAACAAAGAAATACAAAGGATTGTAAGAAAATAATATGAAAAACAATTTGCTGTAAAATTGGACAACCAGGATGAAATGGACAAATTCCTAGAAACATACAATCTTCAAAACACTGAATCAGGAAAAATCAGAGAATCTGGACACAGATTATGACTAGTGAAATTGAAGCAGTAATCAAGAAACTCCCAACAAACCAAAGTGCTGGATCAGATGGCTTCACAGGTGAATTTTATTAAACACTCAAAGAGGAATTAATATCTCTCCTTCTCAAACTACTCCAAAAAATCCAATAGGAGGGAAGACTCCCAAGCTCATTTTATGAGGGTGGCATTATCCTAATTCCAAAGACACTACAAAGAAAGAAAATTATAGGCCAATATTCCTGATGAATGTAGATGCTAAAATCCTCAATGAATTATTACCAAGGTGAATTCAGCAATACAGTACAAAGATCATACACCATGATCAAGTGAGATTTATTCCAGGGATACAAGTTTGATACAATATCCACAGATCAATAAACATGATACACCACATAAACAAAATGAAGGATAAAAACTGCATGATTATATCAATAGACACAGAAAAAACATTTGATAAAATCCAGCATGCATTTATGACAAAAACTCTCAGCGAAGTGGGAACAGAGGGAACATACCTCAATGTAATAAAGACCATATATGACAAACCCACAACTAACATCATGCTCAATGGGCAAACTACAAGTGTTTCCCTTAATATCACGAACACGGCTTTCACCACTCTTATTCAGTGCAGTACTGGAGGTTCTAGCCACAGCAATCAGAGATAAAGAAGAAATAATGGGCATCAAAATCAGAAAGAAAGAAGTTAACTGTCATTATTTGCAGATGACATGATACTGTACATAGAGAACCCTAAAGACTCCACCAAAAACTACTAGAACTGATAAATGAATTCAGTGAAGTAGCAGCATACAAGATAAATATCCAGAAATAAGTGGAATTTGTATACACCAATAATGAACTATTACAAGGAAAACTAAGAAAACAATTTCGTTTACAACTGCATAAAAAAAAGCTAGATAAATTTAACCAAGAATGTAAAAGACCTGTACTCAGAAAATTATGACATTAAAGAAAGAAAGTGAAGAAGATACAATGAAGTGGAAGTATATACCATATTCATGGGTAGGAAGAATTGACATCATTAAATTGTCCATACTATCCAAAGCAATCTATAGATTCAATGCAATTCATGTCAAGATACCAATGACATATTTCACAAAACTAGAACAAGTATTTCAAAAATTTACAGAACCACAAAAGATCCCAAATAGTTTTCTTAAGGAATCTTAAGAAAGAAGAACAAAGTTGGAGGAATCACACTACCTGATATCAATCCACAAGGTCATAGTAATTACAACAGCAATGTACTGGCATAAGAACAGACATATAGATTCATGGAAGAGAATAGAAAGCCGAGAATTAAACCCAGGTCTTTATGGTCAATTAATATTTGACAAAGGAGGCAAAAACATACAATGGGGTAAAGATAGTCTATTTGATAAATGGTGTTGGAAATATTGGATAGATACATGCAAAAAAATGAAACTAGACCACCAACTTATGCCATATACAAAAATAAACTCAAAATGAATTAAAGACTTAAATATTAGACTTGAAACCATAAACATCCTGGAAGAAAACAGGCAGTAAAATCTCAAACATTTCTCATAGCAATATTTTTTCTGATATATCTCCTCCAGCAAGAAAGACAAAGGAAAAAAATAAACAAATGGGACTACATTAAACTAAAAAGTTTTGCCAAGCAAACATCAGCAAAACAAAAAGACAACCCAATGAATAGGAGAACATATTCACCAATGATACATCTGATAAGGGGTTAATATCCAAAATTTACAAAGAACTTACACAACATCAAAAAAAATAATCCAATTAAAAATGGGCAAAGAACCTGAACACACACTTCTCCAAAGAGAACACACTGTTGGCCCAGTGATCCCACTTCTGGGAATATATCCAATGGAACCCAAAGCACTAATTTGAAAGAACATAAGCACCCCTGTGTTCATTGCAGCATTACTTACAAAAGCCAAGATGTGGAAGCAGCCCAAGTGTCCATCAGTAGATGAGTGGATATAAAAGTGAAGGTACATTTACACAATGTACTACACAAATAGTATTTACACAAATACTACTTGCCCATAAAAAAGAAAAAAATCTTTCTTACTCTTTGTGACAGCGTGGATGGACCTGGAGAACATTATACTAAGTGAAATAAGCCAGTCAGAGAAAGATGAGTACCATATAATTTTACTCATAGGTGGAAACTAATTAATAGAATAAAGTAACAAACAAAGTAGCAATAGATTTGTCAATACAGAGAACAGACTGACAGTTGTCAGAAGGGAGGGGGCTGTGGGGCTGGGTGAAAATGGTTAAGGGATTAAAGGAAAATACAGACACAGGACAATATGGTGAAAGGGAGGTGGGCAAGGTAGATGAGGGCACAGGGAGGTAAATGGTGATGGAAAGAGACTTGACTTGGGGTGATGAACACACAATATAATACACAGATGATGCATTATAGAATTGTACACCTTAAACCTACATAATTTTATGAACCAATGTCACCCCAATAAATTTAATAAAAAATAAACTAAAATTATGTGCATTCACGGAAAAAAAATATAAATGCATCTCTAAGGATACTGCAAACACCTGTTCCCTGACTGAAAGCATAATGCCTCAAACACTCAAGATGCATTTCTCAGAAAGCATCTGCCTGTTAAAAAAAAAAAAAAGGATTTGCTATTTTGTTAGTATCCCTTAACTGGAAACTGTGGGATACCTGATGTCCCAAACAAAAGGAAAGAGGTTTTATCACTTACTAGCTATGTGGCCAAGGAAAATTACCACTAGCTGTGGTAATTAGGGAAATTGCCCATCTAAACCTATTATTTCCTTTCTATAAAGTGGGGACAATAATAACACGGATCCCACAGGACTGTTATGGGAATCCAACACAACCACATGCGTGAAGTGCTCTGCACAGTGACCGGCACACAGTGAGAGGTCTACAGAGGGTAAATGATGTTACAATTATTATCATCAGCATCACCATTATCCCTACTCAGGGCATTGGAAAGTGAAATTAAAACAGTGATAGAAAGTTACAAAGAGCACGGTACATCAAGAAGTCACTTAGGAAGTGTGAAAACATAAATTAAAAACTATGTGCAGCAAATACTGAACCTAAAGAAAGTGTACTCGGTGCTCACGTCTCACCGAGCAGAAAGGCTGGTTAAATAACAGGCTGAAAACTATAAATGTGAATGCCATTATTTCAGAAGAAAATGTGTCAATCCTATTTTTATTTTTATAAAGAAATAACATAATACCCTTTTACATCTAAAGATACTGAGCACCAATATGAGAACATCAAACATTTTAATTCCTCCCAGGATCTAGTTCAGTCCTAGAGAGAATAAGAGTTTACCAGCGTAAGTGGGACATCTGAAAATGGAAATGTAATCTTCCACAATGTAGACCTCCACACTGTGTCTTGAAAATTTGCCAGTCCCTCAGAAGGGTAAAAGAGGGTCATACTGGCAGTGAATTCCACATGTCAAAAGCAAACACACAGCCTCAGCCGATGTTACAGTAATACATTTTTCTACCGGGCCCTTTAAAAATTGTATCATTTCTGTTTGACTATAATTCAGTTATCTTCCTTTTGGGGCTTTGATGGCTTCTCTCTTTCAAACATGAATATGGACAGACCACATCTAAGGCCTTTCCAGGCATCATTTGGTATTCCTTTTGTCCATAGGAATATGCCTACTTTTTCAGCTTGTCTGCCACACATATGAAGTTCAGGGCATCATGGACTATTGCAAACTAACTCTAAAGCCTGTTTGACAAAGTGCCCCTCAATCCCCTCTGCTCTGGTTTCTTGGGTTATATCTTTTCTTTAGCACACACTTAATAAAGGCCTACAAGCAAGGCGTTGCCTCAGTATTGGGGAGATGCACACTTACAAATAGCACCCAGACCTTTCCTGCCTAGAAGTTGACTATAAACAAAGAATCCCACTTTGCAGTCACTACCACCAGCAGACCCACACAGGAGGCAGCAAGGGGAGCAGGGTGTAGCTTGGAACAGGGCTGATAAATAAAACCTTGACAAAGATCCAGGATCTTTTCACAAAGTAGAGCAGAAAGGGAGACAGGAGAGGTATAGAGAGGATGGAGAACTGTTACCCAGAGTAAAAGGGGGGGCACATCACACCTACAGTAAAAATCAGCTGACTTCACGAAGCACACGGAGGAGGCATGCCACTTGGCTTAGCACATCCTACACCTGCATTGCTCAAGTTCACAGTGACTTGACCTTTTGCTTTTCCACATACAGACTTTCTCTCTATACTATACGCAATGCAAATAGAGTCCCATAGAAATTCCAGAAGGGTGGGAACATTATCATGAACAGACCTTGCCAGCATCCACTTGCTGAGGACCAGGAGGTCATGGTCTCCGTACTCATGAGAGACATCTGCCCTGTTCTGATGAGAAGGGTCCCTGCAAAAGCACAGGTGGTCTCGGTCTTGAACAGGATCAAGACCAACTGATGACTCAGAGGGCACTGCCAGGCACTCGCTGCATCCCCAAGTAGTATCTGTCCTGTGTGCACTTACCTCCTTAGAATTCTGCCACACAAAGTACACTTGTCTCGCTATGATGTCTTTGCTTTCATTACAGTTACACGCAATACTTCACCCTTTTACACCCTTTTTCCAGGTGCTTGCAGGCCGGTATGTCTCTCTCTCTCCTGCAGTTGGGCATCTCAGAGTCTGTGTCCGCACCCTGGACTTCCCCCACTGTGTACAGCCTGCACGGTCTGGGGGCCGCCCTCAGAAGGCCCCCGCTTGGTTAAGTCCCTGCTGCTGTTGAATTGAAATGCTTTGCAATTTTTTAACAAGAGGTTCCACATTTTCATTTGCACTGAGCCCCACAAATTATGTGGCTGGTCCTGTCTAGGGGACTAACTGCTTCAAGGCAAATTTCTATGGAGAAATTTCTCTGTCTGTACACTGGGGATGGGAGCCATTACTGAGTGGTTCTGAGCAGCTTTTGGTCACAGTGACCATTTTCACTGCATTCACTTGGAAAGGTGACTGTCAGAAACCTGAAAAGTCAAGCAGTCCAAAAACACTTCCATATCTGATTACCAGCAACTGGTTCAACCAAAAGTTCAGCTTTGGCCTTGACCTGTTTATCATCCAGACAAATGTATAGACAAGCTTCTGCCCCTTCAAGCCTCCTTCAAGGTTATAAACAATGTCATCCCCAAACACTAGTTCCTAGTTTCCCATTCTGTAAACTTAACATGCCATTCAGAATCTAACAATTTCCTTAGCATTATCTGATTAAGGGAGTGTGGAATTGCATCAGATGTAATAAAACTCAAGCCCTGTAATTTCCATTATCAAGCTCTCTCACCAGAGCCTGTACCCATGCAGCTCAGTGGCTCTACCTGAATTGTCAAAGTAGGGGCTGGGGTGCCCGGAAAGGAGGAACTAGATGGAGAAATCATGCTCCCGGCTGTGACGGACTTAAAAAGGTCCTCCACAAGGTGAGTGACAAAGGGCTCTGTGCACTGTGCATTGACCTTATGACATCCTGTCACACACCTCAAGGCCTTCCTCACATTGTGTTGTCATTTTCTACCTGTCCACAGTAGATCCTGACACAAAACTGTCACAGGGTCTGAAAGAACCATTGCCCATTCTGCCTCCAGAGGCCTGATATCAGAGTGCCCCTGGCAATATACCCGTTAGCTGGCACGAACATGCTGTCTTTTCCAGACCTGAAGACAATGCAGCCACTCACCTGTACGTGCAGGTGTGCACATGTGCCGTGTGGAGGGAGAAAGTTGGGGGGAGTGATAACCTGATTCTTCATCCTTAGTCATGACTACAGAGAACGCATGCCTCTTTACTTCCCTCTTGGTCTTGCTGAAGCCATCTCTAAAGACTGGGTTTCAAATATGATCTTTATTTCATTGCTCAGACCCAGAGAATATTAACGGCCTCACTCAAATTCACATTAATTTCAAATTGACAGCATAATCCAGCCACAACTGTGTTGTGTGCAGCAAAAACCCTGGACAGGACTGGCCATGGCCAGGCAGGCACACATGGGGACAGGCAGCCATTGTCTCACTCAGCACCATCGCACAGACTCCTGAACTACTCCTGTGCCTGGGGGAACTCCACCTCATGGGCCTTCGCACTGTGCCCTCACATGGCTTCTGCAATAACGAGCGACTTTCTGGCCCTCCCTGAGGCAACAGCCCAGCCTTCATTCTGCAGGTATGCTCTGATCCCTGCCTCGACCTTGTTCGTAAAATTGAGAAAATAAACAATACAAAACAAATTCCTCATTTGGAAACTTTTACCTCTCCATATTCAGAAACTCTGAATTTTTGTTTCTAATTTACTGGTGGGGAATATTGGTCCATACAAGGTCATCCTGGAAATCTTGAAGATGTTTCTGTTGCCCACTCCCCACATCGAAACAGAAGCGAAGGCCCACTTCCTTCAGCAAACTTTGGTGAATTGCCGGGCACTCTCTCCAAGGAGGAAACACATTCTTCCTTTTTGCCTTCTGAGCAAAATTTGATAGCTACATGTTTCATTCACTTCTGTAATAAATATTTATCAAGCACTCACTCTGTGGTAAACACCAAACGGTACAGGATTTGCCCCTGTCCCTGCCTGCCAGCCACCCATGGGTCAGTCTGAATGAGGCCTTTGAGTGCCTCTGAGCTCCCTGAAACCCAAGCACCCAGCCTGTGCCGCTGCCTTGTTCCAAACGCGTATTTGTGACTAAATGCAATGGGTAGACTTCATTTTATAAACAGAGCTTTCTAATTAACAAAGGCATTCCAAAGGCAAAGGGGCAAATCGGGCATGCTATCAGCTGAGCAGAGTTTGAAAATAAAAATCACTCTGATGACCTGCTCTGAAAAATATTTCCTCCTGCTGATGGATATATGGCCAAGTTGGGAAATATGAAAGACCTCTTTCACATTTTCTGCTGCCTCAGAATATGGCCACAGCTCCGCTGCAGTGTATTGAGGCACAGGTCTGCTTGCACCACGGACTTGACAGAAGCTTATTAATGCCAAAAAAAAAACTTCTCTCCTCAGACCTGTGGAAGCTGAATGTCACTGATATGACTATCTTGGCCGCTGGAGGGAACGGCCCCGTCTCACTTTCCTAGAATGCAGTCAGGTACAAGTCTCCAGGAGCAACAATTCACCTTTTCAAATTGCAGAACCCAAGAGTGGCAGAGAGGAGAGAATGCAGCTGCTACAAAACAAGAGAGTCACGGGTGAAAACCCCATCTGAACACAGCAAGTCACAGGTGAAAACCCCATCTGAACACAGCAAGGGAGAATGGTTGGTGTCTAGCCGAAAAACTCCACCTGAGCAGAGGCCACAGATACTCTGCAGGCTGCAAGGGCTCTATGCAGCATCAAACATATTTTTAAGTACAAGGTCCCAAAACATTGTAATTCTACTTTAATGCAATCAAAGTCCTTCAATATACTGAGAAATGAGTGATTCAACTGCTTAAAAATCCTTCACTCAGAAACGAAGCATGAATTTTACTGTGATTAAGTGAGAAGAGCTGAATGGCATCTGAAATGTTTTTAAATGGTTATTTTATTCAGAGTGGTTCCTTTTTAATGATGCTGTCTTAATTTCCCCATAAACCTGTTTCATTTATAGTCATCCAACATTAATATTTATTTTGTTCACTTAATTTTAAAGTAGTCTAAAATTAAAGCTATTACAAATAGCTGCTGAAGGTAATTCAGCACAGGCACTTCCATGAAAGTATCACAGAAAACATGGCCCATATGTTACAGGTGTAACAAGGCTTACTAAACACAGTACTGTACACTATTTTAACAAATTAAAAACAAACCATTCTAGAATGTGTTATAAAATCCACTGCTCAGTACATCTTTTTCAAACCTCCGTGCTTGTTTTTCTTGGAATTCTTAACAGTGTCGATTTCACATAGTAATGAAAATTATACTTAAGAATCATCGTGTTAAAATACTTCCCATGTTCATATTTTTTAACATGCTTTCCTCAAAATAAAGTCCCTGGCGTTTAACCTATACTGGTTGGCCTGCAGAGATCTCACAATGCATTCTAACACTCATACACTCGTCTGATGTACTAGGTAACAGCACCGCCTCGTTTCTTTCAGGCTTCCTAACTCCTTAGTGCACCCTGACATTCTGCATGCAGCACGCGCCCGGCCAAACGGGCTCAGAGCAGCAGCAACACCATTACCACTGCAGGAAAATCACAATGGGTTTCTCCCTGGGAAAGACCAAACCTCAAAATCCAACACACTAGGTAGTGATTCATTTTCCTAACAGAAGCTCTTGGCTGAAGCACATGTTATAGCTTCCTTGAACTTTTAGGAAATATAAAGAAAGGCAACATGCCCCAAGGGCATCCCAAATAAGCCATTATAAATCTCACATTCTCTTTTGCACTAATTTGGACAGGAGGAGAGGAAAAGGAGGCTGCGAGTGCCCTGGCCATCCTCAGGGAAAGCCTCCCCACACACACGTCCCTGTGCACTGTGTCAGAGCAGACAGGCACGCCAGACACATACACTTCTCTCACTTTTCCAACCCGGGAAGCTGCTACCACTGCCAACAGCATGTTCACACCAATATTTGAGGTTTGTGTTCTAATCATCAGAGGTAATTTTTAAATTATGAATTTTTTAGTTTTGTATATTTTTTTTAAAAAACCCTCTTTTTGAACTAACCTCAGGACTAAAAGATTGCTCTCCACTTCAAGGTACCTGGGCCCTCACTCAGTAATCAAAACGGAATGCCTTCAGGTTCTCAAGGGGGTTGCTTCTTCCTTTCTGTGCCCCAGGTGGAAAAGCAAAGTAGGATGTGCCTTCTCCTCCACTGCCCCACTTGGTTTTGAATTTGAAGATTTGTTCCCATTCCTAGACACCTGACAGGCTGTGATTTACATGTGAGAAAACAACTCCCAGGTTCTCACCGAGGAGTCAGAGACGGCCCCCACCCATCTTCGCTGTTCTTTAGGAAACAGACTGGAAAGAGGGGGGGTGGAGGGTGGGAAGCAGATTCTTCTGAAGCTACACAAATTAACAGCGGTAAATCCAAAGTAATGGAGGCAAATATAAAAAAGAATATTATTTATTACCTTCTTTATTAATACTCACATATAACCTTTGTTTTTACAGAAGTCTACTTTAAAAGAATGCCTCCTGGTGTGTCACACCCAGTGGGGCTTCCTGCTCCAGAGCCACTGCCCCTTTCCTTGTCCCACCCTCACATCCAACTTACTCTGTTACAGGTTCACAGATACCACAAAAACTTTGTAAACAAGATTTGGGTTACTGGATCTTGATTTAATCAGCATCCCATTTCAAAATGAAAGGAAGGTAGGGGAGAGGGTAAGACGTGGGAGAAAGGAAGAAAGACAAAAGGCGGGAGAGAAGAGAGGAGGACAGCTGGTCAGAACTTTCAAGTCTTGCCTTTTCTGAGATGTGTGTATTGTGACTCTTCCTTGAAATTCAATGACTCAGAACATCAACAGCCAAGCGACTGTGTGGTTATGTTATACATCTACAACAGAACACGTGGGCTTCCTGGTTTGGGTCTGGACTGTTTCTGTTTAAACACACCACAATCCTCCCGTGGGTGCCTCCCATCTACAGTCAGGTCTCCCCAGAAGCCCTCTCAGAGCTGGGGCTTGCGTAGGAGGGTCTTGCTGAGGTCTTTGACCTCCTCCGGGCTATTCACCCGCTCATAACCCAGCACGGCCATGGGCTGATAGCAAAACTCCTCCACCTGTTTGATCTGCTGAAAGGTGAGGGCAGTCCGCCATGCGTTGGCAGCCTGTGTGGCATTGCGCGCAGACACCACGAAAGGCTTGGAAGAGGAGCCCGAACCACTGGTCATGTTCAAGGCAAACTGTTCCATTTCGGGGCTCACCAGCAGCCCCACAAAGTCGTACACCCTCCGTAGGGTCTTGACGGGGTCTCCCACCAGGTCCTCGTACCTCACCACCAGGTAGTGACCTTGCAGCCAGTCCGGAGGCTGCAGAGCCGTCTGCAATGTCTTGGCCATGCTGTTGCAAATGACCTCCATAGCGCCAAGTGCATGGTAATCTGCTGGTCCACCCACACCTTCCTTCTTGCCGCCTAGTTTGTGGCCAGCGGCCTCCAGGAATGGCATGCGATGGGCTCGCGGGTCTCGGCTGCGTACCACCTGCAGGCTCTCACGGATGAGACCATGGCGAGAGCGGATACGTGAGCTGGCCACAGCACGAGGATCACGGACCAAGTGGATGACCTTGAGGTCCAGGGCCGGGTCACGCAGCAGCGGCGCCAGCACTGCCACATCGAAGACACGCACGCCTTTGATAACTAGGGTGCGGTACTTGCGACACTCCTCCTCGAAACGCGCCAGGCGCTGCGGTGGACACTTCTTGCACACGCGATCGTCCACCAGCCCCACGACTTCCTTGCGATAGGCAGGACAGAGAGGCGAAGAGCACACGACCTTGTTGGTGGCCGCGCCAAAAATGCCCAGTGTGGTGAGGTTACGCCCACCGCTGCCAGCGGGGCTGTACAACTGGAAGACTGAGAGGTCGCAGCGATAGAGAGCGCTCAGCATGTCCCGCGCTGCCCCTTGCAGGGAAACGGCGTCCCCTGGGTAGAGTTTTTGCCACACGTGCCACACTGGCTCGTAGAGGAAGAATACCTCGGGGTTCTGGTTGAAGAGCTCACCAAAGAAGGACGAGCCCGAGCGCCACGTGGTGAACACATACACCAACTGCCTCTTGTCCTGGCCACCCCTGGTACCCCGAGTGCTATTACCAGAAGGGGCTGCGGCCCCCGCTGCAGCTGCGGGAGCTGCCCCGACGACCGCGGCGAGGGGGCGGTACGGGGTGCGGGGGTCCAAGCCGGTGTGTGCGCGGCGCGACACAGCTGGAGGAGGCCCCGGGCGCCCCCAGCCATCCCCAGCCGCTCCCCCAGCCGCTCCCACCGCGGCACCTAGTGGCACGTCGGGGCTGCACTGCTGTAGCGGCTCCTTGTGCCACTTGTAGTCCAGGAGATTGAGCATGGTTAGCACAAGCAGCAGCGCATAGCCCGCGCACAGCACCAGTGCCTTCCTACGGAAAACCTTCATTCCGAGCGGCGACGCGGGCCACCTTCGGCCCGGGCGCCGGGGCCACGGTGGGAGCAGGGCGCGCGCTGCGGCGGCAGGCGCGGCCGGGAGCAACCGGGGGGGCGCGCCCGGGGGCAAAGCTCCCAGCGGGCTGCGGCTCATCACAGGCACAGCCCGGGCCCGTGGTGAGGCGGAGGTGGCCCTACAGCCCGGGATGGGAACGAAGCGGGCCGGCTTCGGGAGCGAGGACTGGGGCCGCGGCTCCTAGTCGGGCGCGGCAGCAGCGGCGGCTGGTCCCCGGCGCCCAGGATTGGCTCTCCCATGGCAGCGGCTCCGAGAAGGACCTGCGAGGGCAAGCGGAGTAAACTGGTTAACCCCAATCCTCCCCCCAGCCGCCGCCTCCCCCTAAGTAACGCCCACCTTCGGGTCCGCCTGGCTCCTCAGCTCACCTGGAGCCGCGGGCGCGACCCGGAGCGGCCCCGGATCGCGGGCCGGTGGTCTGTCCTGCCGTTACTAGTTCCTCGATTTCTCGCGCGCCGCCTTCCCGCTGGGGGTCCCTGTGCGTCCAAGGGGGCCACAGGACTCGGCAGCCCAAGCCTGGGGCAGAGTTTCCGGACGGCGGGCACTCCGCGGCTGGGAAAGGTAAACTTTCACCCGGCCAGATCCGCTCCGCTCTCCGCTGAGCCCAGTGCGACCGGCTCCTGCTGCGTATCCCCCGCCTCCTCCAGACCGCAGCTTCCTTCCTAGCTCCTGGGGCCGAAGCCCGCTGGGGGAGGTTGGGGGGAGGGGGCTTATAGGAGACCCAGCTCCAGGCAAAGCGGCTCCGCCTCTCCGGCTCTCGGCCTCCCAACCCCGAATCTCCCCATGTCTCTGGTGGGGGTGGATGGGGCGCCTTGCGACCCGGCGGCAGCGGCAGCAGCTGTTTCTTCCATCACCCAGAGGATGCTCCGGCGGGCATTACCGGCAGCCCCCGCCGCTCCTCAGTCTCCAACTGGCCGGGAAGGACCCTACATAAAGAGCGCGCGGCTAAGGAGTCCAAAGCGATCCCTCGCCCGCCCTGCTCCCGGCACCAGCCGCTTCTGGCCAACGAGGTATTCGGGCAGAGGAAACCCCCACCGCCGTCGCCACCGGCCCGAGAGGATGCTGTTTCCAGATTACCCTACGCCGAGCGGCTGCGACGCGCTCGGTCCAGTCTCTGCGCGGCTCCAGGCAGGCGGCGCCGGGTTGGTGCGCGCCGCCGTCTGTCGCTGCAGCTCCTCCCCTTCGCCGCGCTGCTCTTCTCCCCCGCGCGTCCCGTGCCCGCCCCCCGCGCCAGCCCGCTCGCAACACTGGCTCTCGCCGCCAAGGCTTTAGGGACTGGAGAAGCGGGGCTGGATTTACTGCGGTGCTACTTGGCCCGCCATCCGCTTGGCGGAGGCCGTAACAATACGTGCTCAGAGCTTAGGAGCGCAGACGCGGGGTTCAGAGCACTTGGGCACCACGAGCTGTGGGTAACTTGGATTCTGCGTGCAGCTATTGGGCTCAGTAGCACATTCTTGCTCTCGGAAAGAGTAGGTGATAAAGTTTGGGCAGAAACCCCCAGCGGCCGCCCACTCTGCTCTTCCCCTGGAGCTGGAACCGCCCGGCCCCTCCGGAAACCGAAGACGCACCCGCGCGCAGCGTTGCTCGGAGGACGCGGAGCGCCGCTTGCAGGCTTTTTACTACTGGCTCTCGGGTTCTATCTGGCCTGAGGTTTCTCCCTCACTGAGGAAGTAATAAATCTTTCTGACCCCAGGGTCAAAAAAGACCCTGCCCGGGCACTGTGCCGGTGGGTGCCTTCTCCAGGCTCTATTGCAAGTATGGATAGGGCTGTTTTGGGTTTATTACGACCCCCAGCAGATGCACTCCCGGTCTGGGCTGGGAATATTGCGACCGCTGTGACTGACTCCTCGGGAATGGGGATACGGGGAGGTGACCCTTTGTTTTAATTTACAGTAAAATACTTACCTTGCTTCTTGGTTTCAGAGATGAGATCAAACGATTTGACCCTAAAGGGAACACTTTTTAAAGTGGAAGATCATTTTTGAGTTGGCTTAATACTTTTTTAAAAAAGATAATGAAGAAAAACTCCCTCCCTACCCCCTTAACTGAACCATAGAAGACTAAGCCATAACCTCAATTTCAGCCGTAAAATGGGACAATTATAATAGCCTCAGTAACTGAAGGTGGTAAGGTGTTAGGTGCCCCAATGATTAGAGCCCAGCTAAGTAAGGCCTCGGCTGAATGCGAAAAGTACTGAAGCTCCTGGGCCCAGTGAATGCTGCAGATCCGGAGGTGTTTTGTTTGTCTTCTGTCCCAAGAAGCTTCTAGCAGTTTGACAAAGTTAATGCAAGTTTATTTCTGTGCTATTCTGGACAGCCTCTCAACCAGAGGATTCCCCTAAATTTAAAATGTTGCTTTTTTGTACTATTATTCTTCAGTGAGACTTAGAGAATCTTTTAAGTGCAAGGACTCTGGAAAGTAACTTAACTCATGTGGTCTTTCAGGGTAGAAAAATGTTCAAAGAACTTGACTTAACACTGTTTTCCAGAAAAAATCCATAATGTTACAAGTAGCGTTCATATCTCCCCCACCTCCACCCCACCCTGTGATCCTGATAAAGTAAAAGGATAAGGTGTTTCTAGGACGCATTCGCTGCAGAGAAAGGAAGAGAACCAGAATTTTATAAGTAGCAGCTTTCTCAAGAAGCCTAGGACAGATAGGCGTTTTAATCCCTGCTTACAGATGCGGGTGGTAGAGTTTGAGAGAATCCCATTTCTTCGTTTCAGGACTCACCTGCCTCCATTCAAGTGCAGACTCAAATGTTCCTGTCCCTTCTTCCCTCTGCCTTTTCCCCACAAAAATGAAAGTTGTATTAGCACATTAAAAGACTGGTGAAAGAGAAAGGGAGTTGGGAGGGAAGGAAAGAAAATCTCAATTTTGTATTCTACATGATTCCAAAAAAATAATTTCTAATAATTTTCAGTTAGTCTCTGGCTTTGTGATTACTTGAAAAGCATATGAATTGCAATTACTTGGTGTAAGGATCCTTTTTAAAACAATTGTGTAGAAACAATTTTGTGACAATTGTGTAACATTTATCACAGTTGGCAAAGATAGTAAATGCATGTGCCAGACTCTCCTACATGAGTGTTCAGCTGGCATAAATTCACAGGTTCCTACATCTCCCTCCACCCTCTCCTTGTTTGCAAACTTTTTACCATTTTTGTTCAGAAATTCCTTTCATTTTAATCCACTTACCCTTTTTGCATAATAATGATCCAGGCATATTAAGTCACATAATAGTTTCATTGGCAGAGGAGCATCACGCCACAGGGTTGTCCTTAACTTCAGTCTTTTTCAGGAGGCTCCTTCGCACTCTCTTCTCCAGCGTCTGTAACATGGAAAGGAAACTGCTGTTGGAAACTTTCTGTGGCCTTTACCTAATCCCGGACCAATAGGGGACCTAATATTTTGAGGTGCTGTGAGCCTAGAACCCACCCTGTGGAATACAGCAGAGAGATCTTCCCAGACCTTCCTAGTCTGCGTTAGGAAAAGATGTAAGGTTGAGTCACCTGGACAGTTCCCATCTAGGCCTATCTGTGTCTCTGGGGCCTGCGAGGCTCCCCTCTGGAGAGTGTCTGCCCCTGAGCACCAAGATAGATTCAGGCCCTCGTATCTTCAGCAAATAATAGATTTTTAGTGGAACTTCAGTACACAGAATTGGATTGATCATAATCCTTGATTTATTTATTGTTTTTTTTATCCTCACTCAAGGACATTTTTCACTGCTTGCAGAGAGAGAGAAAGAGACAGAGACAGACATTGACTGGTTGCCTCTAGTAGGCACCCCAATTGGGGATCCAACTGGCAGCCTAGGTGTGTGCACAGACTGGTGTACAGGGCAGTGTTCCAACCCACTGAACCATCCATCCAGGGCCATAATCCTTGATTTAAAACATGCTGTCATCAGTCCAATGATGACCTTACATGATTTTTTTTAATTTTTTTATTTTAGTTTATTCAGTACAGTTTCTATCCTTTATTCCCATTCCAGCCCACCCACCCATTCCTCCCCTCCTCCCTCCCCTTTCCAACCCCCATAGTTTTGTCCATGTGTCCTCTATATTTGTTCCTGTAAACCCTTCCCTTCTCCCCTGAAATTCTTTCCCCTCTCCCCTCTGGTCACTGACTACCTGTCCTCTATTTCAGTGTCTTTTGTTATATTTTACTTGTTTCTTTGTTTTGTTGTTTAGGTTCCTGTTAAAGGTGAGATCATATGGTATTTGTCTTTCACTGCCTGGCTTATTTCGCTTAGCATAATGCTTTCCAGCTGTTGCAAAGGGTATGAGTTCTTTCAGCTGCATAGAATTCCATTGTGTAAATGTACCATAGTTACATGATTTTCAATAACATCGAATACTCATCAACCCATTATACAATAGAACACAAAAGCTCCAGAGGTAATCACTCCACTTAATTTTGTTTAAAAATGTAAATAAAATAGTCAAGTGCCAAGGGGGTGGAGGAGTAGAGGGAATTTCCTTAAGTGTCAAAAAAAATAGCTGCAAAAGTTTTATGATTGTTAAGGAAATGAAGCTGTCATTTAAAATCTTCCCATAAGAAAAACAGCTGGACCATAGGGCTTTGAAGACGGTTCTGCCAGATTCAAGGGCTAGATAATTTCTATCTTATCCAAACTCTTTCAGAGAATAGAAAGCAAGGGAACACTTCTCCAACTCATAAAAACTAGACAGAAAATAACCAGAGGGGATTGCAGAGCACGAAATAGGTCCTTCCACTGATTGATATATACATAAAACTCATAAATAAAATATCAGTAAAACAAATCTGAGTGTGGGAATAAAGGCAGTACACTACAATCAAGTTGGGTTTATCCCAGAAATACAAGGATAATTTAATACCTGCAAATATTTATTGAGCACCTACAAGGTGCCAGATGCTGGTCTACCTCTGCGGTTCCAGAAGTGGAACCGGCCTGGTTCCTACTCATGCAACTTACACTGTAAAGTGGGAGACGTTCAGTACACATACATTGAGACAGGTAAGATTATTTTAGAGAATGGTAAGTGTTAAGGAAGAAATACAATAGATCAAGGTTGAAGAGAATGCCTGGAAGCATCTACTGTAAATTGGGGAGGTGACCCTTGCAAAGAGTGAGGAGGAGCCTGATGAGAACTGAGGAGGAGCCTGATGTGCAGCCCGTGCAGCCGGTGCAGCTGGTGCAGCAGATGTGAGGTAGGAATGAGGTTTATGTGTTTAAAGAACAGCAAGAGGGCCAGTGGGGCTGGAGCCCAGAGGTGGCTGTGGCCACCTAATTGAGGTGTGTCCTGAATTGCAATACCTAAAAGGGTGTCCTTAACTTTAGACTTCAAAAAATTTGTTAAGAAGAACACGAAAGGATATTATGGGAGATGTGTGCTCATGGGAAGTGGGCTTATTCCAAGAACATAAGCAGCTAATTATCAGATGTGTCATCCTGTTGTTGTCCTTGTTCAAGCACCACTCTCCTCCCCAAGCTTCACCTAGACATACTCAACCTTCCAGCATTTTCGCTTTAGGACCTAGCTCAGCTGTCTACTTTCTGGGTCTCGCCCTAGCCTTGAAAGTTGGCAACAAAGCCTTGGTGTTTTTTTATGCAGTTTTTCCTTCTAGACATTAATAGATAAGGACAAGCTAGCAGGAGATATTCCTCTGCCAGGACTACACACAGCACTTTCTCTAGTCCCCCAGCCATTTGCTACCTGTAATGGGCACCCTGTCGGGTTCTGCCTGCCCCCTACCCATTCTCCATAGCATCTGAACCACCTCTTCCTATTGTTTGTGGCTTTGCTGAGATCTTTGACCAAGATACCACTCCTCCCAGGGGTCATATATATGACCCAAGCTCAGCAAACTAGATGTTCTCTCCATGAAAGTTCCATTCATTCTTTCATTCAGTTTATATGTATTGTGCCAGGCAATCTGAATCTTCATCAGAAAGACCAAAAGATGGAAAACAGTTGCTGCCTCTCACCCCAACAGGGGAGCCCTAGAGAGAAGTTTCAATATTCTTTCAGAAGGGGCCCTGTCCATTTTAAACCTATTATGTGGTTTGTCTTTAGATTCTACTCCAAATGCATCCAAAATTTCTCCCTCCTCCCCATTAAATTCATCAGAGTCAGTTTCTGTTACAACCAAGACTTCCTAATTGGCACAGTGGCTTACTGCCTAATTACAGATTTGGTTTCATTCATGCTTGGTCTGTGTGTATTATTCGCCATCTCCCTTCTCATAAAATTTTTTATTAACTTATTTTAGAAAGAAAGAGGAAGAGAAAAAGAGAAACATTGATTTGATATTCTTCTATTTGTGCATTCATTGGTTCTTTCTTGTATGTGCCCTGACCAGGGATTGAACCTACAGCCTTGGCATGTCAAGACAACACTCTAACAAACTGAGTACTGGCTACGGCTCCATCTGCCTTTAAAGCAGTGTGTTCTCTTTTGCGTTCCCGCCTTTAAATTCTAGTACATAGCCAGCCAGTACTGTAAGAACTCTGGCCCAGCCCCCACATCAGCACTCACACCTTTGCCTGGCCCTGTTTATTACCAACAATGGCTGGGCTGCTGGCTTTTAACCCCTGACCCCATTAGCCACACAGCCAGGACTGCTCTCACACTAATTAGCATTCTGTTTTAGTCAGATTTATTTCTACATTCAATTAGAGACCACATCTAATCATTAGTATCTCCTGACTTCTGGTCCCAAGGACCTGTTGGCCTCCTTTATTATTTAAATATAGCCCTCCTATTTAAATGTATATATGGGATGTGAGGTGACCCATAAAAATAAGTACAAGAAAATTAATAAAACGTGAAGCCAGGGGTGTGTATAACAATATGGTCTGGGTAACAATTCACTCCATGAGGTCCTGTGCAATTGCTAAAGGTTAATCCCAAAACAAACAAACAAATAAACAAAACAGGGCTCTGAGCTTTATTCCAAAGCAGGAATAAAGAAGGAAATAGGAAACTTGCTCAGGAGATTGACAGCTTTGCCTACCATAGAGAACTAAGAAAAAATTTTATCCTCTATCATCAGCTTCATTCATGTGATTTCTTTTTTAAAAAATATATTTTATTGATTATGCTATTATAGTTGTACCATTTCTCCCCTTTATTCCCCTCCACCCTCTGCACACCCCCTCCCACACACATTCCCCCCGTTTAGTTCATGTCCATGGGTTGTACATATAAGTTCTTTGGCTTCTACATTTCCTATACTATTCTTAACCTCCCCCTGTCTATTTTCTACCTACCATCTATACTACTTATTCTCTGTACCTCCCCCTCCCACTCCCATTCTGATAACCCTCCATGTGATCTCCATTTCTGTGATTCTGTTCCTGTTCTAGTTGTTTGCTTAGTTTGTTTTTGGTTTTGTTTTAGGTGTGGTTGTTAATAACTGTGAGTTTGCTGTCATTTTACTATACATGTTTTTTATCTTCTTTTTCTTAAATAAATAAATACCTTTAACATTTTGTATAATAAGGGCTTGGTGATGATAAACTCCTTTAACTTGACCTTATCTGAGAAGCACTTTATCTGCCCTTCCATTCTGAGTGAAAGCTTTGCTGGATAGAGTAATCTTGGATGTAGGTCCTTGCCTTTCATGACTTGGAATACTTCTTTTCAGCCCCTTCTGGCCTGTAAGGTCTCTTTTGAGAAATCAGCTGACAGTCTGATGGGAACTCCTTTGTAGGTAACTGTCTTCTTTTCTCTTGCTGCTTCTAGAATTCTCTCCTTCATTTTAATCTTGGCTAATGTAATTATGATGTGCCTTGGTGTGTCCCTCCTTGGATCCAACTTCTTTGGGACTCTCTGAGCTTCCTGGACTTCCTGGAAGTCTATTTCCTTTGCCAGACTGGGGAAGTTTGGTAAAGGAAATAGACTTTATTATTATTCCTTTATTATTTGTTCAAATAAGTTTTTAATTTGTTGTTCTTCCTCTTCTCCTTCTGGTACCCCCATGATTTGGATGTTGGAACGTTTAAAGATGTCCTGGAGGTTCCTAAACCTCTCCTCATTTTTTTGAATTCTTGTTTCTTGGTTCTTTTCTGATTGAATGTTTCTTTCTTCCTTCTGGTCCACACTGTTGATTTGAGTCCCAGTTTCCTTCCCATCACTGTTGGTTCCCTGTGCATTTTCCTTTATTTCACTTAGCATAGCCTTCATTTTTTCATCTAATTTGCAACCATATTCAACCAATTCTGTGAGCATCCTGATCACCAGTGTTTTGAACTGTGCACCTGATAGATTGGCTATCTCTTCGTTGCTTAGTTGTATTTTTTCTGGAGCTTTGATCTGTTCTTTTATTTGGGCCATTTTTTTTTGTCTGGTGTGCCTGTTACATAGCAATGGGGCAGAGCATTAAGTGTTCACCAGGGCGGGGCGACCCATGTGGCTGCATTGTGACGCTGTGTGTGGGCAGGGGTCTGAGAGGGAATAATGCCACTTGCTCTGCTCTCGGCTGGCTTTTGATCACTTCTCCTGCTACCAACAAGCAAATTGGGTCCTTCCACTGCTTCCCCCAAGCAAACTGGGCCTTTCTGGTGCTGATTCCCAGGTGGGTGTGTTTGTGTACATTCTAGAACCCTGTGGGTCTCTCCAACGAACTGTCCTGTGAGGCTGGGAGTTTCTCCTGCTGCTTCAACCCCCACAGGTGTTTTCAGTCAGAGGTTTGAGGCTCTATTTCCCAGCTGGAGCCCTGGGTTGTGCGGTCTGTCTCACTCCCCAGTTGTTCCTTCTAGTTTATCTGCACTCGAATGTGGGACCACCCACTCCACCAGCTGCCACCTCGCTGAGTCCGACAGCTGCTGCCTCACCACCCCCAGGTCTTCCAGCCGCCACCTTGCCACGAATCCTCTCTGCCCAGCTGCCCATCTCCACCCCTCCTACCAGTCTGGATGAATGTTTCTTCTTTAACTCCTTGGTTGTCAGACTTCCATACAGTTCAATTTTCTGTCAGTTCTGGTTGTTTTTTGTTTTTATTTTATTTTTTTTTTAAGATTTTATTTATTTATTTTTAGAGAGGGGAAGGGAAGGAGAAGGAGAGAGAAACATCAATGTATGGTTGCCTCTCATGTGGTCCCCACTGGAGACCTGGCCTGCAACCCAGGCATGTGCCCTGACTGGGAATCAAACCTGTGATGCTTTGGTTCGCAGCCCGTGCTCAATCCACTGAGCTACGCCAGCCAGGGCTGTTTTTTGTTTTTAAATTGTAGCTGTCCTTCTTTTGGTTGTTCAAGGAGGCACAATGTGTCTACCCACGCCTCCATCTTGGCCGGAAGTTCATTCACGTGATTTCTTTGTTAACTACATTATTTACAATACTAGCATAGTGTCTGACATGTAAGTGCTCAACAAATATTTTGACTGATTTTCTATGGGTCCTTATAAAAAGAATTATGTAGTATAGAAAGTAGATTATGTCATTAAATATATCTCTAAATTTATATGAAAATGACTACAGAGCTGGGGCAGAAAGTTCTGGTTCTTATAAGCCTAGTCAATGCAATCTAATGGCATAATGTCAATACTCAGTTCACTAAAAGCAATTTCTGGGTGGACTCCATCCACCACTCTGATGATCTGGCCTGCTGGCTCATCCCAAGAGTCTGCATGAAGCTATTTATGATGTCCAAAGTGCATAGGGATGAATAACTTCCAGGAGAAGGCTTCTTGGAGAAACTAATGCCTGGAAACAAAAACACCAGCTCTTGTCACCACTATCCACATCTCCATGCTGCCAAAAATCTCCCACAGGCAGTAAAAGCCATCTTGCACTCTCCCCAGCTAGAAAGTGGTCTTGAAGCACTTTGGGAATATCTCACTTCCCTTGCTTTTACCTCATCATCCCAGCACTCGAGATTTATGAACACATAAGATAGGGTTGAAGCTGGGGCACTCAGTGTGCCTTGCTCTGACCACTGCCCTCGTCCCCAGTCTGGAGTGCCAGTTTGCAGGAATTCCTCCTTGGAATAAACTGGTTCTTTCCAAGGAGGGCCTGTCCCCTCACAATCAGGTACTTAGAAGCCATTCCTCCCTGGACCCACTGAGAGGTGGCCATCGTCCTCACTGTGGACCTCTGGACCCATCTCCTACCTAAGCCTAATCAGTCAGGAGAGATGACTCTCACTGTATTTGGAAACACAACATCTGCAAATGTGGACAAGTGTTGATGATGAGGTTTTTGATCCATGATCAGAAATGCTTTAAAAATAATCAACCAGTCATCAAGTCAACAATCATGAAGAAACAAAGAAAACATCACATTAACTGAAACTCTATGGCACATCTGTATGATTCTACAGTAATCAAATTCTGTTTAAAACATGTCCAGTGTAACACCCCCATGCCTTCTACCATGATTTCTACCTCAGTTACCACAGTATCTGATAGAAGGTTGTCAACTGGAAAATTCTCTCTGTATTGACAGAAGAAATTAAGTTCCTTGAGATTTAGAAACAAGATACAGAGGCTGATCTACAGAACTGGGAATCAGCCCTTGATTCCATTTCCTCCAAGTTTACTTGCTAGTCCTGTGTTCTTGAACAAGAGATGTAATCTCTTGAGCCTCAGTTTCCCATCTGTAATATTGGGATCACAATAGCTGTCTCATAGAATGACTAGAGAAAGCCAGAGAGGGTGAAGAGTAAAGCACCCAGCCTGGCACAGAGTGGTTAGTAAATATTGGGTTGGCCAAAAAGTCCACTTAGTTTTTTCCTTAAAATAAAAGACACATTTTTCATTTTCACCAATAACTTTATTGATTTGGATATTTTGAATCTGTCAGTTATCTCCCGCTTGGTAGAACATTGATTGTTCTCGGTTAATGTCTCAGTTTGATCACTGTCAACTTCCACTTGCCTACTCAGCTGTAGAGCACCATCCAGCAAGAAATCTCCAGCATGAAACTTCACAAACCACTATTGACATGTTTGATCAGTCACATCACCTTCTCCATATGCTGTACAAATCTTTTCTTGCATTTTAGTTGTGTTTTTACCTTGAAATAATAAAGCATAATATGCTGAAAATCTTGTGTATTTTCTTCCATCTTCAATATTAAGATGGCTACACAAAAATTCACCTATTTTGATAAATTTTTTAATGCACACTGATATGACAGCTGTCACAACACAATCGAACAAAATTGTTTTGAATGAAGTTAAAGACAACTAAGTGCTAGTAGAGCCATCTTATGGAAAAAACTAAGTGAACTTTTTGGCCAACCCAATAATAATTCCTGCTCCCGCACCAGGTGAAGGGCCTCTTCTCAGGGAGGAATGAAGCATGTTAAAAGAACTCAGGGTCTACAAAAAAGAAGCATGCCATCTCACTTTTTTTACCCTTTTTTTGTTAGGGACATTTGGGGATTTGGTTTGGTGCGGGCTTTTTTTCAGGACAAGGAGGGTTCTGGTTGAGGTTTGTAGAAAGATGGGGAGAAGGCTTCCTCCCCACCCCAACCCCCTACCTTCATCTTCCATGGCAGTGTCTGAGTTCTGAGTACCAGAGTTTTATGTCAACTCTTTATCTTTTGGCTCAGATCTTGCCTAGTTACATGCTGAAAAGTTGGATGCAATTTTGGCTCAAAATGTAACACCTCATTTGTTTTCAGATGTTACATCCTCATCCTTTTATAGACATCTCTTTTCTCAGTCAGGACATAACATGTGGTTTTATTTACTTCAAAGGAGTAACCTTTCAGCTCAAGCACAGTACTGTCACATCCATTTCTAGAGCACAAAATGTTTTGTTGATCTGTTGAACTGTTTACTTTCCTTTGCCTGCCTCGTTAGCTATTTTTATGCAAGATTTCACTGTTAGGATACAAGTTATTATGCAAAAAAGTCTTTACTGCAATTCACAACCCACTTACAGTTTTTAGGAGGCAGTCTCCATCTTAATGTCACAGGTCAAATTCCAATCCAATAAATATCTAAACTCCTAGCATTTGTATGAAAATATACGGTTTTCTTCATCTCCAGCCAATGTCCCATTTGTCATTTATTTCAGCACTTAATTGGCTTGATGAAATTTCAGTAAACATAAGAAATTAGGAATTTTTTGTACTGAGATATCTGTTTTGATTTTTACAACAAACACCTGGGTTCATCCAGATTCATCTTTTCACCACTATTTTAATAATGGATATTTTGTTTTATTTCCCCCAAATGTTCTCTGTCCAGAATGTAGAAGACTGGTAGACTTTAGACCTACTGTTTTAGTTCATGGTTTTACTCATTACAGAGAAGCATCATTCAGCCATTGCTACCAACCAGACCCTGTGCCCAGAGAATGAAGATTTGATGTATCAATACAGCATCATAGTACATGGTGTTTTGCTTGACAAACTGGCAATACCAACAAAATTAGAGTAAAAATCCCTAATGAGAGAGAGAAGCCCTCTCTGCGTGATGAAAAGTAATTCTCAATTCTTTTGACAAAAGAACTTCCAGCCAAAGAAAAAGTCTCTAAGAGTTTATTTGAGCCAAACTGACAACAATGGCCAGGAAACAAAATCTCAGCAGATTGAGAAAATGCTCCAGAGAATGGCAGTTTTGCAGTTTATTTTATAGATTAGAATCAAAGGAGAAGACGTAAGGGCTCAGTGGAATGGGCATCATCCCACAAACTAAAATGTTGCTGGTTTGATTCCTGGTCAGGGCACACACCTGGGTTGTGGGACAGGTCCCCATTAGAGGGCATGAAAGAGGCAACTGATCAATGTTTCCCTCTATCCCTCTCTTCCCTCTTTTTAAAAACAAATAACTAAAATCCTTTTTTAAAAAAACTATAAAAGAGCCTTTTATTGATTTAATAAGAAGCAAGAAGCATTGTTAGGTCTAGATAATTTGGTTGTTTAATGCTGCTTGTTTAGCTATAGCACCAGCTAAATAATTTCCTTTTGTTCCACTGTGGCAGCTTTAGAATATCCTAGAATTTTGAAAATTGCCAATTGTTTCAGTTGCTGTATGGCATCCGATAATTCTGCAACCTGTTTTCTATTCTTTATGTGCTGCCCTGAGGAAGATAAGAAGCCCCTCTGCTTCCACAACTTTTCAAATTCATGCACTACACCAAAGGCTCAGCAACTGTCCATGTACATATTGGCTATTTGATCTTTGGCCATTTGACAAGCCTGAGCTAGAGCAATTAACTCAACTTACTGGACACATCTTTTAGGTAGGTAAGAGCTTTCAGTTATGTCCACCATGGAAGTCTTGTATACCAGCTCGATAATGTCCCTGGTCATCTTTCAGATAAGATCCATCTGTAAACTAAATTAAGTCAGCATTGTCAATACAAGTTTTCTGTAAATCATCCCTAGGAACAAGAAGGTAGTCAGTAAGCAAAGCATGATTGTGGGTGTCTTCATCCTGCACAGAGGGCATAAAGTTGCTGGGTGAAGACCGTAACATGGATTTGTGGTGGTGAACACACAATACAATATACAAATGATATATTATAGAATTGTACGCTTGAAACCTATATAATTTTATTAACCAATGTTAACCTCAATAAATGCAATACAAAAGACTGTTACATCAAGTTAAATTAATATTAGGCACAGAAAGCAGGAGTACTTCTTAAGAAGCCAGTTAACTGACAGAGAAATGCTGAGTGTGATGAGAATGGAGGAGATTCAACAGAATGAGGGACATAAATGGTTAAAGGAGAGCCCATAACTATTTCTTCTGTTTGCACAAGATGGCTGCAGTGAGAAGGCTGTCATGCAGGGAGGGAGCCCTTTGGCAACTGAGTCTAGTTGCTGACTATGATATGCTATGCATCTAGGATGATCATCATGTCTCTGAGTCAGAAATTTTAAAGCATCTCCTTTACCTTCATGCATGAAAAGGAAAAAAGGAAGTTATACTTAGCATGTCCTAAAGCAGGACAACCTAATACTTCCTTTAGAGCTTCCACAGCTTGTTTCCCTTTGTGTAGGGGGGGGGCTCCACCCACAGGGCCCCCCTGGCCACCACAGATGAGAATAAGTCTACGAAGGCATGATCTTCTTAGGGAGGAAAGGTGGCCAATCTCTCAGAGGAGAAGGGCCAGGAACTTGTTCCTCAATGGGCTTTTATTGGGTTTAATTTGCATAGGAATACAGGGCATATACATAAAGCTCATCAATCATTGTCAGGTAGTAATAATCAAACAATAGATAACATTCAAAGAACTATGGGGGCTTATTCTCAGTCAGGGTCAGATAGTTAAAGGGTCATAAAACTTTGGGGAACAAACTCATTTCATGTTTGGACACTTATCATTTAAATTGTGGATATTAGCAAAGCAAGTTTCACAGGATTTTATGCATTCTTTCTTAGGCCTGATCACCCCAGGGAACCCGCCCTTTCTAACACAGGGCCGTACCCACCTCTGGCATTGTTTCAAGCTTAAGTCAGGCAGGGAAAGTAAGGCAGCCAAGAAGTCAGGAGACTTCTTGCAGACAGAATGAGGACTCATGCTATGTCAAAGCCAAGGGGAAAGGGTCTATCACCTCCTTTTTCTATAGTCACCCAAGTACTTCCCTGAGGGCCCCTTTGCAACCATGCTTGTCTTAGGTCGTCCCTCCTTTGAGGGCTCTTACCTGTCATTGGCTAACCAGTCATCTGCCTGGGGCCAAGCAGGGTGAGGTGAAAGGAGTCAGAGGCAGTGCCCCTACAAGGGAGATAAGCTTTGTCTCCTAAGTGGCTATGGTCCCAAGGTCTTTTTACTCAGCTTAGTTAGCCATAAGGGGTTACAGTTTCTGAAACCAGGCAGGGAGGTTCCCAATACCTTTGGGATTCTATTGGATTGGATCAGGTTGATCTGATTTTAATAAGCTGTACAGAGCCTGGGTCATTAATGAAAAATTTGGAACCCAACTGCCACAGTCTTTGGTCAGACCCAGGAGTCTTCTAAGCTGTTTTCTTGGTTTTGGAAGAGAAAACAATAGTATTCCTCTGAGTCTATCCAGGTTAATTATTAGCCCGTCTTTAGATGTTCAATAACCAAAGTATTTTACTGGGGGCAAACAGAAATAAAGCTTTCCTTTGAGGCCTTCTATCCCCTTATGGATAGCTGTTATAATAGGTAAATTGTGTCCCCTTGGGAGTCTAATATGTCCTAGAGCATAAAGGTAAATCATCCACATATTGGATTAGAATGGAATCTCTGGGCAAATCAACATCATTTACATCAGCTTTTAGTATCTGAGAGAAATAAGTGTGATTCCATATATCTATGGAACATTACAGTCCAAGTAAATTGGCAATCTTCCCAGGTAAAGGCAAAGAGATATTGACTATCTTTTTCTACTGGAATGCTGAAAAGGCACTATATAAATTTATCACTGAAAAATATTGGCAGTCCACAGGAATGGCTAATAATAGGATATGTGGATTTGGAACCACAGCACATCTGGGAGTAACTATTTTATTTATAGCTCTGAGATCCTGTGCAAATCTCTATTCTTTCCATTTTGTGTCTTTACTGGTAGGATAGAAGAATTACATGGGCTTATACATGGAATTATAAGGCTCTATTTTTCATAATCTTGTATAATGAACTTAATTTCAACTAAGTACATCAAGTGTTAAAAGATATTGGCAAATATTAGGTAAGGGCAAAGGATTGTCAGCAGTTATTTTAATATGAGTGGCTGGTTTAATCTTACCAATATCTGTACTGGAAAGGGCCCAAAATTGCATTGGAATGTCCTGCAACAAACATTCAGTCTCAAAATTAGTTTCCTCTTGTGGAGGTGCCTTTAAAATCATTATTTTCTCAGTTGGTTCATTATTTAGTTTATTTAGTTCTAAATACATTTCACCCTTCTGGAAAATGGATATGTGGGTGTTTTCAAGGAAATCTCTCCCTCTCGGGTGAATTAAGGCACTTTGTTGTCCCATAACATTCCCTAGTTAGAAGGGAACAAGTTGTGATTTAAAAATAGATGTTGGGGGACCCTAAGATGACAGCTGAGTAGGTGGAAGCTGAATCCACTTGCTCTTGCCCCCAATTCAGATTTTCAGCTGCTCTTCTAACAATTAACCCAAATAACCAACAGAATCTTAGCTAATATGAAGTTTTGAAGTGAAGGAGTACAGAAGTAGCTTTGTATCATCTGATTTTATTTTTTCCCTTTCTTTGCCTTCATTCTATTCCATATTCTTATTATTTCTCTTCCCTCTATCCACTCAAAGTCATTTTTCTTTTCTTTACTCATCTCATATTCTTTTTATCATTCTCATAATATTCTTATTCACTTTCCACCTTTATTAATCTCTGTTCATTTGTTGTTGATATTGCTGTTTTTTTTGGGGGGGGAGTAATTTTGCTGGTGTGGGTTTTGTTTTTTGTGTTGTCCTGTTTTGTTCTGTCAGCAACGGTACAACAGCATAGGATATCAAGGAGACTGCACCACCAAGTCCCACAGAACTTCTACCATAGAAGGTCATCCCACAGAAATAGGGAGTAAGAGCAGATCATGTAATATGTAGAAACAAACAAAAATAGTCACCTCAAATGGGGAAACAAAGAAACAATCTCCAATCAAAAGGGAAGGGGGAATCCCCAGAAAAAGAGCTAAGTGAAATTGAGGCAAGCAACTTGTCAGACATAGAGTTCAAAGTAATGGTTATAGGGGTGCTCATGGAACCTGGTGAAAACTACAAGGAACTTAGAGGGAACTACATCAGCATGAAAAAGGACATAGAAACTATGAATTAGAACCATGTGGAAATAAAGAATATGATATCTGAAATGAAGAATATACTAGAAGGAATTAAAATCAGGCTAGATGAAGCAGAGGATCAAGTCAGCAAGTTGGAAGACAAGGTAATAAAAAAACACACAGAAAGAGCAAAAAAATTAAATAAAAACTCAAAAAGAACAAAGATAGTTTAAGGAAGCTGTGGCACAACATGAAATATAACAATATTAGTATCATAGAGATACCAGGAGGAAAAGAAAATGAGCAAGGGATGGAAAACCTGTTTGAAAAAACAGTGAGAGAAAATTTCCCTAACTTGGTGAGGGAAAACATCATGCAAGTTCAGGAAGCACAGAGGTTCGCAATCAAGATGAACCCAAAAAGGCCCACTCCAAGACACATCACAATTAAAATGGCAAAATTTAAAGACAAAGAAGAATCTTAAAGGCAACAAGGGAAAAACAGATAGTAACATACAAGGGAGCTCCAATAAGGCTATCAGCTGATTTCTCAACAAAAACACTACAAGCTAGAAAGCACTGGCATGAAATATTACAAGTAATGAGAAACAAAGACCTGCAACCAACACTACCCTACCCAGCAAGGTTCTCATTCAAAATGGAAGGAGAAGTAAAGAGCTATCCAGATGTAGAAAAAGAAGGCTTAAAGAATACAGCTCCACCAAGCCAGCATTACAAGAGATTGTAAAGCGACTGCTTGAAGAAGGAGGAGGAGGAGGAGGAAGAGAAGAAGAAAGGGGGGGAACACGGGTACAAATGGAGAAAATAGCAATGAACGAATACCTATCAATAATAACCTTAAATGTAAACAGATTAAATGCCCCAATCAAAACATAGGGTACCTGAAGGGATGAAAAAAAAGAAAACGTGATCCACATATATGCTGTCTACAAGAGACCCACCTCAGAACAAAAGATTCACAGGCTGAAAGTGAAGGGATGGAAAAAAAATATTCTATGCAAATGGATGTAAAACAACATGGGGTAGCAATTCTTGTATCAGACAAAATAGACTTCAAAACAAAGAGCATAACAACAGACAAAGAAGGTCACTACATAATATTTAAGGGAGTTGTCCAACAAGAGGCTATAACCCTTGTAAACATACATGCACCCAATTTAGGAGCACCTAAATATATAAAGAAAATCCTGGTGGACTTTAAGAAAGAGATTGACTGCAATACAGTTATTGCAGGGAATTTTAACACCCCACTGTCAATAATGGATACCAAACATAAAAATCAACAAGGATATTGCAACATTAAACGAAACTCTAGATCAAATGGACCTAATTGATATTTACAGAATATAGTCATACCTCTATACTCTTCAGCTTCAGAACTCATCAAACCCTATACTCGTCTCATTTTGATGAGAAAAAAATGTTTCAGCATTCAATGCTTGCTTGGGACTCATCACACTTCCTAGAACTTGTATGAGCCATGACACTGCACCCCCAACAGAAATGCTACATCACTCGTTGCATTTGGTACTCATTGGTTTTGACACTTGTCACAAGTTCCAGAACAAATTAACAATGAACACCAAGGTACCACTGTGTTTCACCACAGAGAAGCAAACTATACATTCTTTTCAAATGCACAAGAATCATTTTCAAAGATAGACTACATGGTAGGACACAAACCAAACCTTAACAAATTTAAGAAAATTGAAATTGTATCTCTGATGAACATAGATGCTAAAATCCTCAACAAAATATTGGCAAACCACATCCAGCAATACATTAAAAAAATCATACACCATGATCAAGTGGGATTTATTCCAGGGATGTAAGGATGGTACAATATTTGGAAATCAATAAATGTAACACATCACATAAACAAAGTGAAGGACAAAAATCACATGATCATGTTCATAGATGCTGAAAAAGCATTTGATAAAACCCAGCACTCATTTATGATTAAAAAAAAAACACTCAGCAGAGTGGGAATAGAGGGAACATACCTGAACATAATAAAAGACATATACAAAAAACCTACTGCCAACATCATACTCAATGGGCAAAAACTAAAAGTGTTTCCTTTAGGATCAGAAACAAGACAAGGGTGTCCGCTTTCACCTCTCTTATTCAACATATTACTGGAAGTCCTAGCCATAGCAATCAGACAAAAAGAAGAAATAAAAGGTATCCAAATTGGAAAAGAGGAAGTAAAGCTGCCATTATTTGCAGATGACATGATAATGTACGGAGAAAACCTTACAGGCTCCTCCAAAAAAACTACTCAACCTAGAAAGCGAATTCAGCAAAGGAGCAGGAAACAAAGATAATTTCAGAATTGATGGCATTTTTGTACATCAACAATGGTCTATCAGAAACAGAAACTAAGAAAAAATCCCATTTATCATAGCAACAAAAAAAAATAATAAAGTACTTAGAAATAAATTTAACCAAAGAGATAAAAGACCTGAACTTGGAAAACTATAGAACACTGAAGAAGGAAGTTGAAGAAGATACAAATAAATGGAAGCACACTGGTTTCTCTTCAGATCATATAAATCTTTCGCCTTTTACCAAATAAATGGAACCATATACCCTGTTCATGGGTTGGAAGAATTAACATCATTAAAATATGCATACTACCCAAAGCAATAGATTCAGTGCGATCCCTATTAAAATATCAATGGCATACTTCACAGATCTGAAACAAATATTTCAAAAATCTATATGGAACCAAAAAGACCCCAAATAGCTTCAGAAATCTTGAGAAAGAAGAACAAAGTTGGTGGGATCACAATACTGATATCAAACCATAATACAAGGCCACTGTAATCAAAACACTCTGGTGCTGGCATAAGAATAGACACATAGAATAATGGAACAAAATAACCCATAAACCTATGTCTCTATGGTCAATTAATATTTGACAAAGGGGGTACAAGGATATAATGGAGTACAAACAGTCTCTTCTATAAATGGTGCTGGGAGAACTGGAATGGTCCATGCAAAAAAAAATGAAACTAGATCACCAACTTACACCATACACCAGAATAAACTCAGAATGGATAAAAGACTTATATAAATATAAGTTGTGATACCATAAAAGTCCTACCAGAAAACACAGGCAGTAAAATTTCAGATATCTCACATAGCAATATTTTTGCCAATATATCTCCTAGGGCAAGGGAAATAAAGGAAAAAATAAACAAATGGGACTACTTCAAATTAAACAGCTTCTGCATGACTAAAAAACCATCATCAAAATGAAAAGGAGACTGACCGTATGGGAAAACATATTTGCCAATGATACATTGGACAAGGGTTTAATCTCCAAAATACGTAAAGAACTCATATAACTCAACATCAGGAAGATAAACAATCCAATTTAAAAAATGGGTAAAGGACCTGAATAGACACTTCTCCAAGGAAGACATACAGATGGCCCATAGGCATATGAGAAAAAGCCATCAGAGAGATGCAAATTAAAATCACAATGAGATTATTTCACTCACACGTGGCAGAATAGCTATCATCAATAAATCAACAAATAACAAGTGCCAGCAAGAATGTGGAGAAAATGGAATCCTAGTGTACTGTTGGTAGGAATGCAGATTCGTGGAGCCACTGTGGAATACAATATGGAATTTCCTCAAAAAATTAAAAATAGAACTACCTTTTGACCCAGCAGTTCCATTGCTGGGAACATACCTTAAGAATCCCTAAATACCAATTCAAAAGAACTTGGACACCCCTGTGTTCATAGAAGTACTATTTACAACAGCCAAGAGTTGGAAACAATCTAAGTAAGTGCCCATCAGTAGATGAGTAGATTAAAAACTGTGGTATATTTACACAATGGAATATACTACACAGCAGAAAGAAAGAATAATTCCTACCTTTTGTGACAGCATGGCTGGAACTGGAGATTATCATGCTAAGTGAAATAAGCCAGTCAGTGAAAGTGAAATAAGCCAGTCAGTGAAAGACAAATACCATATGATCTCACTTATAAGAGGAATCTAATTAACAAAATAAACTAATAAGCGAAATAGAACCAGAAGCATAAAATCACAAAATAGACTAACAGTGGTAAGAGGGGAGAAGAGAGGGGGGAATATTTGTAAGAAGGGGAAGGGATCAGTCAAAAACCATATACGAGTGACCCATGGACGTGGACAGTGTGGTGAGGATTGATGATGGAAGCTGTGGGAGGGCTGAGCGAAGGGGGACAAAGCAGGAAGTAATTGGAACAACGGTAAAACATAAAAAGAATGAAAAACACTGAAGAATCAACACTGGTTGATTAGATATTCCTATCATTTGTACAGAAGCTTTACTCTGAGGGAGACAGCAATTTACTTGGTTAGGATTAAGAACAGTTAAAGTAGCCCCAGTATCTACAAAGGCCTTAGTAATTGCCTCTTTTATGGTCATTTTAATTTCTCCTAAAGTACTGGTAAAGAGAAGGGGAAATACCCTCTCATAGCCCTCAGGGCAGCCCTATGCTTGCTTCTGTTTCTTTTCTTTTCTAAATCCCATTTTAGTTTTCTACAATCTTTCTTAACATGACTTAGTTTTCAATAGTAAAAAGAGACTTCTCTTTCCTTTTCTAAGAGAACTTTAGGGTCTTATCTGATTGCTTACCTGTTGCAGCTGTAAGTTCATAATTTTGGCAGGTTTATCTTTTTCTCTCTTTTGAATAGATTTATATAGTTGATCAGCCAGAGGTACCAGCTCATCAGTATGTGTGGTCTGCCAGTTTAATTTATGCTGTTCAATCATAGTTACAAGCTCTTCACCTTAAACTTCCAAAGATGCTGAGTTTAGTAAGAGATCGTTTTGATGATCCTTAAAACTAGCTGGAAACAGACCTGAGTGTTGTTTGAACATGTTATCAAAAACATTTAAAAAAATCAAGTACTGATTCATCAGGCTTTCTTTTGTGTAGCTGGATGTTGCTCCACCCCATTTTCCAGGGAAAAATCTCAGGTATGGCTTGTTAAAGCCAGTGGGTTAGTTTCTTGCATTTTTCCCAGTCTGTCTCTGTTTCTAAACGTCCTCTACAGGAGTTTGGCAGCAACCCCTATTCAGCCATTCTGTTGCCTTGCTCTCAGAAACAGGTTGGTGTCTTAATTGGAATGTGTTAGAATAGCCAGGATCAAATATCATAATAGTTCAATCAAATTCCTTTGGGAACCCATTAAAGTCTTAGAGAGAATCGGGGAAATCTTTACTTAGCTTTCTTAATTGTGTTCTAGTTGAAACTGCCAGAATTCCTGGTCTATCTTTGTCCGGATTTCTACTCTCAGTTTCCCCTAGGTCAGTAGGGAGTGGTGATGGAGGAGACATAAAGGAGATAGAAGGGGGAGAAAGAATGGAAGGGAGAGCAAGTCCAGACAAGGAAGCTCAGAAAGCAAAAAAATACAGTGGAACAGCTGGATGGTGGGGAGGAAAGGGCCACTGCCATTTATCAGTTTCAGAAGCCATCTTTAGTTCAGAGTCAGTCTCTCAAATTTTCATACTAACTTCCTGTAGAGAAAATAATTTACACATGTCCCTCCTAGAAGTTTCTAATTTCCAATCAAGATAAGCTTTCCATTTATTTAGTTTAATTTTAGAGCTTTTTCTAATCGAGGACACAGAAAAAACAATTTGGAGGTATCAGGAGTTGCCCACATTGGCCATTTCAAGCTGATACTGTTTTCAATTAAATTTTCCCATTTCTTTAGGTATTTGCGAGTTGAATTTTCATACAAATTATACATGTAGCCTCTGGGAGTATCAACAGGGGACCAGGGTTCTATCCACATTAGAGGCACAATCTCCTATGTTAATTTTAGGACTTTTTGTTTGTTTTTTTTCTTACGCTTTTGTTTTGTTTTGTTAGCTGCAAAGCTTCAACAAATTTCTAGGGGTATTGTGTTGTGGGTTGAAGGATGCTGCTTATGAGTGGAACTCTAATGGACTGTCACCTCCAAAGTTTATTTAACCCTCTTATATGCCTCAGTTTCTCTCCCCAGCTGTCTACTACCACTGTGTGGATTCAGAGTGCTAGGTTACCTTTATGTGCATATCCGCAGACAAATCAATTATTTCACTACAGTCATATTGGAATTTCTTATAGGGCCCTGCTCTTTTTGAGGAGTACCCTTAAACACCTCCACAAAGATTCCTAGTCACCTAAGAATACCCAGAATTTGAGCTGGCAGGAGTAAATGCCCCTTATCTTCGGAGGTGAACAAATTCAGACTCTCATTTATCCAGCAAAAGGTTTTGTTTAGACTCACAGTAAGTAGTTCCAATTGAAAAGAAGAAATTAAAGCCAGCCATTCATTTTAACTCCTATCTTTTAGTACCACCTCGAGGATTTTCTAAGAACAGCTCACGAAAAGTCAGACCCTCTACCACAATCAAAGGGAAGGTCCTGGATTCCAAGAGATAATTCATCTAAGTTCACCCAACGGGAAGTAGGGAGCCAGTGGGGCTCAGTGGGCTCCTGCTGGTACCTAGCATCAGGTCCGGGTCCACAGGGTGGTCCTAGGTGAGCTTTGTTGGAATTCTGTAGTACTATATCAAGGAAATGTCTATAAAAAAATATCCAGCCTAAGGAAAGTCTTATTAGAGTTTATTTGAGGAAAACTGACTATTGCCCGGAAGCAAAAATCTCAATGGATTACGAGAATGGCAACTTTACAGTTTATTTTATACACTAGAATCAAAGGAGATATAAGAAGGGTTACGTAAAATACATTGTTGGTAGATTAAAGGAGGTGGGAGAAAGCAAAGCAGGAAAATCTCTGAGACTGGATAAAAAGTAAAATGAAGAGACACACTCTTATTTTACATGGGTGGTTACGGAGTAGTTAACAATGAATGTCTACAGCACATAGAGATGGTTTGTGGGCGGCAAGATAACAATGAGGGGTTCCTTGGTCTTATGATCAGCTGGGAGATTGTGCCCTGAGGGGTCTGGGAAAAGGGGGCATTTCAAAGGTGTGTTATCATTGATGCAAAATAATAATAATAGACAGGCTCAGTTAAGGATGGACCTTTGTCAAGGAAGATACAGGCCGAGTTAAGGATGGACCTTTGTCGAGGAAGATACAGGCCGAGGGCACGTCTACCCACCATGACTTGTTTTTAGTTAGGAAGTTTTTCACTTCAGACCACCCTCTGTGGTTTCTTTAGGTCTCTGAGTTTGTCAGAGTTAGTATATAGCCCCTGTTCATCCACAATTCATATGCACGGCACTGCTCAGGAAGCTTTTGAATCCCTGGCCCATTTAATTCTGTCCATGATGTGTGGGGGCTGCAACATCTTCGTGTATTTGTAGCATTTTTACTGGTGTCACCAGATCAGAGACCTTGGGTGTTCGTCTCTCAAATTTTGCTCTTCTGCTTGGCACACCATACTGGAGAAGAACCCAGGAGAGATGGTGCCATTTGGTGTGCCTTAGCAGAGCAGCATTGTTTCTGTAAACAGCTGGATCTGCCCAACCATGTTGGCCATCAGCTTGGACGTTTACGGCCCTTATGAAACTTCCCTATCACAGAGGCAGGCAATTGCTTACTTAGGTTCTGCTGGAAACCCTTAGAAATATGTGTTCAATAACTGCAGATATGCCCACAGCTTGCCCACAGTCCAAGTCTGGGTCAGAAATCTTTCATATCCTTTTAAATAACCCACACAGGAAATATCTCCTAACAGATTTTTATCCATCTGCTAGTTCAAGGCAAAGGGCTGGAGAGGCACTGTGTGCATTTGGGACTCACATTTAGTCTAATCCCATGGTCTCTCCTGATTCAAAATCTTTACTTACCTACAAGACTCCCCACATTGCTGATTTTTGCTGTCAGTAGAAAGTAAATAATGTCATCTGCTTTCACAACCATGGTTCACTTTCAGAACAATTTATAGAAGCTGTGCTTATACTTTCCCACCAGAGAAAGATAGAAATTTCAGGAAAGCTGGAAGTGAGACACTGGAAATTTTGCCCATGATTAGCTAGGTTCAGTAGCATTTTAGCAAACCTATTTCATGGTGTTCCCCAAGGACCACTGAATGGCTAACCCTGTGCTAGGCTTATGTAGAAAACATAAACTGAGGATGCAGAAAAGGTCTCCTTTCTCCATCCTCCCATATCCAAGCATTCTCTTCCCAGTCTCTCCCACAACACCGCCACCTAACTGGTAGCAAATATGCTCTTAAGACTTATGGGCAATGTGAGAAATACAGAAATGTGCTGAAATTGAGCTTAGCCGTGGACTTCAGAGAAGAGCTGAAGAAAGTGGAAGCAGCCCAGTTGTATTGCAAATCCCTCGTGAAAAAGAAAAAAAAGCTCAGGGGGTCTGACCCCAAGCTCTGTGCTTATTCTCAAGATTCACAAGCCTTCTCAAATTGTGGTCTGAGGACCCCCTCGAGATGAGGCTTAAACACTCCCCTCGCCCTACCCACTGAATTATTATCTCCAAGGGCAGGCCCTGGAAAAGTCATCCCGCTGATTCTAACGTTCACTTACGTGGGGAACCACTGTCAACTGCAGCACACACCTTGACACTTATGCTTTCACAAATGGGAAATATCCCTCATTTGCAAAGCCCCTTGCTCCAATGCCAGTCTCCATCCACAGGGAGATAGGCTGGAATGCCTCCTCCAGGGAGCTTTCCAGAATTGCCACAGGAAGAGGCAGCTCAAGCTCAAACCACTGACTTAACTGAGCAAAGAAGTGTGTGCGTGTCTCCCTGTGAGTTTCCCAAACCTCACTCATTCCTCCATCACCTTCATGTCATGTGCCGTTTCCACTTGCTCTACTGTTTGTTTGACACGTTCTTTCACCTGGTGCACTGTTCCAGACCTAAGGTCTTTATTTCAAATAGAAATTGTACATCACCACCACACATGGAAAGCCATTACCATGTTCCAGAAATGAAAAGTAACCAAAAATAGATGTAACAAAACAAAATTATTAAATTCTAGCTAGATTGTAGCCTATAAAAGGCTTAGTTAGTTAGACATGTCCTCTCTTTGTATAAAAAAGAGCCCTGGCCAGTGTGGCCCAGCTGGTGGGAACATCGTCCCGTACACCAAAAGGCTGAGGGCCTGATTCTCTGTCAGGGCACATGCCTGGGGTGCGGCTTCAGGCCTGGGTTGTGGGTTCGGTCCCAGGTTGGAGAGCCTATAAGAGTCAACCAATTAATGTTTCTCTGTTACATCTCTCCCTCTGTCTCCCTCCACCCCCACCCTCCCTCCCTCTGCCTTCTTCTCTCTCTCTAAAAGCAATGAAAACATGTCCTCGGGTGAGGATTAAAAAATTTTTTTCAAAGAAAAGGAGAGGAAGATTAGCAAGAATTCTAAAATGTTAAAGGCTGACCAGCCCCAGACTGAAATTGAAAGTCATTCCTCATTCTCATGAAAACCGTCTGACATACTGTGAGTGGAAAGGCCCTAGTCTTTACGAAACACTGCCCCAGAAATTAAGTTTCTCAAAGACAAGGACAGTATTTTATGAGAAATGTAACAATTCAAAATTAGACATGTTGCCACTTGAGAAGTCAATCTAAATATTTTATAATACCATCACGTACATCTTTAAAACTGCTTTGGAGCTTAGCACAAGTGATTTGCATATGGTGGCACTGAACAAATACCTGTTGAGTGAATGAAGGAAGGAATGTACCAACATCCTAGATGTAAAATTGATTTTGCAATGTTCCTCGGCTTAACTGCTTCATTAACCTTCAGTGGTTCAGTTCAGTACCTCCCCAGTACAAATTCCACCCTATGAATTCCTTCCCCGTGTGGTAGGCAGCACTTGATTTGCCTGTGATTTGATTGCAGTCAGAACCCTCATTAACAGAGGCCGAAGTGGAGTTTGTTTGTTTGTTTATTTGCTTGTTTGTTTATCACACTTTCCATCTTGCGTGCCAAATCACCGCTTTCATTTACGTTCGGTCGAGAACCACACAGCTGATTGGAGCCACTGGTTGCTTTTTGCGTTCCAGTTGGGTGTAGGGTTGTATGTCTAGTATTAATCCTCCAGGCCCCAGCTTCTCTGCTGCGGAGGGTTTGTGTGTGCACCTGCGCGACCCAAAGCAGCTTCTCTCAACCTGAAGCTCCAGCTCCAGCTCCAGCTCCAGCTCACTGTACGCTTTCTTCATGCTATTTTCTTAGTAACTCAAAAGTGAATATTTCTATTCCTGGCTGGTGAGCATTGCAAAAGATGTTAGCCAACTCCATGCACCCAAAACCTAATAATTCCTTTGAAATGCTCCTATAAACTATACATCCACACACACACATACATACAGTTGCTTTTGCTGTCAGGGTTTACAGTTTTAAAAGAATTTTTAAAAACACTCATTTTTCTGTTGAAGGCACTAGGCCTTCTTATCAGAATAGTATATAATTATTTTCGAACTTCAGAACACATGGGTACCACACACGCAGTTACAATGACAAGATAAAATACATTCTGATTGCCATGGCACTTGACATTTTTACTCATCCAAAGATTAATATATTTAACTCATACTTTTAAAGCAGCTAATAGAGGCATGAGGTTAACAATATATCATCACCCAAATTAAGATCACAAAATATATGCAATGTAGTCCTCTTCTATTACAAATTCTGTCATGACCTACGTGTGGGAGCACACACTGGTGTCACTGGCTCCAGAGTGCCCACCCCTGTGACATATCCAAACCCGTCAAAATGTTCTGCTCAGAAGGCACTGCTTCACCCATGGCACACTTTGTTATCTGGATCAACATACCCGCTAACTATGAAAGCTGGTGGATATATAAGGTAGACAGCCAAGAGAACCTCACAGGACAACAAGAAGGAAGACCTGCTCCTTGCAGATATCAAAACTTGTTAGAAAATTCTCATTCTTAAGACAGTGTGATATTGGTATATCAACAGAAAAATGGGCCATGGACTGGAATAGGCCGCATAGCTCTATCCCTGCAAAAGGATAGGACAGAGACAACCTTTCAATGAACAGTGCTTGGACAATAAGATGTCTGTACGGAAAAAGTGCCATTGGAAACCAACCTCATACTATAAATTCCTGCTACATTGCAAGCCTAAATGTGAAAGGTAAAACACTGCTTTTAGAAGATAATAAAGATGAATGGCATAAGAATCTCAATAGGAAAACAAAAATTTAAACATTATGCAAAAGCACTAACCATAGAGGAAAAGTATATGTACTTAACTACATTAAAAATAAGAGCTTCTGTTCATCAAAAATAACACAAAGGAGAAAGGAAAGCTAGATCATGGAATGGGAAAAGGTACTGCATGTTAGTGACAAAGGACTTCTATGCACATTACACAAAGAACTCCCGCAGGTTAGTAAGAAAAAGGCAGGGAACCTAATTGAAACAACTGCAAAAGATTTGAATGGGCTCTTCACAGAGAAATAAGTTGAAATTGCCAATATACATGAAAAGGTGCTCGATCTCATTAATAATCAGGGAGATGGAGACTAAAAACTACAATGAGATACTGCTATTCACCACTGAATTGCTCAAAACTTACATAATCTAGCAGTGCCAACTGTTGGTGAAGATAGGAACTCTCTCGTTGACTAATGGTGGGAATCATAAGACTATTGCTATGTTGGAAGAAAGGTTTTGGCATTATCTAATAAACTTGAAAATGTTTCTATCCATAGGATGTATATAATATCTGTTAGAGAATTTGTGTACATGTGCACCAGCAGACAGACCAAAATCTTCAAAACAATATTATCTGCAACAGCCTTATTGTACAGATGAGAAAGGTCAAGTTCACAGAGTCACAGGGCTGAAGGTCACAAGTGAACTCCAACCTGGGCCAGGCTCGGACTTCTCTCATCAGCCAACACTTCTGCCGTGTGCAGCGTCCAGCTTCGCACATCCAAATGCCCTCAGACGCCGTCAGCCTCACTCCCGCAGGCACAGGCCAATTACATGTTGGTTTTTGGAAAGCCATAGACACGTAACTTTCTGTTCCTATTTTTTTATGAGAACCAAGGTTGTTTTGAGTTAATTTTTGTTTTTAAATCTCTGGGGAAAGTAACAACGGTTATACGATGGTATAAGTATAACCATTCCACTGGCCTCTTGGCCAGCAGCCCCCAATGTCCACCTGGGGAGGATCCCCAGCCCAAGTTCCTCTGAAGGCCCTGCCATGGTCATGAAAAACCTTCTCTCTTCCAGCCCTCACACTGGCCTCATTTGATTCCAGGAATCAGAAAATAACTGCTGAACCATTAAAAGTCTCTTCAATCACTGACTGATGAGAAACCAAGAAATTTCCCTGGCAGCTTGCACTGCTGGCTGCCACCCAGCCTGGGGAGATGCAGAACATTTGGGCCATAAGTGCAGGCCAGGCCCAATGCACTAAGTCTACAAAACACAGAAATTTCCATATATAGGAGGCCAAAACACAGCGCAGGCTCTAAGTTTATCAGCTTTTGTCAGTTTAACTTAGTATTTTAATGCAATTTTAATAGGCGGTGATTTTATTTTGTATTTAATGAAACCAACAGATCGTGAAAATAGATACCAGAATTTGGAAGATAATGAGTCTGTTAACTCTCCTGCCAGCCTGGTCAAGGCAGATACGGCATTTAAGGTGGGAAGAACAGACTGCCTCGGAAGAGGCAATATTAGCTTCATTGGAGTGTTCATCAGATGAATGATTTCATAGTAGGTCTATTTAAACAAGGACTGGTCAGGACTACATCTTCTTCCTGTAACTAGGCATCTAAGATCAAGGCATATTAGCTACCTTAGAAATTTAGCATAAGGTAAACTTGATACATTCTTTGTGAGAAAGTGTTTCATGCAAGAGGATTTTTTTAGCAGAATTCTGAACAACATAAGACAAAAACTTTCCGGCCCCTGGCTTCTGATGGCGGACCAAGGACGCCCATCTATCTCATCTCTTTGCCCAGCCACCGGGAAAGGCAGTGTCAGAGACAGCACTTTTGAGGACTCTGGGGGAACAAGAGTGGAGAGAGAGGCAGGGCCAGATACTATACCTTAGTGCAGGGTGCAGGTCCCTGGAAAAGCTGTAGGTTCTGTTACATACAAAGGTGTGTCCTGTGTGTGCAAATCAACAGATTGCAAAGAAGGACCTGATATGAGACAGGGCTCTCGGCAATGTCAGGGCAATCAGAGCCATGATGAGCTTGCCACACTGCCAGCCATGTGGGCTCCCAGGCCACCTGCCCGGCTTTACCTGTCCATGCACCTGTAAGGGTGGCCTTTCAGCATGGCCCACCCTCCTACAGGAAAACACTGGGCTCCTGCTTCAGGGAAACTCTTCTGCAAGGGAAACTCATGTGAGCTACTGGGTGCTGTGGAAAACAATCAGGAAAAAAAGAGAGGTCAACTAAAAATATGATCGATATAAAAGAATAGAAAGAATAGTGGAAAAGATTGAAGAACAAGTTGTTGATTTTAAGGGCAGCATCAAAATCTCCCAGAATATACAGAGTAAAACAGCAAAGAAATAGAAAATATGACAGAAAAGTAGAGGAAATCTTCCAGTAGTTTGATATATATCGCACAGTAATTCCAGTAGGAATGCACAGTCATACCTGAAGAGAAGAAATAACCAAAATGGCAATGAAACAAGATGCCCGTGAACTGAAAGATGGGGCTTTTCAGACAGAAAGGGGTTGCTGAGTTCCAAACAGGGTTAAAGAGAAGCCCTCATCTAGACACACTCTGCCATCATTTCCTGACTCCAGCGGTAATGAGAAAGTCCTAAAAACCTCCAGGAAGACAGAGCCATATCACCAAAAAGGAACAAAAATTGAGCTTTCCTTAAGCAACACTGGATTCTAGACAGTCACACAATATAATTAATAGTCTAATACAAAATTGTTTTCTATCAAGAATTTTATGCCCTGGCAAAAGTGTCAATATTAGAGTAAAATGATACTTCCAGTCTAACAAATACTAAGAGACTTATCATTCATATACCCTACATCAGAGAACCAAACAAACAAAAGCAAATGAAAAAAATAAATGTACATTATGTCTGAAGAATGGTAGAAATTATGATTTCATAGAAGTGAAGGACACTGGGAGAATTTAAGGGAAAGTCCATTCCAACAAGACGCTTGAAAAATTCTTTGGTGAGCAAAGTTTGTTGCTGTTTTTTTTAAGGATTACATTTTCACCCTGGCTGGGTGGCCCAATTGCTTGGAACTTTGTCCCATATACCAAAAGTTTGCAGGTTCAATCTCTGGTCAGAGTACATACCTAGGTTGTGATCAGTGTTTCTCTCTGACATCAATGTTCTCTCTCTCTCTCTCTGAAAAAAAAATCAATAAATATATCCTTGGTGAGGATTTTTAAAAAAGGATTATATTTTCTACTATGGTACCTGGCTCCAATCATAGCTGGCTCTACAATGACCAACACTTACCTAACAACATTATTGTAAATGCTGTTTTTAGAATGAACAGGATGGAAGACTTAGTTATAGTTACATGAACAGAATGTAGTTATGGTAAAGCATGATGTTGTAATCATAACAACCATAAAGTGGGAAGTGGATAAGGAGGTCCAAGAAAAGACAGAGGAGCTAAAAGGAGGAGTGATAATTAAGGGATTCTCTCCACCAGTGGAAACAACCACTCGAAGAACTAGGCAAAGTTACAGGTAGCAGGCAGCCAGTGTGAAGAGTGGGAAAGGGGCAGTCGTATGAGGGAACTACAGTCTTCTTTCTTGATGGAGGGAAGTTAAAAGATACGATTCAAACATGTAAATCAAGAAACAGAGGTACAAGCCTGTTACATAAAGTTATGATGCTAAGTGCCAGAAGATTCTAAGACAGAAACTCTTGACAGTAGTTGTCTCTGGAGATAGGTTCTGAGAGTTGAAGAAGATTTTAAATTTTACTTTCCACTCTTCTGTGGGTCTGAAATTCATCATTAGGCATATATGTTTATGGAATCTTTAAAATAAAAGATGAATTCTCACATTGATGATATTGTCATCTTCACCAGTGTTGCCAATGCAGTTAGAAGGAACATACTAATTTGAATAGCTTCATGGCCTTCAGCAGATTCAAAATCCACTTATCTTTGATGAACTTTGTTTAGCTGGATGTTAAAGATCAAAACAAAACTTAGAAGTTTTCTCTTTCATCTTCAGAGTAACAAATGACTAGCTGTCTTACAGAACTATGAAAACACACACATGATATACACTTTTAGACTAATTTATAAGCATATGACTCCAAAACTTGCTATTGCCCCAAAATACGTCATGCTGACATTAAGGGAAAATGTGCTCGATGTTTGATTCTCTTTCCTTATGAATGGTAAGCTCTTCAGGAGCTCAATGATGATGATGATATAGCTATATATAATCTGTAATATTATATATTACATATATACGAATGAGAGAGAGAGAGAGATCCTTACTGGGGTTGGCTGAGAGCTGGAGAACAAGGAGAAACCTAAGGAAATCCGAAGCCCCTGTGGTTTCTGAGATCTTAGCAAACAATACTGGAAGCTCCTTTCCTGCTTTCTTTGGATGACATCATTGGAAACTGTTTCTCTCTTAGTGTCTCTTCTGTCACCCTGGCATCTGGGAGGAGCAGCAATGAAAATGGGTGATTTGCTAGTTCAAGTGGGCTCTTTGTCTCCTTCGTGTCAGGCAGTTTCAAGGCCTTTAAAAATCTCAGCTCTGGACCACTCCTGTGGCACAAAAGCCGAAGGCATCCACTGGTCTTCTAGCAGCAGAAGGCAGCTAGAACCCTGGCTGGGGACAAAGCTATGTGGTTTAGATCATCTGCCTGAGATTTTTTTTAAATCTTGGTAAGTCCCTTGATGGTATATGTGCACAAGGACAGAAAACCCACCCAATGTTTGAATTATGGTTAGAAAAATATGGTTTTGTCTTATAGCTGGGAGTGAAAGAAAACATCTGGGTGCCTGTCTCTGCAGTATTGCAAGACAAAGTCTAGTCTCAATGGTGGTTCCAGAACGCCAGCTTCTATTGTCTAAAACCCACGTGGACACTAAAAATGGTCACGGGAACACCTCCCGTTTACAGCACACTTACTCTGCAACTGACCCATCTGTTCTCCAGGAACAGGCGTTACTCAGTAGTCACATGACCCTATGAAACAGATGTCATTATTAGTGCCCCCATCTTTTAGATGAGATCCTGGGAAACAGAGAGGGAGAATAATTTACTTGAGGTTATACAATAAGAAATAAATGGAGCTGAGGTTTGAACCAGGCAAATTGCCTTCCCCCTTAAGCTATGCTTCGTCTAGGAGCAATGCATTCATTCTTCCAGTACTTTTAAGTGCAATTGCTTTTGAGAACCATAGTTTGCTCCAGAAGGGATTTTAGAGATCAGGCAGATTGTTACAATGAAGCTACCCTCCTCCCTGTGATTCAAACCTCTTGGTCCCCATCTCTCTGCAATGTCAGGTGCTCCCTTCTAGAGAAGTAGTTCATCCCCCCACTGTTTGTATCTGGGCTGACCTGATTCATGGCTTTAAGCAAGAGAGTACAGTGAAAGTAAAGTTGTCTGACTTCAGAGCCTAGGCCTTAAGGGGTCATGCAGCTTCAGCATTCTTTTCCAAAGCACCTGTGATTAGCACAGCAAGAAGCAGCCCGGGGTGAAAGGTCACACGGAAGAAGTCCCAGCTGAACCCAGCCCCTGGCTGACACACCAGCTGAGTGCTACTCATGAGTGCACCTGGGTGAGACCAGCGAACAACAACCCAGTCAAACCACAGCACTGAGAAATTGTCACTGCAGTCACTAAGGTGTGTAGTGCTTTGTTAGTCGTCATAAATAACTGACACAGCGTCCAGAGAGCACAGCTCACTAATGTTATAGCTAAGGAATGAGAGGTAAGTGACTTACCAGGTCCTTGATGGCAGAGGTGAGTAACGACTAGCTGGCTGACCCAGGGTCTTGTTATAGATGGAATAAATGCCTGTGCTTAGGAAGCCACTGGGTGCCATGGGGTTGGCATCCACCAGGCCCTGGGAGGATGAACAGCCAGCTGGGAGTCCAGAGTTCCAGCTGCAGGCTACAGCGGTTAGACCCTCCCCTTCCGTAACTTGGCAAAGCACCAGAAAATCTCAAGATTAGCGTGTGGGTGGGCAGTGAGGGATGGAAGGGCCTGGGGCCTGCCTTTGGATGATAGCAGGTTCCCCTTCCTTGTCCAAGGAGGCTGAGCTTAAAGAAGGACAAATGGGAAAACATCAGAAATCATCAAAGGCACTTGAGCTCCCACTGAGAGACTGCAGAATTGGGTTACATTGCACATTCCTCTCTTGTGGGGGCAAGGTACCCAGAAAGCCCCGCATTCACCAGTTGCTGTCCTGGGCTCAGCCACAAAGCCAGGCAGGCCTGAGCTGGGTGGGGTGGTCCGGGCACACTAGTTGAAAAGGGGAGGAAGGAGGGAGGGGAGGATGAGGGAAAAGGAGAGAAAGATAGGAAGCCCAAAAGGAGCTCCTGAAAGCACCTTTGCTCCCATCCTGCCTCAGGTGGTCTCTCTGCACCTGCAGGCCAATAGGGGAGGAGACAAACGATCATCTGGCGGTCTTAGAGGGGTGCAGCCCTCCTCTCCCAGCCTGGCCCAGCATGCTGCTGCCCCTGGGGCCAGCTCTCTGGGGCCATGACAGGTGCCTTCTCCCAGTTCCAGCCACCTCCAGCCTCTCCTCACTTCAACCTGCCCCCACAATGGCACAGAGGGAACTTGCCCAAATGCAAATCTGGTGTCCCCTTTTTCTACAAAACATGACAGGCTCCCATGGCCTTCATCAGTCATTCACACACCAGCTTTGAGATTTTTTTCCCCAGAGTCACAGATACCTGTACTATCATCACTTGGTGCTCTTTTTTTTTTTAAAGATTTTATTTATTTATCTTCAGAGGGGAAGGGAAGGAGAGAGGGAGAGAAATATCAATGTATGGTTGCTTCCTGTGCATTCCCTGCTGGGAACTGGCCTGCAACCCAGGCATGTGCCCCGACCAGGAATCGAACCGTGATCTCTTGGTTCACAGGCCCGCGCTTAATCCACTAAGCTACACCAGCCAGGGCACTTGGTGCTCTTTTTTAATGACTCACTTTCTGACTTAAATAAATGTATTCCCATTCTAAGCAATGATACCCATTATATTGTGGGCTTGATGTGCTATTTATCGTTTTTCCCAGTATGCATTAAAATAATTACATAACTGAAAATGCTAAAGGTTCCTAATGTACCTACCACCTCAAGACATCCCACGACTGTATTTCACTCTGAAGCCATATTGAGAATGTGTTAGAATACTTGGGTTGCAAGAAACAGGAACTGAGTCTGACCATAAAGAAAAAGAGATTTTTATCAGAAAATTTGGAGTGTGGGGGTGAGAACATCAGGCTCACAGACAGAGAGGGAGGTGATAGTGCCTGGCTCACAAAGGACAGGGCCAGTAGGTCTGGCCAGGGGTGTGGAGGTGCCCAAGTGACTGGACTCCAGCCCCCTCCAGGCACAGCCATTGGAGTGAATGACTGCCAAGCATTCTCTCTCTCTAAGCTACTCTGTGATCCAAATTCCAGGTAAGGAATTCCCACTGGCCTGCATGGGTCCTTGCCCACCTCTAAGAGGAGCAATGCTGCACCATCACAAAACCACTCTCGACTTTTGTTTCCTTCTTAGTGGAAAATTGCCTCTACCACAATATTCATTGTAGAGTGTTTCACCAACTTCACACTGAAGATAGAAATAATATTGTGTGTTTTGGGAAGATTTAGTTCTTTTGGGAATTTTTATGTTGTTGATTTGTTTATGTTGAAGCTTTTCAGGAGGAAGAATGGGCAACTGAGGGCATTAATAGCACTATAATTATCTAGTTGTTAAAAATAAATCCTGTTTAAATAGATGAAAAGTACTTCAATTATCATTATCTACTGATTACCTGGGCCCAGAAGAAATTCTGGTTCACATTCTAAGACCAGCTGGACTCCTCGTAGTTCCACTAGGAAGTTCAAAGCCCAATTTTGCCTGTACTGACAGTACAGTTTGTACTGACAGTAACTGTGTGTGGTTTTTAGCCTTATTCCATTTTTCTATATCCATACTGGCTTTTTGTTTTTCCATCTCTCCTTCCTAAACTCTACCCACTTTCTTTTAGGTGATGTTGTTTGTGTTTTGTATCCTTGAAAGGTACCTTAAATATGATGCATAACTAGTTGGGAGATGCAGATGATGACAGTGACAATAGTGACACTTGAAGATTCACATTTGTGCACACACAACAGGATACTAAAATGGGCTTCTTTCAGTCTCAGTTTTGGCCAAAGTTCATATGGCATCAAGAACACATCAATAGCTGTCAAGTACGCCCATGTTTCACAGGTTAGTAACAGATGACTCACACAAGACTTGCAAAAGAGGGGCTCAAAAATTGCGATCCTGGACAGATCCTCGCTGAGTTGATCTTGAGCAGCATGTCTCCCTTTTTATCATCTATTTCCAGTATCAGGGGAGACATGGTCTTGTCACTATAACACAGTAGTTGGGAATGTGACTCTGAAGCCAGCCAGCTAGGGCCTGAGTTCTGACTCAGCTACTTACTGTGTAACATTGGTCTTGATGGCCACTGGAGAGGAATGTGGGGCAGTGATCTCAACTGCAACAAGAGTAGAACTTGAGGAGAATAATATAGTAACCCTCATAGTCAGCCAGCCTGAGGGTTAACCCAACCCCTGGGTGGGCCAAGAGCAGTCAAGACTCAGCTACAATAGGAGGGTTGACACAACCCACACAAGTGATATTCCTGGAGCACCCAGCTCAGGGGATCAGGGAGAATGTTGAGACCCACAATACACCTACTACATAAGGCCACCGTACCAACACTGAGAGACATACAGCTCTACATAATATACAAAAACAAATACAGAGAGGCAGCCAACATAAGATGACAAAGAAACATGCCCCTCCAAAGAAACAGGAAAAGTCTCCAGAAAAAGAACTAAATGAAATGGAGGCAAGCAATCTACCAGATGCAGAGTTCAAAACAGTATTTATAAGGATGCTCAAGAAACTTAGTGAGAACTTCAACAAAGATATAGCAAGCATCAAAGAGGACATAAAAACTGTTTTAAAGAAGCCAGTCAGAAATAAAGAATACAATATCTGAAATGAAGAATATATTAGAATGGGTCAACAGCAGATTAGATGAAGCAGAGGCTCAAATTAGCAATTTAGAAGACAAGGTAGCAGAAAACTCCCAATTAAAACAGCAAATAGAAAAAGAATCCCAAAAAATGAGGATAGTTTAAGAGGCCTCTGGGACAATATGAAACATAAAAATATCAGCATCACAGGGATACTAGAAAGAGAAGAGAGAGGTCCGGCCAAGACGAAGGTGTAGGTAGATGTGCTTTACTTCTTCACACACCCAAAAGAAGGATAACAACCACTTTAAAAACAAAAATCAACCAGAACTGCCAGAAAATCAAACTGTATGGAAGTCCAACAACCAAGGAGTTAAAGAAGAAACATTCATCCAGACTGGTAGGAGGGGTGGAGACAGGAAGCCAGCGCAGAGAGGATGCGTGACAAGGTGGCAGCTGGCAGACTGAGCTGTCTGACATTTGCATGCAGACAAGCTGGGAGGAACAACTGGGGAGCAAGACAAACTACACAACCCAGGGTTCCAGCACAGGAAAATAAAGCCTCAAAACCTCTGGCTGTAAAAATCTATGGGAGTTGAGGAGGTGAGAGAAACCCCCAGTCCCACAAGACAGTATGTTGGAGAGGCTCACAGGATCCTAGAACATACACAAGCCCACCCACCCATGAATCAGCACTTGAAAGGGCACAATCCACTTGTGGGAAGCAAGGGAAGTGATAGAAAGTGGGGCAAGAGCCGAGAAAGCTAGCAAGCAACATTTTTCCCTCTCTGACCACTCCCCCACATACAGCACCACAGTGCAGTGAAGTGGATTGCCCTGTCCTGGTGAATACATAAAGCTCTGCTCCTTAAAACCTAAGAGGTGCACCAAGACAAAAAGGTATGGCCCAAATGAAAGAGCAGATCAAAACTCCAGAAAAAGAACTAAGTGACAAAGAGATAGCCAACCTGTCAGATGCAGAGTTCAAAACACTGGTAATCAGACTGCTCACAGAAATGACTGAGTACAGACACAAAATAAAGGAAGAAGTGAAGGCTATGCAAATTGAAATAAAGGAAAATACACAGGGAACAACAGTGAAGGGAAGGAAACCAGGACTCAAACCAACAATTTGGAACAAAAGGAAGAAATAAATATCCAACTAAAACAGAATGAAGAAACAAGAATTCAAAAAAAAAAAAAAGAGAGAGAAGAGCTTAGGAACCTCTGGGACAATTTTAAACGTTCCAATATGTGAATCATAGGAGTGCCAGAAGAGGAAGAGCAAGAAAATGATGAATTATTTGAAAAAATAGTGACAGAAAACTTCCCCAATCTGGTGAAGGAAATAGACATACAAATCCAGAAAGCTCAGACAATCCCAAAGAAGTTGGATCCAAGAAGAAACACACCAAGACATATCACAATTAAATTACCCAAGATTAAAGATAAGGAGAGAATCTTAAAAGCAGCAAGAGAAAAGGAGACAGTTACCTACAAAGGAGTTTCCATTAGACTATCAGCTGATTTCTCAAAACAAACCTTTCAGGAAAGAAAGGGCTGGAAAGAAGTATCCCAAGTCCTGAAAGGCAAGGACCTACTTCCAAGATTACTCTATCCAGCAAAGCTATCATTTAGAAGGGGAGGACAGATAAAGTGCTTCCCAGATAAGGTCAAGTTAAAGGAGCTTACAATCATCGGCCCTTATTATATGAAATGTTAAAGGGATTTATCTAAGAATAGGAAGATCAAAAATATGAACAGTAAAATGATGACAAACTCATAAGTATAAACAACTGACCTAAAAAAAAATAACGAAAACTACACAAACAATTGGAATGGAAACAGAATCATAGAAATGGAGATCACAGGGAGGGTTGTCAGTGGGGAGGGCGAAGAGGAGAATGGGGGGAAAAGGTACAGGAAATAAGAAGCATAATTGGTAGGCATGAAATTGACAGAGGGAGGTTAAGAATCATGTAGGAAATGGAGAAGCCAAAGGACGTATATGTACAACCCACAGACATGAACGAAGGGGGTGGTGTGCTGGAGGGTGGGAGAGTGCAAGGTGGAGGGAGATAAAAGGAAGAAAAAATGTAACAACTGTAATAGCATAATCTATAAAATATAATTTTAAAAAAAGGAAAAGAAGAGACAGAGAATAGAATTGAGAACCTATTTGAAGAAATAATGTCTGAAAACTTCCCTAATCTGGTGAAGGAAAACAAACACAAGTCCAAGAATCACAGAGAGTCCCAAACAAGATGAACCCAAAGAGGACCACAACAAGATACATCATAATTAAAATGGCAAAGTTTAAAGCCAAAGAAAAAATCTTAAAGAAAAATATTCGGTTAACTACAAGGGACTTCTCATAGACTGTCAGCTGATTTCTCAACAGAAATATTGGAGGCCAGAGGGATTGGCACAAAATATTCAAAATGATGTAAACCAAGAAACTACAACAAAGACTACCCTGCCAAGCAAAGCTATCATTTAAAATTTAAAGAGAGATAACAGCTCAACTTCCGGCCAAGATGGAGGCACAGGTAGATATACTTTTCTTCCACACACATCGAAAAGAATGACAACAACAAACTTGAAAACAAAAAGTAACCAGAACTGCCAGGAAATTGAACTGTATGGAAGTCCAACAACCATGAATTTAAAGAAGAAACATCCATCCAGACCAGTAGGAGGGGCAGAGACGGGCAGCCAGAATGGAGAGGACTCACAGCAAGGTGGGGGCTGGCGGAGCAAGCAGTCCCACATTCTCATGCAGATAAACTGGGAGGAACAACTGTGGGGCAAGAGAGACCGCACAACCTAGGGTTCCAGCGCGGGGAAATAAAGCCTCAAAACCTCTGACTGAAAATATCTGTGGGGGTTGAGGTGGCAGGAGAAACTCCCAGTCTCACAGGAGAGTCCATTGGAGAGACCCACAGGGTCCCAGAATGTACACAAAGCCACCAGAAAATCAGCACCAGAAGAGCCCAGTTTCCTTGTAGGTAATGACGGAAGTGACTGAAAGCCGGCCCAGAGCCTAACAAGCAGCACTGTTCCCTCCCGGACCCCTCCCCCGCAGACAGCACCACAACTCAGCAACACCGGATGCCCTGCCCTGGCAAATACCTAAGGCTCCACCCTTTACTGGCCTGCCAAGACAAAGAAATATGGCCCAAATGAAAGAACAGATCAAAGCTCCAAGTATAGAGCTAAGCGATGAAGAGATAGCCAACTTATCAGATGAAGAGTTCAAAACACTGGTAGTCAGGATGCTCACAGATATGGTAGAATATGGTTGCAAAATAGAGGAAAAGGTGAAAGCTATGAAAAGTGAAATGAAGAAAAATGTACAGCGAACCAAGAATGAAGGGAAAGAAACCGGGACTCAAATCAATGGTTTGGAGCAGAAGGAAGAAATAAACAGCCAACCAACCAGAACAGAATGAAGAAACAAGAATTCAAAAATAAAGGGAGAGGCTTAGGAACCTCCAGGACAACTTTAAACATTCCAACATCCAAATCATAGTGGTGCCAGAAGAAGAGGAAAAGCAAGAAATGGAAAACTTATTTGAAAATTGAATGAAGGAGAACTTCTCTAATCTGGCCAAGGAAATAGACTTCCAGAAAGTCTAGGAAGCTCAGAGAGTCCCAAAGAAGTTGCACCCAAGGAAGCACACACCAAGGCACATCATGATTACATTACCCAAGATTAAAAGATAAGGAGAGAATCTTAAAAGCAGCAAGAGAAAAGGAGACAGTTACCTACCTACAAAGGAGTTCCCATTAGACTATCAGCTGATTTCTCAAAACAAACCTTGCAGGCAAGAAGGGGCTGGAAAGAAGTATTAGAAGTCATGAAAGGTAAGGACCTATGTCCAAGATTACTCTATCCAGCAAAGCTATCATTTAGAATGGAAGGGCAAATAAGGTCAAGTTAAAGGAGTTTATCATCACCAAGCCCTTATTATATGAAATGTTAAAGGGACTTATCTAAGAAAAAGAATATCAAAAATATGAACAGTAAATGACAATAAACCCACAACTATCAAAAACCAAACCTAAAAAACAAAGACAAAAACAAACTAAGCAAACAACCAGAATAGGAAGAGATTCACAGGAATTGAGATCACATAGAGGGTTAGCAACAGGGAGTGGAAGGGGAGAGAATGGGGGAAAAGGTACAGGGAATAAGAAGCATAAATGGTAGGTAGAAAATAGACAGGGGGAGGTTAAGAATGGCATGGGAAATGGAGAAGCCAAAGAACTTATATGTATGACCCATGGACATGAACTAAGGTGGGGAATGCTGGTGGGAGGTGGGGTACAGGTGGACGGAAATAAAGGGGAGAAAAAAATGGGACAACTGTAAGAGCATAATCAATAAAATACATTTTAAAAAATAAAATAACATTTAAGGAGAAATAAACAGCTTCTCAGACAAGAAAAAGCTAAAGAAGTTGTTATCACCAAACCCAGTATTACAATAAATCTTAAAAGGACTTTTTAAAGAAGAAACTAGAGAAAAAGAGGAAAATAGTTATAAAGAATAAAGTAACAATAAACACACACCTATCAATAATTACTTTAAATGTAAATGGATTAAATGCTCTAATCAAAAGAGACAGGGTAGCTGAATGGATGTGAAAACAGGACCCAGATATATGCTGTTTACAAGAGGCCCATCTCAAAACAAAAGACACACATAGACTGAAAGCCAAGGGATGGAAAAAGACATTTCATTCAAGTAGAAACAAAAAAGTGGGGGTAACAACACTTCTGTCAGGCAAAATAGACTTTAAAACAAAGGACATAATAAGAGACAAAGAAGGATATTACATAATAGTAAAAGTATCAATCCAACAATGGATATAACCCATGGAAACATGGGGACACATAGACACTAATTCAGAAGAAGACATGTACCCTTATGTTCATTGCAGCGTTATTTACAATACCCAAAATATGGGAGCAACACAAGTGCCCACTAGCGGGCGAGTGGATGAAAAACCTGTGGTACACATACACACTGAAATATTACTTGGCCATAAAAAAGAATGAAATCTTACCATTTGCAACAGCATGGATGGACCTAGAGAGTGGAGTATCAGTCAACGACAAACACCTTTTGATTTCACTTATATGTAGAATCTAAAGATCAAAATAAATGAACAAACAAAACTGAAGCAGACTCATAGATACAGAAACAGACTGATGGTTGCCAGAGGGGAGGGGTGTTGGGGACTGGATGAAAACAGTGAGAGGACTAAGAACTACCTCTTGGTAGTAACAGAACACTCACATGGAGCACAACATGGGGAACACAATCAATAATATTATAATAACTGCACGGAGCCAGGCAGGTTATGAAAATATCGGAGAACACTTTATGAAGTGTATGTCTAACCACTATGTTGTACTCCTGAAACTAATACAAAAACTATATTGAATATAAACTGAAATTTAAAGTTTTTTAAATTGGAGTCCTTAACCTGATATCACCTTGGGGCCTGGGGATGAGAAGTTATAGAGACAACTATGAGTGAGATGAGAAAATTTCCCTCTTCTTCCTCCTATGGGGAGAAGTGGGAAGAGAGGGTACCTATAGGGGGTTGAAGACAAGAGGGGAGAATAGGTGGTTTCCTGTGGGTTCTCAGGGGTCCTACTCTTTCAACACATCAGTTCCACAAACTCACAGTCTTAAAACAAAGAACTGAGGATGTAGAAATCAATTCTTCACATGGCATTGGGCCCAGGGTTTCTGGATGCAAGTCTACATGGTTTCCATGAGAAAGTCCATCACTGAACTAAATGAAAAGTTCTTCCTTGAGATCAGAATATAGAGTTGGTCTAAATCTAGTAAAATGCCACTTTACGTATATGCCCTCACTCCCCTAAGGAATCTGTGGATTTTGTTTTCTTGATCTGCGAGGTTCCCAAGGTTTCCCTTGTTTTGCACATTTGGCCAGCACTAGTCCTGGACTCAGGACTGGACAGCTCCTTTCCCTTCTGCAGAAAACTGCTGGCAACTCTGCAGCTCTCAGGACTGTGCAGAGTCTTGGGAGGGAGTGGGTAATGCAGCCCCAGAGCAGTGCCAGCCACTGGCAACAGATAAACCCTAAGTGTAGGCTGGTAAAATGTCTTCACGGGATCATCAAACCAGAAATCAAGCGATGAGGTCCTTGTCTGACCTCTCTGCAGGCTGGGAGGTTAAGCCGCCCTATTCCTTCATGAAATGGTGTTCTCACGGGGAAACAGCCCACTTCACCAGGCTGGTAAACGCTTCATTGGGTCTTTCTGTGTGTCCTTCACAACAGATTTACTGAATGCTCCATACATGTTCATAGAGGTGGTAGGAAAATGGATTTTGCAGTTTAAAGCAAGTGGCATGAAATTCTAGCAGATCAATGTACTCAGGGTTACATTTTTTATCACAATTACAAAAAAACTAAGATTCAAGCAGTGGGCTCAAAATATGCTGTTCTTTAGTTTTCTGAGGTTGTGGCTTTAGAATATTATCATTTCTGAAAATCTAAGACATAGGCAATGAGATTCTTTTTCTCTTCAATTGTTCTTTCACTTATTTTTCTTTCACTGCTGGGATTGTGCCTGATAGCTAGTAAAATGAGAGATCAGGGCTTCTTGGGGTTCCTTAGTAATTCTACACACCAAAGATTTCTATATAACCCTATCTAATACACTGCTGACAATGAATATTTTAGTCTGAGAAGTAAATGTATTTCATTTTAAATTTATGGTCTGAGGATAAACTGGCTCTCAGCTTCTTCTTATACTTTTCGCTGTTTCCCAGAAACTTCCCAAACAAAGAAAGACGTTGAAGAGGGACTTGTCAGAAAGAACTGAGTGAGTTATCAACTCAATAAAGAAATGGGCAAAAGATAGGAACACACACTTCACTATCAACCAAATGTTTGAAAACTTCCCACCAGAGGAGCCAGAAGGGACTAACGCTCAGGCTGGGGACCTCGGTTCGGATGGCCAGCCTCGCCCAGCCCAAGAGGAGCAGATGAGCATCCTTTTGGACAGAGGCAGCTGCCTTCGGGGTCCGTGCCTCTGTTCCCGCCCTCGCTCTGCATCGGGCTCACCTGCCTTGCTGGCCATTCCAGGAGCCGCCCAGTCACTCCTTTTGTCCTCATTCAGCTGGAGTCAGTTTCCTTTACACTCAGCTATGCACCCTGGATCGTTCGGCATGGAATGTGGAATGTAGGGACACCACTCAGACAAGATGCTGGACCTCAGATGGGCCTCAGTTCCCACCTAACACCAGGAGCTTCAGACACCAGCCTCTGTTTCACTGAATTCTTGAGAAGAATAACTTGTGAAAATACAAAAGTTCTTCAGAACTAAGTGACGCGGACAAAACAAGTATGTGTAACGTGTCTTTGAGTCATGCATTTACTTGAAAGAAATGTGGATTTAAAAGCCAGAGAAGTGGCTGGGTGCAGAAATGCGGGTCCAGTTCTTTGAGGCAGGGATTGGACATCCAGCTGCACAGCAGCTGCCCGCACCTCAGAAATCTGTGGAGCCTCCAGGAAGACAAGTTATTTCCACAGACCCACCGATGCCACCCAAAGCTCTGAGAAGAATTCCACTGGGTCCTCATTCCACCTGTCTGCTTCAGCTCCCTGCCCTGTGTCTTTTTTTAAGATGCTGAGATAACTGCGAACCTTGATCTCCTAGGAATTCATCTGTTCAAGCATTTTCTTCTCACTGGCTGCAGCCCCAATCCCAGCATCCAAAGTGCAGGCCAGGGATGCAGGAATTATATCACGAAGGCTGAGCCCAGGAGAAAAAGCAGCAAATTCAAGGAAACACTGAATGTCAGAGGCCCATGCTTAGAAGAAAAGGTCACTCACAGGGGAGAAATCTCAAAGGAAATCAGATGCAGGCCTCTGGAGAGTATCTCTTCATAAAGACTCTTTTAATCCTGTAAGGTTGAGAACCTTACAGACAGCATCACATGCCTTCATTTGCAAAGCCACCTGACAGCCTCGTGGTCCCTCACTGCAAACGTGCTGGAGAAGATGAACAGAGAGCTCCCTGGGCCAGCACCAGGGAAGAACAGAGCCTCCCCGTGCTCCAGGGCATTGGGCCAGAGCCAGCTGCTCAGACCAAGTTAACATTTTCCTGCCAGTGTCAATGACTTGGAAAGTCAATTCTATTCTGCTTAGTCTTTTTCTTCAGTTGATACCCTGAACCCATCTTCTTTTCACACCTGCAGTGTAGAGAACATTCTATGAATCACCTGTCACTGGTCTGCCCTCAACAGGTCTCCAGCAGGCACAGAGGAGATGTAAAGCAAACATGGAGATTGCTTTTAGGGGATGGTGCTTCCAAACCAGTGTCCATGTCTGGGCACTTGTGAGAGAGACTGCAGACTTTCTGTTGTCCCCGTGGAACCAGACACCTCTTACAGGCAGGGGAAGGACGACTCTTCTCCAGCTCTGAAGCCTGGTCACCCTTCCTCACTCCTGGAGGGAGTGCCCAGCATACAGTCAAACTCACTGAGCATGTGTGGAATTAAGAGGAGAAAGACAGGCAGTGAGGAAGGTCCAGACCCAGCTTCTCCCTGCAGCACAAAAGTGACCAGTTGGAGACGGTTCCCCCAGGTTAGCCGCAGGTCGCTGCAGGGGTGCCCCGGATCCAGGGTGGGGGGTGTTGGGCACTCTGTGTTTGCCCTCAGCCTGGCACACCCCTCACCCCGGGCATAATAAAAGACCTCCACTCCGTCAGAGATCGGCACTTTCTCTGCAGGGTTTCAAAATGTGTGCCACCCTGAGCTTCAGCCACTGCACCTTTAAATGGCTTCCCTGTCCCTAGCCAGCAGGGAAGAGGCACAGGGCCCTGCTGCCCTGACCTTGACCGCAGTGCCCACCACGCGCCTGTAATGTTCATCCTACACAGCGCACCCGTGCCCACTCTGCAAGGCACAGCACAGAGACGGGCTCTCCAGACTGTACACAACTTCCGTTAGCTGTTTGTGACACCATCCCTCGATGAGACACAACTTTATTACCATCTCCAGCTGCCCTTTCCAGTTTTAATGTTCTCACACTCTGCATCCCAAGAGGCCTCTTTCCTGATGAAGATGTTTACCTTAAACATAACTTCTAAGAGTCTAAAATATGATCATAAAGCGATTAGTTAACACGGGGCCATTTAGCTTCTCCAAAGCAGAACTCACATGATTAATAAGTCTTTTACGATATTCATCTTTGTGTAGCTTTCCTTTACCCCCTATGTGAGGAGGACTTATTATAGATTGTATCTTGAACCTACCAGGGCCACAGAAATGAGGTTTACCTGGCATTTTATTAGTCCAACAGATTATGTTCATGATGGGAAAGGAGAAAAAACAAGTTAATTACAGGAGACTCATAAAGTCCCAAGCTTTTCGTTCAGGCTACAGCTTTGTTCTTGTCACCCAGGGTCCCAGGGTCCCAGGGTCCCCACCTTCTGGCTCTGGCCTCTGTCGTGCCCTCAGCACTGGGAGAAAGGAAGCATGGAGGCTCCACAAGTGGTTTTACAGGCCAGGCCTGAAGGAGAGAGTGAAAATCTCAGTCCTTTGGCCATAGAATTTGGCCTCCTAACTCCACCTCACTGTGTGGGGGGCTGGGGTGAGTGGCATGGCAGCCAGAATAAGGGCCCCAAAGATGTCACATCCTGATCCCAGAATCCTTGTTCTATGCTAGATTCCAGAAAGGACTTGGCAGGTGTGATTAGGTGAAGAAACCTGAGATTCGGTGATTGTCCTGGGTTCTGTGGGTAGGCCCACATCAGACAAAGGAGATGTGGCAACGGAGCCAGTGTCAGAGGGTGGGGGGCTTCAGGGTGGAAGATAGAGCCCCCACTGAAGAACACAGTGGCCTCTGGAAGCTGAAGGAGGCAAAGGAATGGATTCTCCTCAGAAGCCCCGAGAAGGACCGAAGCCCTGCTGACACCTGGATTTCAGACTTCTGACCCCCAGAACTGTGAGAGAACAAGCCTGTGCTGTTTTAATCTGCCGAGTTTGTGGCCATTTGTTACAGCAGCCACAGGACTGGTAATACCAGGGGCCTAGCTATGTGCCAAGAGCAAAATGCAACAGAATCCGGCAAATAATAGTCCCCTTTTCCTCAGGGGATCCACCCACTGCACCCTTTCTGTTGCTGCCGTCCCTGCTCCAGCTCTCGTGGCCTCATCTGGCCCACAGCCTGGCTGCCCTCCCGCTGATTTTTAACTCATGCCAATGTCTTTCCTACTCGGATGCCAGAGTGGTTTTCCTCAGTTATAGGTCAGATTCTGTCAATCCCTTCTCAATGGCTCCTGTAGTTCCCCAGAAGAAAGTAGAAAATTCTTAGCGTGGCATTCCAAGTCCTCTGACGTGGCTCCTGTCTGCCTTTCCGTCCTTACCCTCCCCAAGGTCTAGGGCACCAGTGCCCAGGAGCAGGGTCAGGAGATGTGGGAGAAAGAGGCTTGGCGAGGGGCCGCCAGCTGGTCTGGGGCTTTTCCCCTTCCTCACCCGGTTTCTCCTCAGGCACCACCTCCTGTTATGTGGGAAAAAAGCCAGAGAAGGGCCTGCCAGATGTGAGGAGAGTGTCTGAGAAAAGATGCCTCCCCCCAAAGGGATTTGTTCTGTCTAAATAATGAAAAGGGCAGGCCCCAAAGTAATGTTCATCGACTCCCTTGGTTACCTGAACATAAGTCAGCTTGCTCAGCATGCCAGCTTGGACCGTCACCCCTGCCATCAGGCCACCGCACTGAACTCCTTGTGTGAAAGCTGACCCATGGCATCCTGGCAATGAGCTGCCCAAGTGTCCAGCAGGCAGACACACAGGTCTTGAGGACTCCAGCTTGGAGCAGGACTGCTTCTGAGCACAGTGAAGACAAACTCAGGTGAGACTGAAAGACAGTCATGTCCGCCGTGACAACCCGATGCCCATGTCTTCTCCCCCATCACTCCCTAGGACGCCCTGAACTCTGGGCCGTGCCTTACACTCTGTGTCCCTTTCCCTAACCCACAGGTGGCAAACACAAGGCCCACGGCCGAATCCGGCCCTCCACCTTGTTTCTACCCGGCGGCGACACCAAGCTCTCCCTTAACTGTTAAGGAGTAGTCACATTTACACGGTCCTAAAATTACATTTGGCCCTTTGAAGGCAACTGTGAGGCTGATGTGGCCCCTGGTGAAAATGAGTTTGACATCCTGCCCTAACCCCTGTTGTTTCTAAATGACAAGATCCTCAAGTCAGTTTAATATGTAAGATCACAGATGTGTGGAATTTAAAATATGTGTTTAAATAATTTTGGGAAAAATTGAAAAAGAGGGAAAGTAGAGGAAAAATCACACATGTCTACCAACCTACTGCTGTCATTTTATTTATTTATTTTTTCATTCATTGCCTCATTTCAAAAATTGATCTTTTATTGTTATTATGGTGATAACATTTAACCTGCGATCTATCCTCTTAACAAATTTTTTTTAATTTACCTTGTTTTTTTTAAAATATATTTCATTGATTATGCTATTACAGTTGTCCTATTATCCCCCCTTCATTCCCCTCCACCCTGAACACCCTCTCCCACCCACATTCCCCACCTTTACTTCAGTCCATGTGTCATAAGTTC
>CM052539.1:143956793-144006457 GCA_028533065.1 Trachops cirrhosus
TTTGAGCCATCTTTTTGCTGTTTTTTGTTTTGTTTTGTTTTGTTTTGTTTTTTGGTCTTGTCGAGCTCCTGTAGTGAGGGGCGGGGCCTTAGGAGTTCACCTGGGCGGGGCACCCCAGTCGCAGGGTTGTGACGTTGTATGTGGGGGCTGGGTCCGAGAAGGAGCAATGGCGCCCACTCCGCCCTCTGCAGGACCCCAGACCCTTCCGCCACTTTCCGCAAGCCGACCGGGCCCCTCTGGCACCAACTCCGGTGTGGGTGGGCCTGTGCACCCCGTGGGACCTTCCTTTTCAGTCAGTGACCCAAAGCTCTATTTCCCGGTGCTGGGACCCTGCGTTGGGAGCAGTGCCTTGCTTCACAATGGCCGCCTCTCTGGTTCTGCCGGTCTCCACCCCCTGGTGGGGCCCACCAGCCACTGCTGCTTGTGTGCCCAGGGTCTGCCTGCCGCAGACTTGTGCGCCGCCCCGGGTGTTCAGCTCTCCACACCGCGTCCCTCACCCGGCCGGACTCCGCCCCTCCTACCGGTCTGGATGAAAGTGTCCATTTTTAAATCCTTGGTTGTCCGACTTCCATAAACTTCAATTTTCTGTCAGTTCTGGTTGTTATTTTGTTTCTATATTGTTGTTGTCCCTATCTTGGTTGTGCGAGGAGGCACAGTGCATCTACCTATGCCTCCATCTTGGTCGGAAGTCTGCTGTCATTTTAATACAGTCCATTTAAACCATTTTAGCCTGCATATTTTAACATGACGTCATACATACAACTTCACATCTGGCTGCATTCCTCCCAGACACCATTTAATGGCCTCAAAATAGTCCTTCCAGTAAATTCTCTGCTTATCCACCAAACTCCTCCCTATCTTTGGATGTTTGAGCTATGCTTAATTTTCTCCAGTTTCCAAATAAAGCTTTAATGCCTATATCTTTTTTCATTTTTAAAAATCATTTCCTTAGATCATATTTCTAAAAATGGGATTTCTGGGTCAAAGTATATGAATATATGTAGGGAATAACATATTTGGTCAAACTGCATTTTAAAAAGTTGTACCAATTTCAAGTGCAGCAAACAGAGGAAAAGAATATCAGGGGCTGAAATATATTCATTTCATATAAATATCTGAAAATCATTTCCTGTCTTTGCCAGTGTGGCTCAGCTGGTTGGAGAGTTGTCTCACACACCAGAAAGTTGCGGGTTCGATCTCTGATCAAGGTGCCTACGACTGATGTTTCTGTAACTCTCTCTCTCTCCCCTTCCCTTTCTCCCTCCCTTCCTCTCTAAAATCAATAGTAAAAACAGTATCCTCAGGTAAGGATTTAAAAAAATCGTTTCCAATATATTTTGACACTTTAATTGGCAAGAAAAAAAACAGCATTTTGGAGTTGAAAGGATCTAACCCAAATCTAACCTAATGCTCCCCAAATTTAGGTGCACATCAGAATTACCCAAGGAATCTTTTAAAAATATGAGTTCCCCTAAAGCTTGAGATGTGGTTGTTTTAGGCCTGTAGTGAAAACTGTACAATGACCTGGGCAGTGGAGATTTTGGCATTTCAGGAAACAAGGAAAGCTATGAAAGACTAATGTCATGTGTCAAAAGGACTCAGGGACCAAGTTGAAGAAGCTCTCACTGGCCAAAGAGAGGAATCCTAAAAATAAGAATTGCAATGGATTAAAGCACATCAAAAATGCTACAATCCATGAGGTTAAAATACTAAAAATAATAAAACCTCAGTGGTCACTTTGGAGGATGCTAGTGATGTCTCAGCACCAAAATGCTTCTGAAAACTAAAGGCAGCGTTCAGGCTACCCTACCTTTCCTATCTGAACCACACCATGGACAACTCATGGGAGTGAAGGGAAGTTTCTCTGTGTTACCTCCACTGATACTTGCAAAGGGAATGAAGAATGGAGGGTGTCACCATTGACCATAATGAACTGAGGGACACAGGCAATGGTCATCCATGGTTGCCAAAGTCACAAAAAGAAACACGACCAGACATTATATGCCCCTAATGGGAGGGCACACCACCTCTTACGAAGTGCTCTTGCCAAAGTTTCTGAACCTAAATCAGATCAAACTTCTAGATCAAATTACTGCCTTATAGAAAATAAACATTTTGGGGGCAGGGAGACACTTAACAAAATCCAGACTGTGGGAAAGTCTTCAGGACAAAAAAACAGTTTCTTCAACAAAAAGATTTAATGGGGAAAAATTAAATTGGGGGACACTGGCCCTGGCTGGTATAGCTTAGTGGATTGAGCGCAGGCCTGAGAAGCAAAGTGTCGTGGTTCCATTCCCAGTCAGGGCACATGCCTGGGTTGCGGGCAGGGTCCCCAGTAGGGGGCATGTGAGAGGCAGCCACACACTGAAGTTTCTCTCCCTCTCTTTCTCCTTCCCTTCACCTTTCTCTAAAAATAAATAAAATCTTTTAAAAAATAAAATAAAAATAAATTGAAGGACACCAATGGATTAAAAGTTACCTAAGAGCCATATTAACCAATCATAATGCAGGATCCTTATCTGGATTTCAATTTAAACTTTAGAAAAATCATTTTTATAAGGCAATTGTAAATTTGTAAACAATGACTAGATTTTTTATGATATTAAGGGGTCACAATTCTTCTTGTGTGCAATGGTATTGTGGATTCTCTAAAGTCTGTATCTTGTAGAGACACCTACTGAGATAAGTACAATTAAAAAAATAAAATGTTGAATTTATACAGATTCAAGTGGCCATGAAGGTGTTTCTTTGAAGCTGGGTGATGTATTCAAGGGAGTTCGTTACACTTGTATATGTCTGAATTTTCCATAAGTAAAAGGAATTTCATGTATTTCAGGCCCGAGGCTCCACCCCAGACCTGCTAAACCAGGACCTCAAAGGTGGGGACTTGGAATCTGAGTTCTTCTGACAGTTCCTATGTGAATCTGATGTCACTGGTCTGTGGACCGGTGTCTGGGAAAGTGATTTGACTGACTCACAAGGAAACTGAGGCTCAAAGACACAACACTTCTTGCTCAAGCGCACACGCTAGTTTATGGAAGAACTCGAGTGGCCTGACTCTGGCATAGGGTCCTCTTCAAAATAGCAGGCAGATGCCCTCGCTCCTGAATGGATTCCCTTAATGGGCAACATGGTGCTTTGACCCAGTTCAGATGCATTCTTCCAGAAGGTGCCCTGAGGGCTCTGAAATCACAGTCCCATGGGGCTGCCTGATCCGTGAGGGCCTCATTGTCTATTATGGCAAAGGAGGGGGACTTCTGAGTCACACTTGTACACAAGAACTCAAGCTTAAGACCTCCAATGTTATTTCCAAACTAGATCATACGCGGAGATCACAAACCTCCCCCAGCTGTCCCCCAGTATTCACTGCCCAACAAAATCCCCCACAGCCTCAGCCTCTTCTCTGAACGTTCCTAGTACCTCTATGCAGATGGAAACCAGAATTCCTGACGCTGGCAAAGGTATGGTGAAACACCCACTCCCCAACATTAAACAAAGTCTAAAATAGTACATTTTTGGAAAGAAAGTTGGCGGCATGTATCACATGAATTTTTAAATGTTTATATTCTTTGACCCAAGAATTCCATCTCTGGGAATAATCCAAAATTTTTTAAAAGAATGAAAACAAAAATGCCATGCATAATGATGTTCATCAAAGTATAATTTAGAATAGAAAAAAGTAAAAACAACGCAAGTTTCTAAGAGGGTCTTGGCAAAGTATAGTAAATGATGGTTTGTTGCCATTAAAGTTGTATTTTCTGAAAGTTTGTGACCTGGAAAGCTAGGTCCATCAGGTGCCCCCTTCCTGAGATACAAACCTCCCCCAGGAGGACAAAGGCTGAAGACAGCTGAAGCTGTGACCCTGCCCGGTGGGGACCTGGCCAGACTGCCCACTGCTGGACTCGGGCTCCCTCTGCCCGAAGCTCTCACCTCCTGCCCATTCCCACATCTGGCTTTCCAGCTATCCTGTCATTCTCTGAGTCTCCACAGGCTTCCACTGAATCCCTTTTTGCTTAACCTAGCTCGAGATGGTCTCTGTTGTTGTGCCAAAGGACCCTGGCACACCTAACTCACTCACTCACCAGACTGAAAGATAGAGTTGCCCAATCACAATATGAAGGAGGTTTCCAGAGTACGTTCAGTGGAACCCGAACCTTCGGAGATCAGCTACATTTGGGAAATGTGACATAGTGTCTCCTACACAGGGATACATAGTATATATATGCGGTTCTGAGAAGACTGCTGTGAAGAGGACTTTATAGCCACATTTCCCCCATTTACTTGATCACATCTTTTTCCAAGTAACACCTACAGTGCAGTAGGTAGTAGAGCAGTGGTGGTACTAAAGGTAGCAAAGGATGCTTTGTTGTCTACACCAGGGGTCCCCAACCCCCTGCTAGGTTCATGACTTGTCAAGAACTTGGCCGCACAGTGGGAGGTGAGCTGCTGCCCAGCCAGGGAAGTTTCATCTGTATTTACAGCTGCTCCCCATCGCTCACATTACACCTGAGCTCCGCCCCGTCAGATCAAGGCTGCATTAGATTCTCACAGGAGAGTGAACCTTACTGTGAACTACGTGCTTCTTGTCAGAATCTAATGTCTGGTGATCTGAGGTGGAGCTGAGGCGGTGATGCTACTGCTGGGGAGAGGCTGCAAATAGATCGTTAGCAGAGAGGTGTGACTGCACAGAGGCCATAGTAAGTCAATTGCTCAAAGACTCATATCAAAACTCTATCAGTGAGCGACAAGTGACAAGCTGCATCTGGTGGCAGGCTTTAAGTCTGAATCTGACACTAGTCCACACATGGCCCACCCGTTATTTTATTTACCACTTCTGTCCATGCCTCTATCCCACACTGTGCACTTGTCAGTTTTGGTAAGTTCACATGCTAACCCTAAAATGTGGTGAGTTGTGGGATTATTTCATTATATATTACAATGTAGTAAGAAAGTACACAATAAATGTAATGCACTTTAATCATCCCAAACCACCCACCCCTCAACCCCAGTCCCTGAAGAAATCATCTTCCACAAAACTTGTCCCTGGTGCCGAAAAGGTTGGGGACAGCTGGTCAACAGTATTTAATTCCCTCACATACCAGCCTTAGAGCAACAAAGGTGCCATGTCCTATTCTGTTTAGATTAAGAGTCAGAGTAAAGTTAATTTTAGGGTGAACTAAATTTAGCCACTGCAGAGAGTGGGTGTGGGGTGGGGGAATCACTAGCTAAAAAGATGAGAGGTTGAACTATTGAGTTCGCCAAAAAGTTCACTTAGTTTTTTCCATACGATGGCTCCAGTAGTGCTTAGTTGTCTTTTAACTTCATTTGAAACAACTGTTAAATTGTACTGTGACAGCTGTCCTATTCAGGGCACACTTAAAAGAAAAACATCAAAATTAGTGAACTTTTGTGCAGCCATTTTAGTATTAAAGATAGAAGATATGCAACATTTTTGGCATATTATGCTTTATTATTTCAAGAAAGGTAAAAATGCAACTGAAAAAATATTTGTGCAGTGTATGGAGAAGGTGCTGTGACTGATCAAATGTGTCAAAAGCGGTTTAGAGGTTTCTTGTACTATTGACATTTTGGCCAAATAATTCTTTGCAGTGGGGGCTGTCTTATGCATCAGAAGATGGTTAGCACCACCCCTGGCCTCTACCCACTGGAAGCCAACAGCAAGACATAACCAACATACTCAAAATGTCCAAATCAATAAAGTTATTGATAGAAATGAAAAACGTTATTATTTTACAGAAAAAACTACATGGACTTTTTGGCCAAACCAGTATTTATCAGGAAACTGCTGTGTGCCCAGGTCAGTGCCACTCACTCACAGGATCCTGTGTGGTCTTCACAGCCAACACCTTCCCAACCGGCTCCCTGCTTCTCCTCCAGGCCCCTCCCCCATGCTCTAGACAGTGGCCAGAGAGATCTGCAAGTAGCCCACTTCCTTGCTTAAAACCTTTAAGTCCTGCCAGCCTCTCACGCCAACCTTTCCTCTCCTCACTGGACTACAGCTACAATGGACGGTTCCCATTCCTCAGCACACCACTTGCCCCCCTAAAACGTCCATCGCTGGGGTTCCCTCAGCCTGCAGCACCCAGTGCCCTGCAGCCAGCACCACCCATTACCCAGGTCTCACCGCACCTCTGGGAGGCCATCTAACCACCCTATCTGAAAAGGTAATCCTCGCCCACTTGGTCTTTTTTTCCCGTGAATTTTACCATCTGAAATAATCTCACTTGATTTTGTCTGGCTCCTCCCTTTAGCATGCACATTCCATGACCAAGGATTAACCAGACTGTCCTGTTCATCATCACATATTCCCAGCACCCAGAACAGTGTCTGGTGCATAGCAGACACTCAGCTCAATGAACCCTGGAAAGTGGATGGGACACTCCTGCTGCAGATGACAAAATGGACTCAAGTGCCTCTGGTTAAGCAACTTGACGGAGGCCACACAGCTGGGAAGTGACTGGAACCCGTGCTTGGAAGGCTGAAGGGAGTCCCTGGATCTTTGGAGTCCAGGTATCATTTAGATCGGCTGACCAAGTCACGTTGGGCCACAAAATACCAAGGCTATGATTTCAAGGACTCAGCTTCCGTGAACTTTCTCCCTTTCAAGCCTTGTGGGAGCTAATCCAGATTTATTAAATAGGATCATGGTCAGAAATTTGTCCTTAAAAATCACACTCCACCCAAAATATCCCTGAGGCTTGACAACTACCCATTCAATACATGAGATTATGGAAATGATTACATCTAATATTTCTCAGCCTGCTTGCCCCAGGCTCTTTTCTTCATGCACTGGGCAATGTTCTGGCCAAAGTAATCAGCACGAATTAATCAGAGAAAAACAATATTTGAGCCAAGATTAAACAGTTTATTTATCATATTTACCATGTATGCAACAGTCTACAAGGAAAGAACTGAAAGCTTCAGAGAAAATGGGGAAAGAAAAAAGCACGATGATATCCGAAGAGGAAGGAGGGCAAGGCAAGTCCTCCTTTTTCTCTGAAAGTATGTTATCTCCTCCTCCATTTGCATCAAAAGGGTCTGCTGCACCAGAAGAACCACCTTCCACATGGATATTAAGATGCTCTGCAAGATCTTCCAGGATCCCCAATGAGTGCAGCATGTAAGCACACATCAAGGTAAAATGACAGAAAGCCAAAGTTTAGGATAAAGAGGGACAGGAATTAGCATACTCAAGTACTTGAAGGCTTCCCCCCCAACCCCCAACCCCACCATCATCAAAGGGATACAAGGACATAAGAGGTACAAGGAAAGCTATGAGGTGGTGATCTGCGTAGCTATGTAGTCTGAATCCCACTGTGACAGGCTATGGCACTTGAAGAGAATCACGACTCTACTGGGTAGGGTGGGACCAGTCACAATTGTTAATGAGGAACATAAGCTGTTCTAGAAACATGCTGAACAGATCTAGGTAGCTGAAGTCTCCGACTTATCACATTATAAACTGAAATACACAGTAGGCAGAGTGATCCTTTATCTGAGCACCAAACCTCTCTCATTCTTCATACATTGTCAGCTGGGTTTTATTACATAATAAACAAAATGAAGAACACACTGTTTCAGTACAAAATACATGCAAATAAAAAATAATCAGAGGTTTTGACAAGTTTGTGTCAGTGAGAACAAGTAAAACCATCATTCCCTGCTTCAAGATTTTCTCTAACATATGCCTGCCATTTAAGTAAAATTAATCATGCTTTTAAGGCAATCAGTTCAGAACTAAACCAGTATCTTGAGAAGTACTTGAGTGAGATTTCTGCTTGTCATTCTCCCATATGTACAGTGCTTGGTACAGAGCTGGACATGCTGCAGATTGTTCTGGGGAGAAAACATTCTTAAAATAGAATATATCAGAAGTCAAGGATAAGCATCCTATGAAACACTCAGGGTACACACATAGGTGGTCTTGAAACTTAAGAGTTAAAATTCACATTAGCTAAATGTTGTTGTGATTGGAGAATATAGATAAAACATCTACTTACACCTTTCAGTTTTGATAGCTTACTATATTCCATGATAGAGGCTTACATTAGGCCCAGATAGTTTAATTTCCCAGAAGTAAATGAAGAATTTGACAAATCCTTTATTAAAATGTTAGCACAGCCAAAAATCATCTGAAAAGCACTTTCCTAAATGCTTTTAATAAACTGCTCACCCCAGTAGCAATTGAACTGCAATAAAACAAAATATGCTGAAGAAAACTCATCTAATGCACTTCACATAATAGAACTGTTTAGCTGCTCAGATAGTGTCGGTGCACAGAGTGCTGCTTCTTTTCCATTTCAGTTTCAGCTAGATGGAAGACCAAGTAATGTTTTTAATCAAACTTTTGTTCTTCCAAATTCATGCTTGTGCAGTTTCCAGAGCTTCACAAATGTCCTGAGGACATTACTGCAAAGCTATTATTTCTGAGAATTTAAAGTGTCGTTTCCTGTTCAGATTCTAGTTTTAGCTCTTTCTTTTATGGTACAGTTCTTATTTCTGTGTCATCTGAAAATACAAATTTTAACTTGCAAAATATACACACTGTAAGTCCAGTTACACATTATTAACCTTCTTTTTAGTCTCCTCTCAGGATACTATTCTATCCATTCATTTTGTGAAAACTGTACATTGCTATCAACTCTGATAACTGGTATAGATTTTTTTTTTTTCTTTGGACTTGGACAAAAAATTCCATGCAGTGTGTTTCATACTATTCTCCAGGCTCCTTCCACATATATCCTACTTAAACTGTTTACATGGAGATTTTCTTTTATGGGCCCCCTTTTTGGAACTTTGGTTTATGCAATTCTACAATAAATGACAATAGAACATATTTTTAAATATTCACTTGATAAAAATGTCTTTCTCAAAGAGTTAAATGTCTAGAAGAGTAGGCCAGCAGATTATAAAATGTTATTCAGTGTGCAATAAACTGGAATATCCATAAATGTAAGCTTCCAAAATCTGTTAACTACAAACTGAGTACAAGAAAGTATCTTTTATAGGTACCGATGCTATGGAATTGTAGTGTTACTCTGTTTTAGAAGATGTTCCCATCATTAGTTTTCAGAAATACTGAATGCTTATGAACTTTAACTTCTACTGCATGACAACCGTGTGCCAGTGATTTGTAAGTCATTTTGTCCTTACAATAAACACACAAGGTTATTACCCCATTTTATATGTGAGAAAATAAGATTCCAAAAGATCACACAGTGAGGAAGATGAGCTGGTATTCAAGCCCAAATATGACTCCATAGCAAAATGAGTATCTAACCCAAAAACTGAGTTTACTAAATGCCAAAACATTAGTTCCCTTTTCATCAGGCAATAAATAAAACTAACAAAGCATTTGTGTATGGTCATCAACAGTAATATAATACAATTTCAAAATCATACAGTTTGCTTTGAAAATATATTTTGAACTCCATGCTATGAAGTGTTGAAAATTAAATTACATCACACATAACCATTAAAGAGAACACAGCATAAAAAGTGATAAAAATGGTAAAGAAAGTGCTTTAGAGTAATTGGCATATACACTTTGTTTTCTTTTGAAGGTTTTACTCAGAACAGAAAACACCTATGTGCCATTTGGGACAAACCCTTTTCGCGTCCTGTAAGGACTTACAGAAACTTGAAAGAAAAAGTAGGCTTTAAGAAAGAATCGGTGCGCATGCTACCACGCAGAGGCGCCTCGAGGCCATCACGCTAAATGAAATGCGCCAGTCAGAAAAAGACACTGGGTGATGCCACTTACGTGAGGTATCTGGAGCAGCCGAACGCACAGAAAGCAAGACGGAGGTTGCCAGCCGGGGGTGGGAGGAAGAGAGAAACGGGAGATTTAATAGGCAAAGACCCCATTTTGTGAGCTGAAACACTGGGGGGCTGGCTGCACAACGTGAATGCACTCAGCACTGCTAACTGTACACCTATAACAGTGGTTGTGATGGTGAATGTGGTTATGAGTATTTTACCACAATTAAAAATAAAAACAATTTAAAGGAAAGATGAATTATTTTTAACATAATGATGCTGTCATTATGCTTTAAAAACAAAACATTTAAATACATACTAATAGGTTGACATTTGCAGGTTGATGGTCATTAATTCTACTATTGTATACATTTGAAATTTTCCTCAATGAAATAAAATACAACAAAGTAACTCTTTAAAAGGGGGGGAACCAATAAGGAAACAAAATTTCCCAATCAAGAATATAAGCTATCATAAAAATATTTTATTATAGTTTGAACATGTAAAATGTAATAACATTTTAGCTACAACTGGTAAAGGTGACACACCACCTATTTCACTTGGAAGAAGGCTGCTGAACACTAGACCCAGTTTACTGGGCTTGCATTAGGAAACTATATAGAGAAAATTACGTAAGAGTCTCAAGTTTGCTACGAAAACAACATATTTTTATTCAAGTAACCAAAAATCAAAACTACAACAACAAAAGGCAAGTTCTACAACCTTCGTCTGTAACTGCATGATCTCGTGCAGAACAACTATGAAGTGACACTCTGAAAAGCAGGCCCACAGTCAACTGGGTCCTCACACCAAGAGTAACTAAATTATGGGGTCAGCTCACCCAAAAAAATTGTCTTCCTGTAGAGTATTTCAGCTGAGCCAATTTCAACAATATTATTCTCATTTCCTGATATTTAAAATCACCAAAGATAAAATGTACAAGAGCTTGTTGAAGAGAGAAATCACAAGTACTCCAAGCATAGTTTACATGTGAAAATGAATGAGGACATTTTATGTACAGATCTACAACACTAAATAAATAACCAAATACACACAATCCAGGTACACAAAGCTCCATGAGGTGGCACCGAGTGATCTGGGGCTCGCTCACGCTCACTGGTGGGTCAGGGCTCACTCTGAGCAGCAGCACTTCCCCCAGGGTTTGCATTTGTGTATTATCTAGGTCCTGGGACATTGATAACAAAAATAAGGAGAAGCCAAAAGGATAATGAATGGAACACCCCCTAAACCCTATTGTAAAACACACATATGAAATATGAGTAAACCAAGCTCTGAGTTTTTTAGTTACATGTCCTTTAAACTTATACTAGTGCTTTCCTTAGTACCTACAGGGAATTTCCTGTAATTAGCTTTCCCATTAAAATCAAAGAGGAAAACAAAGGAAAAAAGTTCTTATTTCTTAAATGTACAGTCTTAGAAAAGAGGTACAATTTCTTTTAAAAAGCAATTTTCTCTGCTAAAAAAATCATACTGTTGTGGTCATCTGAGAATAGGTTAAGTCATTTTGGCAAACAGATTAATTTGCTCTCATTTTTAATAATCAAAATGATAAACTGTATTATCACAGTCATGTAATTTTTCAGAACTTACACCACCACGGAGGCAAATGTGTGTAGAATATTTTCAATAAACCTAAATCAGATCACAACTGAAATATCTTAAAATATATTTTCAAGTGCTCAAGAATATTCAAGTTTGGGGGGAAAAATACAAGAATTTCCTCCTTCTGAGATTCTTTAATTAGGATAAAAGACTCAGGGTAAGCCCACAGGAATGGTCTGCAATAAAGAAAAATTAGGTCAGTGTATAATAACTTCTGCAAACTTTAGCTTAAAAGCCAAAAACATTCTGAGCCAAATAAGAGCCTTCTTCAGGGTCAAGGCTCTTTGTTCAGTTCTTTAATCTCTAAGTTCTCATCACGTTCAAGTTCCAAAATGTTTGTACACTTACTAACAGTAACAAGTAAGTATGTCAAAAAAAGAAAATTCCCAAACATGATTCTTTCAATCACAGGTCTCTCTTCGGCAAGAAATAAACCACCATTTACTTACATTTTCTCTCGCCTGTAGAAGAGAGGGAGATTAAATGGTAATTAACTTGATAAGGAATCCCTGTTTGTAAATGTTATGTTAGAGGGTAGAGGGTTACACCACGCTTTTTATAAGAGGACTAGACAACAGAGGATTTCCTTATATGTAGCTATGGCAGCAGACAGTAACTGTCCATCACTGAGCCAGAGCAGGGCATTTCCTGCAAACAGGCCCTGCCTGTGAACACATTAGTCAACCTGTAGAAATTCCACCATCCAATTAACAGTTTTTTAGATAGGAAACATGAATAATATGCTATTATAAAAATATGGTAGAGTATTTCCCATGAAAATGTCATAGAATCCATGGAGAATTAAACAGGCTTACTTTAGACATTTTTTCATTAGGTAAGATTGAAAATAACCTATCTAACAATATTACTTGCAATTCCAGAAAAAAAAAAAAAAAACAATGCAACCTAATACACACATTAACAAACTTCAGAGAATACATATTCTATCACCCTAAGCAATCCCCACCACCCACCCAAAAGGAAGCTGGGTCTTACCCACTCAGTAAACAATGCTCACTGTCTCTGGATCCACATCAAAAGAACTGCTAAATCCCATCGCAGTAGGAAAAAATGCTACAAATAAGCACCCAAAATTGACCTAACAATTTCTACTCACTCCTACTTCTCTGGGATATTTTTTAAGAGAGAAGGAAGCAAGCAGTCCTTGCAACTTGACTGACAAAATTTTTACCTAATTTCGAAGGCTATACTAGATACCAGAGTTATGGAATGCCCAAATCAGCAGCAACTCAAACATTCTTATTTTTGCAAAGAAAGGCAATTATAAAAAACTCCATTCTCCCAGGCAATAAACTGAGAATAAAACCATGTAACTTTAAAAATGGCTATATTTGTAGGTTTTAAAAACTAGCACCAAATGTTTCTGTTTATTCTGAGCAACATTTAGAAATTAACATTTCCTAACAATATGGACAAACAAGAGAGTGAATAATAACAGAATAATCTCCAAATAATACTGCATGTTGATAACCACTAAGTAAAATAATCTGATCAGCTCACACCTAAAGCTATTGTAGGTTTGCCCAGTTTGGAAATGGCATGCCACACGGCTGGGCTCATATACCTAACTCCCCCAAAATGTGCAGAGCTTATTTTATTTTGTGACTAGGCAAACAACTTGAAAAGATGTTTTTAAAAAGCAAGCTAACACAACTACCTACTATTGGAATAGTTTTCTACTCTTTCTTTGAAGGGGAATAAAACACCACCAAACCACAGTATGAAGTGCCTAAAGGAGAAACGGGCAGATTCAAAAAAAGCAGCGTCAGTTCAAGTCCACACAGCCCTTTAATCCATTACATTTATAGCAATATTGTGACTGACATCATACAATGATTCTTATTTCTTCCTCAGACTGCAACCATGTTTTCCAATTGCATAACAGATTTTAACTCTGCAAATGTTTAAATCAACTTCTGCACCTTGAATTTACAAACCACTGGATGTTAAGTTTCCTTAATGGTTTCATTTTTAAATTTTAATTAAAGCTAACATTAAATCTAAAAATCCAAACTAACCAAAAACCCCCAAAGGTTCTTTAAACAGAACCTTGTAGCATACACAGCAGCAGGGTTTGAAGATAGCCTACAGAGGGCTATTGGGGGCAACTATCAAACAACAAATTCTGTAGCCAACCCTTGTTAGAAAACTTCTCTTACAAATAAACTTCTTTCATGATTGATGAAAAATCAAAAGATGGAGATTTAATCTTCCCCGAATAATAAGTACTTGCTCAGGACACAGGCTGAAATTATACTGCTTCTTTGAAAAGAAAAAATATTTTAGGTAGCCATTCCATTTACAAAAGGCCATGCCACATTCACCTCATCTTTTGATCTCTGGGTATTACTCAAGAGAATCTTATCGAAGAAATTGGTTGGAGAACCTACAAACAGAAGTCTCAGGTCCCCTAATTTTTATAGTCATTTTAGTAAAAATAAAACTTGAGCTGCTTGAACAATGGAGCTTGTAAAGTGCATTAGGTATAGAAACACAACACAAGTGCTAAACTCAATGAGACTTTAAGGGACTTGATGTCACCAACAGGGCAAAAAAACAACATTATGATTTTCTCTTCAGATTTTATTTGAAATCTAATCCAAATTGTCAAAGCTACAAAATGGGGGAAGACATCTGTATTAGTTTTGCTAAGTCACAGCATCCTAAAACAAAATACTACTACTGCCAGCAGATCCATTGTACACATTTCTGATGAAATTCATCACAATAAAAATTTCATCTTGAAAACAGCCACAACGAAAGTAATTTACACAATATAAAACAATGACAGGTCTACAGATGCAGTTACTCATGAGTGTACACATGCGTTCACAGACAAATGAACAAAAACCCCAGGAATGCTCTTTCATTAAAAAAAACAAACAAAAAAAAAAAACCAGACCGTTCAGGCACAAAACAAAATCGCATTTCCAATAAGTGACAGCATCTTAAAGTTTTATGTCAGTGTTTGTTTTTCTTTGACTTTTTATGAGACCTGTGTGGAGATCGGGACTGGGATCTGGATTTCTTCCCTGATTTTTTAGGGGATCTAGACCGTGATCGCCTAGACCTTTTAGGTGTCCTTGAACCAGATGGTGATCTGAGGAAACAAACAAAAACAATTTATCACAGTACTCCTGTGATTCAAACGAACTTGTTAAGTTCTCTACAATGAGCTTTAACGACAAATGTCAGTGAGATACAAAAGGCTGTCAACTTCCCAGATTTACATTTTGCCCATTCAGTGCACACACACTCTCTCTCTCACACGTTTTGTATAGATTGATGAGCCTTACCATACTGCTCTACTGAAGCAAAATCTCGAGGTGGGGATTGGGGACTTGCAGTTTTAACAACTTCCCCAAGTTACTGATACACCCCCAAGCCTGAACCTCTAAATCCACAAGATAAAGTTCAAAATGGCATCTAATACCATTCACAAAATTTTAAACACAAGATAGCTTTGCAGCCTATCTTTTTGAGGGAAGAGGCTCCAACTACTGCAGTATCACTGAAGGAAACCACTGAGAGAGCATGATTTTGTGAGCACTGTTCATGAAGATAGCAAAAACAAATAAATAAACGCATTTATATGTGTATATATATATACATATACACAAGTACTTATCTATTTTGTAAAGATTTTAGTAAAATGCTTATAATAATAAAGTTTTAGCTCTCAAGAAAATAGTGCCAGATAAATAAAACATTTCTGAACCACTTTTCTGGAACTACAAGGACAAAGCATACACTAAATTATACACTGAAATGGTATTTATTTTCATAAGTCTCTACCCAAGAACATGCTATTAAGATTGCAGGAGGAATAGGAGATGCATTTTTCTTTCAGCCTTGACAAAAATCAAAGAATATTCTCTAGAAACTAAAGAACAACACAATGAAAAGTGAAGCAGCTATTCCTATTTCAAAGGAAACACTGGAAACTCTTCCTGGTCTTTACTTGTTGGAAGCCTTCTTGTGCTTTAGTCACGAGATGTATATGGGGAGGTGGGAAGGCATATTCTAAAATGAAAGTATCTCTCTTTGGTTTTCTGAAATCCTTTTAAAAAAATGGCTACCAACCAAATTATTTTCAAAAGCTGGTGGAGTGACAAGGAAATTGGTGGTTGAAATACTGCAAAAAACGACTTGCATTTACCTTTTGGCCTTTTTGCTAACATCTCTAGGAGAGTCTTTGTGAGATGACCTGGACCGTGAGCTCTCCTTATGAGATCTTTCTGAACGCTCGGACCGCTCCGACTTTGGTGACGGGGACTTCACTCGTCTACCACTGCTACTGCGGGATGGGCTAGGGGACGTACTGTGTCGCCTTTTCCTATGGAACAAAGCCCCCAGAACAGTCCATAGTGAGCAAAGGATCAGATATTCAATTTCTTTCTAGTAGATTAGCTATTAACTCCTACTAGTTTACACTAGCTTCATTTCACTGACCTTAGTGATGTTATCTTCCAACAGCATTCTAAGCCCTTTATACCAAGAACCAATTAAGTCTTAAAGACAGATTGATTAAGACAAAAAACTGGATTTGACTAAATTGGATTTTCTTTTGCTATGAGAAAGATTAGGGAGACACTGGACAAAATTTCATTAAGGTTTCTAATCAGTTAAGTTTTTTAATGCTAAACTTTTACTGTGGATTATGTAAGGAAAAATGGGGCATCATGTTGGCAGGTTACTCTTAAATGGCTGGGGGAAGGAGGAAGGAAAAAAGAAAATTGGGCAAAAGTAGAAATATGTAACATTTGGGGAACATGGGTGAAGGATATCTGGAAATTCTTTATACTATTCATGCAACTTTTCTGTAAATCTGAAATTATATCAAAGTAATGACAAAAAAAAGTAACAGATTTACTATTTAATCAATAACTATGCTATTTCTAACTATGTGTAGAGTGTAAGCCAGAATTTTATTTGCATTCACTTGGTTTTTCTTAGGGAAAAAAGTTAACTGTTAACTGAAGCAATTTTCACTAATAAATCAGACATTTAGGGACTACAAAAATAAAAACTAAGAGAGAAGTGATTTTTATTAGAATGAAGACAAAGTGAGGAGCAAGTCCTCAGAGTCCATGCACACAATCTCCTTTCAAGATAGGACTGGGAGACTCAAATTTATGGGTAGCAAACTCAGCACAGAAGGAATGCTCATACTGGAAGCACAAGAAAGATGCAGCAAGCTGTTTAGTAATTTAAGCCTTACATTTGATACCTAATATGGTAACTGAACTCTTAGTTAAGGTACACTATAAACCATGTACGGGGATAAAAGGATGACGTTCCAGTTAACTGAGCCAAGTGCCAACTAACTGTCCCATTTCTCAGCTAATTCTGCCTCCTGTAAGTAGGAGCCAAACACGTTTATCGTGAAAAAACACTTTCCTAGTTTGTTAGAATCGGTGATGAAAATATTACAAAATGGAACATCATTCTAAATCCTAAAACCAGTATAGGTACTAAATGAGAAATGTCATACCTTTCTTTCCTTGTTGGAGTACACTCATCTTTTTCCTTCTTGTCTTTGGAGCGAGATTCCAATTTTTCTTTATCCTTCTTATCTCTTTCTCGTTCTCTTTCTAATTCTTTCTCTTTCTCCTGTTGTTTTTTTTAAAAGAATACTTAGTCATTAAAAAATACCAATCTGGTTGATCTCATTTATGTAATATTTTATCTTCTATTGTACTTAACTAATTTTAAATTACTACTGAATGTACAATACTGTTTTTTAAAATATTTCCTACTCTTTCAGAAATAGTCATCTCTTCTACTTACCCTGCATTTTAACAGTGATACCAGAGACAGTTGCTAAATATTTACCAAGTACTTACCATAGGCCAGGCAATTACTAAACAACTTTCCATATACCATTTCATGTATTCCTTTCAAAAAACCCATAGGAACAGTACTTTCATGCTGGTTTTAGAGATGAAAATTGAGACTGAGAAAGGTTAAGTACCATGCCATGGTCACACAGAATGAAGTCGGGATTAGAGCTCAAGCTCTAGATCAGGCTCAAGCTCTAGCTAAGGCTCGTAACTTCTACCTGTACAGTGCTGTCTCTCCCTCTACAAAGAAATTGGAAAAAAACTAACAATACATTGACCTTGCCATCTCAGACTCCAATAAAATAGCAGCACTGCTAACTGTACAGCAAATTGATTTAATCAAAAGAGAGCTATTACCAAAGCAATAGACTGAAAAGGAGAAACAGCTAATTACAACAATCATCCATCAGAAAATCTTATTAGTAAGAGACAAGTCGCAACTGTACTGGAAATTTTAAATCCTACTTTATGAAAGTAAAAACTGACTATGTGACCATACAACTATATTAACAGAAAAAAACTTATTTCCTTATCCTCAGATGCTACAATTGCCACTTCTCACTTGAAATTATAATTTCTGTTGATTATACAATTAAAGGAATGGCTACAGACAATGATCCCACAGAGCCAACTCAGATCTTCACTAAAAGGAATTTAATTTCTCTGATTTGTATGCATCAAGAAAGCATCTGATAGCTGATAAGAAACCTCTATCAGATATTGGCAAGTGTTTCCTGTAGAGAGCCAGATGGTCAGTATTTTCTGCTTTGTGGGCCATACAGTTGCTGTCAAAAGTATTCATCTCTCCCCCTGGAGAACGATTGTGATCCATAAGTTTATTTACAAAAACTAGGTTATGGCTACAGTCTGCTGATTCCTCACAGACACGTTCAAGAAACACGGCCTCCTTTCCAACTGCAATCCAGAATGCAGGACTAAAATGGTAATTTGTGTAGCACTGCCATCAGGGTCAGCAAGCATCCTGAAGTAGAGTCTCCCATAAAGATCAACGTGTACCACCATTTCCAAAGGGATTCATGTGGTACAGATACATAGCATCTTCATACAAATCTCATTCATCTTTATTTAAGAATACATCATATAAAGTACAAATTTAAACTGATGCTGAGGCTGGTGATGCGCGGATGTATTTCCTCATTTAAAATTTATAGAAATCAATCTCTAGTTAAAATACTTAAAATATTATATACATTTTTATTCAATAATAAAATGTAATAGAAGCTATTATCTGATTCACAATTCTGAAAAATTGGGACTATCAAGCCACTTTCAGAGAGAAAAAGCAGGCTGCACGAGTGCACAGCAGAGTGGTCCGAGGAGCCCACAGGCCACCGCAGCGCCACCAGTGCGTCACCATGCTGCTGCTCCCAACACCAGTCCCACACCATCAACAGCTCTGTAGTGACAATCTCCCTTCTAGCTTTTTCCTACTTCTCTTTCTACATCATCTTTTTTGACAGTGAAGATACAGCTGTCACATTAAAATTCCTGGGTTCTCCCAATAATGGTCACATGGGTTGTTCTAAAACTCTATGTACCCCTACATACTTTTTAATGTACGAGAATATCAGGTCCATCAAAAGTTTAGAGTTCACTGATGAAGTAGACTACCACTCACTATCCCCCCTTAAAAACAACAGAAAGGAGTCCTAAGTGAATTTTCTTGACCCCAACTTCCACCTTTTTCATATCTATGCCACTTCTCATGGTTGCTGGTGCCTCACTGTCACAAATACTCTTCCTACAGGGTCTTCCAGTTCCAAAGCATACTCTTAGCAGGATTTTCTTGTTTCCAGGTAGTATTTACAATAAAACATTATGCTATGGCCCTAACTTTTTCCAAGTTGAAATAACTGTAATACATCAAATTTCACATGTTCTTAATTATCTACCAGTATCCAGTTATTTATATATCCAAGGATGTAATTTGAAATATATTTTCCTTAATACACCAACATACCAATACTCTAGAGGTAGTCAAATAAGTTAACTTTGGAAAACACATGTTATTGATATTTAGTCCTTACTCGTTGAAGTAGTTTATCTCTGTAGTGTTCTACTTGCTCCTGAAAGCTCTGGCCTGGTTTCTTGGGTCTTTTTCCAGATTCCAATTCATCCTGAAACTTCATAACTTTGAGCTGTGAATTAAGAGATGAATGTTTTTCAATACTCTAGTTTCTCAAGTACTGCTTTGCTCCTTTTAAAAAAATATCTATATGACCTCACTTATATGTTGGACTCTAGTGAACAAAATAAACTGACAAATAATGAACAAACAAAACAGAAACAGAGGCATGGATACCCAGAACAGACTGATAGCTGTGGGGGGGACGGGGGCGGGGCGGAGGACTGGATGAAAGAATGTGAAGGGATTAAGTAAAAACAACATATACACAGAGCCCAGAGACACAGACAACACACAACACAGAGGGAACAGTGTGGTAATGGCCCGAGGGAAAGAGGCATGGGGACAGGTGATGGTGGACAAAGGGAGAAAAATGGGAGTGGAAGGAGACTTTGCCTGGGGCCATGGGCCCATGACACAGTGTGCAGATGATGTTTTATTGAGTTGTTTATTTGAAACCTATACTCCAATAAATTCAATTTAAAAACATGTCTTTTATTTGAAAAAGTGTATAATAAGAAAAAACATAAATACAGCAAGGTAGCTACTGATAAATAAATACTCGGTCCGCATATAACATCGACATAAAACTCCCTTATGTGAAAGCCACTTGTCAGACAAGCCCAACTCTGCAGTGTTCATGTGACCAGGCGCGGACCCACACCCTCTCGGCACAGCCTTGTGAGATGGCTCAAAAGCCAGTGACTGTGGTTCACGCCCTGAAGAACCTATTGTCTAAACACAATGATAAGGAATGTGGTATCTGATTCTCCAAAGATCTACATTTTAAAATTACAATTGGGTTCACCATGCAAATCCCAAAAGAGTTAAGTTGTGAGAAGTAAGCACTACAAGAGCAAGGGAACCAATCATCGTGTTTCTAGCAAAGAAAGGAGAGGCTAGATGGTCAAAGAGCACAAAGCAAGACAAAGTGTATACTAAGGGGTATGTGCACACACACATCACAAAATACAAATACAGTGTGAAAATAACGTTCATAAAAACCATCCAAATGAACAAAAAAGCTAAATTACAGTTTTCTTCTCTTCACGCCAATAAAGAAAATATTTGAGAACAACCAGTTTGTTTTGACATTTTAAATTATCAAAATGTCACTTCAATTATCAAGAAAATTCATCTATAGTAAACTGGGTCTTTGTTTCTACTCCAATAATTCCATCAGGTCAGGAGGGCAGAGTTTAGTAAGGCTGGGAGGAGTTCTGAGTTACAAATTTCATGAAGGGTGTAAGTGAATACATCCCAGGAAAAATGAATCAACCTAACTTTGAAATCCATCCTCTAAACTCATAATTGACATCATATGATTCTGTGTAAGGTTAAAACAAAATGCCTTCTGTTAACTTTTTGGCTTGGTAATATCTGAGAAAGAGGTGGACAAGAACTTGTATCAGCCCAACGGTGAGTAGATAGAGAAGTGGAAATAAGGTAACCAATGTTAACAGACTATTAATGAGTAAGAGGAATAACACTGACACAGACTAGGTATTAAAAAAAAACCTGTTAAAGGAATGGACAGAGCGTTAAAATTCACTAATGTGCACATTTGAAATTATGGACTGACTGCTACACTATTGCTAACATTTACTGGGACTGTTTCATCACCTTGGGGCAAGGAACAGGAAGTTCCCATTATAAAACCCTTCTCACTCCAACATGTCTGAAAACCCTTGGTAATAAATAGAGGCATTAAAAAAGGAAGGGATAGAAAGAGGGAAAAGTGTGCTGGAAATAGTTTGGACTCTCCCGTAAGTTTTTCTCCTCCTTATTGTTAAGCCCTACTTAATGTTTACTCTCCCCTTACCACTAAAGGTACATATACTTAAAAAATAGCCTGCTATAACATATAAAATGCATATAACTTGAACATGCCAGAAAATGTCTTACTTTTCTTAGTTGTATACTATGTGCACTCAAACTGTAACAGCCCTCATAATACCAGATATAATCAATTCAGAGGATCTCCATGTGCCAGGCACTAGAGATACAATGATAAACAGAAAATGGACATGGCCCTTTCCCCTCATGGATATCACAGCCTACTGGGGAATACGGACATTAAGCAAGCAAACAAGCAATTAAAAAAACCCCTACAAAACATAATACACACATCATAATACATGTAAAATCACAATAGAGATAAACAAGGAGAAGTAAGAAAATCCAGAACAAAAAGGATACAGGAAGAGAAGGGATGCTTGCACAAAGAGGCCTGAAGGAAGTCAGCTGTGATAATGGTTTCTAGGCAGAGAGGGAATAGGATGTACCAAGGTGTCACGCTAAGAGGAAGCCTAGTTCAGTAGAAAAAGAGAAAGGTCAGTGTAGTTTAAGTGTCACTGCAATACTAACCTCGATTTCACGAAGTTTAGCTCGCTTTTCCTCACTCATTTCAGAGTACTTAGAGAACTTGGACTCAGTCATTTCTTCTTTGATTGGATTAGAGTACAAATGATGTTCTTCAGATTTGCTACTTTGAGTATCTTCTTCATCTTCACTTTCTTCTTCTTGACTTTGGAAGTAAGCAGAATACAATGCTTGTCAAGGCAGCGAAAAAAAGTGTGTTTGAAAGTCTGGCTTAAACTGCCTTAGAGGTTAAATTACGTTAACAAAACATAAGAGGCAATTCTTTACCAAAACATTTTTTACGAAATAGTTGATCAAGCAATAGAGACAATTTTATGAAACTTATGTTTCTTCCATAGAAAAAGTTTGGGCTTCAACATAAATCATACTTTAAAAAATTCTCCTTATGTTAAGTGTGCCTTTCATTCTGCAATAAGCTTTCCTTGAAGCAGTTAAATAAAATCACAGTTCAGAGTGATTTCATTCAGCTTAATGTTTACCCTTCCTTCAGCAGAACCTATAAGCTAGAATACATGAGTTTGAGGAACAAAGTTACTATGAAACGATGAAGCACGCAAAGACCTTATTTGATTAGCTTATAACCTTTAGGAGTAAGGAAACCAATGTGTAAATTTTAAATTTTGCCACACACTAATGATTCTGAAAGTTGTGCTGGTTCTGTCAGATAGGAAGAAAATGATGAAATGACTACCATGGGAAGGGATACAAAGAAGAACCAGAAGCAATCTAGTTGAAATGGACAAGAAGCACTATGTGGAAAGCTGGTCACCACTGTTAGAGTAAGATTTAGAAAATGGTCTTTAAGCACAAAAATGAGGGGCTTAAAAAAGGAGGAGTTGTGTGCTTTGGGACTGGACTTGGTATGTGTATATGTTAACTCTAGGCAAAACAAGTCATCTGAGTCCAAACAAACTCCAAATGTTTATATATATAAACAAAGTTCCTAATAAACAACATTGTAACACTAATATTACTGGCTCAGCCTAGGAAATATGCCCTTTCTCTTTAGCACTTGAGCCTGAGAAGACCTTATACATTGGTATTTGGGTACTAAATACATTTCTACTATAAGTAGGAGTCTTTTTAGTACATAAACAAAACTATCCGTAATAACGTGAAAATGGTATAACCAAATTCTTTCCAAATAAAAATTTAATTATTTTAGAGTCTGATAATAAGACTTTCACACTGAACGAGAAAAATTTAAGCAAGGCAGATAAAAATAAAGTAAATTACTGGCAATTTAGAATCAGAAAAGACAAGATACTAAGAGACTAGCTTTTTAATTTCTCATCCAAAGGTCTTTTCCAGAACATAACTAAAATGCTTTATAAATTTAATACTCTTAGAGTCCACAAATCATTAATATCACATATAGATACAACTCAATACAATATTTAGGTAAAGAGAAAAAGTCAAAATCAACTATTAAACTATTATTTTTGCAAATAAACCTTTCAATATTTCTAATTTGTCAGAAACTTCCTAAATGTACTTTTAAGTTAACTTTTAAAATAAAAATTTCTTGTTTTGTGGTGCATACAATTTTTACAAGTGTTTTGGATGCTTTTAAAAGGTTAAATTGTATATGGCCATACCAACCTGAGTGCGCTCGATCTCATCTAAAAGGTTAAACTGTGTGTGTGTGTGCATAAAATGCAGATGTTTATTGAAGGGTTATTCTAGAAAGGGTCAACCAATAAGGACATGACACAATTAAATTGTGCCATCTATATAATGGAAATGTTTAAATTCCAGTCTGTTATTTACATTTGTTAAAATTTTTTTAGCAGCTTCAAATATTCCTTGGTAAACTTTCTTGTGCACTCATCTGAATGATTGCTTTTGAACACAGATGACTACAGAACAGACAAATATGCAGACTGACAAGAAATAATACCCATGACACTAGAGTGACAAATATAGGTCAGAAGTATTATGTGCAGTATTGTATAATTTATGTTTAAAATAGATGTGCATGTTTTTGTATACAAGAGAAAGGATCTAGATGACCAGACATTAAACATTAACCATATTAAGACATTAAATGAGCTACACTACACTTCAATAATTTTAAATATATAATATTTTACAATTGCCATTTCAATTTTCCAAGGCCCAAGCAATGTGTTCTAATTAGTTTTGAGTTCAGCTCTTATGGTAGCAATTTTAGGTTCAGATCTCATCACAGCTTCATCTCACTTTTCTTTAAAGAAATGGAAATTTAAGACACTAACCACATAAAGAATTCACTACAATTTATGCTATATTACTATTTGGAACTTTTCTCTAAAACATTGGTGGTGCTATATATTTTTTAAATCACATTTCTGCCACAATACAGTAATTACTAGTGCAAAAAGCAGTTCCTTAGTAAAAAGGCATTTTGGATTCAGCCACTAGAGAGCAGTAGTGAGACACAGGAAAATTTCCAGATCAGAAAGTTGTATGTGAAAAACTTTTTCTTCTTCACTTTGTACTTTCATAAAATTACTTTTATGATTTAGAGCTTCTAGAAAAATCAAAATATAAATTATATTTTAGTGATCCATGCTTTATTATATGAATCTATAATTATTCTACTCTTAGCACTAAAATGCATTTATATTCCAAACATAAACACAAATATCAAATTTATGGGGAAAAAATCTTTAGAAACAAAACCAACTGAACAATATCTCAGCTCTGCAATAGCTTTTCCACCTTTATCTCCCCCTAAATTAAATAATCTTTTTATGAGTACACATGCTGGTTCTTAAAGCAATGATTCCACAATGGTGAGATGTTTATTAATGGGATTATACATATAAAAAGGGTTAAGAAAACCACTGTTTTACAGAAAACTGAACTGTTCCCAATTTCTATACTACAAAGATCCTCACACAGCTATTTCCATCAGCAAACTACATCTGTATTTTGTAAATATTGTCATAACCATTGCTAACTTGTTTTAATCACACCAACATTTATGGAAATTAACTTTCCCTCATCATATCGAACCGTGTTTCCACAAATACTGACCAATCATATTTCCTTAACAATCTAAATGGTACTAATACTCATCTACTGAATCCACATTATGCCCAAATCCTGCTGGGACACAAAGGTCCCTTTGTTCACTCCTCCATTTGAGGGCAATAAGAGGACAAAGATTGAAAAGAAATGGGAAACCGCTGCTTTGTGCTCTTGATGCCCTCTCTTTTCCTATTTAAAAATATGAACTTCCTTTGCAATGATTTATAAAGGTATCGAGTACTATCTAAGAACTACTAATATAAACTTGCAGGAGAATTTGGGAGCAGGGATTCCTATAATTACATTTGGTATTAAATGCAAAAAATAATTTTTGGGTGATTACCAAAGAGCAATATTCAAAATTATAATTTCTTAATACATTAAAGGAGAACATTTCTTCCTCTAAATCTTAGTTCTTTTGAGGTTTTTACATTTAAATAAAAGAATGATCACAATGCAATATGTGTTTTTCCAGCAATGTACCATCCAAAAGAAAAGAAGCATAACCTTGCCATTCACATTTTAATAACCACTTTCTCTGAAGCCAAAACAAAGATTTAAAATAAATGCAGGTGACTGTTTAGCAACTACAAAGTGAGAATGTAATACCTCAACTCAAAAACAAAGGGTAACCAGATGTAGTACAACCAGAAATCTAAAGCTCTTTATTCACTAGAAAAACAAGGGAGAACTAAAAATGATCCTCTTAAGTTTTTTTAAGAGTGAAGTTTCCCTCTTCGCTATTATTTCAAGTACCTTTTAATGAAAAAGGGAACACATATGCAGTAAGAAGCTGAGTATATTCAAAACTTAGATTCTTACTTTTGATTTTCTTCTTCTTCTGATTCTTCATGCTGGTCAAATAACTCCCATTTAGAAGTTGTTACAGCTGAATAGAAGGGAAAAAAAGCTGTAATTCCATAAGGTAAATTAGCATTTTTGCAGAAGCATAGTAGAAACCCAACTTTAGAACTGAAATTTTATATTACAGAGGTTATCTACCTTTATCTATCCTTTCTGAATGGCCATTTCTATGCTAAATCTATTTCTTTCCTCCTCACACATACACTGTAACTTTATTCAAATTCATGAAGTGACAAATAACATTATTCTTATTTCTGTGCTGGACGATTAAAATTTATTTCATTAGAACCTACAAATATTAACAATTACAGATTATGAGCACTAGGATACATGTCCAAGCAAGTATGAAAGGCAGATTAGAATAAGCACTGCGGGAGGGTCAATGCTCAGTTTCTCTGAAACTGACCTCTAAGTAAATTTACAAATAGTCTCCTGTCTACATTTCTACTGAAATGCCTTAACCTGAATGGTTTTTAGTGATTTCTCTAATTACTCTCAAAGCATAAAAACTCAAAGATCCAAGGAAATTATAACAACCACAATGAAAATTTAGCTACTAGACATAAAATATGGTAACACTGGGTCTTAAGGTTGAAACTTTGTAAAACACCAAAGGAAAATACACACAAACATACCCAAGTACTGAGTTTTCTAAAGCTCAGTATTTGATTTTACTCACCCTGGGCTTCCAATTCAGATTCATCTACAGCTTCCCATTTTGAAGGGGCAACTTTAAATATAGGCTCATTCTTCTTTGAGTCTTCAGTTGCATCCACTATTGAGGAAAGATAAGCCATCAACCCTAACTTCTAGGGGATGACTTAAAGAGTCCTTGAGTGTTTACTGTAACAGCAATTTTCAACCGGTGTGTCAAGAATTTTTAAAACATGCAATAGCACCTGACTAGTTAGTCAGGGGCACTGACCTCTTTTCCCTTAGACTGTCAAATTAAAAAATGACAACAGCCAACAAACAACAGTCATCCAGTGTGAATGAATCAAAATTATACTATTTTTGTCCTTGGTGTTCCCCAGAATTTTAGTAATTGGTTCATGTGTGCCATGAGATGAAAAGGCTGAAAACTGCCGCACTATACTATTAAAAAGTAAAATAAGGCCACACATGAACCAATACCTCAAGTGCCAAAAACAAATATGACTAATCTAATTTTCTGCATCTGAAATCCAATTTTTAAAAAGTATATAAATCAACTCAGAACACATAGGTTATCATTATTTTAAGCAAATGGAGAAGTAAAAGAATATTTAATACCCTTACTTAATTACTATACCATAGATTTCAGAAACTGTTCAATATCAACATAATTCAAATGCAATGACGATTATGTATAATTTTTATTTCCAAAACTGATTTTAGGCAGCTAGAAAAACAACCTATTAGTTAGGAAGACTAATAATAAAAACAGAACTGATCAAGCACCTGAGATTATGAGAACAATGAGCACAATATTCTACCTGTAGTTTTCTGACAATTAAGACAAAAGGAAAAAATTGTTCATATAAAAGGTTAACTGTCCAAAGAAATTTGACAAGAAAACCTTTTTCTTGGCACAGTTAATTGTATTACTGGCTATATGAATTTTGAAAAGGCAGAAATAAGAAACAGAAAAAAGTTAATGTCTTGACACTTTAACAGAAATTATAACCTTTTTCCATTTCAATTTGTGTGGAAATTAAAGTTTTGGAATCAAACTTACTAGCTAGATTTAATCAGTCTGAAATTTGAACTTACAAGGTACTCCATCAAGATCATCATCAAAATTCTTTATAGGGACTCCATCAAGATCATCAATGGGAGCAGCATCAATAGGAATTCCATCCACATCTTCTAAAGGTGCACCATCAAGCTCTTCCTCTATAGGGGCACCATCAAGGTCATCCGGTACATCCTGTGGAAACACACATACTATAGTATTGTAACATTTGCTTTAACTTGCTGAAGTCATATTGCTAAAGATTAATCTGCAATCCAGTACAAACCAACCAACTGGATCCCCACATGCCCAGGTCCAATGTGAGGACATAATAACATATTTTATCATTCGTCTGACAGAGAAGCAGCAGTCATTTGTGCATTATTTACCAAATATTTACCAAGGGCTTACTGATGCCACACACCATGTGAGGCTCTGCGGATACAACGATGAGTAAAAACACACTTGGTCCCTTGGTCCCTTCTGTCATAGAGCTTAGAATTTGGGAGGACAGGGGAGCCAAGCAAACAGATAATCACAACAGTTCACATGTGGCTGCAACTAGGGTGACTGCTATAACAAGGAGGATACTACTGGTATCACAGGATATCATACCATTAGAGTACGTAGTAAGTAGGCATATACAAGAAGTAGGTTTCACCTACAGACATTAGATAAGAATCTATTAAGTTATGCTTAAACTCAGGTCTGAAGATCTCAGGTACAGAAAAGATGTTCTAGAAAGGGGGAAACATGTACAAAGGTCTATGGTAGGAGGAAACATTGTACATTTAAGAAATTGAAACAAGGACCATGTGGTTAGAGCAGCAGGGAGGCCAATTAGGAGGATCTTGTAAGAATGAAAGGGGAAATATCATGGCTGGATTAGAATTACAGAAATAAAGATAAAGGATTCAAGAACTACTGAGGAGGTAAAAAGCACAGAATGGTGATGAATAGAATCCACTATCATTGCGATATATCTTTTCATGTACATATTTATTGTATAGCTATCTTTAGTCTAACAAAATGAAATCATGCTATATAATTGCTCTATTACTCGTTTTTTCAACTAAAATATTATAAATCTTTTCATGTCATCAAATAAAAAACCAGTCACCAATTTTCACATAAGGACACAAAACAGAATTCCTGTTACACATAATCTCAACTCCTGGGTTCTTGCAATTCCAGTAACAAAATCCACTATTTAGTGGTGAAGAGTAAATATTTTCACAAAGAAATGCTACATCTCTAACATATCACAGCTCCACAGCATCCCCAGAAATAAGTTTTTAAATAGTCAGTCACAGCACTGGCCAGGCTGGTTAGAGCATTGTCCTTGTAACGCCAAGGTTGCAGGTTCGATCCCAGTCAGAATCAACCAATGAATGCAGAAAAGTGGAACAACAAATCTATCTTCTTCCCTCTGACCCCCTTCCTCTCCCCTCTCTCTCTCAAATCAATAAATAAAATAATCAGACAAATACAATGAGTGCCTACCTCTGTTTCTTTTTCTTCAATAATATTTACAAGTCCTAAGAAAATATTTTGTAGTTTGATCAAAAATGGTTCTGGATAAATTGCCCAGTCTTCCCATGCTCTAAAGCATGTCATTACCCGTTGCTAAATAAATAGGAAAAAGACAATGATTTATAATTTAGGACAATATTTCTCAAACTTTACCACATGAAAATTAACATCACAATTTGCTAAATTTTTCTTTAAACCACCATTTTTTAAATTTAAAGAAAAAACTATGATTGCCATGTTTTTCACAAATCAATCCCACATTTTAATTAAAAAAAAAAACTCAAAATAAATATTATGAAAAAGAAGCAGTTACTATTTGCCCTTGATCACCTAAGACCAATGTCCCATATATACCAGTGGTACACATAAAGCCACGTTCTCAGACATACTATCTTAGAAACTTGTAAAAGCTGGATAGCAAAGCAGGCAAGTTTTGACCCAAATTTCTTTATGAGCCAATGAAGCACTTCCTAATTCTAACACTTTTTTCTGTCCCATCCCTAAGCCTCTGTATATAAACTCTACTTATGGTCAACATTTAAGGTCAACACATTTTTAAGTAGAGTTGTTTGAATCCCCTAAATGATGGGATCATTGGGCATCTTCACAAGCTAAACAATGTCCTTATAAAAATCGTCTTACCATGAAAGTATATCTATTTACTCAATTATAAGGTTTTTTGTTAACACTGGTTTGCAGCTTAAGGTTATAACAATAATGCATATACTTTACAAACATGAATAACTGAAAGGTATGTTCCTAATCCAAATTATACAAGTCATGGACTGCTTAACAACAGGGATACACCCTGAGGAACACATCATTAGGCGATTCCATCACTGTGCAAACATCACACACTGTACACACACGCCTAGATGGTACAGCTACTACACACCCCGGCTCTACGGTACAGCCTCTGCTCCTGGGCTACACGCCTGTACAGCATGATACCGCACAAAACATGAGATTAAATCAAGCACAAGAGAAAATGATATTCAAGAGATTTATGAGGCTGCTCCCAGATAATACAACATACTATTTTACAGCAAACATGTTTTTCATAAAGAGTACACTTTAAAATACCAGTAAAAGTACAATAAATACATAAACTAGTAACACAGTTGTTTCTTATCATTATCAAGTACCATGGATTATACAGAATTGTATGTATGGACTGTATTTTTATGACTGGCAGCAAAGTAGGTTGGTTTACACCAGCATCATTATAAACATGTGAAAATGCACTACACTACAACGTTATGATGGCTGCAATGTCACTAGACTAGGAATTTTCCTGCTCCGTTATAATCTTATAGAACCACTGGCACTGTTACGCGGTTCATTATTGTATGACATTATAAAACAAGTGATCTTCTGAATGTGTTTTAAGAAAAGACTAATATTCTATTATTATTCTATTCAATTAAGTAGAATATTCTATTCTACTTAAAACTAAAACAAACACTCAGCAAAATAACACTAGATAATATATTTTAAAATTTCAGATATTTTTTGATAATGAAAGTAACACTGTGGTGAATTTTAAAATAATTTCTGGAACATCTAAGTTATGTTTTATACTTGTCGTATGTACTTTCCTAGCCCTCCAAGGTGATTCCCAGCCCTCACCCCTATATTATCAACACTAAGGCAAAAATAACAAAACGGTAAACATACCTTAAAGTTTTCAGACTGTAAATGGCCTTGAATTGTACGATAGGTAGCATTGAGGTCTGAAAATATCTGACATAACTTTGTTTCAAAACTGAAATTGAAATAATATATTCTTTACAATAGAATTTGTTTAAAAATTCCCATCTACTTCGGCATGCTAGTCAAACCCCCTCCTGCACTTAAAAAAAAAACCTTACAAGTAAATTAAGTAATCTTTTTTAAAAAAAATCAAGAATAAACAATTCTAAAACTGTATTTGAACTGCTTTAACTCCTATAATTCTGAATTTTTCTCCTATGAAATCCCCAAGAGTCTTAAGTAGCAGTTCCCTGGATTAGCAAGAAATTTTACATCTAGGACACTTTTAGCCATTTAGTCTGATCTCTTTTTTGTTTTATAAAGAAGGAAACAAAAAAGTTAAGTGACGTTTCCAAGGCAAAAAAACTAACAGCAGAGCTAAGATTAAAATCCACACCTCCAAATTTCCTTTCATAGTCAATTGCTAAAGAAAAATGTCCTTAATTCATAAGTTAAACACCAAAAAGGAACTCTGTGGAACTACAGAAGAGTTATATGTTAATTACAGTAGAGCAACATAATTTCTGATTGCCTTCTAGGGAAACATTAGCAATGAACTTCAACGATGCAATGACAAACAGAAGAAAACACACATTCTATAGTTAATCCTTTCTCTTTTGTCTCTTTATGTTTGCTATTATTTATATTGTTTCAGCTTATTTATTATACGAGTGGCTAGATATTCAATAAAAACAGAGTTACTACTATTGTAAATTGGTTTTATTCAATGAATGCAATCCAATTTTTTAGAAAGTCCTATGCTTACAAAGAAATTTAAATTATTTCTTATTGTTGCAGTGTCAACAAAACAATCCTCTCTTCTGAACTCCTTACCCTTAAATAATTTCAGGAATATCACTTTACAATATTATACTTACAATTTTCTATAATAGGAAGCATTGGCAACTTTTGCTGAAGAGTTGTACAAAACATCAGAAACCAAATATAATCTAGCAATCTAGAATACCAAAAGATAACATAAAACTGATTAAAAATGAAATCCATGAGCAAACAATGTATCTAGAAAAAAATTTTCATATTGAATTTTTTGGAATCAGTGTCATAAGGCTAATAATTATTTATAATTTAATCACCAAGACTAATTAGAATAGTTATAAAAGAAATTCAACATCACCACAACCATGATTTTGCAGGGATAAAATTTGTAAATAATTTACATTTCAATCTGTTGGTAACTTGTGTGTCAATTAACACAACAAGACTGCATAGGAAAGATCTCTTCAGTCAAGTTCTTCATGTAAGAAGGAAACCAATCTCAATTCAAAAAGTGAACTATTATCTCCCTTTTACTTAATTAAATGTCGCATAAAGAAAAATCATTCCCATACCTTTTTGGGAAGGGGTGTCTTTAAGATAGACAATGACTCAGTAATACAATCCACTATTTCTTCAGCAGCTTCAGCATTATTTAGACAAAAAACCATTGCATCTCCAATATCATTCTTCCTCGGAGTTAACCCCCGCAGGATTTCTTCTAATTTGTCCCTCTGTCTAAATACAAATTTTGTAAAATTATAAATATTTTTATATATAAATTTCAAATACCATTATAGTTTTTACTCATAAACTGACTTTCTTTAAAACCCAAACAGTACCTGGCTGGTGTGGCTCAGTGAATTGAGTGCCTGCCTGTGAAACAAAGGGCTGCGGGTTCCATTTCCAGTCGGGGAACATGCCTGGGTTACAGGCCGGGTCCCAGGTAGGGGGGATGCGAGAGGCAACCACACATTGATGTTTCTCCCCCTCTCTTTCTCCCACCCTTCCCCTCTCTCTAAAAATAAATAAAATATTTAAAAATATAAAAAAAACCCAAACAGTAAAATAATTCTGATGATTAAATTGTGTTAAATCTGATTTGTAATAAGTCCCCAAAATATGTTACATTTTTTGAAGAACTTATATGAGGAAGAATAATTTTCCTGGATCTGGGCCTTCTCCTTCCTGTTTCTCCTCCAGGATGGCTGTGCCTACCTGGTACTTCCAGCCAAGCTCAAGAGCCAGGGTCCTAGGTAGGCAAACTTCCATGTACACTTCAGATGCCCAACCGTGAGGGCCGCAGGAAACACCATTCACTTTTCATGTCACAGGATGGAGGGATCCAATCAATGCCTTGAGGAGGCCAGAGTAGCCTGGCCTCATTCGACATGCCTTACCGTCTGTCAAAACATGCCACTAGCGGCTGGGAAGCAGTAGGATTGCAGGGTGGGTTACTGTTCATCCGCTCGCAGAGAATGGCCAGGTACTTAAACTTGTTTCTACACGAACTGCTAGAAATGCTGATGCCCTCACAACACACAACCACCACCTTCTGGCCCAGCAGCACCTGCTTGGCCACAATGGCAACTAGACACCCAGGAGATGGCCTTGGCCATCAAATGCCAAGACCTGCCTCTCTGCCATCTTCAGCAGCCATTTGGAAAAAGATGTTTCTGCCTATTGAGCTAGGTTAACTGCACTGTACCAGAGCTAACTGAGCACTAATAACTTACACATCCAGGGTGGCCCCACTCTGCAAACTCTGTAGAGAGGCTTTAAACAGTCAACCATCTGACCTCACTAAGTCACAGAGTAAGTTTTCCTCTTTAGGATGCATTCAGAGGCAAAAATTCTAAGACTCTCAAGATAATTTCTGTAAGAATCTGAAGTATTTCACTGCCAGAGAATCACTGTTTAAAAAGATCATCACTAATTTTGTCAGTAGGAAGAGGTCAAGGTCCATAGAGCACACATTCATACTTGCTAAGAGGCTTAAAATTACAAAGTATAAGATGAGATGCTACCATTTTAAACATGTTAAAAAATTTGATTAAGGTTAACATCTTAGTAAGACCATTAATTAAAGCAACCATTAAAGCGACTATTCCAAATACATAACAGAAAGGAAAACAATCTTACTCTTCCTTAAGTGCTCCCTTCTTACTAGGCTCCTCTACAAAAGCTTCTGTTTCTTGCTCTTCTGACATCCCATGCAGGTATGGATTTAATGGTGGTGGCCTCCAAAAAGATCCATTTTTGAACATACGAAAGTCTTCCGTCCGCCACTTAGTTGGAGAATCTCCCTAATAAATACCAGAATGTTATCAGAAAGTTCCAGTATCTCAGTCAAAATTAACAAAGTAAATGATTCTACTTGCCTGCAGAATAGAGTAAAGCTTCCACCTATAGTAAACATGGGCTGGTGTCTGGTTTTCAAACAAGAATCTAAAATAAAACAAATTAAACATCATATTCTTTAACAAAGAACTGTATTCAAGTAAATATAAACAGATGAGAGATACTATTTGCCTACTGAGCTCTAAATAAAACCAAAGGAAAGACTGCTGAAGAGGAATCCTTACTCATGCCATGCGCCATCTGCGCCCTTCCTCACCCCAGCCTCAGACTGACTGCCTTCCTGACTCAAAAAGGCATACGTGTATCTTGCCAAGTCTTATAATTTTATTGAACAGTCATGTTTCAGATACTGTCTGACAATGAAGAGATTGTCCCAAGATATAATTTCAAAGTGAGGTTTTTAAGAAAGTGTTAACTGAATGTCTTAGATAGCGTATCTATTCAGAAGATAAGCAATTTTCTATAAATCTTATTTGTTCTACTGTATCTCACTTATGAGATTTCTTCATTGAAAAGAAATATTTTTCCTCCTACAGAATGCTTAAAACAATGCTATTTAATTAACTAAATCAAAATCTGATGGAAAACTGACCAAAGATCACTGTAGTCCAATTAATTAAAACTGCCTTCTCACCCCATTGCAAAATAACCTAAAAGTTTGAGAACTTTACTCTTGGAAATATTTGTAATTCCAAAATGAAGCAAAAAGTATTTTTAAAAGGCATGCCTGACAATAAATGAAACATGGCCCATACATGGCTATGGAATATGTTTCAAACTTAAAAGTAATGAAATCTGACAAGTGCTACAACATGGATGACCCTTGAAGACATTACGCTAAGTGAAATAAATCAGTCACAAAAGCACAAGTACTATATAATCCCACCTAGATGAGGTACCCAGAGTGACCAAATTCAAAGACACAGGGCAGAATGGTGACTGCCAGGACCCAGGGACCAAGAGAATGGGGAGTCGTTGGTTAAGCGGCACAAGGTGTCAGTTGTGGAAAATGAGAGAAGTTCTGGAGATGGACAACGGTGATGGTTACACAACAACGTGAACATACATAATGCCACTCAACTGGACACATAAAAATGGTAAATTTTATATGGGTATTTTATCACATTCAAAAAAAATGCACACCTGAACATGGGATTGTTGATTTCTCTGTTCATAATCATAGCTTCAAACATTGGCCCTTCACGTACAACAAACTCTATCATTCGATGTATCAGGGCGAGCAAATTCCTACAACAACAACAAAGTTAAAGAAAATGGATTCAGACCTACCACTATATAAAACTACACTTGACTAAGTTACTATATTGTGCAGAAAAAAATTATTCTGCTGACTAATAGAGAATTTTATACCAAAAAGTGCCCTGGAGCCTTGTGCATTAAGAGGGAGTGGGACAGTGGGGACAGGGAGTGGGGGGGGAGGGAAGGTGAAGGGAGGGTAGGAAACCACAACACAGCTTCATAGTAATAAAGATTTAATTTTCTAAATGACACTTAATTTCACTTTCCAAATGCAAAACATTAAATTATGAATCACAACTAAGTAGAAAGCTGCAAATACGCAGTATCAGTAACTTAGAGCTTACATGTTATCACAGCCATCTAAAATCTTATACACTAGCTCAGTTTTAAAAGAAAATATTACTAAACCAAGCACCTTTGTGGTGGTATTCAAATGTTATACACATCACTATCATTTATAAAAATATAAAACCATTTAACAAATACAAGGGCTGACCTAATAAAAAATCCATCTAACTCCTGTGATTTTTCTGGTACACATATAGCAGATGGAGTTTTCATTAAATCTGACCTTTAATGAGGCAACATCCCTTTGGACCACACTTCCAACTAGTTCACACAATTCATGACATGTATAATTTTGCCTGTGTATTATGAATCAATGAAGCAATTATATGGCCACAGCTTTAAATGGCGTCCTCTTTCCAAAATATGCCAAAATAAGGGCCATGGTGGGATGCCCTTCACATTTTTCATAACAATTACTTTTCAGTATTTAAGCCAAAAATAAACAAGTAACTTTTTAATACATTTATTTTATGGGTTAGGCTCACAGAAAGTATTTTTAAAATCTGAAGCTGAGTCCTAAAACCACATTATACCTTATTAAACTCCAAATAGAATTTTAGACATGGATTATGATGTCAGGCAAAATGACTCAACTTATTGTAACCTGTTTTTAATTTTTCATTTCACCAATTCCCCAGCATAGAGTTGGCAAATAATAATTGGAAAAAGCAAAAGGATATTGGCTCTTATACAAGCCACACACTAAATTACACCTTTGGCATTCTCAGCTCAAATCAAGAAATTAAGTTTATGTAACTGCTAGAATATAAATAAATATATAGTTATAGAATAAGACAGATTTTTTTGGCTCTAGAATGCCTGCTTCAGAGTACATGAACAGTAAAATAGTTTATCTCATGGTGATTATAATTATTTTCTCACAGTTTTCAAACAAACTACTTAAGTGGACACTAAAATCTCTACATAGTGAAAAAAAATGAATTTTTGACTACATAAAGGGTCCTGAAGAGGTCAAAAAAATTCTATGAAAGTTTAAATCTTTACAAAGGGGAAACTACACATTTAATAACTACTGACTCAACTTCAAATTGTTAAAAACAAAAAGCTAAAAAACATTAATTTTAAATCTAAAAACTATTTTTCTTTTACAGAAGAATTAACTGCTCTGCAAATCTGCAGTTCTTGATATCCAAGTGAGAATGAATGTATTCTCAGATCCATAGTTAATGGTATTATTCTGAAGGAAGGGACATAGTATGAAGTTATGATTCAGTTGCAAAACTCCCACTGGTATGTGTCAAATTAAAGTGAAGGAAATTTTATGTATCATAATATATAAAAATCAATTTCTAGGTGGATAACTGCTATACATTCAGAAACTTGTATGAATTAAGTCAAAAGCAATCTGATTTAGGTATTAAAGATAGATGAAAAAATGGCTTAGCAAGTTTTAAAGAAATCATTCTAATGGTAAATCAAGACTTTTTAGCAAAATGGACTCAACATTTAGTTCAGAAAGAAGCTGAGCCCCATGTAAATGTACTACTTGATATATGCTTTCTGAATGCTACAAAATATTTTCCTGTGAACGATTTATCAGTAGAAGAAAAAAACCCACTACAGTTTTAAACAGGCTTGTAACTATAAAGTCTATTTTTAGAAAATTTAGAGTTTAAAAGAAGTTTTAAAATGTTGCATACAATTATTTAAAATCAGAATCTGACAATTAGTTCTTGCTAACTTGAATTCAACATTATTAAATAAATGTTATCACACTCTTTTTCCTTAAGGATTGTGTGTTTCTTATTTTAAAAAGGGTGACTTTTCTACCAGAATGAAACAGTGTAGTACAAAAAGGTGACATTTTAAGTGCACTATTTTATTTTAAAATGGTAATTATCTTATTCTGGGCAACAACAACAAAAAATTTGTTTCTCAGTTATAATAAAACCACATTTATTGGAGTTGATCGTACCAATGTCTGGTCAAAAACTGTATACTTTCCCAATCCATCCCATGATGTTTTCCTGGTCCCCCGCTGCCGCAGACAGTTCAGCTGGTGTTGCTCACCAAGGCCAATGTCAAAGAGAATTTGGTATTCTTTTGTGTTCATTTATTATTCAACCAGTGTTGTGTTCCTGTGTTTGGGAAAAGGCTTAGCTTGACTGAGCAAGAGCATACCTATAGCATGAATTCTTCTGCTTCAACATCATGTTGGGAAAAAAGGAAAATAAAAGATTTCCAAACACCTTTGTTATCATTTTTAAAAGTTTCTAATATGTTCAGTGTTCATGAAAACAGGAATTCCTTAATCAATCAGAAAAAAGCAAAGCTATGCCTTCAATAAGGAAACTAGACTAAGATCGCATATTATACACACAGACAATTCAGAAACAAAGAAAAAATAACAGATTGGGTCAAACTATAACATTATCTAAAATTTAAGATACATTTAAAACCCTTATTTCCCCATCACAATAATCTAATATGATTAAGACTAACACCACCATATTAAATCTATTAAACACATTCTAACTACCAAAGCTATAAAGTTCCCTACAATGGTGACAATAAAACCAAAACAGATAATGACATAAAATTGCACAGTATACTAAAGTTAGTTAAATTTCAAATATCCCCAAAAAAAGTACTGGGAAGAAACCATTGCTCAGTCAAGATATCACCTTTTCCTCAACACCATTTTTTTTTTAATTCAGAAGGGGATATTGTCTATATTTAGATCAGTAATAATAAAGAAAAACATGTACCTTTCTGTTGGGATAACCACTTTGACTATGGCTTGCGACAGAGTCTGTATATGAAGTCACATCAGATAATAAACATAGAATATGTGAGTATTGTTAACAAGTAACAAGCAAAAATATACATATGCATTGAAAATACTACACATCTAATCACAAGTTTTGCAGGCAATCACTGCTTTTGAAGTAATTATACACTAAGCAATTACATAAAAGCAAAATGTATGTGTCCAGTGAACAATAAATGTTCACCAAATGCAAAGAATCAGAACATTCCTGCCAGAATGCACATCAATGCACTGCAATAGGTACTACACTGAGAATTATCAGATAAAGATTTTAATTTGTGAAATAATTAACTGTTTGCTTCTGACCATAATACAGTTTGCTACTTTGTTCCCAAGCCTTTAAAACCAGCCCTGACATTTTGTGTAATTAATTAATTCATAATGCAACCAACAAATTCTTTATAACTTGAAATTAAGTTGGTTTTATGTTTAATAAAAAGAAAATACTCACCCTTTGCTTTTTCTAGAGTTAATGTTTTTTAAAAACCACATTTGCTCTCAAATATTCTAATACCTAAGATCTTGAGAACTAAGTTAGCTAGCTGTCATCCAAACAGTTTAACTATTTAGGAGGTCTTTCTAACTGAAAAGTCACTTAACTAAATACAAAATCATCACTTTCTCAGAACAAAGTAAATTTAGATACTGTACTTAAGCAAACCAGGATACAACAGTGGATAAATGGGGAAGGGAGGAGAACTTAATAAGTGGTCAAAAAGGAATGATAGCCACAATAATAAGACCTAGTATTTCAAACAGGGTTTCCATGGGCTAAGGCAGGGAACACATCTACTTAAGAGTTGCCAAACAGAATTACACATTTTCTATAAAATTGTTGAAAAGAAATACTACCACAGATTTAGTATTTACAAATATATGCAGCCCTATGTACATTTTTAAAATTACCTTCTCAAAATCCTCCTTGTTTTTAGGTGGCGGTAACATGGGAGCATTGGGATTTTTTAACCGCTCTCTAGGCTGCGCATTAAAAGGCAGTCCTGATGGAGGTGGGGGAAGCGTATGTTCCATCATAGAAGGAGGAATGTATATTGGGTGTGGAGGAATAGGCACAGCTTTACCCCAACCTAACTTCATTTCAAAAGACATAATCATCTTTCCTACAACAAAGAAAAGAGCGGTTACCTTGGTAATAACTCACAAAAGAAAATACAAGATTTCTGCAATTTTAATTAATTTTTAACCTTTCCACCATTTCTGGTCCTTTTTTTCCTCTCATTTTTATAAATACTTTCCAGAACCAAAAAAAGGTGTCTGAATTCTATAAACGAATAACAACTTTCTTACCATTTAAGTTTTTTAAAGCTCTTTCAGCATCTCTTCTATTCATAAAGGCCACAAAACCACAATTTCTCTCTCTTGCTCTTTCTTCATCAGTCCTAGGCCACATAATTTTCACACTGGCTAATGGTCCAAATCTTCCAAATTCTTGGCACAGCATTTCTTCATTCATCTATTAAAAGTCGTAAGTTTTTGTATGTAATAAAGAGAGAGAAAAGAATTCTATGCAACAGAAAGCAAAGTAGCTTCTGCAAAATGAAGAGACATATTAATGCCACATTTTCCCATCCAACTACTAGGCCCTCTGCACAAATCAAATCCTGCCCTAATGGGGCATTCACAAATCTTTTCATACAAGAAACACACTATTTTATATAAACTAGTAGATAGGGTGATGGGGCTGGGTGGCTAGAAAAATTAAAAGCACACCTTCACTTCCCCTCTTCCTCCTTTGGAGATTCTGCATCTCAAATAAGTCTGTTTAGGCATTTAGCAATGTTTTTTCAGGCAGCAGTAATGACCACATTTAAGTTAAGAAGGAAGTATTTGTTGGCAGTTAAAAGAAAAAACAGGATCTAATTGCCTTTTCTTTTTCCAGCACCCAGCTACCAATGTAATCAAGAAAAGAGAAAACACTAAATATACAATAAGGCCAAAAATACACACACTTTTTAAAAAGAGTATACTATGAGTCTTGGCCGGGTAGCTCAGTTGGTTAGAGCATCCTCCTGACACACCAAGGTTGCAGGTCTGATCTCTGGTCATGGCACATACAAAAAGCAACCAATGAATTCATAAACAAGTGGAAGAACAAACCAATATTTCTCTTTCCCTCCCTCCTCTAAAATCAATAAAAATAAAAAATTTTTAAAAATTAAAAAAAGATTTAAAAGAGTACTCTATGTATAACAACCACTACATTCCCTATAACACAATTAACACTGACATGGGGAACAGAATTTTAAAAATATGAAAGACAAAAAGTACAAATACTAGTTTGTTATTATGGGGTGGGAGGAGAGGGAAGGTGAAGGAAACCCATAAGGAAGCAAGCTATGCACCAGCAGGATGTAGTCTCAAAAGATACGGTCCACCATTGACCATAGCCTCATGTGATAGATAATAAAAGCAGCACCTAGTAAAACTGTTCAAATTCAGAGTAAGTATAGTGCAGTTACAGAAAGAGGAGACAAACCCTTAAGAAGCATTATAAGACAATTCAGCCCATACCAGCAAAAAATTTGAGACTCTAGTTCCATCAAAGTTGCTCACTTCAGATTCCTGACTTTATTGATTTTATTAATTGACAAAGTAGTGTTCTTCAAAAAGTATACAAGCATGTAAGCCAACATTCATCTTAGTTTTCTATTATTACCTGTGGATTAATGTTTCCAAGGTATAAATTAGTAGTGCTTGGATCTCCCACATCATGTGACCCAGGTGCATAGTCATCAAGAACTAAAGCAAAGAGAAAAAAATTATAACCTGAAAAATACAATGTCTAGATAATTTCTATGAATTAAAAAAGCAAAAAACTGTATTACCACCAGATGATCTATTTCTTCTTGAAGGCGCATCCACTTTAAAAGAAAGAAAACAATTCTTAGTTTTCAGAACAGTTAATCACAAATGCAAACACGAAAACAAAGGTCACTTACTGGAACGCCGCTGACCATCAGAATCTGACTGAGGCGGCTCAAATCGACTTAACCTGCCTTTCGTTTTATGTCTCTCATCGCGCTCTTCTTGAATTCTGTTGAAAATATTTACAATCACTAATAATGAGCCAAAATTTATTTGTTTATATTTAATAAATAGAATCTATCCAGGTATCATCTTCAGATAAGATTAGAGTCCCTCAGCTATAACAGAATTATGAGAAAATTTCTGATATCTCATACAATCAATGAAATACAAAGCGCACTTTTAAAATGAGGAGGAAATTCAACATTGAAACAGAATCTGTTTTTTCTTGGCTAAGTTTGACCATTCCTCACCCCTACACTTCAGTAACTATATTGTTTCCACTGCAAACAGGACTCCGGCCGTTAATCAATTCAATTGCATCCACATAATACAAGCAAACTAGATGCTGGATGAAATGCTAATATATTTTTAAACATACCCCACAAAATACCTCTATAATATCTAAAAAAAACACCTCATGGTAAGCCAGTTAGTAGTAACTAACTGGGATGCTTCATTCTTCATACCGGCCATCTCTAAGTATCAGCTCAGTTTACCTCTGATTCTCAGCACTAGAAAACTTACTGTTTCAATTCTTCTTTGAAGAGTTCCAAATTGCTTTTTTTCTTTTCTTTCTCCCCTTTCTTCAGTGGCTATGAAGGATATGACAAGTTATACTTCAAACAAAGGAAGGGTAAACAAAACTACTGGTTCAATAATCATTTTAAATAGTTTTATTTTAGTGCCAATTATGTTCTAATTATGTACATTAGAAGGAATGAATGCTTCTGTTATCAGTTTCCCTTCCTGTTCTCTCAAACTAAGATTTTAACAATTTTAAAAACAAAATAACAACCAACAGTCTTAAAAGGAGCGTAAGATTACCCCACCCCCAAAGCCTGCGTAGATACCTAGGCCTGAATATTACTGTTGTAGGGAACAGGGGGCAAAATTAATGAACTTATAAAGTGACTGAACTGCCATGTAAAGTAACTACCAAAAATGCACACCCCTCAAAACAATATCCTTGGAAGGATAATTACTGAAGCAATCGATAACACCTTTGGAATTTCTTTTACAAAACTACTTTGGAAACTGCTTTTGGAATAACTTCTTAAAAGTGCCAAAGTCACTCAAAAGAGAAGGAAAGTCTTTTTAACAAATGGTACTAGGACAACTGAATACCCACATGCAAAAAAAAATGAAGTTGGAACTTTACTTCACACCATACACAGTGGACTAAAGTACATTTACAGTTGTAATACAAATAAATCATACAATAACTAATAAATAATAAAAGAATAAACTGTTTCACATATGCACAACTGTAAACCTACTTTTGCTCACCCTTATTTAAAAACTTCACTCAAACTGTTCAGAGATTTTTAAATGTAGAAGCTAAAACCTATAAAATCTTAAGAGAAAAGCACAGAAGTTAACCTTCATGACCTTAAATTAGGAAATGATTTCTTAGACATGACATCAAAATCGTAAGTGACAAGAAAAAAATATCAATAAACTGAACATCAAAATTAACCTTTAGTAGCTCAAAGGACACTATAAAGCAGTGCAAAGATAACCCACAGAATGGGAGAAAACACCTGCAAATCAGAAGGCTGTTAAGAAACTTGACTCCAGAAGGTGTAAAATATTCTTACAACCCAACAAAAAATAAGCAAATTAAAATGAGCCAAGAATCTGAAAAGACATTGACTTGCACAGAAGACTACGAATGGATGATGAATACATCAGAAATGTTCAACATCATTAGGGAAGTGTAAATCAAAACCACAAATAGGTACAACTTCACACCCACTAAAATGACGATAATAAATTTTTTAAATGGACTTTAACAAGAATTGATGAATTATGGAAAAACTGGAACCTTCATACATTGCTGATAGCACTATATCACGGTACGGCTACTTTGGGAAATAGTTTGGCAGTTTCTAAACAAGTTAAATAGTTACCACATGACCCAGCAACTCCACTCCTAGGTATATATAAGGAATTAAAAACCTATGTCCACACAAAAGCCTATGCGCAAATATTTATAGCAGCATTATTCTACTGTAATAGCCAAAATGTGGAAACAACTCAAATGTCCATCCAGTGATAAATAGATAAGCAATGTGGTATATCCATAATATGAACTATTATCCAAACACAAAAAGGAATGAAGTGCTGATACATGCCACAACACAGATGAACCCTGAAACATTATGCTAAGAAACCAGACACAAAGAGCCACATGTTGTATGACTCCATTTGCATAAAATGTTCAGAACCGACAAACCCAAACAGAAAGAAAGTAGATTAGTGCTTGCCAGAGATTGGTGATAACTAAAAATAGCCATTAGGTTGCTTTCTGAAATAATAAAAGTGCCCTGAAATTAGAGATCAGTAGTTGCTGCACAATGGTAAAGATAAAAAAAAAATCATTTAATTGTGTACTTTACAAGGATGAATTTTATGGTATACAAATTATATATCAATAAAGCTGTTATTTTTAAAAACTGCTTTCAGAGCTATTTTAAAAGTCATATAAGAAAAATCAGTCTCATTATTCAATGTAATCATATTTCTTCACCAAACCTGATTCTAAATGACATCTATCTACCTTCCCTCATAAAAACCTCACCCTCAAAAAATAAAAACTTTACTAACATTCAGAATACTTAAAAGAAAGTGTCTGATAGCAATTCCAAATAAATTTCAAAACTGTTCTAGGTTCAATACACACCACTGGAGTACATTTAGCTTCCTAAGTAACTAACACTACACATACTGATATAATTTAAATACCTCAATTTAGAATTGTTTAAAAATACAATCTTACTACTTTACATTTACACCTAAAAACTGCCATATGCTATATGCTATGAGTAGAAAACAGTCATAGCAATACGAGTATAGCAATACCAAATGCCCACTGCTCTAAGAGTATAAACTATTATCTCTCCGCATATCCTACTCTAATTTATTCTTTCTCATCTAGGAAGATTAAGCATCAAAACTCAACATCTACTCCCAAAATAATTTAAAAGAAACCAAAGTCCTGCTTACAGTGGAAGTACTGAAAGTATCATTGGTGGCATCATCTCAACATTTTTGGTCACTTATTTAACTATGACTTACAGGTTTTTTGGTTTCTATCACAAGAAGAGATGGTGGTCTTTCATTGGATGACTGACTTGGAGGGTTTTTTTGATCTGCAAATCTTGAAGATGGCTTATAGATTTTGCCTCTTTTTTCATCTGTTTCATGTTCTTCTGAAATTTAAAATACTAAGTTTCAGCATTAATTTTACATTATTTGGATTTTGTTATTTTAGTTAAAAATAAAAATTAATAAAATGCCTTTAGTACTAAGATAATCATTACTGACCAAATATGAAGTTAAATTCAACTAATACCCTACTCTCAAAAATACTAATTTAATCACTTTATAGAAAAACTATGACATATATTAAAATTTTTAGAGAGTATTCCACTGTCTTAAAACTTGGAAGGTAGTCCTGACTGGTATGGCTCAGAGCTTTGGCACTGTCCAGCATAATGAAAGGTCACCGGTTCATTTCTGGTGGGGGCACATGACTGGGTTGTGGGCCAGGTCCCTGGTTGGGGGAGAGCCAGAGGCAACCAAATGATGTTTCCCTCCCTCCCCCTCTTTCTCTAAAAATAAATAAAATATTTTAGAAAAATAAAAACTTGGAAGGTAATAAACAGTTTTAAAACTTATCTGGCTCCAATTTCTCAATCCATATTTAGCCACTTAAGTTTGTTAATTAATATCACCACTAGAGGGTGCTGATAGACAGGAAACATTAAATTCAAAAGCCATCAAACTTATTTCATAATTATCTGCAGTCATTTATCCAAGGCTTTTGGGTTTACTCAAGGGCTATAATATTCACACTTACCTTTAGCTGCATTAACAACACCTCCACGCACAAACGTCTTCACCTTATTACCATCACTTCCTTCAAAAGCAGCAAGAAATTCCTCATAAATCTCAGCAGCAGCCTTTTCATCTTCCTAAATTTACACGAATATATTAATATCACAAAATAAAAATTATCACTGTTCATAGGGTTAAACTCCTCAAGTAATAATGTCAATGAAACCTCTCCCCACACTGGGGAAAGGAGGTTAAGAAGTCCTAATGAACAGCTAATCCTTAATAGATATTAATATTAATTAACAATGAAACTAACAGAGGCTTTGTTCTTCTAACTGGCAATTAGTGGGACCAGGAAAGGACCCATTAATTTGTTTAAAGGCAATTCAATGGTTAATGACAACTGACTATAAAAAATATATTATTCTATTAATGTTTATATTGTTTCCACAGCACAATAATTTAATTCAGTGAACACAAAGATTTCCATCACAAACCACTGAAGACATAAATATTAGAAATTGAGGCAGACTTATCTCCAGACAGTTGGCATTAAGAAAAAAAAAGCTAAGAACCTTGACAATTTCCATTATAACTACACTAAATGTCCTAAAAATATATGACTAGAAAGGCCAATGCAACAGAATAAAAAATACACAAATAAATCCAGTAACATGTGGAAATTTTGCATTCAATTAACATGGTATCTCAAATCAGTGAAGAATAGATGGACTTTTCAATGAATGATGGTGGGGGGTACCTTGACAGCTATTTGAAAAAAGATTAAAATGAACCAATTAGTCACATTATACACAAACAGAAGTATAAATGTATCAAATTTAATGTAAAAAACAAAATGAGCCTTGGCTGGCTGGTTCAGTTGGTTGGAGCATGGTCCTGTACACCAAAAGTCTGTGGGTTCAATCCTCAGTCAGGGCACATGCCTACACTGTGAGTTCAATCCTCAGGTGCAGATTAAGATAATAACATAAATAAATAAATAAATAAATAAATAAAACAAGCCGTGTAAGTATTAGAAAAAATGAGGAAATTCCTTTGTAAGCTGGGAGTAGGGAAAACTTGGCTGAAAAATCAGAAACCTTATGGAAGGACTGATAAATCTGATTACATAATATTTTCTACATAAAAAAAAAAACCCCAGAAGCAAAATAAAAAGACAATTGATGAACTGGGATGAAACACTGCACCTTGTATCATACACAAAGTGTTAATATACCTAATATACGAGTTCCTAAAAAATATAGATAACCTCACTTATAGAAAGATTAGTTTAGTTATGAGCAGACAGTTCACAGAATAAACACAAGAAAAGCTGTCCTACCTTATTTATAAGAGAAATACAAATTTAAAACTATACTATATTCACTTGGCAGATTGGCAAAAACTTCTTTGATGACATTCTCTGCTGACAGGCTATGGGGAAACCACCTCTCAGAAACTGCTGACAGGAATGCAAAATAGCCCTGCCCTTAGAGAGAGCAATCTGACAATATCTAGCAGTGCTACATTTACGTTATTTACCATCAACCCAGTAATCTCACTTACAGGAATATATCCCAATGATACACTAGCAAAAACACCATACGCATACTACTACCCATAGCAGCACTATTTGACATGTCAAAAGACCAAAACACAAATGCCCTGAACAGAATTTTAGTATAATGAACTGCTGCATTATCTACACAGCTATTTTTAAAAAATAAGTATTTCAATATACTTGCGTTAATCTCTGAGACATAATGTTAAGTGAAAAAAGCAAGATGGGGAAAAGCGTACTGTATATAGCATGCTACTGTGCATCTAAGAAAGGAGTGGGTACAATCTACATGTACACGCTTGCTTATAAAAAAGAAACGACCAGAAAATAATCAAAATTGCTATGTAGCAGAGAGAAAACGGTGGAGGACACAGGGATATAGAAGCTAGACTCCTCTGATTACACCTTACGTTATAGATTTGACTTGGAGGTGGCAGCTGAAAATACCCTGGAAGTCAAAAGTCTCTGAAAAACAGCTCTCAACTGCCCATACGCTTACTTCCCCCTTTAGATATATTTATTTCCAAAGATAACTCAAAATACATTTTAAATATTACCTTTTTCTTCAATTCTTCTTGCTCCTTCTTACTTAAAGTTCGCTTAGCTGTACTCATTTTTCCAATACTGAATGCTTTTAGTTTGTTTTCTAGAAGAGGCTATGGAAAGAAATAAAAAGCATACCTTTACATACACATTCTTAACACTACCTCATTAAGAACTCAACTATGGAGTATAACTCAACTGATACACCTCAATTAATAAACCGGATCTTCAGAAGAAATGACTTAAGAAAAAAAATTCATTGTAAAGAAGAAAAGCTGAGGGTACTCTAAGCATCAGCTGCCTGCCTACCTTGAGTTTAGTCCTGAAGTATTCATTAAAGAATACCTTCATTTGCTAGTGCAAGTTCAGTAACATACAAAAGCCATTTTTTTAAAAAAAGGTAAAAAGGCTTCAAACTCATTCAACCTGCTTGTTGGCAGCAAGAATAAAAGCACTTGAGGGAAAGCACAGATGTTTCTGAGCAAAAGAAGTGGAACAGAAAACAGATATTTCCAATAGGGAGAAGAAGGGATGCATTCCCATGGTTCAGTAGCAGAAATCAAAATACCACCTAGAACTGCCAGTTCAGGTACTACAAATCACATCACTTCCTTGTACAATTCAGTAAATCATTTTTTTTTCTTTTTGCTTTCAATGCTTTCCCATTTTGTTTCCCCTGATATTTTTGGTACCCACCTGGCACCACAGTTACTACAATACTATTGACAATACTCCCTATGCTGTACACTGTATCCTCCTTACTATTTTGTAACTATCAATTTGTACTTCTTAATCCCTTCAGATTTTTCACCCAGCCCCCATCAGTCTGTTCTCTGTATCTATGAGCCTTGTTTCAGTTTTGCTTGTTCATTTATTTTGTTATTTAGATTCTACATGTAAGTGAAATCATGTGTTATTTGTCTTTCTCTGACTCATTTCATTGAGCATAATAATTCCCTCTAGGTTCATCCGTGCTGTCACAAATAAGATTTCATTCTTTTTTATGGTCAAGTAATATTCCAGTGTGTGTGTGTGTGTGTGTGTGTGTGTGTGTGTGTGTGTATACCACAACTTTTTTATCCACTTGTCCTTCATTAATAACACTGGTATTTATGAACATAACAATCTCATTTTCTTTTCTGAGAAAATAGTACTTTAATGAAATCTTCATTTATGTAACTTAGAAGCAATTTCCTTCTGAGATATGGCTTGAATAAACTGCAGGCCTTTAGTTCAGTTAGTCATTTGAATGTTAGATTTTGATTCATAACTTAAAAGAAGTGTTAATTAAATACAACCTAAAAATATTAGTCTGAAATTAAAATTTGAAGGTTTCTCTAGCACCTACTAAAACGAGAATTTAACCAATTGCCAAAATTAGACTTTATCAATCCCTAGTTACTAAAAAGGCTTACCCCTGAGATATGCAAAATGAAAGAATAATATTGCAGAACTATTTTAAAGTTACATTAAAATCCCTTTGAAAAAATAGAACACTTTGTAACCCAAAAGTCAATTCTGGGTTTCAGGAACAGATTCAAAATAATTTTCTCTCCCAGATAGAAAGAAAAATGTTTTGCCATCATTCAGTCAGCATCTTTGGTTTCGACTTCAAAAGTTCAAGCAAATTATAAAATTACACATATTCAATGAAAGACATAATTTTACAAAACAAAATGTTTGGGCCACATTTTATTTATATTCTAAGAGCTTAGTCCAACAGGGAAATGGTTAAGGAAATTAAGGAATGTTTTCGCAAAGAAATACAATCACCCATTAAAAAGTTTATTTATAAAATGTTTGTGAAGACTTCCGGCCAAGATGGAGGCATAGGTAGACGCACTGTGCCTCCTCGCACAACCAAGATAGGGACAACAACGATATAGAAACAAAATAACAACCAGAACTGCAGGAAAATTGAAGTGTATGGAAGTCAAACACCCAAGGATTTAAAAATAGACACTTTCATCCAGACCAGTAGGAGGGGTGGAGTCGGGCAGCCAGGCAAGGGACACGGAGCGGAGACCCGAGCACCCGGGGCGGCACAAGTCCGCAGCAGGCAGACCCTGGGCGCACAAGCAGCAGTGGCTGGTGGGCCCCGGCCAGGGGGTGGTGACCAGCAGACCCAGCGAGGCGGACATTGTGAAGCAAGGCACTGCTCCCAACGCAGGGTCCCAGCACCGGGAAATAGAGCTTTGGGTCACTGACCGAAAAGGAAGGTCCCACAGGGTGCACAGGCCCACCCACACTAGAATTGGTGCCAGAGGGGCCCGGTTGGCTTGCGGAAAGTGGCGGAGGGGTCTGGGGTCCTACAGAGAGCAGAGCAAGCCCCATTGTTCCTTCTCGGACCCCGCCCCCACATACAGCATCACAACCCAGCGACTGGGGTGCCCCGCCCTGGTGAACTCCTAAGGCCCCGCCCCTCACTACAGGAGCTCAACAAGACCAAAAAACAAAACAAAACAAAA
>CM052539.1:144006957-144030901 GCA_028533065.1 Trachops cirrhosus
AATGTAGAAGCAAAGAACTTATGACACATGGACTGAAGTAAAGGTGGGGAATGTGGGTGGGAGAGGGTGTTCAGGGTGGAGGGGAATGAAGGAGGGATAATAGGACAACTGTAATAGCATAATCAATAAAATATATTTAAAAAAATGTTTGTGAAAATTTTAAAAATCAGAACTAAGAACCGAGTATTTATAAGTTGTTCCTGTAAAATGGATCTCACAAAGTAAAAATATTTTTGTGCTGAAAAATACCTAAGAAAAATTAAGTGTTATCAATGTTAATACTGACTGGTGCTGATTATCTTCTTTATTTTCCAAATTTAATCACAAGAAAATATTTAAAATAAAACAAGAGCACCTTTTAGACACATGCAGTAAAGAAGCTCCTTTTCTGGGTTGTAGCAATGCCCTGGACAATGCACCGACTAGAGTAAACAGCACCTGTTGTGTTTGCTTCCCAGGGAAAGACTATAAGTTCTCTGAGAGCAAGAGATGTGTTTCAATCATCTGTGTATTTCTAGTGACTGGCATTTGGCGCTGGGTTCAGTAAATGTTTGGTAGAAGGAAGGGACAATAAATCTGACTATTAATCATTTTAGACTCCTTCGTTTTTTAAATAAAATTTTAAATAAAACCTACTTCACTTATGAGCTAAAAAAACATTTTCTTGGATGAACTTTATCATTAACCCAAATACAACAAAGAATGCTATTTTCAAATAGTACAAAATGTAACAAGTACAAAACCAACAATCCAACCACCAAATTGAAGCACAGATTAAAACCATTAACTATACCATCCTTTCTTTATCAACACTTACTCTTGAGACATTCTGGTGAGGAGAATCACAAAGGCTTTCACGGGCACTTTCATTCCTATAATTATGTTTTCTTGGGCTCTTCGGTCGTGTCCGACTTGGCATATCACTATCTGAGGGTCCAGATGCATCCACCTTCAGGAAAAGGAAAGCAAGTTCTTAAAAATCACATATGTAGTATTGAAAACTAGAAATAACTCAAATGTTCAAATACTGACAAATTTAATTATACACCATCAAAACTCTCATCTCTTAATACCACCACCAATTTCATCAGAAAAGTCTTCACATATAGGGAAGGTTTCCAATAATTCTATACCTTGCACTTGAATGCTCAAATTTTATATCAGTGACAAAGAGTCATTTACTTTGAAGTAACAGGTACATTTCCTTCATTTACAGGAAAATACCCAGCAAACACCCAAACCATACTTTGCCAGTTGCTCCTTGGAATAAAAATAGTACTCCAGGAAAAAAGAACCCAGTTTCATTACACAATTTAAAGAATCCCACAAGCACTTTTCCTCAAGACAAACATGCCTTTTAAGTACTTGACATTTCATCACATACAACATTAAAAGAATCACACCAAAGGACAAGAACTAATATCAGTAATTTTACTGCTGCACCAAGAACATGCTTAAGAGAAACTAGCATATTTTTACTATGCCTGTGGGGAAGAATACAATGACTACTAGTACATTTTGATAACACTGCCTTGATTCCTGCTCAGGTGCTGACATTTTACCCATCAATTGCTTTTTCACCATAAGTGCAAATGTCACCACAGGGAAAAAGACAAATAATGTCTTTGTGTTACCGCGAAATAGTTTTGAATTTACAGATTCCCTGGAAGATTCTCAGTGACTCTCAAGGGTCTAAAAACCATACTTTGAGTGCTGTTGTAATAACATATGTAAGGAATGTTTATAGCAGCATTATTCAAAATATCAAAACCCTTTAAACAAAAAGTACATGCCCATCGACAGAGAAATACCTTAATAAATAATTGGACCTCCCCCTGTGGAATATGATGATGCTGTTAGGAAGACTAGACAAGAGCTAAGCCTGCTCACATGCAGGAACGTCCAACAGGTATATTGTGCAATGAGAAAACAACACTGTGCATAATGCAATGCCACGGTCGATGTACAAGTACACACGTTTGAGTATGTACAGAATTTTATAAGCAGGATAAAAGATAAGGAAATAAACATACTAGGTTTCTAACATGGTTTGAAGGGTCAACTATGTGAACAGAACAAAAAAAGAGGAGCACCAAACAGAAAAGGGGAAAGAAAATAGGCGCGTACGTTATAACTATTTATTAAGTAAAATAAGGGTAGAAATATAAATTTAAAAAAATTAAATTTTAAAGAAAAACACAAAGACTGTCTCTTATACTCACATGTGCATCTGAAGATCCAGATGAATGAACATCGGATGATCTGGTCTGCAAGTATGAAAAACAGAAGTCGGTATTAATTGATCAGAAAAATGTTTTACTACGCTAACAAGTATTTCTCATACTCAATTTTTCTCAGACTTAATTTTTCCAAACTTGCAGAAATTTCTTCACAGCTAATAAAACTAAACAGGCAATCCCTAACTTACAAAAAGGTTGTGATCCATAATAAACATGCAAGTCCATTCTTTAAAATTCAGAATGGTTTTTTTCAAAACATGATGCAAATGACAGTCATAAGACACACTGTTCACTGCTGCAACACTGACCGAGCAGCAGCTTACTACACAACAAAGAAACCTCCCCTCCTTTCTCCAATCACCCAAACTCGTGTAAGGATACTCTAACAGCAAGAAAATTCACAGATAAACCCTTGATATCTAGCAAAAGGTACGAATTCAACTGCAGAAATAGTTAAAGAAAAACAAAATCCTATCCTCAAATCCCCCACAGGCATCCATTTGCAGCTTGTCTTAAGGGGACGGCCACTTGGGCATGGCACTGTGGCTGACTATCACACAAGTCAAGGCAGTTTCCAACAGTATCAACTCTGAAAATCTCATCTTATTTTTTTCTTAATTGATCTACATACAGTTCAGATTACACACAGCCTAAGACATTTTATTGGGTTTTCACTATTCATCTAAGGACACAGAAACCAAGCTGCAAGGCCATTTAAATAAGACTCATATGGATACACACAGTGTTACTTCATTGGATTTTCTTACTGAATCAATTTTTTTCTCTAAACTCCATTTTACCGGGTCCTAGTCAAAATCAGCCTGAAATAGCCAAGTACCAAGATACCTTCCATCTCCATTCTCTCTATCCATCATTTTTCTGTCTCCAGCTTTTACTGTGATCCTCCTCATTCACTTTCTTCTCCTAGCTAATCTTTCTTAAAAGATGAGATGGTATAAAAGAAGAATTTTTTTGATATTTAAATTAACTCTGTGAAACACTTGAAAAACAAATTGAAATATACCCATTTGCAGATACTTAGAAGTTACAAAATTGAAGAGTATAAATAATTTCTCTTAGAAAAGAAAAAAAGTTCATCAAAAGATAGAATGGTCTGGGGGGAAAAAATCAACTGCCTTCCAATGTAGTAGTATTAACCTGCTAGGTAACAAAAATAATATCCTAACCACACAGTAACAAAAAATATAAAACACTTAAAAATGAACTAGAGAAAATACACACAACCTGCGTGAAGAAAACACAAACTATACATAAAGATTCAATTACTCAAGTCACTTTTGAAAAGACATCATACTCCTGAATAGGAAAACTCATTATTAAGAAACCGTCCATTAATACCCAAATTTATTTACATACCTAATACGATTTCATTTGACAGCTCTAAATCCCAAAGTGAAATCTTTGCCAGAGGGCAAATGGATTGCCAAAAATAATTCTCAAGTTCAAACAGAAGAATAAGTATACAAGAGAAGCTAAGAATGTATTTTCCTCCCTTTTATTTTCTATGCCACCACATCCAAATCATTTCTAGGACTTAAAAATAACAGCATGGCTTAGGAGCTGAATTAGCTGATTTTAATTAACCTAAGATGGCACTGGTCATATTTACTGCAAACCAGACATTTCCCATTGATATGGAAGTTAAATTCAAACAGCAACTAATAAGATTTTAAAAGAATAGCCAACTCTTAAAGCTAATAGTCCAGATAAACAGTAAATGCAATGCTATCTCAGAAGCTGAGCCTCTCCTTCTTAACCTGGAACTGTACTATATCATTTGTCTTTGGCTTAGGTTTTTGTCTTCTTTTAAATTTACAAACAACAAATTAATGCTTAAAGATCTTCAGAAGTCTGTAGCACAACTCTTCATCAAAATGAAAAGACCCAAAAGCAAGAAATGAAAGGGCAGAATAGGGACGGTTTGAGGAAATAAAGCAAACATAACAAATTTATCTCAGGGTAAGGAAAGCAGACAGTACAGGTGTGGGGAAGGACAGCAAGAAAATTCAAAAGGAAAAAGAATCATTTTGACGGCTGCTGAGAAGAAAAAGGTAAAGCCAATTACAAGTATGCCATATGACCCTGTATCTTGGTGGCTGAGAATAAAAACTCTTTTCTTCCTGGCTGCTCCTACATTAGTTCAAGTGAAAGGCCTCCACAACCCAAGTTTTCAAATTAGCAAGCTATCCACAGTAACATTCCTCCAACACTGCCACTCTGTGTAGTCAACTCTCCATTCCCATTTCTGTCTCCCAAATGTCTTTCTCCTCTTATCTTCTAAGGCATCGACTTGCATCTGTACAAGTGTAATAATCTATCCCACAGGAAGTAAATTAATACCTCTTTGTACTGAGAAGACCCCTTTCTTCTTCTTCCACCTTGATCCCTCTCATAGGTCCCAGTCTGCTCTCAACCACTCCTACACATTTTCAACTCATGTCTGCAAGCTACTCAGATCCAGTATGTCTAAAATTCCTGGAAAACCATCTTGTCCTCTTGACCTTACCTCTGACAGTGGGTCTGAAAGTACCAAAATGTTAAAAGCACAAACCTGGAGTCAGAATTTGTAATCTTGGGCGCAGTTCCTTCACATGTAAAGCTGAATAGCACCTGCCTCAGGAATGTTGTGAAGGATAAATACAGGTGAAGCACTTAGAACAGGGTTTGATACATAATAATTACCTAATCAGTATGTGTTAGGCAGCAGCGGCATTATAACAGGGTCATCCTGGACTCCTTCCTTATCCCCTGTAATCAACTGAGTCAAATTCTGTTCACCCTAGCTCTATCATAAGGGCCCCTTTTCCTTTCTAAAGACACCATGTGGTTCAGATCTTCCCTTTACTCACCCATTTACTGATACTGTGCCTTGCATTAGATAAAAAGTAAAGTAAGACATAGCTCCTGTCATTAGCAGCTAACAAAAGAGACAACTAAAAATGTGGCTATGCCACAAGAGCACTGGCAAATTTTAATGGAAGATGTTAGGAAAAGCTTCCCAGAAAGGATGTGAAGTGAGACTTTTGAAGCAATCCTCAATTATCAGCACTGCAATGATCTTCAAACTGGTCGTCCTTACTTCCAAATCCTTCCTGAACTATACCTCCAGAATTGCTTTCATAGAGGACTTTCCTGTCTCAAATTTTCCACGGCTCTCTAATTTTATTCTGTAGCATTCAAAGCCCTCCACAATTTAGCTAAAACCTACCTGTCCATCTCAGCTCCTTGTGTCACATGCGAGCACCCTACTAAACCAGACCACTTATCAATCCATTTCCCAGCAGGGTTTTTTTTTCCCGCCTCACCCATCTCTTTTGTACACCCCCTCTCTGTATTCTTCAAAGCTCTTATTGTTCAAAAGGACTCAATCACTCAAATTCCCCTATGCTCTTGAAGATTCTCCTGCCCTGGAATTCAACCAGCTCTCACTTCTTCCACTAAACTTTTAGGTACTTCTGACAGCTCTGCCTTGTACTATAATGTTGATTCTCTTCTTCCACTAGACTGCAATACTGCCCAAAAGGGGGCAGGGTCTTATTTAATGTTTTTTTTTTTCTTTTTCTCAAAATCAAGCACCAGATGGGCAATTGATAGATCCTCAACATACTTGTTGATATAACCTGTTGCAACAAGTACCTACACAACAAAATTGCACTGCACACTGTCACATACTATACTGTCCCCTCACTAACATGGAGAAGCTTCCTGGCTTAATACCACTCTCCAAGCCAAACTAAGGTCCATCTCTCAAAAAAAGAAAAAAAATTCTGTAAGATCACTGAAACATATACTATGTATAATAGAGTTAAAAAACATACCTGAAATTATTTTAAAAATTACATCCAAAACACTACCAACACATGAGAAGTTGTATCTACATTTTGAATGTTCTGCAGTTTATCTAAACTGAGGATGGGTCTAGTGAAAAATATTTAACTCCTCAAAGAAACTTCTACCAGTACAAAATAGTCTTAAATGTATAGGCAAATGTTTCTTGATTTCAAAAAAGTTATTTCAGCAAAATATCTAGCACATTGCTGGTGTGTAATAAAATGTTAAAGCTACTTAATACAAGCATAAGAGGCAAATTATTTCTAATATCAATGTTTTTGAGTTTACTATCCTGTAGCAAGTTTTTATTTCAAAAGTGAAGTTTTTTGTATAAAGGCAAAGGCAGGAGTCTTCAACTTGCACTCCAAATGGGAAGCAGTAAGGCAAATGGGTATCTTTTACAGGTTTACACATCTTCAGGCACCACAAAAGAACATGTACAGAGACAGTAATAAATATCTATGGATCACCGGCCTTGAATGAATCTTCATTGTACTTATTTCTTACAAGTGAAATACTTGTAAGAAAACTGTCAATCAAAATTTTTCCCAAACCAACTTAGCACTGAATGTTCAGAAAGTCAGTAGTATTTTCTTTATTTACCTATCTAATTCAATTTTTGACAATATGGCAAAAATTATAAGAGTGCAATAACAGTCACACAATTCGGTATTAGTACTATTATCAGCACAGGACATGCAGAGGAAAGTAAACATCATATTCTTCTTCACATCTTCATTTTTGCTGAGCAAACAAACAAAAAAATCTCTTCAAGTCAAAACAATAATTTGATAAAATTCTAAGGAAACATGTTTAACAAGTTTATAAACAAATAATTATAGGCTCCTTCTTTGTCTCTCTTCTAAAAAATCAGAGCTACAACATGGCGTAAATGCCCCCTCCCCCAAAGTAGTGTTTTAGTCTGGTGAGGAACAGAAAAAATGCATAGGAAAATTTTAACCCATTCCTAAAACATTTACTGAATCTTTATATTTTCCAGGCTTTAAAAGGAAAAGCATAGTAAAATTACACAAAAAATAAAAGGGCATGGGATGTCTTCACAAGGCACAACTACACATAAAGGTAAGTCTATGCATACATAAAATGTAATTTTTAAAGCTAGAAGAAACTGTAGAGGTTATCTAACTTCATCTCTTTATTTTATAATTAAGACATGTCAAATTACTTTGCCATTATCAATGGCAAAACCTTGTATGTTGTACCTTTTTAAACTGTCCTCAATGTCTAGAAATATGATATACAAACATCCCTCCCCATATTAATGGGAGTTTAAGTACCAAAAAAGAATAAGCATGAAACAGAAGAATCTTTTCACTCCATCTGTATTGTACGTTGTCACTCATCTCTGTAACCAGGGGAAGGGAAATCAACCCAGAGATCAAAGGCTAGAAATTCCAAACTCTGTAGTATTAGCCAAAATGGCCTGACATTCTCTCCAGTAATTTCTGGACTTGTGTTAAAAATAAAAAGCAACATTCTGGGAAGTCATTATGATAATTAATGACTTATCTCAGAATTAGACTTTATCCTGACATTTTGAAAAGTACTTTTAATTTCTTCTAAGAATAAAAAGGGAAAAGAACCAGTATTATTATGTGCTTTATCAACATTAACTCATTTAACCCTAACTTATCAACCCTGTAAAAAAGGGATTATTATATCCATATCACGAAAGAGGACATTGAGACTCAATAGTTTACACAATCTTCCTTAAAACTGCAAATAATAATTGAGTACGAAGGCAGAAACTGAATCCAAATCTAGTTTGTTATCAAAATCCAAGATCTTTCCACATTGTGCAGCCTCCACATTAATAGTCACATCAATATCCTTTGAATACTGAGATATTCTGATCCCTTTTACAAACATCAGTAGAAAATCTCTTAATGGCATCAACTGATGATTAATCTAAAGCAATATACTTAAAAGATTACTGGAAGACCCAACAATTTAATTATAGGTTACAGTCACACACAACCGTGAGAAGTACTATTATATAAGACTGAACACGGACAGTAAGATGTTTTCAGTGTATCCAAGACCTCAATCCAAGACCTCAAAATAGGATATACTTAAAATACTACTTTCAGAAAAAACAAAAATTGTGATGCTAAAAGCGTGAATAATTACGGATTTAACTAGCTTTATTTTGAGTCCGTTGAGAGGAACTGGGTTCAGTAAAGTACACAACTATTCCCCTACTCCCCAGGGGGAAATGTACCCGGGAAGGAAGAAAATAACAAAGTAAACGCAAAACTGGCCCTCTACCAAAGTTCTATATAACTATAGGATGTCTGGTAAAGCCATTACTAATCACGAACTAATTATGAACATCATTCACCAAATGGCATAAAATATGGTTTATTAGAAACTGGGACAGCAAGTACAAATCGGCTTATTATGTTTGTCACAACAATTTGTAATCGCAAGGCTTGCCCTAACTTCCTAATAACCGACTTATAATCACACTCACTCTAGATATAACAGTCCCCAGAACCTTTAGGTGTTACACAACTTCTTACATCACCACCAAAAAGCTTAACTACTCCGGACAGTACCTATTACTTTTTATATCGTGTTCGAGATGAGGAACTCAAAGAAAAAACGATTAAATGAACTGCCCACGATGGCAACTAAGACCTGATGCTACTAAACACAACTAACACTAAACTACTTCCACAGCTCAATGGTTTCACAAATAGGCGCACACGGTTCCCTGTAAACTCAACAGCAATGTACTAATAATCTAAGGTGGTTTCCAAGTACACGGAAGCTCCCCTTTGAGTGAAACACACAGGAACGCAGGAGACCCCAAGTCCTCGAATATGCGCCCAGGAATGAAGTGCTCATTTTGTACTTCCTCTGGAATGAGAGAAGACCACGTGGGAAGCGCAGAGAATTAACCTAGACGGTGAAGCACTGCAAAGAGACCTGCGCCGCCTCTGCACTTCCCTCCCCGCGTCCCTCCACTATTGGTTCTCCCCTCACAACTGGAGGCCTTACAGGTTATTTATTCCCAGGAGGGCACGGAGGAAATTAAGCGAGGCCGGAAGCGTATAATCCAAAACCCAAGAACCGAGAAAAAACGGAGCAGGGACTTTATCGCGGGGAAGCAATTCCCGCCTATCCCAGGCGCTGACCCGTGGCCTCAGCGCAACAAGGTGAGACACAGCAGAGCGTTTTCACCGTTTCAGACCTCAATCCTTGATTTCACTCCAATGTCAAGCACCAGCAGAATTACTCAAGAAAGCCACCCCACTCCAGGAGCCGCGAGTCTCGAGCCAAATCCGGGCTGGGACTAAGGGGAGATACCAGGCCTCTCAATCTGCGCACAACCGTGCGTCCGCACCCCGGCCTACCATCGCGACTAGGAGGCGGACCCCCACCCAGCCTGTTCCAGCGGGCCAGAAGCGTCTGCACGCCCCAGACGACAGTGAGAGACTCACTGACTTCCGAAGCCCTCTAAGAAATTACCTTTGAACTGGCCTTCTGAGACCCGCCTGGCGTTTTGTCCGCCATCTTGAGCTTTGCCCCTCCTTCGGCGGTGGCGGCAGCAGCAGCTCGAGCGAGTCGACAGCCGAGAGAGTCGATCACAGCGGAGCCCGCCAGAGCGCCTGCAAGGCTGAATAGTCAACTGCCGAGATAGGGAATGCAAGCTCTTGCACACGTGACTTCCGGTGTCGCGATTTTCCCTGGCCCCGCCCACTACACTAGTTTTTCTGGTTGGTCTCGATTGCTGGGTGTGTGTATTGCGCCCGAAAATTTAGAGCATCTGCCTGTCCTGGCTTTCTGGGCCAGCTGATACTTAACTCTTTTGCAAGCACCAACCCCCGGTAGGTGCGAGCCACCTCTGCTTCCAGGCGAGGAGGGAACTTCTCCTTAAAGAAGAAATGCACTGATCAACTGGGCAGGATTTTACCTCAACTGAGAAGATAAGTCTGGAGCGAACTCGGGGTACCTACCCAGCGTTCCATGGATAAACGCCTTGTTCGTACCACCTCGGGAGTTCACACCCTGGTGGGAAACTTGCAGTCTGTTCAAGGTACTTGAATATAGAATTGTGCCCAGAAAGCGGAGAGAGGAGCATCTGACCCAACCTGAGACTCTGGCAATGAAGGTAGCCGGTAGACCCCGTTTAGGGCGTCTACAGGATGAGTGGGTACCTGCAGAGAGTGGATGAATGAGAGGAAATCATAAATACACACTATTCTAAATCCACCACACATGGAACATATTTAAGAATTGCGTTTTTTAATTGAGTGGTTTCATGTTTAAGCACAGAAGTGGAAAGGAACACCATACAGAGAGAGTAATTGAAATAAAAGCCTGGTGGCTTGAATCAGTAGGCTTCTGTGTGGTCACCGTTTTGTTAGCCCAGGTGTAGGGAGGGATGTTCCTGGAGAGATGAATGGGGAGCGAGTTCACACGGGGCCCTGAGGCAACCAGTATGCTTAGTAGTTAGAATTCTAAGGATATAGAGAGGCCTGCAATAAGGTAGGACTGTTACATGGTCAAATTTTAAGGTTTAAAAAATGGCAGTGAAGACTGAGGGAAGGGAAGAAGAAGACAAATTCACGACCTTCTCTCCCTTATTTATGCAAAATATTTTTGAGAATTTTTTGTGTATAAAAGCCGAGCCAAAGTGTTGAATTTACAGAGACAAGTAAAAATACGTTGTCTTTCTATGATTAAAACTTAGTGAGGATTGGGCAAGAGAACAGCAAACTAACACTATGCAGAATGAAACCGATGCTGCAAGTAAGGATAACTAGCTGTGGGATTTTTTTTTTGAATGAAGTAAATAATTCTGAGGGTAGGGATGGGGTAAAGAGATGGGGGAGATTTCACAGAGAAGGCAGCATTTGTACTAACTCTGAAGAAGTAGAATTTTGTCTGTTTGGATGGTGTTGGGGCCCGGGGCGGAGAAAGAGAGGCAGACCCTCAAGAAATGTTAACCATCATATATACCAGGCACCAAGGAATCAGCAGGCTAGAACTCCTGTGTGAGGGGATGGGGGTAGAAGAACAGACCAACAAATAGCAAAAAAGAAATCATTTCTAAGCAAGAAATAATTAAAAAGTGACAAGTGTTGTCACTTGTCACATTGAAATTAAAATGGAACAATGTTTTGCAGCCTTTAATCCAATTGAGTGCATTGTCCTTTTTTAAATTTGTATGTATTTATTTTGGAAGAGAGGAAGAGGGAGAGAAAGACATCAATTTTTGTTGTTCCACTTATTTAGGCATTCATTGGTTGATTCTTGTATGTGCCCTGACCAGGTATTGAACCTGCGATGTTGGTGTATGGGGATGATGCTCCAACCAACTGAGCTACCTGGCCAGAGGCTGAATTTATTTTCAATCTCAGATCTTATTACACTTTTTCTATTCTGTGCTGCTTCCTCCACCCTCCTCCTGGCCTCTAATTGAAAGCTAATCAATTTTTCTGCTCTTATTAAAGATGGTACTTCCTCCAGAACCTTGTAGACCTCCCTCTGCCCTCAAGCTTCAGTTAGAAGCTGCTTCTGATCCATAGGACCCTATACTTCTCAACCAAGATGCTCATCACACCAGATCTTAATTATCTGTTTACTGTCTAGGATTAGAAAGTGAAATCATCAGCTGGGAGCAAGGGAGCAGTGGGATTGGCTGTGCCCAGTCATGTTCTGGCAATGCTGCAGGCTGCTTTTTGTCTCTTACAAAGTGAATATATGCACACTTTTCATTCAGATCCCTGAAGTCCTACTTCTCATACAAATAATTTTTACTATTTACCCCGAAAGTTGAAAATAAAGTTAATGCAGACTTCTTCCCTCTCTTTTTTATACAATAAAGCCCCAAAGGAAATCAGACTAATGTTACCTGACAAGAAGTAATACACGGGCCTTTATTAAGGCCTAATTAAGTATACTTTTAAAAACTCACCGTCATGGAAATGAGCAGAGTTCTCCTGAATACACGTAAGTCATGAATCTTGGCCCTATTACTCAAACTACAAATTAAGGAAGATGAAGTATCGTGAATATACACATGGAATTTTACAGAATTGGAAATTTTCATTAGACTCACAATTACTGTTGCCAAGGGACTACACATAAATAGTAAGGAAATCATACAATTTACTGCAGTTCATATTACATTTTCCCAATCACACAGTCCATGGATGGGCTAGGGACAGGCTGAAGGTAATAAAAATTGCTCTTTTAGCTATGATCCTGGAGGGAAGATTACCCTTACTATGCAGCAATTGTAAAAATAAGATCATGAGCCCTGGCAGGAGTTTCATTTGGTTAGAACATTGCCTTGTGCACCAAACGGTGGTGGGTTCCATTACTTGCCTAGGTTGCAGGCTTGATCCCCAGTCCATGTGCCTACAGGAGGCAGCTGATCTATGTTTCTCTCTCACGTTGATGTTTTGTGTGTGTGTGGGTGTGTGTATGTGTCCCCTTGCTGTCTCTCTTAAAAAAAAAAATCAATAGACATATCATTAGGTGATGGGATGAGGGAGAGATAATGAAACCAAGGATGGTCCAGATGGAGCACTGTGGAAATGGGTGTTCCTAAGTGAGTATGTAGTATGTAGTATGTGTGTGTGTGTGAGAGAGAGACAAAGACAAAAGGAGGACTCAAGTATGCCAAGTTGTGACAAGTAGCCGAAGGCAACAACTAGGGAGTTCTTTCTTACTATGGCCTGGCAGACGAAAGGAGGGATGAGCTCGGACCCCCCACAGATCAGACCTCACTTGGCCTGTGCCCTGCCGTCCACCAGTGAAGAGCCTAAATGTCCCTGTGAAGACTGAAACTCTTGAGGCAAGACCAGGTAATTAAAAGGCAGGGTGGAGAATGAACTTATGAAGAGAAAATGAACAAGACTATTTCTCTTATCAATTTTATTTGGTTGCCAATAACAGAAGTCCAACTGTAGTGGTCTTAAAACAATAAGGCTTGATTTTCACATTCCTATCATGCTAGATCTTTTTATCAAACAATACGGCATACTTTTCTTCTTTTGCAGATTTTATTTCCTTCACTTTGATTTTGCATATTTCTTATTACCTTTTATCATTTCTGTTAGAATAAGTTTTTCCATTACTTACATGTCCTAAGTAATTATTTATACATTGATTTCTATACATCAGTGTTGTACCCAGCCATTTTGCTGAATTCTTTTATTATTTGTATAGTTTTTTAGTTTTTTCTCTTGGGCTTTCAGGTCATACCATTTGAACATAACTAGAAGTATACTTCCTCTTGTCCCATTTTTTTTATCTTTTGGTTCTTTTTTTTCTTGTGCGATGACATTAGCCAGTACCTCCAGTATAGCAGTGAGAGTGTGCAGAAGATACCCTTGTCTTGTTCCTGACTTGAATGAGAATGCTTTTAGTGTTCTCATGAGGTTGAGGCTGACTTCTGGGCTTTAGGTTGAATTATATATTAATTTTTTACCTAACTTTGGAACTGAATATATAGAATTTTAAGTTCTCATAGAAAACAAGGAATCCAAGATATGCCAAAGAATGCCGAAGGTTAGACAGCCCTGTTTGAGAAACACAATTACAAGCTTGTGTTAAGAAAAACCAGGACAACTCCATGACTTGGGAAAAGAAGGAACAAATTAGAAATGTCCTACTCTGTGCACTGGGGAGAATGGACAGAGGGGAGGGCTGATTTGGGGGAGGACAGGTAAAAATCTATATTAGTGTCCTATAGGCTGCCACAACAAATTACCACCAAGTTAGTGACTTATAACGCAATATATCATATATATAACATGCATATCATCTGTAATATATGTATATTACATTACAAATTGATGATCTTAGTTCTGGAGGTCAGACATCCAGATGTGCCTGCAGGCCTATTCATTTTGGAGGCTCTAGAGGAGAATCCATTTTCTTGCCTTTTCCAGCTTCCCAAGTTCTCTGACTGGTGGTCCCCTCCTTCATCTTCAGAGCCAGCAACATAGTATTTTCTCCTCTCTGACCTTTGCTTCCAATCTTGTGTCCACTCTAACTCGACTGCCTCCCTCTGCGAAAGGACCCTTTGATTACTTTGGGCTCACCATGGCAATCCAGGATAATCGCCCCATCGCAAGAGCCTTAACTTGATCACATCCACGAAGTCTCTGCCATGTAAATTAACATACTCAAAAGGTTCTGTGGACATCTTTGGAGTGCCATTATTTGCAGACCACAGGATCTAAAATGAACTTTCCACTTCTGTATTTTTTTCCCTGGCTGACAGGCACAGCTTTGATCCCACCAGAAAACTTACATGGGAATGGTCCTAATAAATATGGTCATCTCTAATCAACTGAGTTCTGAAATTGTTCCTGGGGAGTCCAGTGAGTAGATGGTGTGGTTCCAGTGAGGGTGGGATGAAATGGGTCTCGGTTGTCAGGTGACTTACAGGGTGTACAGGAGACAGATGTGTCACGATTAGAGTATAATCAATGAGGACAAATTTTAGTCCAGTTTGTTTACTGCTGTGTCTGCAGTCCCTAGAACAGAGTTAGCACCAGGCAGGCACTCACATGTGTGTAAATGAATAAAGTCTACATCAGAGGCATGTTTAGGGGAGCACAAAAGATTGGTACAGCATAGGGGGAGTCCGGGAGGACCTCATGGAGGATGCTGTAGAACTTTTGAAGGGGGTGTGTTCTGGTCGCAAGAGTTTGCTGCTGGGGCTCCTCTCAGGAGTCACCAGAAGCTGCTCAGAGAGCAGGATGGCAACTTTAGGGCAGTGTTGTCTCATTTTGAGAAAATGCAAATCTTGCTCACTTTAAACAGATTTGAAAGTCTCCCTTCTGTACAAATTTTGAAATAATATGAATCTCTCAACCCCAATTAAAATTTTTTTTCAAGAATTGTGTAATTTTGGGAGTGTTCTTATAGTTGCTAGATGGGATGCAGCCCAATTCATGAATCATTTATAAAGCCAATTAGATCTTCCAATTAAAAAAAAATTGTGTAATTTCGTTGTAGGCTGGCTGCAGGGACTGCAAAGGTCATTTATTATTTTGCCACATGGCGGCGCTGCTGCCACTGGTAAACAAAAAACACCCCCCATCCTTTACTGGTGGCCAGTGAACACACACGCAACTTCTGTGAATGATCTTGGCACTCTTGTGACATATATTGTTACAATTAAAAATCTAATATCCTGTCATTGTCGACCAAGCTTTCATTGACTAATTGTGCTAGTGCCTGTGCTGGAAAATGTACTAAAAAATAATTTAGAAGGGGAAATCAAATGTGAAAAAAATGCGGTATACTGTGTTGTTCATAGGAGAGAACAGTCCACAAAATATTTGAGATAATACCTCTGCACCCAGGCTTGCTCTGCCTCTCCAGGAGGGCAGGGGCAGGGCTGAATCCCAGCACACACTAGCGTGTCTGGCACATAAGCAGGCACCAGCAAACATTTGTGAAATAAACAATAAGCAAACATGGAGGTGGCAACCTTGCAGCTCCCACCTATATGAAATACTTTCTGTTTCACTGGACACAGAAACTAACAAAAAGTTCCTGAAACTGAATTCTAAAATCACAACTGTGAATTTCTGAATAGTCCAGCTCAGGTGAGCTGTCCATGTCCAGTCTAATCAACTCAGGGAAATCACCTAGGGAAATGGCTCCAGAAGGTTTCCATGCATGAAGGAAGACATTGGGGAGGGCAAAGTGTGAGCCCAAACTAACTGCATTGTGTATGAGTAATGAGTCTCGGCCACATGTACGCTTATTTTTCAAATGTTTAAGGTTACTGCTATGACAGGATATAATTTGTTTTATTATGATGAAATACAGATAATATAAAGTTTGCTGCTTTAACCATTCGTAAGTGTACAGTTTAGTGACATTAAGAATATTCACATTGTTGGGCAAACTATCACCACTATCCATCTCCAGAACTTTTTCATCTTCCCAAACTAAAACTCTGTACCTATTAAACACTCAACTCGCCATTGTCCCCCCTTCCTTGCCACAGTCCCAGGAAACCACGATTCTAATTTCTGTCTCTATGAATATGACTACTGTATGTATCTCACATAAGTGAAATCACACAGTGTCAGTCCTTTTGTGACTGGCTTATTTCACTTAGCATAATGTCCTCAACGTTCATCTGTGATGTAGACATGTGAAAATTTCCTTTCTTTTTAAGGTTAAATGATATTCCGCTGTATGTCTATGCCACAGTTTGTTTATCCATTCATGCAAGAAACAGTTGGGTTGCTTCCAGCTCTTGGATATTGTGAATTGTGCTGCTATGAATATTATCAAAGCACTTTTTAATTCACAGCAGCTTTTTGTCATTGTGCAAACTCTCACCCAGTGGTCCGGAAAGTGCACCTCCTGTCCTGTGGGGATCAGCAGGAAAAGGCACTGCGATGTCCTAATGCTTGACATCTTTAAATCTTCAAATAGGAGTATGTTTGAGGGACAGAAATCAGTTGATGGTGCATCTGGAAATCAAGTCCTGGGAAGAAGAAATGCTGCAAAATTAAGCAGCCTAGAGAAGAGCAGACTTGAGGGAACTGTGGAAGCCATTTATGCCTTCTTCCCTCCCTGCTACCTTCAATCTATCTTAATGAAATCAGTATTTCTCTGTGAAAATACACAGAAGCTGGCTGATTGTAGAAAGGATTCCAGAATTTGGAGGGGAGTTGGAGGAGAGCTATACTTGGGCTCTAAGACTTCTTTTACCCCACTTTTTAATTTAGTTTAGTTTAGGTTATATTTTATTATATTTTGTTATATTTTATTTAGGTGGGGTGCCAAATTACTTTATTTGAAGAAATGATATAAATGAAAGACATAAGTGGGTGACTTGGTACAAGTTACAGAAAAGGTACAGGTAATTCCAAAATGCATGCACTGCTTTGGTGACCGGGGAAGTCACCCCCATGGTTACAGGGAAGCCGACCTGAGGCTGAGCTCTCCTCACCGTCTCCCAGGGTATGCTTGTCACAAAGATGCTCTGCTATGCCAGTGTCCTGCACAAGCTGGTTACGTGGTCACAGCCAGTCCTTGGATGCCTTTCACCTGCTCATTCAGGTAGTGAGTCCTAGTGAGGTCACACAAATGGGGGTCATTTTTGCCAGTGGCCACTTTGTACAAGTCCAGTAGTGACTGATTCACACTTTTCCCCAAGTGTAACAGGTGCTTCATTGCATTTAGCCCATGTTCCTGGTCATCACGGTCTGGTTTCTTGATATCCTGAAGGAAGATTCTGCTACCTCATTGGTTCTGCAGCTTCATCAGTTTCTCAGCGTGTTCCCTTTCCTCATGAGATTGGTGAGGAAAGTATTTGACCAAGTTCTTCAAAGCCGTGTCATCACAAAGTAGTATGACTGGACAGGTAGACATAGGAAATTTGAGCTCCGGGTTGATCTGGCAGCTGATGGTGGCCTCTGAGTCCTGGTGGCAGTTCTGGCACACCTGTGAGGGACTGGAGCAGTGGTGGGACCTTGGGGCCCTAGGGCACTGTGAGGAGGGGGGCGAGGGCTGGGTTGAACACCGGTTCCATGCAAGCACTGCAAAGCAGGAAACTGCGAGACTCTCAGCAACGACTGTCTCTGTCTAATGCTTTAAGTATGGGCAGAAAAGACAAAAATGACCCAAACTGTAGTTTCCAGAGTAAATAATTATTCAGCGTAAACTTTGTTTGCTATTTGTAGGTGTCACGTCCTCCAGATGCAGTTGGAATCCTGTAGGCTGTGTGCTGTTAGAGAGCCGCACAAGCCTCCTCGGGGCGGATAGTCTCTGAGATCGTAGTGACCGAGCCAGAGCAGGTCACCAGCATACTGAGGCCTAAATGCAGAAGTCCCTCAATTGTATATGATACTAGCAAAATACCCTGGTAAATCCAAGTCAAGTTAGCAAATACAAGAGTCTTGTTCCATTTTTAGTTGCTAAAAATTAATGACTTGATTTGTGCCACTCACTAGACTTTGGTTTTTAGTTTTTGTCAGTTTCTCCTTTCCCTTTTCATTAAAACTTGTAGGGGGAAATACCTCAAGAAGCTGTGGTGAAGGAGACAAATCTTACACTTTGGGGTTGTAAAATAAACTGGTACAACCTCCCCAGGATGGCAACTCAGCCAGTTATCAAAATGTCAAGTGCACCTGCCGTTTGACTCAGTGGTTCTGCTTGTAGGTTCACCTTCCAGATGCATTCTCGCACCCGTAATGGATATATACAGCAAGTCACTGCAGCAAAACATTAAAAATGCCCTAACCATCCGTCCATCGACAGGGGACTATTTAATAATGTATATGGCACATCCAAAGAATGCTCAGTGTATGAGTGGGGCTGAAGTGCTCGGCCAGTGCTGGAAGACTGAGAGATCTTTACTTACTTAGAAATGGCTCCAAGGTACATGGCTGCATGACAAAAGCAAGGTAGGAACCTTTGCATGTCCCCACCAAAGGTACCTACAGATAGAAATACATCATAGACATGTGTTAGGCAGCTTCCAAGATGACCTCCAATGATCTCTCAGCCCTGGTAACCATGCCCTATATGTAATCCCCCTCGCCTTGAGTGTGGGTCCAATCTAGTGACATGCTTCTAATGAAAAGAATGCAGCAACAGTAAGATGTCATGTCTGAGACTTGGTTATTAAAAAACCTTGCCTTCTTGTCTTCCTTAACTTTTCTAGCTCTCCTCACCTGTTCGTTCTAATTAAGTCGGTCACCATGCTCTGCAGTGCCCAGTGGAGAGGGCCCTGTGGCAAGAAACTGAAGGAGGCCTCAGGCCAAAAGCCAGTTAAAGAAATGAGGCCATTACCCCAACAGCCTGTGAGAAACTAAATCCTGCCAACACCCCTTAAGTGAACTTGAAAGCAGATCCTCCTAAGTGGAGTTGTGAGGCGACTGCAGCTCCAGCGACGGCTGACAGCAGCCTTTGAAAGACCCTGAGCCACAGGGCTCAGGTAAGCCACTGGACTGCTCTCCACAGAAAGAGTGAGATAATAAATGTTTGTTATTTCAAGCCACTAAGTTTTGGGGCAATTTGTTACACAGCAGTAGATAACTAGTACAAGATGTATGTTTGTTTACGCAATGTACAGAGTTCGGCAGAAGTAAGGCCTGCGTGAGTGTGGTTGGGAGGGTATGTGAATGTCCCACATGAGATGGACAGCAATTTGAACATTTCACTTAAAATGTCATATGGCGTGCTTGAGTGTTATATTGTTACATTACAGAATTACATGCTTATGATTTTGTAATAACAAGAAGGGGCGTTATTTGTGCTGGACCCTGTATGTCTTTCAGACCTGGCCACCATGCTTGCCACTGGGGAAGGAAACTTAAAATTCTGGGAATCAGATGTGGGAGGGAACTTACTTTTTACTATAAACCCTTTGGTCTATTTGAATATAATGTTTATTCAACGAATGACATTTTTTTACATTTTTTAAAATTTAATTGTTGTTCAAGTACAGTTTATGTCTTTTACTCCCATCCCAGCCCACCCCCCAGTGCTCCCCACCTCCCTCCCATTTCTACCCCTCCTAGTTTTTGTCCCTGTGTCCTTTATAAATGACATTTTTAATATCACCAGAGGAGTTCATCACCAAGCCATTATTATATGAAATGCTAAAGGGAATTATATAAGAAAAAGAAGAAGAAGATCAAAATGATGAACATTAAAATGGCAATAAATTCACAACTATCAATAAATGAATCCAAAAAGCAAACTAAGCAAATAAGCAGAATAGGAACAGAATCCTAGATACAGAGATCTTTTGGAGGGTTATTAATTGGGAGGGGGAAGAGAGAGAATGGGGGGAAATGTGCAGGGATTAAGAAGTACAAATTGGTAGGTACAACATAGGGGATGTTAAGAACAGTATAGTCAATGGAGTACCCAAAGAACATATATGTATGACCCATGGACATGAACTAAGGGGTTGGGGGATTGCAGGAGGGAATGGGAGTACTGGGTAGGGGGGTAAAGGGGGAAAATTAGGATGACTAATAGCATAATCAATAAAATATATATTTTTTTAAAAGTTCAGAGGTGAGACTGTTTCAGGATTTGTCAGTTGACCAGTTCAGTCTCACCGGGACTCAGTTCTTTCCCTCTCTGCTCTGCCATCTTTGGTGGGTCAGCCCACTTGCCAGTCACACAATGGCTGCCATAGCTCCCAACATCACACAAGAGGAAGAAGTGTCCCTTCTGCTTGAAAGCTTGTATATCTTTTTTGTTTAAGACTGAGGAAAAAAAAAACTTCCTAGAAGCCACCCTGGTAGATTTCCCTTCTGTTTCATTGGCCAGAAATGGGTACCTGCCTGCCCAGGTGTAAACCAACTGATGGCAGGAGAGTAAAATGACAGTGATTGGCTTATATGGAGCACCTGGTTGACTAGGGGTCATTATCTACATAGTAACCCTGCAAAATCAGGGTTCTGCTAGAAAGAAAGAGGGTAGGTAATAGCAGTCGCCTACATTGTGAGAACCTAGGTTTACTGGCTTTTTTTTTTTTTAACATTGAGCTAAATTGAATGTATTTTAATTAGAATACACTACATCACTCCCAGCATCTGGAGATGTATGTTTTTTTAATTATCGCATATGTGACCTAAATCTAACTCAGAACATGCATTTTTAAAACTTCGCACGTTGGTAGCACTGGTCTCGCTACTTGGGAAAGATATGAGGGGTCTGAGTGAGAAAATAGGGCAGTTACACCTGGAACCATGCCAGTGTTTGCTAAGAGACAGAGATGATGAATTTTTTTGTTCTTTCCCAATTGGTCAGGACTCTTCAGTGAGCTTACAGGACCAGACCAGGAGCTGACGAACTAGGCATGTTAGAAAGAAAACAGGGCCCTCCAGCCAGGCAGACTTACTCAAACCCTAGCTGTACTGTATGTACAACAGCACACGAGAACCTCAGGTCATGAAATGAAATTTTCTAGGCCTGTTTCCTTATGTGTAAAATAGAGATAATAATTCTGAACTTGCAGGTTTCTGAGCAGATTATGTGAGAATATAGAATAAAAGCATATGGTTGAATGCCTTAGAACCACGAAAATATCAAACCTCATGTTATAGTAAAAACAAGCAAACAAAAAACAGTATTGTAATAGCACATGAACTGACAAATTAGCCAATGGAATAGAAGAAGATCTCTAATGTGCCATTTGCACACGAGAACTTAATACACAACAAAGGTGTCCCCACGAACCAATGGGGGAAAGGATGAACTGCAACAGACGGTGCCAGGGAACCTGACTCACTCTGCAGGAAAAGAAAACCCGGACCCTATTCCACACCACGCACCAGAGCAGGGTCATGGGACCAAGATGTCATGGTCGAAAAGGCCCTTTTGAAAATGCACTTTCCAAACTAGCAGAATGAATGAAAGATGAATGAAAAATGTAATTTTCTAAGAACTCTAAACAAGACTTAAGACATTGTAGTAAGGTGTCTCCGTGACCCTTGGAGTTGGGAAGCATTTCTTAAAACTTCACAAACACAAACCATGAGGCAAAATGTTGATGCATTTGATTACATAAAACAAACTGAATTTAATTCAAAGCCATCATGGATAAAAATCAGATTACAGAATAGTAGAAGATATTTATAGTACCTAAAAGTGGAAAGGTATTAATATCTAGAATATGCAAGGATTAAAAATCAAGAAAAAGACAGCAATTTGAAGAAGAGAAAGCCCAAAGTCCACCAAGTATATGGAGAGATACTCAATTTCATTTACAATCCTAAAGAAATACAAATTAAATAACCTTTATGCCTATATACCCACCTATCAGATGGGTAAAAATTAGAAAGATCAATAATGCCAACTGCTGGTGGGAATGTGAGATATATCATGCCCTGCCAATGGCTGACGGGGAGTTCCCACCCCTACTGCTGCATAACAAATCCCGAAAACTTAGTAGCTCAATACAATAATCATTTCATTTAGCTCACAATTTTGTGTTTTCAAAATATGCCAGGTAGTGCAGTCTTCTGATCTCCTGACTCAACCCACTGTGAGCCAAAACTCCGGTCCTGTTGGAAAAAAGTGCTCTCAGAAAATAACCTGCCCGCTCTCCAGAGGCTTCCAGATCTCGTGAAAGAGCCCCTGGTTTACTATGACCAGGCCCAAGGACACCTTGCAAACGAAGGACCTTCACCATCACACTTTGTAACAGTTTTTGAAAATTTTCTGTGAATTCAGATCATTTACTAAACTCATTCTTTCATTAATCAGTTCCAATGGCTATGTATGAGGCATCCTTTTTTCTTTCATGGGCAAGTTACAATAAAATCAGAGTTTTGTTTTATATTTCCAATTCAATTAAGTTACCCACATAACTCAATCCAGACTTTGGAGACTCACATTTGATCTTTGTATTTGGCTTCAGAAAAGTGAGTAGTAAAGCAAATTAAATACATTTTTGATCATTTTCTTCCTTAGTTATTGTTTCTGATTTAATAAATGCACCTACTCTTATGGGGTGAATGTTTGTTTCCCCCCAAAATTCCTACTTTAAAGTCCTAACCTTCAATGCCTAGTATTAGCAGGTGGGGCCTTTGGGAGGTAAATAGGTCAGGAGGGCCAAGCCCTCCTGAATGTGGTTAGTGCCTTTACAAACAATACCCAGAAAACTCTCTCACCTTTGCCACCGTGCGTGCAAGGACAGCACGAAGGCAGCTGTTTGTGAACCCGACACCAAATCTGCCAGACTCGATCTTGCACTTCCAACCTCCAGAACTGTGAGAAATAAACGTTTGTTGTTTAAGCCACCCAGTCCATGGTGTTTTTGTTATAACAGCTCTAATGGATTTAAGGTGTCTACTATGTTTATTGCAGAGTTTTCACTCAGATTTTTAAAACACAGAAGTGCCTGATTTTTGAGAGTTTTCTTTAACAGATAGAAGGTACATTGCATTGGGTGTTTGGGTTTTTTTTTCCAGTTCTGTATAATTCAAATGTATATTTCAAGAAAATGTCAAAGAATAGGAGAACTTTGATTTCTCAATGTGTTTTTTTAAAACTTTCATTAACTTGATAAATGGTTTAAGTATGATAAAAGGGACAAAATAGAGGGAAAAATCAAAATCCTTAAAACCTAAAAATTAGCCCTGGACAGTATAGTTCAGTTGGTTGGAGCACTCTCCTTTAAGTGAAAGATTGTGGGTTCAATTCCCGGTCAAGGCACATACCTAGCTCTTGGGCCAGGAGCATGCGATCCCTGGTCAGGGCACTTACGGGAGGCAACTGGTCAGTGAGTGCTTCTATTTCACATCGATGTTTCTCTCCCTTCCTCTCTCTCTAAAAAGCAATGAAAAAAAAATGTCCTTGGATGAGGATTTAAAAAAAAAACAAAAAATTAGTAAATCCAGATACTGTACTTAACAATCAAATAAACAAATACAAAAATACTTCTCTTTAGTAACTGAGTGGAAATACTGTAACTCTCAACTCTCTTTTTGCTAAAAGAGAGAGTTGCAGAACCATGGAAGACATATACTGTGAGGTGTTGGCAAAAGAAGATCTGTAGAGTTGTGATAAGAAATGCCCTATATAGAAGTCATTAGATGCTTTATTTAGTATCATTGGATTAACAATGTATGTAATTTGTTGTTAAAGGTACAAAATAGTATACAGTGAAAGGTAAAGTCTCCTTTATCCCACAATACACACTTCTTTGGAGGCTACCACTGTTACTAATTTCTTATATACCCTTCAAAAAACCTATACTTTTATAACTATGTAAGTGAGTAAATACATTGAGTTTTCCTCCCACAGAAATGGCAGTGTGCTACATACACTGTTCTCACTTGGCTTCTTTTTTTTTTTTTTTTTTTTTTTTT
>CM052539.1:144031401-144081609 GCA_028533065.1 Trachops cirrhosus
ATAAACTTCAATTTTCTGTCAGTTCTGGTTGTTATTTTGTTTCTATATCTTTGTTGTCCCTATCTTGGTTGTGCGAGGAGGCACAGTGCGTCTACCTATGCCTCCATCTTGGCCGGAAGTCGGCTTCTTTTTTAAACAACTTAATGATATATCTTGGAGACCCTTCTCTGTACATGTAGATCTGCCTTATTTTAGTGGCTGCCTGCTGTGAAGTTATATGATTATTTTATAATTCTATTGAAACTATACACACCATTTATTTCATCGCTATTAACAGACATTTAAGTTATTTTCAGTCTTCATCTTTTATGAACATTATTGTGATGAATACCTTTTACATATGTCATTTTACACAGTGTATATTTGTAGGCAAAAATCAGGATTAAGTCAAAGAATATACACAATTAAAGTTCTGCTAGAAACTATCAGTTTGTCTTCCACAAAGATTGTATTAACTAAATTCCACTACCCTCTTTTTTCAAACCTTGCCCACCCAGGTTTTTTATCTTGTTTTTATCTTGACCAATCAGCTAGGTGAAAAATGGTATCTCCTTGTACTTTCTTTTGTGTTTCTTTTATTATAAGTGAGTTGCACATTTTTTACATTTTTAAGAGAATGTCTGGTCTTTCTCAGGGTGAACTCCAGTGTAAAAGGGAGTAGAATGCTGAGGTATTATCAGCCAAGACAAGACCAGAGGGGAGTACATTTTCATGGGGAAAGGAGAACCTGGGAAAGTCCTGAACTGCCTCCACAAACAAAGGCTGTCTCCATCAACACACGCCACTGCTTTCTGTGCCAGGCCCCATACCCTCCACAGGTCGAGCTGAAAACCACCACACACCACCTGGGACCAAAACAGACCAAAGTGAGGCCGTCATTATCAAAATACCTCCTTAATCCACAGCCCTGCTCCGACTGGATCCCCCCTCAACCTTTTCCCCTGTGCTTTCTAGATCAACTGTGTCCAACGGAAATATAATATGAGCTACATATGTAATTTAAAATTTTCTAAGACCTACATTTGAAAAGTAGAATCAATTTTAATCATAATATTTTAATATATAATATATCCAAAATATCATTTCAACATATAATCCCTATAAAAATTATTAATATTGTACATTCTTTTTGGACTGAGCCTTTATAATCCAGTGTGTATTTATACTCTTAGCACATCTCAAGCTGCATTTCAATGGGCCAGTAGGGGCATAGACTAGACCTGTCTTGCCCCGTAGAACTTTTTGTAACGTTAGATCCATGTTCCCATAAATACCCTCTGCCCTCCTATACATTCAGTCTTTCCCTGGAGCACTTTTTCCCTCTTCCACCAGGAAGAGGAAGTCCAGGCCCTCTCCCACGGTCACTGCACCACCTGTGGGCATTTCTAGCGGAGGCCACTTGATTTTTCTGTGTACCAGAGCTTCTTTGTGTAGAAGTCTGTCTGTAGGATGAATTTCCAAAAGGGAAACTGCACAGTGAAACAATATTTACATTGCTAATTTTGACAGATATTGTCAAATTGTCTTCTTCAGGTGCTATACCAATTCATACTCCCATCTGCGCATATGTCTGTGTTTTTAACTGCTACATAATATTCTGAAGTACAAAGGATACACACCATAGTGCATAGGCCCCTTCTGACACAAGATATTGGGCTGTTTTCAGTCGTATTACAAACAATGCTGCAATAAACATCTTTGTATGTTCTCCCTTGTGCATATATCTCTCTAGGATAATCAAAGAAAACCAAGAGAGGAAAGGAAGTAGCTGTAACCCAGAGGCTCCAAGGTGGAGCAGAGCTCAGAATAATGAGAAATGGGGAGAGGGCTGGTGTACCTGGAACACAGGGAGAGGCTGGAGACCACAGGACACACGTGGGCAGCTCCCTAGCAGGGCCATGACCATTGGTATGGATTTGGATTTGATTCTAAGATCAAGGTTATCTGATCTGCATTTTAAAAGATCACTGTCTGCTGCATGGGAAATGGCTTTGAAGGAAAGAGTGGGAGCAGGAAACTGTCAGAAAGGGGCACCAGAAGCCTGGCTGAAGGGAAAGGAAAAATCCTCAGCAGGATGCACCAAATGGAATGTAAATGGAACAGGAAGTGCCCTGCTCCTAGCAGAGGAAGCTGTGGAGCGCAGTGAGGGACATGTGGATCCACAAGGCGGACACAGCCTCTGCTGTCAAGGAGTTTACACTCTAGCAAGGAGATTCAGCAAATAATTTCTAGTGGTGTAGGCAACAGTCCTGGGAAAAGAGAACAGAGCACAGACCTTGACATCAGGCTGTTTACATTCAAAACTCTGCTCTTCTACTTACTAGCTGGGTTACATTGGTCCTATCTCTCTCTCTTTCTCTGTCTCCCTCTGTCTCTGTCTCTGTCTCTGTCTCTCTCTCTGTCTCTCTGTCTCTCTGTAAGTGTTCGTGAGAAGATTAGATGAGATCAATTTTTGAAAAGCACTTAACACTGGTAAAAAGGAGATACTGAATTATGTTTGGTGAATGAATGGGGGAAATTTTTCCCTTTCTTTGCCATCTGTCTTCTTGTGCCTCTGCCAGGCTTTCCAGGCAATCATTTTGGTTCTAAATTCCTGCCACCTGCTGCAACGACAGAATGTGGTTGGTTACCGTTGATTCAACCCAGCCCACTAATCTTTGCATATGGTTTTGCCAGAATCATGAGTTGTCAAGTAATGCAAATTAATTGCCTATGCTCCCTTGGGTTTATTCTTTTCCCAACATTATCCTTTATAAAAATAAGTATTTTTCCCTTTCTCACCCTTTTAATCATAGGGAATTTAAAATATACTAGAAATGGTAAATTTATTTGATTAATGGATACCAAATCATTATGGTTTATTGTTTTAGACCACAGCTTCATGGGAACTTTAATAAATGTGATTGCTTTTGCTTGAATTAGTTAATCCTGTGGTTTAGTGCACTGAGAATGAAACATGCTGTTCCACTGACTAGCAGAAAAATCAAAGGACATAATTTTACAAAAGTATGTGTGTTGAGAAGACTAAGGTAGTTTTAAAATCTCCCATGCTCTCAGCACATATCACCAAGGTGTTCTTAAATGTAATTTTTTTCAGTAAGTTCTCTCTATAGATTTTTTAAATTTAAAATGGAAATCTGAAGACTAGTGCTCTTAAATTCTGAAACAGTATGAGCTATTCCTAGCTATTGTTATTTTAAAAAGCTTTCTTTGGCTTAGAGGCCTTAATTAAGATTATTTGTTTTGGCAATTATGGGATTTTGCATTCTTTGTGAGTAATTAATTCAAAACTGAAAAAGTAGTATGATGATAATAGATATAGTAGCTTGTTGGTTCAGGTCATAGCCACAGTTGGAAAGTAAAATAATATTTTTTACAAAATCACCAGAGCTTTCCACTCGAGGACAACAGATTGCCAAGGTGTCAAATGTTAACTCTCATGTGTATCCTTCCATGTCTTCCTCTGCCCTTACACAAATTCATATCTATATATAAATGCATGCACATGCAGGGCAGTTTTTCCCCATTTGTTTAACAACATGAAATTAAAGGCTTCTGGCTTAAGAGACTCAACCAAACATACACAATGGCCACCTGTCGCTCCAGAGCCCATTACTATATAGACGTGTTTTTGAAAAGGACGGGGTGGATAAAATTAAAACAACAAAGAGAATAGGTGAGGAAGTCACCAATGGAACACACATTTCTGGCAAATACAAAAACAGCAGAGAAAGCCAAAACCCAGAATATGCCAGGGACAAAAATACAGATATGACGAGAGAGAAACCTAGTATGGACATTTAATGAAAATATCACCTACATTTATGTATGCATGTATGTATGTATGTGTTTGTTTGCATTTTAAAACTTATGAATTCTTTATTTCTGGCATTTTTCATTTAATATTTTTGGACTGTGGGACACTGACACCATGGAAAGCAAAACCACAGATCAAGGGGGACTACCTTTTTTGGAGTAACTATCCAATTCCAATCAACTTTAGAACAATTGGTTGACACAGAAAATTAGATGAACGTTAATGCTAAAAAAAGGTAAAAAACATTCATATAAGACACATCTCTTTTAATGAGATGAGAAGAACATTTCACATTTCGACTATTTGAAACTTCCAGGAGAGCGAAGTCCCGTCTTTCCTCTAGAAGTATGTGCAGGCTTCTTTCCTTGGTTTGACAATATTTTTGATAATCTTCCTGAAGGGTGTTTACTTTGACTTCTTGGGCTAGCTGAGCTTCCTCCACAGATCTAGTCACTTCTTTCACTAAATCACTCTTAGCAAGACAGAATTCTGATGAAAAAGTTCTGTATCTGGTATCATATTAAGGTTTGATGATCATTATGCCAAGGCTTATTGTAGCAGACTGTCCATGTGAGGCCCGGCCTGTACTGATGTTCCCACTCTTATGTGGCCAAGCCATGGAATGTAACAAGTTCCCCTCCTATGGTGGTAGACGGGATTTTGTTTTGAAATTGTCGAAGGGATCCTGGTTTCCCTCAGAAGGGCCATCTGGGCCACAGGAGATCACTGCACCGGAAGATAGCACATTGGAGTGTTCAATAAATGTTGGCTATTACGTCATGGCTCAGGAACTTGCTTTTGTTACTCCAGGGCAGTACAGGCATGTGTAATTTATTACTTTGTAGAAATGCACTCTGTTCCATAACTTGGTCACCCATTACCTTGTTTAAGAAATCTTCAGATTATTTTCAGGTTTCATTTTTTGTTTTGTTTTGTTTTTGAGGGAGTGGCCTACAAAAAAAATGATGCAACAAATTCCCTTATACGCCTATCCTTTAATTATTAGCACTTGTATTTCTACAGGCTAGATTTTCAAAAGTGGGATTGCTGGGTCAAAATATGTGCAAGTTTTATTTTAACTGATTCGCCAACTTTCCAAGATTTAACTTTTCAAGAACTGTAGCAGACACACTCTGGTCAACAATGTGATGACTGCCTGTTCTCCAGCCAGAGCTGGATGTTACCAGTCTCACAAATCGATAAACTTACAAATTGATGTCAGTCTGATGCATTAAAAGAATAGCTCACTACTACTGCAATTTGTGTTTTCCTGGTCTAGTACAGTTGAGCATCTTTTTATACATTATCAACTAAATGAAATTCATTTGGGAACTAATTTTTCATATCCTGAGCCTGTTTTCTTTTTTTATTCTTTTATCAGATTGTAGTTGTTCTTTGTATTTTAAAGATATTTTCTTGTCTGTCCTATATTGACTTGAGACCACTGTTTTCTAGGCAGAAGTTTCTAATTTTTATGTTGTTGAATTCATCAGATTTTACTGTTATAGCTGCTGGGTTTTCCATCCTGCTACAGGTTAAATCTCCCCCAAACTGAGAATATACAAATACTCTCCTATATTTCCTTGTCATTTTTATTGTTTTATGTTTTAAATTTATCTCTTTAATCCATCTGGGATTTGTTTCATATAATATGAAGTAATAATAATAAGAGTAACAATAAGAACAAGCATTTACCGAGCAATTCTATGTGGATTAGTACTTCTAATTTGAGGTACTTTATAGACTTCAGATTAGAGATAAGAAAATTAAGAATTAGAGAATTTAAGGAACCAGCCAAGTTTACACCACTAGGGCACATAACTAGGATCTAAACCCAAACAAACTCAGTCAAGAACTTACCCTTCCAAATATCCAGATGAACAGTTAATTATGCCAATCCCATTTAATACACATCCTTTCCCACATAATTAAAATACAAATTCATGATACAAGTCCTCATATATAGTTGGTATATCTCTGAATTCTATTGTAATTGTTTTGTGTTGCAACTATGTTATTTTGATTTTAGGTGTTTTATAGTTAAGTTTTGTTGCCTCTGCTATGGCAGGTGCTTTCTTACTACTCTTCCAAATTTATCCAATAAACTTGTATTTTTATTCCACACAAATGTTTAAATCATTATCTAATTTCTAATAAAATGTATCTTCATGTCTTCATTTCTATTACGTTAAATGTACCTCTTAGTTTGTTAAGAATTGACGTTTAATCCTTCTACCCACATATATGGTGTAATGCTCCATTTATTTAGGTGCTTTAATAAAATGTTAGTTTAAAAAAACATAATTCTTGTACCTTTATCATTAATTTTGTTCTATGTTATTTTATAATTTTTGTCACTATTATAAATGGTATTTTTCCATATCTAACAGATAATTGTTAATATAGAAGTGTTACAGAACACACCAGGACCAAGGCGGGGTATGATACACTATTACCGAAGGGACCCCCCACTAGGTTCGCATTGTCCGCGCCAGAGGAAAGACGTCTCTCAATGCCAGAGATTTGTGAAAAGGAAAGGAAATGTTTATTTAAAGCCATACAGACTTGAAGTAGTAACCCAATGTCTTCATTAAAATATCAAAGTCCTTTAGGATACCCACAGATGCACACAGTACTTCCTTCTCCCTCTGCCCTAAACTGGGGTACCGTATTTCAGGAAAAGAAGTAAATTCAGGCTCCCAACACCAACAGCTGTGTTGATGCTCAGGATCAAGTCACGTGGTTCTCCTTTCTATTGCCACAGCTGCATGGTTCTCCCTGGCAAAGATGCGAGGGGGTCTGCACTCTGGCTAAAGCTGCGTGGTAGCTTTACCCCCAATGGCTGCCGCATCTCAGTTTAAATCCTCCCACCAATCCTCCTCTGCAGCCCCATTTCCGACTCCTCCCACAATTGGCTACACTTGCCAGCACTCTCATATCTGTCCAGCTTTACAGTGCTGCCATAGTGAGTCTGGGCAGGCGTGGCCCCAGGGCATGGAGCCAATTTCATGCAGGTGCTGTAACCAGGGGGAGTTGCCTCCCAGTTACTCTTGGGTATAAGTCATTTCCCTCCCCATGGCTCAAAGCACTGGCCACAGCTATTTAACATATCCATGGAGCCAGTTAAAAGATTATAGATACGTTAAATGGCCATGCCAGAGGTTAGCTGCAAAGCTGTTGTTATACAAAAGAGCTCTCAGTGGCCCCGCTCCATGTGTCCCTTCCCCCAACTCACACCTGTGGGGGATAGGGGTGAAGACATCTTAATATTTCCTGGACACCTTGAGTTCTGGACCCCATTCCAAATCCCTATTTGGGGCCCTCCTCTTGGCTGCACCCTGTTACAGAAGAAAGCTAATGATTTGGGTATATACATCTGGTATTTATCAATGGAGCTAAAATTTCTAATTGTTCTAATTGTTTCTTAATTGGAATCGTTTGCATTTTGTAGGCATATGGGCACACCACTGTGAAAAGCTTATCTTTAAGCTTTATGGAGGAGTCATCACATTAGTTAAAACTTTCCAGCTTTGTCACTAATTCTAACAGCAGTCACTTTAATGTTTCTCTCCACCAGATGATTTCGCTGACTGTAATTCACAGGCTTTGGCAGGTTTAGGTAGCTTCCTTCTGTTCCTGTAATATTTGGAATTTGAATTAGAAAACCTACTTAACTTTATCAAATTTTCACTTATTGACAATAACATAATTTTGACCTTTAATTTGATGATATTCTAAGTCGATATGTTTTCCTAATGTTCTAAAACATTGCAGTTCTGGAATAAGCACTACATGATTATTGCTATGCTTCTCAAACCATTCCAGACCATGAAAAAAGACGGAAAGCCCACCAGTTCACTGCAATGTATCTCTGTAATAACAAAGCCTGCTACAAAATATGTGACACGACAATTATAAAACAGTTTTACTTGTGGAGATATAAACAATTCTAACTAAAATATTAGTAAGTTAAATCAAGCAGTGGGTTAAAAGAATGATAGCAAATGATATGAGAGTATAATTAAAAGACTTAAGACATTCAACAACAAAAAACCTACAGTAAAAGTACTTCAAAAAATGGCTAGGTATCAAAATTCAATAATATCAAAAAACAATGGCTTTCTACACTAAACAACCAGTTTGAATGGAAATGGAAAAAACAGTATCCTATTCATACCATAAATGTTTTTAAATAAAATTTCTGAGAGAAAAATTATTTTCAGTGTCACTTGTGGATTTGTGAAACATAATCTTGAAAATTGAAAGTAAACGTGGGTGAGGCCCTGAGTGTTGTCTAATGATTAATTCATGCCAGACTATTTAGAGATGGGGCCTCGGGTGCTGACTCATCACATCTCCATTCCCTCAACCACCAGCTGAATTCAAAACAATCCTCAAGTTTCCCTGAAAATTACTGATGAAATTACGTTTCACAGGAGAATTTCTGAAATTAATTTCCTTTTGTTTGGGCTGGTCTTTACATCAAGGACATAGCTGGTACGCACTTTAAGTCTGCTAAACTCTGTGTCACCCTTAACTATTTAAAAAACAAAAACAAAACCAAAAAACCCTCCACATGTAGCTTGGACGGAAAGTTCCCTGGGAAAAAAAGAACTGGGTTGTCTCATTTTTTAGAAATCTCCCACATCCATTCATTCAGGGATGTAACAAATATTTACTGCACCCAGTGCTGTACCGTGTGCTAGACAGGGCGATAGGCAGCACAGCAGGCCAGGGCCCCGCCTTCTGAGAGCTCACAGACTAGTGGCCTGAGGCTAGTGCTCGGCAGAAAGTGAGACAGACTTGCCGCTTTCCTTTGGAACAACAAAATGCAGAGCAACAGTAAACAAAAATTAGTTATCTCCACTTCTACCTGAACCAATAGGGTGTTCATTATGAAAAGACCTGGCAACAGTACACTACAGTAAACTGTGATGATCCATGAACTGTGATAAGTCCTTTTCTGGTTCAGTTCTGTGTCCTCCTCCCCTTGCTGCACGAGGCACGTGCCTTCTAAATAGAAAGAGAAGCAGCATTTCCTCTCAGGCTTCCCTCTGGGGCTGAGGTCAGCCTTGAGCAGAGGCCAGCATGAGTCAGCTTCCCCAGCAGGGACTCTGGTGTCAGCCTGGAGGCTAGCCTTGCTAAAACCTTGCTGCATACATATAGTGTGGGAACCCAGGGTCCAGGACAAAGTGTGGGCATGTCCCTGTGGAATATGGGGCATGGGTCCCCGGTTGGCTCTGGGTCGACTGTGTAATAAGGACAAATACCTCAGTTTTTATTTCCCTGGAGAAATTTGTTAATCATAACAGGAGCCACCAAACTGGTCATATATTTGATCTCATAATTCCATTTTGGGGAATTTAAGCTGTGGAAACAACCCAAAAGAAAAAATGTCCAAAGATCTTCTTATAATGGAGCAGTAGGTAATCATGACATTTGTAGCATCCCACACACTTCCAGTGGAGAACTGTGCTGTAACCTGGATGAAACATTTCGGAGGCAATAAAAATGGAAAGGATGTGTACTATGTTAATTCATAGAAAGAACTACATTTAGAACAGAACATAAGATGGAATTCACACATGGGTTATAATTATATGAAATATCAGTAGGATATCAAGAAAGATTAGGAGAGAATTGCTGATGGTTTAGAATTTAGGATTTTTTTCCCTAGAATTCTGTTTTGTTTTTTTTTTAAAGAAAACCACTCAGTATGCAAATAAGAACTAATGACAACTGACATGACATACAAAACCTCTTCAGGCCAGGCTTAAAAGGAAAGAGCAGAAGCATTTGCTGGCGTGCTGGGGTCTTTCAGTCGGCCCCACCTCCAGCCTCTCCAGGTCCTGAACAGACACCAGGTTCTGAGGCCCTACCACCTCCAAACTGATCGCCTCTGATGTTAGTCAGTCAAATCTATCAGCATGTATCTCACCTTTTCTGGGATTCTGGTTCTGAGCTCTGTCCCTCTTCAGTCTAACTAATAATGCTAATTACCTGGCTATGGCAACCTTCCCTGGGGCTGTTTGCCTGGAACTCGACATCGTCTGCCTTTGTGCCTTTCATGTTCTCACACAGGCTTCCTCCCATCACCGGAAGCGGAGCTGCTCCCCTAACACCCATTCCACAGCATTTACCTGGCTTTTATGTCTAGATGTCCTCATCTTACCAAAGTTCATACCTTCATACCTCAATGGCTTTTTCACTTTTAAGGATCTCTACTGAAACATAAACATCCTTAAAAACTGTACCATCTTAAGTGAGTATTTTGCAATGTTGTAGCAGTGTTTGTCCTTCCTTGAGTAAGCAGGGAAAGGGGAGGAGGCAGCTACCTGTTATTAATACCTAGTCTGTGTCTAGCACTTTTTATACATCAGTATTTACAACTTTGCAAGAAAACATTATGGTTTCCCTTTGCAGATCATAGAGTTTAAACAACTTGCCCATGATCACATAGCTGGTATGTGACAAAGTCAAACTTTAAGCCCAGGACCTATCTGACTGGAAAGCCAGGGCTCTTTCAACCACCCCACACTGTACCCAAAGTAGTTTCAGAGAAAGCACAGGGCTGGGAGTCAGCAACCCAGCTGTGTGGCCTTGCACACCCAGTCTTACTTCCCTGGGCTCTGGTTTTCGTATCTGTAAATTGAGGGAACTGAACTTAAGAAGCACACTAGGAAGAAATAGAAAGACCAGAATGGTCCCCAAAGGCCCTCCTTTCCCATTTAACCTAGGGACCGCTGACCAGCCATGACAGGTGCCCATGTGGCATCTTATCCATTCACGGAAAAGGAGCAAGGGCCAAGATGATTGCAAATTTTCCCCAATTGTCATATGAAGAAATAAGCACAGGACTCCTTACACTTTTAGAAAGAGAATCCTCTCTGACAGAAAGCTCTGAGCTGGCAGTTTTAAGCTCTGAAACATAAATACCTTCCCATATGATGTGGGGAAAGCCCTGGTGAAAATGTCACTGGTCACCTCTGTGGGTGCAGGATTAGCAGTGAGGAGGTCCTCTCAGGACAGACTCCGAATTTGCAGGAAGGACTGGAAGGAGGAAATACATCAGGTTGTAGTTTTTATACCCAGGACTAAGTAATGTCACGATAAGCATTGTCATCAAAGACAACATGCAGAATGCAAGTGACAGGAAGCACTGCAGTTGGAACAAACCCCCTGAACAGTTCGGGCAGTAAGGCACGGATTGTTCTTTTCCCAGGACGTACCACGTGGGCAACCTTCCTGTGCCATCAGACACAGACCTATAATCATCCCTCTTAAATGCACAAGATTACACTTTCCTAAGTTTTATTAAGCACAATACACGAAATCCACTAGAACAAGCTGGAAAGCATTTAAAATTCAGCTTCAACCCACCAGTTACTGATGCTGAGCACAAATCTTCCCCCACCTCTCCTGAGTTCCTGTTTCCAGGAGCTGTTTCCCCCCTGCAGCAAGCACTGGGCTTGCAGGGACCTTTAGCCGGGCTCTCCGAGGGAGGTCAGGTTGCTTGGTATCTGCAGAAGCTGCCGTGTCCAAGAGAGGGCACATGTCATCACGGCTGACAGCAAGCAGTGAGGGGTGCTCTGCTCCCTCTGTTCTTCCCAAAGGGCTGTCCTCCGTGCTCCGTGTGAGAGTAGGGTGGGACCCCGTGCCTTCATGCTGCGTGGGGCAGAAGCAGTCGCCCACCTGTCCACCAGCACCCCCCACCCACAGCGCTCTCACCTGGGTCCACGATTAGTGAGCAGCGCTCTGAAAGTTCTGGGGACATTTGCCAGACTCCAAGCATTTTTAAACCAGACTTCCAGGAGGAAGATTTGGTAAATTCTAAAAGCTCAAATGGTAGGCAAAGAGGGTGCATAAGTTTTTTCTACTTCCAAGTCACCATCTCAGCACTGACTTAACACTTCTTGGGATCTCTGCTAAGGTGAAACCATGGGGAGACAGAATCTCAACCCTCTCTACTGAGCTGTGGGGTTGCTACATGATGCTATTAATATAAGATATTTGAGGACTTCTAACAACAAACCACGTTGTTAGAATTGACCTTTAAAATTCAAATCAAAGCATTGTATGTCTTTCCTATCCCACATTACATGTTTCCAGATAAATTGCTAATTCACCAGTGAACATACCCCTTGTCAGAGGCTCCGCGGAGAGGGCGTGGGGCGGTGTGGCACGCATCATTTGGGGACTTTGTTTTGTTGTTAGAATCCCCAGGTGATTGATTCTGAAGTGCAGACACCACTTCCCCAGTCACTGAGGTTCACAGCCAACAGCTTTTGTGTTTTCTATTTTTGGTTTAGCTTTTCTGGGTCGCGGAGGTCAGTTAATTAGAGAAGCTTCTGCCTGAGCAGGGACAAAACAAATACCGAGTTGAGCCTAACTCTGGGCTTAGAAAGCCTTCGGGGTGGGTGTTCTTAAACACCCCACAAATGTTTATCAAGTGCCCACTATGTGCCAGGCACTCTGAAGGATGCTTTGAATAAAGCAGCCAGCAAAGTCCTCACAGAGTTTATATTTCAGTAGGGGAAAAGAATGAGTAAATATATTTTATACCATATATTATATAATATCAGTTAGTGAACTATGAAGAAAATAAAGCAGGGTGAGGAGGCGGGGAGTGATGGGGACTGTTATTCTGAGAGGTGGTGCTGCTGAGCAGAGAACTGAATGAAGGGAGAAGGTCAGGGCACAGAGCATTGGAGGCAGAGGGAAGGCGGAGAGAAACAGCAAGTGCAAGGACCCAGGGGCAGCTGTCACCCCGCCAGTGAATCAGGAAAAAGCAGCCCATGCCTGGGCTGGTTTTGAGCTGCTAAGGAGACCTCCTCGCCCACTCAGCCAGACCGCGATGCAGGGAACAACCCGTGCACAGCCGCGCGATGCCTCTCCTAGAGGCACATGCTTGGGACTTAGAAGAATAGCAGGAAAGCTGGGCCAGGTGGGGAAGAGAGAGGTTAGAAATAAAGGAGAGCGATTGATACCTAGTCAACTTAGTCTTGAAGATTAGTGACTTAGAATAAAAATCCTTTCATTATGTGGCCTAACCACCAACCACATGGGACAGGATTTTGGAGCAGACCCTCCATGGGGGCTCCCCTCCATGCCCCACCAGGGCAATGATTTTCTGCCATCAGCCAAGAGGCAGAAGTGAAGTTTAAGCACATCAGCCCAAATGACAATACCACTTTAATCTGGAAACTTAAGCCTGGCTATTTCCATGTCCATCTCACAAAAAAGAAATTCTCTCCTTCCTCCCCTGTTTTATTCCTTTTTAAATAATATTTGTACCATGCTTATCTCTCCTGAGGTAAGACGGTCTGTGCAGCAAAGTCAAAAGAATCTTGGCCCAAGTGTTAAATCACTAATATTTTTTAAATTACAAAAAATACCCCAAGTAAAACAGACTTTCCTCACCTTTTTCCATATCTAATCCCTTTCTTTATGGAAGGCTTTTATTTTCTGCTTTATTTCTGAATTGTTTAAAATGTTTTATAAATCTACTGCTTTGACAAGCACACATCCAATTACTCGATATTGTTTTAATTTTAAAAATAACTTGAAAAAACAAAGTTGTTGTGCTGTAATGTGTTAACATAATTGGGTGAGCCTGTCTCCCCTACAAGGTTATTATAAAAGAGTTGATAATGGTAGATTGAGGGTATGTACACTGCTGAAGAACCTGTTAGAAATGTGATTTGAGGATAGAACTGTAGCCCAAAGAGCTGTTCCATTCCCACTCCAGTCCCCTCCAACATGAACCCAATCAAATCAGGTCAATATAATCAGGAAGCCTCCAAGCTACAGGACTGGCCATTCACACAATTTAAAGTGAAAAACAAAGTTAAGTTCCATTCTCCAGCATTCAAATCTATTTGTTAATCAAAAGTTAGTGAGCATACGCATTAATACGCAAAAAGACAAATCAAACAAAGTGAGACATAAGCCAAGGACAAACGATCCAGGACTGACCGTTCTCACTAAGATAAACAAGCATGGCTGACCAGTGATGCCTAGTTTTACATGGTTTGCTTGCCAGATGGTGCTTAACCCTCACCCCAGCCCTGACCCTCCCGGGCTGGGGGTCAGGGATGGGGTGCAGGTGTCAGCCTAGCATTTACTTAAAAGTGAAAACACAAAGCTTAATGGCATTTGAACCACCATTGAAATGCTCCTTCTTTCAAAATGGCAACAAGAAATCTCAAAGTGGTTACATTAAAAACCGTAGGCCCATTTCCCCTAAAACTGAAAACAAGGTGACTGACTTTTCTTTGTTGTGCTCCAACTTGCTCCTCTGCTCTTTCCTGCTCCAAGGATCTAGTACCAACTTTGTATATCTATGGTGTTTATTACTGTTTATTACTGCTTAAAAAGTAAATAACGGGGATTATTCAATGACCGCCCCCCCTTACCAGGAAACACCTCTAGACAGTGAATCAAGTGCATATGAGGATGAGGCCCCTACTATTGAAAATGGTGGGAGGAGTAAGGAAGGTTGGAGCAGCAGGGCACGGTCAAGACTGAAACAAATTTAATGCATTTAGACCATAGAGTTCTTGGAACCCAAGGCTCAGATGCCAATGGGTGACCATGACAATAAGGATGTTCCTAAAATAATGCTCCTTGTTCATTGTGTAAAAATAAATTGTGTGCTGAGAGACTCCTTCGTAACCCTAAATTCTTGTGGTTTTCAGATAAATGAAGCAAAAGATAAACATAAGTTCACTAAAATACATTCTTAAAAGGTCAATACAGGACTTCCAGTCAAGAGTAGGACTTCCTACTCTTCCAGGGAGAGTAGGTAAACACTGTACTCACCTCCTCCCACACATAGAAATTACAAACTAAACTACAGAAACACCATCACTGAGAACTGCCTGAAATTTGGCTGAACAGAAGTCCTATAGCTAAGGGTATAAAGAAGCAGCCACATCAAGACTGGTAGGAAGGGCAGAGATGTGGAACAGGAGTGTCCCACACCCACGTGTAGCAATTGAAACCAGAAGACATATTTCAGCTTTGGGGATCCCCCCTGAAGAGTGAGGGGTCCCAACCCCACATCAGGTCCCCCAGGCCAGGGTTCCAGTGCCAGGAAGGAAAGTCCCCATAACTTCTGGCTGCAAAAAAACAGTGGGGATTATAGATAAGTTAAATAAAGGGTTTTGGGGGTCTCAGACTTTCCTCTTAAAGGGTCTACTCATGGACTTACTTGTTGACAGACTGACTTGCTCTGAGCTCAAGGGCTGAGGCAGCAGCTTGAAAGACACCAGGAATATACCTCTAAGAAGAAACTGAATTGTCTGGCTTCAGGGCAAAGTCTGCAGAAACTGCTTTCTCCCAGACTGAAGTGCTGGCAGAAGCCATTGTTCCTTTGCTGAACCCTCCCCCTGCAGTGCAGGCAGGTGCCATATATGAGTCTCCATCAACCTTGCTAACAGTCTTTGCTCTACCCTAGTGTTCCCTTAGTCCCCACACCATCCAACTTACAGGACAGCCAAGCCACTTCCAGTGACATTTCCATAAAAACCATCTGTCTTGGTTCATGCTGCAGATCCTCCTAAAATTTCTCAAAGATCCACAAATGCCAAACAGGCAGCATTTGACCTCAGTGTGCCACATAACTCTTTCTAAGCAGCCCCAAGCCCTGCATTAGTGGCACCTGGATTACATTCATAGCTTGGCCTCTCCTAGGCATCTCCAAGCACAAGGAGCAGCCATCTGCAGATCACTCTGTAGCTCATGTCGGGTGTCCCTGGGCAGGACACAGGCAGTGGCTGACCTTGGCCTACATCTCCCAAGAGGTCCCAGACCCATTGCACCCAGTGGACAATTTCCAACCACAATGAAGCGCCACGCAACCACCTCTGTGAGCAACAGTCAAAAGGTGGACTCAGCAGGCACCAGAGCCCTGAAGTGAGTCCTGCCCTGTTGGGTGGGCCCCTGCACAGAAGCTCTTTCACTCTAGTCATAGTTGGTCCTTGGAACGAATTGGCCTGGCATCAATCCCTCCAATTCACATGCCAACAACAACGAAGGCCCAACAACAACAGGAGGGTACACACAGCCAACATGGAGGGTCCACCTGGAATGCCCTGTGAGGCTGTGCCACTGGGCCCTACAGGACACCTACTGAATTAGGTCACTCTACCAAGACGGGAGATGTAGCAGCTGTACATAATACATAGAAACAACACAGGGAGGCTGCCAAAATGAGGAGACAAAGGAATATGATTCAAATGAAAGAAGAGGAGAAATCTCCAGAAAAAGAACTAAACAAAATGGAGACAAGCAATTGACCAGATGTAGAGTTCAAAACACTGGTTATAAGGACACTCAAGGAACGTAGGGGAAGAATGCACCAACTCCGTGAGACCTTCAACAGACAGATATGAAACATAAAAATGGAGAGAGAAAACAAGAAAAGGATGAGTCAGAAATGAAGACTGAAAATGAAGGCTACATGAGAAGGAATTAATAGTAGATTAGATGAAGCAGAGGATCAAATCAGTGATTTGGAAGATAAGGTAGCAGAAAACACACACTCAGAATAGCAAAATGAAAAAAGGATCCCTAAAAGTGAGGACTGCCCTGGCCAGGTAGCTCAGTTGATTAGAGTGTCATCCCAATACACCAAGGTTGCAGGTTCAATCCCAGTCAAGGCACGTACAAGAATCAACTAATGAATGCATAGATAAGTGGAACAACAAATCAATGTTTCTCTCTCCCTCTCTCTCCCTTCCTTTCTCTATCTAAAATCAATAGTAAATTTTTTTTTCTTTTAATGAGGATAGTATAAGGAGCCTCTGGGAAAACATCAGGAGTACCAACATTCACAGCATAGGGGTACCAGAAGGAGAAGAAACAGAGCAAGGAATTGAACCTGTTTGAAGAAATGATAGAAAACTTCCCTAACCTGGCAAAGGAAATAGACATACAAGTCTAGGAAGCACAGAGAGTCCCAAACAAGATGAACTCAATGAGGCCCACATGAAGACATATCACAATTAAAATGCCAAAGGTTAAAGACAAAGAGAGAATCGTAAAAGCTGCAAGGGAAAGGCACTTAGTTACCTACAAGGGAACTCCCATAAGACATTGTCAGATGATTTCGCAACACAAACTTTGCAGGCCAGAAAAGACTGACACAAAATATTCAAAGTGATGAAAACCAAGGACCTAAAACCAAGATTAGTCTACCCAGCAAAGCTATCATTTAGAATTGAATGACAGATAAAGAGCTTCCCAGACAAGAAAAAGCTAAAGGAATTCATCACCACCAAACAAGTATTATAAGAAATGTTAAAGGGACTTCTTTAAAAAGGGGAAAAAGATTAAAAAATGAGCAATAAAATGGCAATAAATACATACATATCAACAATCACTTTATTTTTTTAGATAAACCCTTTTATTTATTTGTGCTTCATTTTGCTTAAAACAACAACCACCACCTTAATATTAACTGACAGCCCTTCCCCTCACTCTTCCTTGGGCTGGGGGGTAGTTAATGGGGAAATGGCCCCCAGGGGTGGGGCTGACCATAGGAGCCCCTTGTGGAGGTAATGGAGCCTAAACCCTTGAACCCCCTTCATGGACAGATCCCCCACATGCTGGGGCAGAAGAGGCATCAGGGGTGCTAGAAGTGGCAACAGCAGCAGCCACAGGAGCCAAAGAGAGGCAAGATAAAGAGAAAGTGCGCAGTGGAAGGATCCAGGAAGAGCTGGTCCCCGGGGTTGAATTGGAAGAGGCCATAGCACCAGGCATGGAGGTCCAGGGAGGCTCAACAATCACTTTAAATTCAAGTGAATTAAATGCTTAAATCAAAAGATAGGGGTGGCTGAATGGATAACAAAACAAGACCCTTATATATGCTGTCTACAGGAGACTCACTTCAGAGCAAAAACCACAAAAACTGAAAGTAAATGGATGGAAAAAGATATTTCATGAAAATGGAAACAGAAAAAGGTGAGTTAGCAATACTTATACTAGACAAAATCGACTTTGAAACAAAGGATATATAACAAGAGACAAGGAAAGACCCAGCAATTCCACTACTGGGTATTTATCCCAGAAATCCAAAATACTAAATCAAAAAAGCATATGCATGCATATGTTCACTGCAGCATTATTAGAATAGCCAAGATATGGAAGAACTTAAGTACCCATCAAGAGATGAATGGATAAAAAAGAAGTGGTCTGTCTGGAAAAAGTCCAGCCATTGTTAATATAACAAGAACAGTTTGCTTGACATCGATGTAACCTGGCAGCCAAGGAGAGTGGACTGGAATGCACATGCATGAACAATGATGACTTCACCGTACTAGTCAGTGAAGGTGGTAGACAGCATTGAGTCAACATATATACTGTGTGGCTGTCACATTCAAAATGACTGAGCGAGTAGAGCAACAAATCTGCCTCAAATTTTGCATTAGGTTTGAACATTCTTCTGCAGAAACTATTCAGATGATTCAGAAGGCCGCAGCTACAGGCAAGTGATGATTGGCAGCTTCGTCACAACAACACGCCTTCTCACCTATCATGTGTCGTGCAGAGTTCTTTTGAGAAACATCAAATCACCCAGGTGACTGCCCCACTACAGCCCAGATTTGGCACCTTGTGACTTCTGGCTTTACCCAAAACCAAAATCACCTTTGAAAAGAAAGAGATTTCAGACAATTAATGAGATTCAGGAAAATACAACAGGGCAGCTGATGGCGATTGGGAGAACTGTGTGAGGTCCCAAGGTGCCTACTTTGAAGGGGACCTAGGTGTCATTGTCCTATGTACAATGTTTCTTGTATCTTCTTTAATAAATGTCTCTATTTTTCACATTACATGGCTGGATACCTTCTGGACAGACCTCATATATAAAACAGTATACTACTCGGCCATAAAAAAGAATGAAATCTTGCCATCTGCAACAACATGGGTGGACCTGGAGGGTACTGTGCTGAGTGAAATAAATCAGAGAGAGAAAGACAAATACTATCTGATTTCACTCACATACAGAATCTAAAGAACAAAGTAGAAACAGAGTCATAGATACAGAGAACATTTTGATGGTTGCCAGAGAGGAAGAGGGTTGGGAAGTTGGATGAAAAACGTGATGGGATTAAGAAGTACAAATTGGTAGTTACAGAACAGTCATGGGGATGTAAAGTGCAGCGTAGGGAATATAGTAAATAATGCTGTAATAACTATGTATGGTAATGCCAGGTGGGTTCTAGATTTTTGGGGGGTGATCACTCCATAAGTTATATAAATGTCTAATCAGTGGTTGTACACCTGAAACTAATATAATATTGTACACCAACTATAATTGAAAGATAAAAATTACTTTAAAAAATAATTTCTACCCCTCAGTATTGTCATAAGATGTTTTTCTAAAATAGTCAATATATAAGAAATACCCTTCAGATGGCTTAGTGATTGGAACCTAGATAATTATGCTGATAAATACTTTCAACAAACAGGTAGTGTATCTCAAAGAAAAATCATTTATGAAATTTAATGTGCAGGTATATGAAAAGATGCTCAACATCATTAATCATCAGTGAAATGCAAATCAAAAGCACAGTGAAGCATCACCTCACACCTGTGAGCATGGCTACCATCAAAGAGACAAGAAACAGCAAGTGTTGGTGGGAACGTGGAGAAAAGGAAGTGCTTATGCACTGTGGGTGGAAATGTAGGTCAGTGCAGCCACTATGGAAAACAGTACGGAGTTATCTCAAAATATTAAAAATATAATTACCATGTGATCCAGCAATTCCACTTTGTAGTATTTATCAAAAAAATCATGAAAACACTATTTCGAAAAGATATTTCCACCCCCATGCTCACTACAGCATTTTTTACAACAGCCAAGACATGGAAACAACCTAAGCGTCTATCACTAGATGACTGGAGATACACACACACACACACACGATGGACTATTACCCAGTCATAAAAAAGAATGAAATCTTGCCATTTGTGATGACATGAATGGACCTTGAGGGCATTATGCTACATGAAATGTCAGATAACAAAGGACAAATGTACCGTGTGATATCACTTATATGTGGAGTTTAAAACAAAACCAAGTGCATAGATACGTAGAACAGATTGCTGGTTGCCAGAGGTGGGAAGTAGGGGGTGGGAGAAATGGATAAAGGGGATCAAAAAGTATAAACTTCCAAAAATAAGTAAGTCTAGGAATGTAATTACAGCATGGTGACTACAGTTAACAATACCGTATTGCATATTTCAAAGTTGCCAGGAGAGTAAATCTTAAAAGTTGTCATCACAAGAAAAAGAAACTACGTATGGTGACAGATGTTAACCAGATCTATGTGATGATCATTTCTCAATACATACAAATAAACCAATGTGTTGTGTACCTGAAACTAATATAATGTTGTGTGTCAATTACACCTCAATACAATTTTTTTAAATTTTTTTAAAAAGAGAAAAAAACCTGAATGAGATGAATGGCAAGTGAGCTTAACTGAAGCCCAGAGCTCAATAATGGAGATGCTTTCCCGTTGATATTATATGCGATGATATCATATTTTCCTTTCTGTATTAATCAATTACAGTAATCAATAATACTATGCTAAGTGCAAGAATCATCTATGAAATCTTGGAATCTGGTGTTTGCCTCTTCACAGAGATCTAGGCTATGGCAAGTCTCCTGGTAATAATAGATGTTACTTGTTTACAGGAAAATGCAGTTTATATAAAATGTACCTTCCAGCCATGCCTAATCAATATCCAGCTGTCACATACTGCAAGAACACCTGCCTTTTTTGGCATCATTCTTTTCAGGGGCTTTCTAACCAGATCCAATCGGTGACCTCATTCAGTTACACAGCTGAGCTTTGGTCAAGATGCAGCAGTGGCTTTTTTTCTTCTCATCAGTTGTACTCACTATTTACGAAGTTCTTGAACAACAACTTTTAAAAGTTAAAAATGAAGAGGAGGCCATAGGAGGTAATAATTTTCTTTATTGGAGATGTCCAAGGATGAGCATCTGTTTTCTTGTGTGAAAATGGGGATAGTGGATTTACCTTGCAAAGAGTATTCTGAGAATTAGAGAAAATACATGTAAAGTGCCTATCTCAGTAACTGAATCCAGTATATGATCAATAAATCAAAAGGACTAACACAAATGGGAAGAGAGTTGCACTAGATGAGTTAAAGGCATCAGTGACATCTCTATTCTAAGATTCTAGGACTCTAAGCTTTTAAAGACTTACAGAGTGAAAAGATTTTCCCCAATCACAAATATGTGTTGAGGGCAACGCACTGTGTCTCAAGCACAACTGTCAACAGACAACAAGGAGCAAGAACTCAATAATCAACTTTACACACTTGTAAACGGAAACTACCTAAAAGTCCCTACCAAGAGCAAGCAGCGGCCAATGACAATCTCCTCCCCAAAGGGTATCTCTGAATTAGGATGCATATGACATGCGAACATGAGGCCTTTGTTGTAAGAAAACACAGGCTCTAGCCAGGAAACTGAAAGGGCAGAATTGAGAGAAATAGGTCCAGAATGGAAACTGCTATGATAGCTCAGGAAAGCTGTGGGAGAGGCTGAAGGCTTGGGCAGGTCTGGTCAGAACTTAGGGACTGCTGGCTGATGGGTCATGACCCCAAAACACTCTTCTTTGCCAGCAATCCGAGAGGCAGGAAAGGGAAGTCCCATTCTGGATCTCAGAGAGGGGATGGAAGCAGGCTGGACAAAGAGCGGTGGGCTGTGGGGCAGAAGTCAATGGAGTTTTGATCCCACCCCTTTTATCCCCACCCCATGCCCTAGCATACTACTTATAAGTTATCTCCATGTACTACATATTAAGTGGTATAAAATATACCTCCCATTTTAAAACCTTCACAGAGTACAGACATTTAGAAAGAGATCTATTAAGATAATCTCTGTATGCGCCCCACTTTTGAGACTTGTAAGAAGGTTATGACAGATTTTTTGACTTTATAAAACACTGAGTGTTTTAAATAATACCATATTTTATTATAGCCAGCCTTATCACAATTAGTCATAAAGATAAAAATTATGTTATCTAACTAGAGCTTGACATTCATTTACAGTCAATTACATTATTTAACTTGATGTGAACTTTCTACTATAGTTTCCCCAATTATGTAAGTGAGCCGATGTAAACTGGTGGGAGAGAGGGGAGTATGGAGTTGTCACTACCTGAGTAGAACCTCAAAAGGTAAAATCATCCTATCAAGTCTCCCTTAGCTATTCTGCAAAAGAGAACCCTGTCACCACTCAGGAAACAGGCAGGAATAGTGCCAGATAAAAACTCAGTCTCCCACCTCCAGCTGCTAGACTCTACCTGGCCTTCCAATTGCACTTTTGCTCAAAGGCTGCCGTAGTTACACCCGAAGCCACTGCCAGGAGGTTTTCCACCATCAGGAAACTCAGACCCTATAGTCTGGTAGAAACCATATCTGACCTGGAAGAGTTTGGGTGATAATATTATTCAGGTGACAGCTGTTTTCAATTTGGGGGGAAGGAAAGCACTTCATTTAGACTCTATCTTCTGAGGAGAGGGACTGAACCTTACAGAGCCCTCTTTGTACAGAGCCTTGGGTGCAATAAAGCACTGGATTTTGCTTGTTTGGTTGGTTGTATTTGGCTAAAAATGAGACTAGAAAAAATTTTATTTCCCCCTAAGACTGGTGTATTATCTGTAAATATTATAGCATTTTTTCCTGCAGGTTTTACACATAGCACATTGTTCCTATTAGAGAACATCAAATTTGCTGGGGAATTTTTTATACATGCTTCCTATTATTACTGTAGAGAGAAACACAAATAAACCTATAGTTGGTCTATAAGAACATGACCAAAGCAAACTATAGGGACAAACACTTTGTCCTGTTTGCTCCGTTTCATATACATGACTATGACTGTATTTTGCAGCCAGGACCCCTCAGCTCCTGAATGCACAGGGCCTCTACAGAACTACGCAAACTGCATTTGGGGTCTTAGTTGAACAAGCCTTCAATTGGGAGAAAACTAGCTGGTTTCTGCCTCTAAACACTGCCACCGGCTTAGAGATGCTTTATCTCCCAGTGCACCTTCAGGGAATGGCAGCCAGCCCGCTGCTTGTATCTGTTTAGCCAAGCCCAGGGGACGTGAGCATGGTTCTCACTGACAAGAGGCAGTTAGTTTCCTGGAGATGAAACACACTACAAAACCCAGACTGTATAGGGTTTGGAGAACATATTTTTATATCTCAAAACACTTAAGAAAAATTACTACCAATTAATAGATTGGTAGTAATTAAAGGAGTCATATTGCTGGCTAAAAAAAATAAAGTTAGGTTGGGTTTGTTTCCTCAGTTGCTTTTTAGTTGGATTTGTCACAGCACAGTAAGGGCAGCACCCAGGAGCAAGCGTTCCTGAACACAGTTCATGGCATTGGCTGGTTCAGTGCCTCATGTGGCTAGGACATGGATGAGGAAAGGGAGAAAAGCAGAGATGTCCATGACTTCCTGAAAGACTTGTAAGAAGGTTATGACAGATTTTTTGACTTTATAAAACACTGAGTGTTTTAAATAATACCATACTTTATTATAGCCAGCCTTATCACAGTCATAAAGATAAAAATTATTTTATCTAACTAGAGCTTTACATTCATTTACAGTCAATTACATTATTTAACTTAATGTGAACTTTCTACTATATTTTCCCCAATTATGTAAGTGAGCCAATTATGCAACTAAGAGGTTGGCAAATATGGGAATTATTACAGAATCAACATTTTTTACAGATCACAGCTCAGGTCGTTTGTGGAGTAACAAAGAGAATATGAAAACTTTTTTTCTGGTCTGCCCTGTTCGGGTTTATCATTCCTAGGCCTGATTAATAAATGCCTGACTCTTAATCCCTTTTACAAATTAGCCTGGTGTTTAGTCCACATGTGAAAGGAAATTAGGTTTGGCTTTAAAACAACAAAGCTCTAGAAGTGGAGAAACAGAAAATACTAAAACAAAATACTAGTTAAGTAACTACAGCAAAATATCATTAATTTAAAATCCATTCATCAGGAATTTATGATAGCTCAGAAAGCCATAAGATGCAAATGTACCTTTGGCCTAATTGTGTAAGAGTTTGCTAAGCCAGTCACTAGTGGAAAACGTTTTTTCAGAGAGAAGGCTGAAACTTCTAAAGAGACTGTTTCTAGTACCTTTTAGTAACTTTAGACATTTGTAATACTGAAAAATTTCTAAATTATAAATCATTTTTATCCACAACCTAAGTCCTCCTTGAGCCACTAAGTTCTTTGACCTACTTACAATATTTGCTGTAGTGATGATCGCCTTTCATTTATCAAATGAAAGCCTTTTCCTAAATCAAACTGTCCTTCTATTTTCTTTGAGCAAAGCAGTTTGTTGGATGTTCTGGTTTAAGTACTGAATACATAAGATCTAGAATCAATTTGCATAGGTTCAAATCTCCTCTTCTACCAACTGGGCATATTATGTATTATGGTCGTGGTGCCTCCATCTCATCTGTAAAAAATGGGGAAAATAATATCTAAAAGATTTAACAATTGTGAAGCACTTAGAACAGTGTCTGGCCCCTTAGAATTATCTCCTGTTGCCATGACACTATACTGCAGGTAGACTCAGTCATACCCCCCAGGGCATCACTAAGAGAAACTTCTGTGAAATGAAATGGTAAACACTTTACAGCAGGCAGGTTTTTGGCCCGCCTTTACAAGGCTCAAGGGTATATTTTCACATGCAATGCATCACAACTGGTTTCCAGTTCTTCAGTCTTCCTTTACACTGGCCTCCAGCCACCCAAGCCTGCCAGGTACGGCTGGTCAATTATGCATAAGCTTTTCCCAAGCCACCGCCTCCCAGTCTCCACGAACTGTCTCCCGTTCATGCTAGGATTCATCCCTCCTTGAAGTCCTCCCTCATGAACGCCCTCCACTGTGACAAGCCTTCAACTCAGACACGGCTCTGCTACGGAAGCCCTCGTTAGGAAAACCTGCAGATCGTTAGTCTCTGAATGGCATGGTCGTGAGCAGTCCCGGCCCCGAGTTCTCGGACTTCGGGCTCCAAACAAGATTCCCAGTTAAAGACACAAGAACACGAGGATGACCGCGCTGCGGCCCCCGAAGGTTGGTGAGAACGACCAGAGGCCACTTTGTGGGATGGTTCGTTCGGACCACACAAGGACGAAGGAGAAGGGGGGTTAATGACGCACCTGAATAAGCCCGCTATAGGAGAGAAGATAAACTAAGGCTTAATGCGGTGTCCACAGCGAGAGCTGCGCGCGCTGGCGCGCGCACACACAGGAAAGAGAGGCAGTCCCACGTTTCTGACAGTGACACGACCCTGATCCGGACACGGTCTCAAAGCTGCCCCGATTTCCGGAGCGTCTCTGCCCTCGCTACCTCTAGACTTAATGTTAGAGCATCTCTTCGCTTGGCCCCGCCGAGGCGCCGCAGGCGCCATCTCCTCCCCCACCCCACCCCCTCGCCCGCGCGGCTGCAGCTCTCCGCCCCTAGCGAACGTGGCTCTCTAATGTCCTCTGGAACACACGCGTGGCTGTCGGATTTCGAACCCCGGCGTCGACCCTCGCCCTCGCGACCGCCACGCGCCGCTGAGTCTCTGGCGCAGCCTTTGCCCCCGCATCAATCATTAACGGGCCAGCTCCGGCTGCTGCGGCCCGAGGGGGGTGGGGAGGATGGTACGGAACTCGAGACAGGGGACAACTCTACCCCCGGTGGCGGCCACGAAACCCTAGCCGGAGAGGCCCCCGCCCTCCCTCGGTGCGCCTGTCCCTCCCTCCCTCCAGCGCTTCAGCTCCCACATCCCCGCCTCCCGCGCCGCGCGATGCCCAGTCACCGGGGCAGCGCCGCCGCCGCCGCAGTCCGCCGCGCCACCGCTGGGGCTGCCGCAGCGCAGGCGGCCAGGAGCCGATAGCACGGAGCCTGGCGAAGGGGACGCCGAGCCCCGCGCGCTCTTGCTAGTCGCTGGCTGTTTACAAACCGATTATTTTTATTTACTTATTTTTAGGAACGGTTGCTTAGAGGCTCAGGTCTCCTCTTGAACCTGCAACGACACCCTCGGCGCGAGCACAAAGGCTCCGACGGCGGCCGAAGGGGGCTGCAGAGCGCGCGGGAGCCGGCGCCAGAGGTCGCCAGTTCGCGTCCTAGCCAAGCCCGAGGCACCATGCCGCGGCGCCTGCAGCCCCGGAGCGCGGGCACAAAGGGCCCGCCCGCCACGACCGCGGCGGCTTTGGCAGCCACTTCGCGCTCCCACCCCTCCGCTTCCGGGGACTCTCCGGCCTCGGCCAAACCGCTGCTGCGCTGGGACGAGGTGCCCGACGACTTTGTAGAGTGCTTCATACTGTCAGGCTACCGGCGACTACCTTGCACGGCGCAGGAGTGCCTAGCCTCGGTGCTGAAGCCCACCAACGAGACGCTCAACTTCTGGACGCACTTCATCCCCCTGCTGCTGTTCCTGAGCAAGTTCTGCCGCCTGTTTTTTCTGAGCGGCCGTGACGTGCCCTTCCACCACCCGTGGCTGCTGCCGCTGTGGTGCTACGCGTCCGGCGTGCTGCTGACCTTCGCCATGAGCTGCACAGCGCACGTGTTCAGCTGCCTGTCCCTGCGCCTGCGCGCCGCCTTCTTTTACCTGGACTATGCCTCCATCAGCTACTACGGCTTCGGCAGCACGGTAGCCTACTACTATTACCTGCTACCCAGCCTCAGCTTGTTGGACGCCAGAGTGATGACCCCTTACGTGCAGCAGCGCCTGGGCTGGCACGTGGACTGCACGCGCCTCATCGCTGCCTACCGAGCGCTGGTGCTGCCCGTTGCCTTCGTGCTGGCAGTGGCCTGCACCGTGGCCTGCTGCAAGAGCCGCACTGACTGGTGCTCTTACCCGTTTGCGCTGCGTACCTTCGTCTTCGTCATGCCCCTCAGCATGGCCTGCCCCATCATGCTTGAGAGCTGGCTGTTCGATCTGCGTGGCGAGAACCCCACGCTCTTTGTGCACTTCTACCGCCGCTACTTCTGGCTGGTGGTGGCCGCCTTCTTCAATGTGAGCAAGATCCCTGAGCGCATCCAACCTGGCCTTTTTGACATCATTGGCCACAGCCACCAGCTCTTTCACATCTTCACTTTCCTCAGCATCTACGACCAGGTGTACTACGTGGAGGAGGGTCTGCGCCAGTTCCTCAAGGCGCCACCTGCCGCGCCCACGTTTTTGGGCACTGTGGGCTACATGTTGCTGCTGGTCGTCTGTCTGGGGCTGGTCATCAAGAAGTTCCTAAACAGCGCTGAATTTTCCAGTAAAAAATGAGCCTTTACTTTGCAGGAGGCTGCTGGTTTGCCCACTTGTTTGGACTTTCTGTTGTTGCTATTGTTGGTTTGTTTTCCAGTTTTGTTGTTTCCTTCTTTGCTCAAGGAGGTTGCTCCAGAGCTGCACGGGGGGTGGGGGAAAAAAGGCCGCTATGACGGGGATTTCAGTGCGCTTGGGGCTTTGGAAGAGGGAAATGGGTCAAGCAGGAAGGAGAGGGCCGTTGGTTTTTGCCCGTGGACAAAATTCCGGTGATGTCTGTGACATCCAGGGAGTTTTCGAAGGCAGCGAATAAAATCCCAAATAAAACCCCAAACAATTCGCTTTTCCAATGATCTTCTGTGCCAGCGGTAATAACAAGTAGCCCCTGTGAGGTCAGGTGCGCATTAAAGAGGGTAAGTAGACCAAATCCCTGGGTACTTCCATTTCAGTCTGAGGAATGCTTGGATTTGTCAAAAGAATGGATCTTTGTAGGAAACAGGCACAAAGACATAAATAAGCCCAGGGCTTAACCTGCTAGAAAATGCATGGAATGTGAACACAAGTTGAATTATTTCAAAATGTTTCTCAGATGTTATTTAAATAGTAATATATACAATGACTTTTCATAATTTATCAAGCCTGTGATATGCACTGAATTTTAATTTGTCTTGTAGTTTTGAATTTTGCAGCCCTTCTGCATTGCATACACTTTAACTGGACGCCAGGGCAAGCTGCTTGAGAGTTCTCAACTACTTACTGTACTTTCCTAAACAGTGTTTCCTGAAGGCCTGTGTTCCATGATACAAATGTGAATTACTTCACCTTAGGGACTCTGGTTAGACTACTGGTGAGGAGCTCAGTGGTCCACGTAGATCCCAGATGCCCATTTACTTTAATGTATTCCACAAAACCTATCTTGTTTTTTGGTTTGTTTTGTTTTTAATCTTAGTCTTTCCTTCTCTACTTATTTAAATTACCACTGGAATAAATGTGCCTTTTGAAGCAATGCCCAAATGACTGGTCCTCAAATATAGGGGAGGGCAGTTGGAGTAAACTGTTTCTTTACTACAAATCAGGGTTTAACATTCCACCCAGGAGGGAAGGAAGATGGTGTTGGTTTCAAGCTGTGAGCAGCACGGAAGTAGCTTACCAGGACACAGAGCATTTGGCTTCTCTACTAGGAGAAGGAGCGGAACCACTAATATGACTGTGGTTCTTAATGCAGCCATCAGGGAAGGTGAGAGGACACTGTTCTAGACTGATGCCATCTATCCTCGCTTAAAAATGCAATACTCAGGAATAGATAAGGCAGATACACTATGAAAGTCAGGAGCATATTACTTGAATTGTAACTGAAATTTTTGAGTTCAATAAGATTACCTTTGCCTATTTAAACACTGAAGTTCTCATTTAGATGTAGGCTGTGGTAATGAACAGTCATCCTAACATACGGAGAAATGAGTGAACATGCTCCTGTGATCCTTTTTTAACAATCACATTGGTCAGTGTTATTTAAGACATTTCTTATAAATGCTAACCTGTACTGCAGGTGGCAACCGTAGATTAACACAAACCACTGAGGTAGCTTATTTAAATACTTAAACTTCTTGACAAGTCCTTTGGTTAAGAGCCAAATAAGTCATTGAATGGGAAGTTTTGACTTCATGGTATAATTTAGATCAAGCACATAAATTAGATGAACACTTACCTCAGTACTGGTAGGCTGATGCTCCTAAAAATATTGCTGTTTTTGTTTGTACTTTTGATCGCTATTATATTTATAAACTGAGAGGCTTGACACAGTTCCCTGGAGGAACCAGTATGCTTGTGTGTTAATTTGTACACAGAGCTTAACCTTATATATGTCTGTATTTAGTTTAGAGCCTCTTAATGGGATTGTACATATACTTTGCACGTTTGCAGATGGGTGTCACTGTCGTGTCTTTTGCATAGTGCAAGGAGATTCCCATTAGGGTACAGAGGATGAGAATTTGTGCCTACTACAGATCTCATTCTTCACCTGTAACTTATTCAGTACATGCATTCAGAGGCAATTGTGGAGATTGGGATATTTCCACCTGCAAGTTTATTTGCATGCCATTATTGTTTCTTCTAGAGCCTCAAAGAATGTTGCTTTGGAAGCTAGAGACATAGATTGATGAGTATTTATTTCATAGCTTCCTTGTAAAATGGGACCTCCCCCCTTTCGGAAGGAACTTTCTGAAAGACATTCTAAAAAGGATTAATGAGTTTGAGAACAAAAATAAACCTTGCATTTGTCATTTAAAATTTTTGTTGGACATCTTGGTCTGCAAACAGAATTCTCTTCTTGCCCTGTGTCTTTGTCCTTAAGCAGAAGCCACTTAAGGATAAAATTATACCCATATCGTTTTCAAATGATTCTGATGCCTGAGCCCGGTAAGAGAGAATGAGGACTCACTTTCCTTCCTTTTGCCTTTTCCTTCCCCCACTTTTCCTTCCCCATCCATTTTACTTTTTGTATACCACACATAACATGGACAAAGGGCATTCTAGTTGAAAACAGTGGTTTCGCTTCACTTCGTGTTTGCAAATAGGTACCATGTGCACTACACAGACCAGGCATGTTTGTGAAACTGTGTGCTGAAGTATATCTGATTCTGTCAAGATACATGGTGATATTTTAGAATCAGGAAATATTTACTAAGTCTCCAAATTTGCATGGAACTGTCCAGGCACATTACATATTTCAGGGGTAACATGGCCATCAGAATAAAATAGCTTTAAAAATATTTTTCACACTCTCCATTTTGCCACATCCTTGAAAATTCACTTTTCTTTATTGTGTTCAGTTGTTTGAAATGTGGGACAAATAATAAGAATGCACTTCATCATCTCTGTACAACCTATTTTGAAAGCATAGAATTTTGAAGCATATTATGTAATACATGGTATTTTTACTTGTTAGTCATAATCGAGATGACATCTCAAGGAGCTAGAGACATAGAGTCACACCTGGGAAATGAGAGTGTTGACTTCAATGCCTATCACCCTGTGGGGTCGGTCTCTGGGATTGACTAACACTGAGTCAGTTGACTAAAGGGGTCCCTTTCTTCCCCGTCCTTGTAGCTGCACCCTCAGCTAAAGAAGATGACCTTCCCAGAGAGAGGAAGTGAGTTCTTTGGTCATGTCATGACTGGCTTGTAAAAATAAATGTGCTCTTTTCCACTGGCTATCCACTTTCTATAAATAGCCCAGGAAGAAAGTACGGGGCTTCAAAGCTGGCCAGAGTGGCTCACATGTCTCCATTCATAAATCCTGCCTGAAAGTGCTTGCAGTCAAAACCTGTTTAGCCTAATTCATCATGCTATTTCAGAGCAATGATTTCTAAGAATGCAAAATTTGGGGATGGAGCTGATTTTTATTTTTTTATGCTTTGGTGCTGAATCTGAGGGCTAATAGCAATTAAAAACAGGGATTTTTGTCTTCAAATTTCTTCACAACTTTATTTAGTTAACCTGTACAATGCTATAGCAGAAAACAGTTATGGTAGGAGTTATCGTTATTTCAAGGTTACTCCGTAAGTCCAAGGCAACAGAATTGTTTTCAAACTGGTATTAGAATGTGGAGATTTCTGTGTGCTTGACTGTAAGTGTTCACTAGTTTGCATGGCTATGATGTCTGGCAAAGCACAAACACTAATTGGAGAGAGAAAAAAAATATATATGTAATGTAATTATAACATAGAGTGAAGTAAGATATGGCTATCCTTGGATTTCGATTATAAAGTCTTACACAAAATGTTACCAGGTACTTAATTTTTATCATCTTTTACTGTGCATCTGTTGAATTCTGCCACAGCTGACTTCACTCTGTCAGCATCTTTGAGTTGATTTTCATCCATTGGTTCATGTGATCCCTTTAGTGACCATTGAGCATCCACTGCATGTTAGACCTTGGCGGAGGATCCATCACATTGTCACAGCCGCTACCCTTTTGTCTGTGGATAGAACAGGGGTAGGAGCACCAGAAGGGCGCTCAGACCAGGGATCAACTCTGATCTTTGCCATAAGCAGAATGTTCCAAGACACTGAGTTTGGTTCTTTTCCCCTTTCTATTAGCAAAGAATCTTGTTTCAATTGACATGCTACTTACCCACAGTCAATTTCCTTCTTTTTCTTTCTTTTTGTTTCTGTCTGCTCCTAGGTCTTTATGAATTTTATGGTTCAGAATAACTAGAAAATTTAATGTGAATTCAGGTGAAGGGATAGCAGGCACATATGCACATAGAAGAGGTTGAAAAATTTATCGTCACTACTAGTTAACAAAGACAATAATAACAATCACTTTTGGAAGGTTTATAATGTTCATATAATTATGAAGTAAGGTTCATACAAAGTGCCTAAATTGTGATGTCATTAAATGTCTGAATTCCATAGATAGCATAAGTTTAAAAATATGCAAGCTTAAATGCCTAAATCTCCAAAGATTAATGTTCTTTAGCCTTTTTCCTTCTTTAAGATCTTTGCGTTATAATCTATGAAACGTGTTAGAAAAATGGAGGAAATTATAAAGAAAAAGTACCAGATGTAAAAAAGGCAGCAGAAGGCATGAGAAAGGGAAAGCAAGAATTAGATTCGATCAGCCTGAATGGAACAGCAAGTTCAACTATGGACAGTTTCACCTGAGTTTTACATTTGGTCCCTAGAAAGGCATGTGAACGCCCCTGCCTTTAGTGCTCAAATAGGCAGGCGAGGAATTGTTTGGCACGTCCTATTGCTTTTGACCTGAGCACTAGTGCCCAGGTATATTTTGAGTGGTACACTTTACCCTTGACCCCTTGGCTTTATGTCCTTAATTTGTGTCCATAAAATGAGGGCACAAGGCAAAAAGGCATTAGGGGTAGCACCACCCAATTGTAAATTACCTTTTGAATCACTTTCTTGAAAGACTGATGATATTCTGTCATATATTGCCTGACGAAAAGCAAACATACCTAGACAAGCTGAAAAGGAAGGATTCATTGAAGCTGAGAACTACTCTGCTCCTTTGTGAGAGGCCACGCACCTTCCTATCAAAGATTTTATTTCGTCAATGTTACAAATAACTACTTCTTAAACGTGAAAATAGGTGCAAGTTCTTCTGAGTCACTTTTCCAGAAAGCTGATAAAAACTTTTTGCTTATTGAAAGACGACAAATGTATTGCATTCTTGGTTTACAGATTTTTAACCAATTTGTAGGCCTTTTTGCTTTAGAAGAGCTTGTTGAGTGTGAGAGCAAGTTGCTGAACCAGAATGTTTGTTTATAGGTCAGGGGCCAGGAATGCTGATTTGGCTGTTAATTGTGGAAGGACCTGCCTGTTAAAAGCCCTGAACACACACCTATATGCAACAAAAGTCTCACTTGTTTATTATTTAACTCAATGGAAAAACAGCCTTTTTTTGAGCTTTTGAAAATGTTTCCCCAATATATTGTGCTTCTAAATGTAATGCATGAGCTTTAATACTTTGTTTTTGAACAATCTCTGGAAGCTATTCCAAACGTGGCATTTCTTAAGGAAAATTTCTTGAACGTGTAAAAGTCACAGGCCACCTTTCTCATGCCTTACAGCTCCACCTAAAACATGCAATAAGCACTTAAGTAAGAGTGGAGGGGTCTCCAGCTGCTTATTTATCCATGCTGTAGAAATGGCCCTGCCCCTCACGACTCACCCCAACATTGATAAAAGATGCCATATAAATAAATCCTTGTTTTCAGATGAAAATAGTATGGGGACACATTAACTTCATTTCTTTTAGTTCCATCTCTAGTTAGGGAGCATAATCTGTTTTTCATATGCTGGATGCAAACAAGAAAATTAATAGGAAAAATTTTTAAAGAAATATTCTAACTTTGTATTTTAAAAGTTTATAACAGCAATTTGTTTGTAAAAACAGGCCTTAGTGCATAGATGAGAACCAGCGCCTTTTGGAAAGCCTCATCATTGTCCTGGGAGTTTAATCACCTTGAACTCTTACCCAAAGGATAAAGACCTAGTAGGTCTTTAAAAGTGTAAATAATGTATAGTTTAAAAGATGGGTTTAAAAAACAATTTTTTAAAAGAAGAATACTGTCAGATATGTTATAGTATGTCATAGATGTGTAACAAGGCTAAATTCAAAAGTCTTTTTAAAATTCTTGTTGGAAACTTCATTAAGTTCACTCTCCCAGCAAGGCTTAGCACAGATCTACTTTTTCCCCAGGCTGGTTTTCTGTTAAAGAGGCTATGAGCAAAATTATTCTAAGCAGCTGAGTATCAAGGCAATAAAGGGCTGAGGTACAGATCACTTTGATGCGGGTACAACCGCTGTGAATAACATAAAAGTAACTAGAAAAATGTGCAGCCCTGGACACCCCACTCCTTAGTTGTTTGGAGTGGAAAGAATAAAGCCCCGCGCCACCACTACACAGGCCAGGGCGGGAACAGGCTCAGCGTCGGGCTGGGGGAGGTTCTGTGGCATGCAGTAGCTGTGAACACCTGTCGTTTCACCCTTCTCTCAGACCACTGACACCACCCTTGAAGCCTTCGCTTTCCACAAACTCAGCCTCGAAGACAAAAGGTTTCTACAAAGATTCCATTTTGGCCTTCTCAAGCCATTTGCCTTACGAGGTTCATCCATTTCTAAACTAAGGATTCGAATATGATTACTGTACTCAGATTTACAAGACTGTACAACCAGAGGTTCCCTTTAGCAGTAGAGGGCATTAGTTGAAGGGCTGTACTCATTTTTTCCTTCAGCTCAGAGGCAGGCAGAGGATTTAGTGACCATATAGATAGCCTTTGGTGACAGGTTTTTGTTTTTGCATTTTTAGTTCATTTAATGGTGACAATGGAGGGAGAAGAGAGTAAAGGATAATGCAGGCATGGAAAAAGAAAGAAACAATCATTTTTTCCACTGTCTGCTAAATTAATTCTTAGGCTACTCTGACCCCAGCCATCACACACATTCTAGTCAGTGACATTTAGCAAACTAGAGGGGTTTTCTCAGGACGTGTGAACTTCCCTATAGGGACTATGATGTGGTTTCAAAGCATTAGCATATTCTGCCAAGCATTGTTTATTCGTAATTGTACATTACCTGGTAAATTAAGAAAAACAATCCATAGAAATAGATATCACTTTGGTCAGTTCTGTGAATGTAGCTGAACAGAATTGTGACTTATTTCTGTTATGTAGTTTGCCGTGATTTTGCTTTTGTGAGACATTTATTTCCTACAGTCTTGAATATAAAATTTTGTATAACTATACTTTTTTTTGCTGATAAATATGTATGAAATAAGAATAAATTATTTGTAAGCACAGCATTTAGGACTGTATTTGTATGCTTCTGTGTATGTTCAGAAGATATCCCTCAGCAAACAAATTATTCCCAAATAGTATGTATGTATGTATAACATTAATAAACAAGAAAAAATTATCCATTTTATAAAAATCAGCAGGCAGAAAAAAAGAGTGTAAGTTTGTCCTGAAGAAGCACCCTTAGTATATTACTTTATACTTTCTAGTTAAATGAAATAGAAAATTCATGAGTTACTTTGAAACCGTTATCTTCCAAGAAGTACTTATAAGTCTAGGTAAAGAAGGTTTTCCTTAAACCTCCCTATTTTCCAAAGGCACACAAGGTCCATGGACTTCTGTATAATACTGCCATTCCCAGAACCCTGGCGATGGGTGTGAATTGGCAGTATCTCCGTCCAAAATAACCCTACCTAGGGAGAGCTGCCTTCACTTCTTAAGCTCCGTGGTGACTGCTAAAATTTTAAATCATGTTGACTCTTGCCTCAGGTAGGGTTTTTTGGTTATTAGGAACAGAAAACTCTCAAGCATAAAAAGTTTTGCAGGAAGAATACCAGGGAGTTCCCAGAATGCACAGAGTTGATCCCCATGCCTCAGGGAAGGCAGCAACCGGGCAATGCTAGAGATTCCAGCTGGGAACTCCTGCCCCAAGTGAGCAGTGTCCAGTGCCCTGGTGCCAGAGTGAGCCAGCCTCAGCTGTGTTCTGGCCCTCTTCTAGCTGTCCCCATTGCAGATTCTGGGGAGAGAGTCTCTGACTGGCCTAGCTCAGGTCACATAGACTGTGGAGGCGTCAGGGTGTGAGCACCTGTAATTTGCAGCCCTTTCCAGAACCATGTGGAGGGAAGAGGTTAATTCCCCAAAGAAAGGGAGGATGAGCAGACAAAAACAACAGCTGTCCACTTCATTATTCTCCCCCTTGGCTGTGTGGTACGCAGGCATACAACAGTAATCGCAACTCCTAGGAGACTGAAGGTTTGGACCAATGGGTGTTATGGAAAGCACTTGTCCAAACCAAATGTCATACAATGTGAGGTTCCCGCCCAAGCTCTGGAGCACCTGGTTATAGAAGGAGGGAGGAGAAAAGTGCCAGTAGCCCAAAGCAATAGTAACCACAGCCCAGCACCTGACTGGTTAACCCACACCCTCCTTTCCATACATGTTTTCCTTAATATAATACAACTATTACTAGTGTAATCTAAGTGTTCTTGTCTCATTCCCCAAAATCAACCCAAAATCCTCACTTAAAACTGCAGCAAGTTCCCAGCACCCAGGATCTCCTAGTGATGCAAATTCCTTTCCTTCAGGTCCCGAGGTGGCTAACTGAGACATTCAGCTACCCCCAACCCCTCACTCTACAGTGGCAGAGAACTGGGTTGCTGAGAGGCAAACTGCCACTCAGAATAGCATCCACTTTTAATAGTGTACTGTGTCACCAGTACATGGCAGCCACCACATCTTCAGGCCCAGGAAGAACAAGCCGTCCTCCACTGGGTAGTGGGATGAGCTCCTCAGGTTCTGTGTGCCAGGAGTACTTCTATCCACCTTGCTCCATGGCTGCTCCCACTTTGGCCATCCAGTAACTCTTGGGCTTGTGCCAGCATCTGCCTGTTCGCCTTAAGATCCATTCCCAATCCTTTCCCTCATCTGCTCTGTATTGGAGCTATTTTAGGCTCCCTTACTGTCTGGCTGTTTGTTAGGTCCTGGCAAAGGAAGAAATGGTGGAAGATTAAATGAAAGGAGGAAGGCAGAACACAGGGATCCTCCCATACCCCCACTCTTCCTGCATTGTTCCATTTTTTCCCCCAAGATCCTCAGCCCTAGCTGATATTGCCAAAGTGTAACCCCGAGGTAAGCCAGGATAAGGATAAAGCCAGCTCATGGAATGGGACCAAAAGAGTAAATCACAAAGGGTGCCTTGGTCAATCTGTGCCCGAAGCCCACCCACTTTTGGACTTTTCCTTATGTGAGGCAATAAATTCCCTTTATTTTACAATCTAGTTTAAGTTGTATCTATTCCTTGTAATTGAAGCATCTTAACTGACCCATAAGGTTTGTAACCTTCCAGCCACATACAATAAGATTTGCACGGCCCCCATTCCACCTTCATAAGCTAGAGCTACATTTCAGGGTCTGTATATAAGATACATGAAATACCTCATTTTTATTTTTATTTATTTTTATTTTTTTAAATACTTGATTTTTTAAAAGATTTTATTTATTTATTTTTAGAGAGAGGAAGGGAGGGAGAAGGAGAGAGAGAGAAACATCAATGTGTGGTTGCCTTTCATGTGGTCCCCACTGGGGATCTGGCCCGCAACCCAGGCATGTGCCCTGACTGGGAATCGAACCTGCGACGCTTTGGTTCGCAGCCCGCGCTCAATCCACTGAGCTACGCCAGCCAGGGCCCTCATTTTTAAAGTACAGAATTCTGGATGAGGACTTAATGCTGCACAGTGACCCTTCTCTGTTGCCTGAACTGCTTTCTCTCCTGTTCTCCACTCCAGGTATTTCAAATCTTTGACCCTCCCACTCCCACTCTCTCCTCACATCTCTGATCCTACCACTTCCCATCTGTTCAGAAATCACACTCTACCTATTGCCCATTGTTATCCTGTACGTCCAACTACTTCGACTCCATAGAATTCTTCCTATGAACATTTAAAAATGTACTACTGGTCTCTCTCACCTTCTAAAGGAGAAAGTTACCCTCTCTCTGCTATCACACACTCCCCTCTCTTCTTCACAGCCAGACTTTTTGCAAGAGTGGTGTACAGTGCCTGTTTTCCTGCCGCCCACTCACTCTGTTACCCACTGCATTCTGTTGTCGTTAATCTCACTAGAATGGTTCTTACAAGATTTCCAACAACCGCCTTCCTGACTGATAGCCATTTCTTAGATCTTTTTTCCCCACTCCTTTCTCAGGAATGTCTTCCCTTGGCCAGTGTGACCTCCTGGATTCCCTCCCACCCCTCATCTTACCTTCTCACAATCTCCTTTGCTGGTCCTCTTTCCCTTCTTCATGCCTGAGGTCAGTTTGCTCAAAGCGTGAATACAGCCCATCTGCACTCATTCGCTTTAGGGATACAGTCAGCAGCTTACCTCTGCCACTTCCAGCAGCTCTCTGACTCAGCAGGGGCTTTGTGATTCCTGTTCGGGAAGCTCAACCTTGAGCCTACTCCTTCAGTCTTTCCAGTGGATGTGGATGCCAACCAACACCTGTTACTAAATCCCGTTTTGCCCCAAGTAGCTTGAGTGGATTCTGTTTTCTGTGATTGAACCCCATTTGGTACAACAGGCAAGCAAGAAATGATGGCTAGAAATGGGAAGCCATTACTCCTTACTCTCCAAACTAATTATTGGCAAGTGGTTTGCTGGACTTCTGAAATTTTACCTTCAGTTTTCCTTGGAAGACAAAGCAGGTTCTATATCAGGCAGCTTCTTCACAGAGTTTGGATCCACTTCGAAATAAAAAACAAACGATAGGAAGAGAATTACCTCAGAGATTTGTTTTTCCTTAATGTCAACTTAGAATAGATGGAGGGAGAAACAACATGAATACTTAGAATACATGTCAAGTGAAACAGTAAGCAGCATTCCCACGTATCAGTACAGTCTATATAATTTTCACATAGAAATTCAGCTCCTAATGCCTAAAATCTACTAAATATAGGAGAATACAGAATTCTCAAATTACACTGGCACTGTGTGAGTCTTTGATCTAAAAATCTAATGAGGCCCTCCATCTCAGCAGGAAGCAATCAGAAGAGAGCCAGAATTTCAGCAGCTGCTTAGCTTCCTCCTTCCGGGGACAAAGGTCCTCAGCCCCGTCATGCAAGCCCCCTGCTCCTTCTAGGAACACCCTACATTTTCTTTTAGGAAGAACCCCTCTACTGAACTGGCGGGTCCACTCTCCTGGGTGTGGTTGAGCACAGGATCCAAGGTCAGCCTGCAAGTGCAGAGCTTCTCTGCATTCCGAATTTTCCACGACTCCCCTGTATACGTCTTTATGCAATTCTGTGAGCTACCCCACAGCTGCAAATAAATTATTATTTTTATTATTATTATTATTCCTCCCTTAAATTAGCCAGAGGTTTCCAATTCCTGCGATTGAAGAATATAGACAGAAGACTTCCAGTTTCTACTCTGGCATGTAAGGAACTTAGCAATTGTCACTCCACCCTAACAGCAATTAAAAATCCCGACAAACTGAAAAATCGACTCTTCTTAGATCTTTCAGAGCAGTGAGGTCACAGAGCAAACCACTATCATCAAAAGTGGAGCTATAAACAGGTAGATAAGAGAATTACAATTTGCCACATTAGGAACCCAGGAACAGAAAGCTCTGCAGAAACTGGTACTCAGTTGCTTTTATGTGGTACATCATGTCTGTCTTTCCATTTAAAAAAATCACAGTGCTACTCAAAGGCAAAAAAACATAGTTTGAAGAGACAGCATCAGAGCTGGACTCAGGTAAGGCAAAGATATTGAAATGATCAAATTGGGACTTTAAAACAACTATGCAAAGGGCTCTAATGGGGAAAAAAAAAAAAAGTAGGCAGCCTGCAGGAACAGATGGACAATTGTAAGCAAAGATATGGAAATTCTAAGAAAGAATAAAAAATAAATGCTAGAAATCAAAAACATTGTGACATAAATAAAGAATTCCTTTGACAGGTTCATTAGTAGACTAGATACACAGCTATGGAAAGAATCAGTGAGCTTTAGGATACATCAATAGAAACTTCCAAACTGAAAAGAAAAGAAAAAAAAAGACTCAGGAGAGGGGACAGGGATGAACAGAATATTTTAGAACTGTGGGACGAAAAAAGGTGTAGCATATTCATAATGGGAATCCCAGAGGAAAAAGAGAAAGGAACAGAGTATGCTAACTCACTCAGAATGTGCAACGTGAAAGGAAATTCTACATATGGATATAATGTGACCTCTGAATCATGCATAAATCATTAGTTTTTCTCTGCCTCAGAAAATCGCTATCAGTTTCTGACTTCCATTTTTTTCTCAAGAGCTGAAGGAATTCCTAAAAGAAGAAACTTTGAAAGTCTCATTACCTGTGCAATTTATGAGTACTTCCTAAAATCGTAGGATTAATCAAAGAGGGTCCATATCCTGTCCGCTCACATAACCTCCATCCTTCCCACCTTGAACCTCCGTAACTGTGAAAGTGTATGTGAACAGCTGAGAGTTAGGGAGATGGCATGTGAACATTTACCAGTACCAAATGTAATTCTCTAAGAGCTACATTATTAATTCAAGATGGCTTGAGTAGGTTTTTATTTCAGCATTTAATGCAGTGGCTCACTGTGTTAGTTCATCCTTAACCACTATAAATTTGTTTTGATGGTAATCTATAGGTATCAATTTAGATTTCCCTTATATACTTACTTTCATTACACAGAAATGCCATAAAGCACAGAAAGAAATGAGTTTAAAGAAATAAAGATTTCTACAGATATCCCCACATAATACACCAGCTGTAAGAAAATGGCCATGTCTTGCACCTAAGGTAAGAAGATGTATGTCCTCATTTCTTCTTGTTGTTTTAATTTGATTTCTTAAATTTTCATTTGCTTTTTTTTTTTAATTTTGATATTTTCTTTTTGTCAGTTTTAGCTCCTGGAGAAAGGGCCAAATATAAACGATGGCAGATGCAAAATCCTGCCAGAAGCCTCTAATTTTGCTCTCTGGTGTCACCTAATACGTGTTACCAAGTGTTAAGTTTGTTGCTGTACAGGTGCTGATTTATCACAGAAGCATGCACGGGGATCCCGAGCAAGTGGTGTAAAACATGGGGCTTTCCTCCAGGTGTATTATTACAGGTGGAACCTGCTTCAAATGAACTGAAAGAGAAGAGTTATAAAAGAAAGATAGGAGGACTTACTTGGCACCACGTGGCGGTTCTACACTGTGTTCCCACCCTGCTGCTTCACAGAATCCCTTTGGCCCCGGGCCACCATTCGCTCCTCTGGGCGCAGAGATAGCTGTCCCGGAGGGATGAGTCACAGCTGTCCTATGAGCCAGACTCAGGCTGGTGAAGAGGAGGTTCTCCCTTTCCTGCTGGGCATAACAGAATGAAGGTCGTCCTACGAATACCAAGGTACGTCTGAAAGTAAACTTTGGTCTCCCCGTCCATGCCATCCAGTGCCATAAATAGCTGTGACACGATAACCGTCAAGCGCAATGTTGCCTGCCTCCCCCCACAAGTGTTGATGACTATTCACAACCCGGCAGGTTTTTGTCTGGTGCTTTGTCCCCACTGTCCATGCTGCCACCTCGGAGCTAGGCGCCTGCACAAGGAAGCAGCCCGCGGAGGCGCATCCCAAGTTCCTACAAGCCGATGAAAACAAGGGTGCGCAGAGATGGAGTGAAAGCGGGGATCCTGCCCTGCGGCGAGTGGAGTCCAAAGAGCTGTGGACACACATGCCCGCGACACACAGGCCCTGGTCACTGCGAGATGGTGAGACGACTCCCAAGCAGTAGAGGTCCCCAGAAAGGCTCCGGTTTGCCTCCTGGGGGAATCCCCGCACGGCCCACGAGCACTCCGAGTCCGTGGCTCCGTGCTTCCGGTCCGGCAGAAGCAGGCGCGCCCCAGGCGGGCTCCAGTGCGCGCGTTTTAAACCTGCCTGCTCCTCCGCCCCTCTGCTCCTACTGGTGAGACCTGGGCGCAGTTCAGTTTCTGTGCCACTATTTCTTAGTCTTGGTCAGCGTAGGAAGCTGCTTGACACGCTTTGTACCTCCCTGTCCTCCTCTGTAAGATGGGGTTAGAAACATTTCCCACTTACAGTAGTGTGAGGATTCAATGAATGCATGTAGAGCTCTATCGCTCAGTGCCTGGCACATGATAACTGTTTTCTGAACATTTTAGTGTGTGTTTTATTAGCTCAAGCTCTTAAGAGCCTACAACACACCTGGGGTCCTGGGGGCATGTGTGCCTTCTGGAAAAAAAACTGGAATTTGGCCTGTCAATGCGGCCAAATAGAAAAAAATATAATACAAACCACACATGTAATTTTCTAGTACCCACATTAAAAAAGGTTGAAAAATCACATGAAATTTTTAGTGATATATTTAATCTGACCCATTATATCCCAAATATTATCATTTCAACATGTGGAACTCGCCACCTTTTAAGACCTTCAGTCTCCCCTGTGCTGGAGAGCACAGCTCTGACTCCTTGTCACCATTTAAGTCTCAGTTCAAATATCACCGCCACCTCTAATTATCTACGTAGCCGCCCCTGCCCTCCACACACTAATATATTTACCCTCCCTTCACCCTGTTTTGTTTCCCACACACCACCCATCACCCTGTGAAATCACCTGTTTGTCATTGCTCTCCCCGCATTAGAATCTGAGCCGTGAGACTGCGGAGTTGGATCCTCAGCACCCAGCACACTGCGCAGCACGTGGCAGGTGCTCATTTAACACTTGTGGAATGAATGCATTCATAACTTAAGACATGAATGAATGAACCTACTCTACGGACAAATACCCAAGTTTGACTGTGATGATCCCTCAAAACGTCGCTGAAATAATATTATATTTGAAAATTTAACGGATATGAAAATAGGCTTCTATAAATTTGGCATTTAATGAGGCAATGACAAGTGACTCAGCTTCTACGTTTATGCACAGGCTTATAGACTGATTCACCCAACCGTGATGATATAAGTATCAAATGTTCTTCAACAGCCATTTACTTACTTTATGGATGGTCCGAAATGTATGCTAACTCAAAGATTTGAGATTTAAAAAATAGTTTTTAAAATAAAGATTAATATATAAAAATATTAAACTGAGTGCAAACGGTGAGGAGCCATTTGAATGGCTCTTCCCTAAAAAGAGTGCGGCTTGCCTAGCATAAGGGTGTGTACGTAAATATGCTCTGTCAAGACAATTTAACAACAGAGTTTTCTTGATAAAACTATACTTTTGGTCTAAGGATCAATAACTGTTAACATTTATTTCTGGGCAGTCTACACAATTAAGGCGATAAATGTTTTTCTGGTACCACTTCTAATGGAATCATTAACTATTACAAAATGGTTAGTAAAATGGTGATTTCCAAACCTGGTTGTAGAGTAATTATCTAGGGAGCTTACAATACAGCTGATTTCTAGGCTCTGACTTAAGAGACTCTAATTCAGGAAATCTGTCTGGGTTCCGGCAACTGTCCTTAGAAGAGCTCTCTGGATATCTCCAGCAGTTAGCCAGGTATGGGAACCTCTGCAGCAGAATTGTCCAAGTATTACTAGAAGCTGAATCACCAGAACACAAAGAGGCTCAATTTTCAAGGGCCTCTCATCTGCCTGGGTCCCTCCCAAAGCCCTCTATATAATTTTGTATTTGTAATTTTGTGTTCTTTTCCTTATAGAAGCACCCCTCCCCCAAATTATAAAGGGTTATCTCTCCACAAAACTTTGATCTGCTCCTGGCCATAAACACCACTGTAGTCAGAAAATCACAGCTACAGAGCACATCTGGCCCTTTGCCTGGTTTTATACAGCTCACAGCTAAGAATGGCTTTTACAATTTTTAATGGTTGAAAAAAATGAAAACAAGAATAATACTTTATGACACGTGAAAATTATATAAAATTCAAATTTCAATATCTATAGGTAAAGTTACCTTGGCTCGCAGCCATGCTCACACATTTATAAATTGCCTGTGACTACTTCAATATCAGAGTTGAGAAGTTAAACAGAGATTGTACGGCCTGCAAAGCTGAAAATATTTACCATTTGACCCTTTACAGACAAAGGTGGCCAACTCTGACGAACCATCAAGTGATAACATCATAGACACAACAGAAAATTGTTTTGAAACGGTTACTTTATTTAATGTAAATTTATGACAGGGAATTGTTTGACATAAACAATTGTAGAAGTGAGATGTTGATTTCATGAAAACCTACAGATGATTAAATTCAGATGTGAATATCAAAGAATTTATAGAACCATAGCATCTTACTTACTATCATTTAAAGTAAGCTTTGCTTGGTCTACAGGTTAGAAAAAATGACTGGCAAAACTGAAGTGTTTGTGAGATGATTCACATAGGATGATTACCAGTAAAAACCTTCTCAGAGAGAAAACACAGAAAAAATCTTGGAGGATAGCTGCCAAAGATATAGTCAGTTAGATTAAACATTAAGCAAAAAATTATGTGTGCTTTGGGTTGTGGAAAAGTATAGTAAAATGTGCTAAAGTCATATTTCAATGTTTATCGCTGAGGTGGGTTACTAAAGCAGTTAACCCAACACTTCAAGCTAAAAACACTTGAACCACAATGACTAGGTGAATTGGGCAAGAACTATGACAGATCATTGACTTCTGGCAGCAAAGCAGATCAAAAATATTGATTTACCAGTTCATCTGCACTGGAGTATGACGGACATGTGTGCGGAGCTGCGAGGGTCACCCTGAAGTTCCCAGACGGAGGAAGGAAGTCTGTCCAAGGACAGCTGCCATAGCAACCTAAGTCGATGTGTATGGTAACTGGTCAGGTTCCACAGATGTAGCCGATTTCTTAGTCAGGCAAACAGCAGGTGGAAAATTAGACCAAAAAGCAAATCAATTGGGGAGATTTGTCAGTGAAGATGTTACTAGGCTTGGAGGTCAGTTAGAAAGGCAGAAGCCTTTTTATCAGTCAGTTGACATTATAGAACTTAGGCCTGGATTGTACAAAAGAAAACAAGATCATCCTTAACTGACTCAGGGCCCCAGTACTTTGAAGATCCAAGTGGTCTTACTCCAGCTTCTGAAGGAGTTCTGGCTGTTTGAAGACAATTTATTCTGTGTCTTTTAGAGGGAGCACTAAGAAGTGTTCCGAAGACAACCTGGGAACAATATCCCAATCCCACTTTAAAGTTTCCATTTTTACAATAAGACAAAGGTCTTGCCAGCTGGTAAGCAAGAGAATTGTTGAATCATCTTAAGGACAAGTGATTTACCAGGCAGACATAGAGAAGGAAGAAAAGCAACATTTTGAAGTGTCTACTACGTGCTAGTTACCTTGCATATGTTACTTCATTATCTCCACATCCCCTCAGTATCGTTATCATTGATTCCACCTAACATTTGAGGAAACAGAGAGGGTAGGTTTCATGCTTGCTATCATCTAGCCAGTAACTGTAGAGCTGAAATATGAACGCAGGTCCGTCTGTCTGCCTGGCCCTGTGTCTTTACCCTTCCAATTCACCCTGCTCCTGGCAGGCTGTCCACGCAGAGGAAACAACAGGCAGAAAAACACAGCATTGTAAATGTTTTCCCACTTTCAGTAGCCAACAAGACATTTCTTTAAGTTTATCTGAGTTATAAAAATAAAACTAACCTAATACCCTTCATTAATTAATAATACTGTCTCTGAGGTGGAAGGTCACATTACCCATCGTAGTCCCTCTTAAAGTGTCAAATTCTTAATCTAGGAAATGTCCTCTTCTAGGTCCCTTTGAGAGTTTACACATTTTTAAAAATATTTTATTTATTTATTTTTAGAGAGAGGGGAATGGAGGGAGAAAAAGAGGGAAAGAAACAGTGATGTGAGAGAGAAACATCAATTCATTCCCTCTTGCATGCGCCCCAACAGGGACCAAATGCACAATCCAGGCACATGCCCTGAGCAGAATCAAACTGGTTACCTTTCACTTTTCGGCACGATGCCTGACCAATGGAGCCCCACCAGTCATGGTGAGAGTTTACACATTTAAACACCCAAACAGGATATAAAAATTTTTGTTTCATATGCTGATGCAAAGCCTGGCTGACGACAGGTTGCCCCAGACAGGCGAGCAGCCCTTCTGGCCCCCCTATTCCAGGTGTGACCCCACAGTTTCTTTTCATCACATTCTAATTAGAAATGAGTTTGTAGTTCTAAGTCTTCCCTCCCTGGGGGTTTCTTTACATAGGCCATTACAGTAATGAGTCACGTGGTCTTCGCTTAGGTGATGGTCAGTGGTAGAAACATGTTCTTCAGCAGAGGAGTTAAAACCAGCTTCTTTATAAATTGGTTAAAAACCATACGCTGCCATTTAGAAGTTGTTTAGTTCTCAAACAAGAAAAAGCTAAAGGAGTTCATCACCACCAAACCACTATTACAAGTAATGCTAAAGAGATTTTTTAAGTAAAAAGTGGGAAGGGGTGATAGAAAATAGAAATAATAAAATGGCAATAATTACATACTAACAACAATCACTTTAAATGGAAATGGTTTAACTGCTTCAATCAAAACACAAAGTGATTGAATGGATAAGAAAACAAGACCCTTGCATTTCCTGTCTACAGATCAAAAGATACACACAGACTAAAAGTAAAGCGATGGAAAAAGACATTTCAAGAAAGTGGAACTGAAAAAAAATGTGAGGTAGCAATACTTATCTCAGCCGAAATAGACTTTAAAACAAAGGCTATTAATAAGGAACAAAGAAGGACCCAGCAACTCCACTTCTGGGTATTTATCCAAAGAAACCCAAAATACTAAACCAAAAAGACATATGCACCCCTATGTTCACTGCAGCCTTACTTCCAATTTCCATGTGGAAACAACCTAAGTGCCTATCAGTAGATGAGTGGGTAGAGAAAAGGTTGTGCGTATACACAATGGAAACTACTCAGCCCTAAAAAGAATGAAATCTTACCATTTCCAACAACATGGTTGGACCTAGAGAGTATGATGTTAAGTGAAATAACTGAAAGACAAATGCCATATGATTTACTAAAGAACAAAATAAATGAACAAACAGAACAGACTAATAGGTACAGAGAACATTTTAATGGTTGCCAGGTGGGAGATTGGTGAAAAAGGGAAGATGTACAAATTGCCAGTTTTAAAAACAGTCACAGGATGTAAAACACAGCATAGGGAATATAGGCAATAATATTGTAAGAACTACAGTATGTATGGTACTATACATACACACATACATATATACATTATACATACATGCACGAATAACACTGTACATGTGTGGTATCAGAGGGGTACTAGACTTATCAGGGTGATCACTTTGTAAGGTATATAAATCTCTAATAAATATATACCTGAAACTAACATAATATTGTATGTTAGTGTAATTTTAAAAAAACTTTAAATTTCTTAAAAATAAACAATCCAGTAAAAAGAAGTCCTTTAGTAAGTTATTTGACCAATTTATAGATGTTTCTATTCCCTCCAAAACTGTGTCCTCAAAATTGTCAGAGTTTAAAGTATTTACAATTTTCCCTAATCACAAACCACTCAGTAGAGACTATAGGAAGAGACTACCATCAAGTAATGCTGTCTTAAAGAATCCTGTGCACTCTAAATTTAGTTGACTTCTTTTGTAAACCCAGGCCTAATCCGAGATCAAACATAACAAATGGTAGCTAAATAGATGGCCTCTTTAAATCTGTTGTTTGCTTTACCGCAGATGAACAAGTGAAGACTTTCTTAATTTGCAGTTCAGAAAACTCTCTTCCCAACTTAGAAGCAGAGGGGAAAAGATGACCAACCACCAACCTAAACAGACATTCTGTAATTACAGGATTTTAGGTTTGGCGTCACTTCACTTAATCTTTGCATGGTCCAGAATTCAGTGCAGAAGATTAAAAGAACAGCATTTTTAATTCTACTCATGGAAATTAAGGACTTGGCTACATTTAATAAAGCTGAGAGAAAAATGTAAGCTGTTAGTTAAAGCAACATAATTCTTACTCCAATACAAAGTGAAAAACTACTTCGTCACACATGAGTTCCATTATGATAGGTAATACTTTCACTTACAGATCAGTGAAAGAGGACATAACACACTGAAGGCCAATTGCTCCGTGCAAGAACCATATTAAGACTCCGCTGTTGTAAGAAGCCCACCCCAGGAGCTTCTCAGATCTAAATAAAAGGTTGACGGTGATTTTGAGTTTAAAATTTAATGTTTAGGCTAGTCACTAAATTTTACATTACAAGAATATTGGCAGTACTGTAAATCAATAAAAATCAATTATGGTTTCCTGTGGGATGGATTCTGTAAGAGAAACATTATTACATATTATTATGCATTGTCAGTAGGCATTATTTACTTATTTCACTGACTGGTCCGGGCACATGCCTGGGTTGCTGGTCAGATGTCCAGGTGGGGGCGTGAGAGAGGCAACCAACTGATGTTTCTCTCACACAGGAATGTTTCTCTCTTTCTCCCTCCCTTCCCCTCTCTCTAAAAATAAAGAAATAAAATCTTAAAGAAACCATCCTACTAAATAATGCAAGTATAAGCACTATAACAGCATATGCCTCCAAATTGTGTCTTCATAAAATTATGAGATCAAGATTTTTGATATTTTTGGATGATCAGACACTTGGTTACATTTATGATGAAATAATGAAAAGTGCCAGTGTGGAAAGAAGTCCTGAACACTTTCATAAGTAATCATTTAAAACATATTTCAAAATAGGTTATGATCAGAACTTAAAATTAGTTTATTAACTCAAAATTTGAATTTGAGAAAGACAATTTCCAGGTCAATCATGAAATAATTTACTTTTTTGTTTTCATAACATGGAGGCATATATTTTAATCCTTTGGCAGAAATCTTGTTTCTTATTTCTAAGCATAGTGGATTGATGTTTTATGTACAATAAGTGAGCTAGGAAGAAGGGCACTTTCAAGATTGTTGATAATTTATACTCAAGATGAAGCTATAAAGAATGATAATCAATTATACTTCAGTTCTGAAGCCAACAATTTACTAGGAAAAGCTCTTGTAAGTTTTCATAGGCTAATATAATGATTTGTTTTAAAGTGTAAATCAGTAAAATCAATTATGGTTTCTTATGGGATGGATTCCATAAGAGAAAAACCCTGGCCGGGCAGCTCAGTTTGCTGAGCATCATCCCGTGCACCTGAAGGCTGTGGGTTCTATGGTTGGGACACATACCTAGGTTTCTGTTCATCCCTGGTAGGGTGAATGCAGGGAGCAACTGATGGATGTTTCTATTCCTCTCTTCCTCCCTTCCTCTCTTCTCTAAAATCAGTGAGCATGTCCTCGGGTGGGGATTTTTAAAGAAAGTTTCTAGTATCAGATGTGAGTCTTTCTCTTTTCCCAGGTCACTTGTATCATTCCCGCCTCCACCACGCCCCCCATATAAAATCCCATACTTGGAAAAACATAAAATATATATGGCACCCATTTAAAAAATTTATAAGGTTTAAAAATTACAAAAGATACAAACAGAGGTGTATAAAGAAAAAGTTATTAGACTCCCCTTCACCCCCGCTAGTTCCCCCAGAAACCCGATGTTCACATCTCCCTGTACCTCCCCTACACCAAACGTGTGTGCACATGCACTTACACAAACACAGACACATAATTGTACAGGCTCTGTTTTATAAAGTCAAAATCAAGTCACTCACATTATGTATATAATAATCAGGACTCTTTCAGTTACAACTCACAGAAACAAAGTAGTTTAAGTAAAAACAGGGATTTATTGGTTCACAAAACTGAAAAGCTTCAAGCATAGCTGGATCTAGGGCCTCAGATCAGTAGCTGGTTTTGCTCTTTGCTCTGTTTTTCTCTATATTGGTCTGATATTGGGCAACTCTCCCCTTGTGGTGGCAAGATGGGAGCCACAGCTGCAGGCTTATATCTTCAGTTTGAAATGCAGGAGAAAAGAGAGCATGCTAGTCTTTCAACAGATCAATGTAAGTTCTGGGATTTTGCACTCACTGCCTCTGATGGGAATTAAATGGCCATCCCGGAATCAATCACTGTGGCCAGAGGAATGCTCTGACTGTGACCATACAGGCAAGTATCCTAGGCACACATGGATTGAAAATAGGCTCCCTGACTTAGTTTGCGATGCCATAACAAAAATACTTTAAACTGGAAAAAAATAGGGGACTTCCGGCCAAGATGGAAGCATAGGTGGATGCACACCATGCCTCCTCCCACAACCAACATAGGGACAACAACAATTTGGAAACAAAATAACAACCAGAACTGGCAGAAAATTGATCTGTATGGAGTTCGGTCACCCAAGGAGTTGAATTGGACAAGTTCATCCAGACTGGTAAAAGGGGCGGAGTCGGGCAGCCAGTTGCGGGTCACAGAGCAGAGAGCAGAGAGCGTTGGGACCGAAAGCTCATAAGGCAACCGGGGTGGTGCGCATGACCACAGTGAGCAGACCCTGAGCACAGAAGTGGCGGCTGGCTGGGCCCTGGTGAGGGAGCGATTGTGAAGCAAGGCACTGAGTGCAACTCAGGGTCCCAGCACCAGGAAACAGAACCTTGAGGCACTGATTGAAAAGGAAGGTCCCATGGGAAGCACAAGCCCACCCACACGGGAATTGGCACCAGAGGGGCCCAGTTTGCTCGGGGAAAGTGGGTAAAGGGACGGAGGTCCTACAGAGAGCAGAGCAAGTGCCATTGTTCCTTCTCAGATCCCGCCCCCACATACAAAGTCACAACCAAGCGATTGGGGTGCCCTGCACTGGTGAACACCTAAGGCTCTGCCACTCACACATAACAAGTGCAACAAGACCAAAAAAGAAAAGAAAGAAAACCAAAGAGGTGGCTCAAACAGACCAATTGAAAGCCCCCAAACTCATCCTTTTAAGTGACTGAGAGATAGCCAACCTATCAGATGCACAGTTCAAAGCACTGGTGATCAGGAAGCTCACAGAATTGATTGATTTTGGTAGAAAACTAGTTGAAAAAATGAAGGCTACAATAAGTGAAATGAAGAAAAATGCACAGGGAACCAATAGTG
>CM052539.1:144082109-144133031 GCA_028533065.1 Trachops cirrhosus
AGCCCTTATTTTATGAAATGTTAAAGGGACTTATCTAAGAAAAAGAAGATAAAAAACAGGTGTAGTAAAATGACAGCAAACTCACAATTATTAACAACCACACCTGAAACAAAAACAAAAACAAACTGAGCAAACAACTAGAACAGGAGCAGAACCACAGAAATGGAGATCACATGGAGGGTTAGCAACAGGGGGGTGGGAGGAGGAGAGAGGGGTAAAAGGTACAGAGAATAAGTAGCATAGATGGTAGATAGAAAATAGACAGGGGGAGGGCAAGAATAGTATGGGAAATGTAGAAGCTAAAGAACTTATGACACATGGACATGAACTAGACGGGGGGAATGTGGGTGGGAGAGGGTGTGCAGGGTGGAGGGGAATGAAGTGGGGTAATGGGACAACTGTAATAGCATAATCAATAAAATAGATTTAAAAAACTGGAAAAAATATTTATTTCTCACAGTTCTGGAGGCTGGGAAGTCCCACATCAGCATGTCTTGTGATGATACTTTTCCAGGTGTCCATATAGCTAGAGAGGGGCTGGGATGGAGGAGCAGGGGTGAGGAGGCAGAGGCAGAGATGGAGAGAGTGAGAAAGAGAGCTCATGAATCTTTCTACAAGGGTACAATTTGTGAGAGAACTCCACCCTCGTGAACTAACTACCCCTCAAAGGCCCCACATCCTAATAGCATCATGTTGGGGCGTGCAGAACAGGGTTCCAGTTCATAACACTCCCAAAAGGAAAACCCAGATTCTATTTTACCAGAAAAGTTAATGAGTCCTGGACCAGCAAAAACAGTATATTATCTATAACATCCTGTATCTTCCTTTCTTCACTTAATAGTATATTATGGACATCCCTCCAAATAAAGTAGTCAATGTAAACACAATGTCAAGAATTAGGAAAAACACTTCATTTCTGTAAATCTCCATAGAATACATCATTTTGTTACTGATGGATATTAAGCTGTATCCATTCTCTCTACTTCCCATGGAGTTATATATTATAAACTGGGCTGCAAGAAACATCCTTACACTATCCAGTTTATTCATTTCTGCAGTCAGTATTGATTTCTCAAAGTGAGACGGCAAGTTCAAAAGTTCAAAAGATAAACGTGTCTAATGTTTGAATAGTTGTTGCCTGATTATGTTTCAAAATCTGTTGTTTATAGCCCCGCCCCCCATAAGCAACACGGGAGGAGAAGGTTGATTTCCTCGAATCCTTGCTGACACTATTGTAGCCTCTTCCGTTTTTGCGAATCTCAGGCTGTAAAATGACATCGAACTCATAAGAATGACAAATCTATATGCACAAGAAACATTTTACATTTGTGTTGATTAAGAAAACAACTTTTAAAATTCTGAAAGCCAGAATCAGACAAAAAGAGAATATTTACTGCAGATAATGATAAATGAAGGTTGAAGGTCCCTAGCTTGTGTTTCCTTAACAACTTAGTGACAATTTAATTTTTTCATATAAATGTATTGGTCACTTGCTTTTCCTCTTCTGTAATTCGCCTCTTTAGATCTTTTGCTAATTTTTTAATCGATTGCTGATTTTCCCCCAACTTTAGAAGTTCTTTATATATTAGGAATGGTTTCTGAATTTTATTAATGCTTCTTTCACAGGCATACATTTATAACAAGATTATTTACTTTTAATTAACTAATATAGTATATTTAATGACTTTGATATATTTTCTAAAATTGAATCATCCTTGACCATGGCCACAAGCATTATTCTCTGAATCTACTTTTTGATTTAGTTTTCAATTATTTTATTTTGAATGTATACATTTTATTTTGAGCTTTCTTTCTGCATATATACATATATAAAAATTCCTAGATGTAACCATGAACTTTCGCATCTTTTTCTCTCTCTTTTGCTTTGCTATTCCCCACCCTCCTTCTCCTCATCACTCACATCACTCTTCCTCCATATTTGCCTTTACTTCCAGGCCCACATACCTGTGTTAACAACATACAGAGAGTCCTACCATGTCATTTCTTTAAGCTGACATAATATCATACACATCTATGTTTATGATGTCCTCCTAGGACATCATAAAGTTTGTCCTCCTAGGGATTTTTCTTTTGGGGTTGCAGAGGTGAGCATGGGAGTGGAGAAGGTGGAAAGGGCTCTTTGAATTTATGGATTTTTTAAATAACTTCTGGAAATTCACACACACACACAAATTCCAAGGACTAAACAGTCCTCAGGCAAAAACATTAAACATACTATAAAACAAGGTACCGTGAGCAAAATCCAGCAGGAAGAGTAAATATAAGGAAAGCACTCCAAAGATCTCAGATATTGGACATATCGAACGGGAAATATAAAGTAACTATGTTTAACAATTTTAGAGACATACAAGACAGGCTTGAAAATATGTGCAGGTAAGAAAAAGAAAAACATATGCAGATAAGAAGAAACCATTTTAAAAGTCAAAGGGACCTAAAGACTAAAACTTGTAAGAATGGAAATATAATAATAGAATTAAAAACTTTACAGAAAATTTCTGTCAGGGTGGGCGTGGTAGGACACAATGGCAGCAGAACTACAACCTGGAAAAGACAGCTGACGTCAGGCCAGGGAGCCGAAATGGCGGGCTTTGCCATGGCAACCAGAGCCTGAAGGGGACCACCAATGATATGCTGCTACTTGGCTCAAAGGGACCAATCCCCAGATCCCATGTAGAGAACCACCCAGACTTGGGGTATAAAACCCCGACCTGCTCTTTGTTTGGGGCAACTTCCCTGGCCCCACTCTGTGGACCGGGGAACCTTGCCCGGGTGCGCAAACCCCAATGAAGCTCTATGGTGCCTGATTTTGTGGCTGATTGGCATTTCTTCCCCGGCAGAGCCTAAGAAAACCTTACAATTTCCAATTTAGACATATAGTTAGCAAGATATTTTGGATCACTCTCTAATGGAAAATAACTTAAAATTCTGGCTAAATTAGAAAAAATATATCTTAAAGGCATCAAAGAGCTAAAAAGAGTAAGAAATAACTAAGTTAAAATCCAAGTGCAATTGGAAACACAGAAGAATAAGCATAGTGATGAAGCTAGTATTTATTTATTCAAGACAATTTCTTTAAAAAAAAATTTTTTTTGAGAAAGGCACCTGGCCGCAGACAGCGCCTCATTGATGTGTCTGGAGTCTTGGAGACTTGACTGACTGCCTTGCATTCCCCTACACATGGGCTGGGAGCTTGTTTGGAGGTTCCAGCAGGGGAGGGGAGCTACTAGAATACCCTTGGCCAGGGAAGGTCCTCCTCTATGAGGACGAACATTTTCTTTGACCGAGTGTAAAGCTTTGGGAGGGACACAGGTGGAATGGTGAGGGTGGTAGCGGGCACCGCCTAGTCAAACAAACCAGCCATAATAAATGTCGCAGCAGATCGCCCTCACATCCTGAGATAATTCCTAAACAGTCTCTTACCTTGGATGGTGGCACTGCTTCATAAACTCATGGTCTGATGATGGCCCTATGACAGGCCTCAATACTGAATGACTGACCCACGTGCCCTGGGGACACTCAACAAGTGCGTTTGTCTGGAGAGCGGCCAATTGGGAGGAACTTTCTTGGGCATCTCAGAATTAGATCTGTCCCTCGAAAGTCTAGACCACAGACTGCCATCCTTGCTGGGCTGACCAGCACACTGATGGGTTTGCAAACCCCTAGCCAACAATATCAAAGCAGGATTTGGCTGGGGTGAGGAGACTGAAGAGTAATTGGAAAGGGTAAGTTAACCTGTCATTCTTCCTACCTGCCAGACCCACAACAAAAAGGGTGATGGCAAGAGCTTGACGCACACCCGCAGTTCCAGGAGGAGCCAGGCCGCAGAGCTGAGTTCAGACCTGCAATGCTTTCTGTGCTGCGACTGTTCCCTGCCACAGCCCCCTCCGCGCGGTAGGTGCACTGGGCTGAGTTCGGTGCACACGAGCCCTGCCCTAGCAACCTGTGGCTGCTCAGAGCCCTGAGACACTTGCTGTCAGTACTCCTGTATCAGTTAGGGTGTGTCTGGATGCCAGTAACAGAAAGTCCAGCTTATTTTATTGTCTAAATAAAAGGGAATGTTTTGGTTAATGGAGGGTTCTCAGTTTAAGCACAAAAAATTGATTCAGACTCACTACGGAAATCACTGTTTTGAAACTATATTGGGTAACACAACGCTGGGGAGAAGGACCCACAGCCTACGTTAGGCTGCAGAACCAGCCTGGTAAACACAGTGCTGCGGGTGGCACTAGGTTCTGTCCCTGAGTGCAGGGTACTAGGTGCCACTCTGGAAACTGCTGCCATGGGACACCGGATGTTGCTGCCGTCACAACTGCCACTACCAAAATGAATTTTCCACTGTCCCAGCTCCTTTGAGGCACTAGGTCGGGACTCACTGCACAGTGCAGGTGGATGCGATGGCCAAGCAGAGAAGAGACCTTGCTGAGCCTTAGCAGCCAGGCGGCCCTGGACTTGCATGTCTGGCCTGGGTGTTTCAGAATGGAAAGGCACTCTGTCCCCCACTGAAACGCTTGTGTGGGGCAGATCCTCAAACGTGACAGTGTCAAGGAACGGATCCAGACCTCACACCCACAGAACACATTCGTTCAGAAGAAGGGAGAGCATCTGCCTCCCAGAGTCCCTCAGAGTCCTGAGCCTCCTGCTCACGCGCTCCCCTGTGCATGCCTGTGGTCATGAGAATCCATGAAGTGCCAGGACCTATTGCTTGTGCCAGAGACTGGGATTACTTTGATTGATGTGCACTGATTAGGGATCATCCTGGAGCTGGGGGTCAGGGTAACCCCATTAGATAACTTGATGTTCAACACGGGTTGAAGCTTAATGGGTGTTTGGTTGAAAACACCATTCCATCTTCAACTACTCTCTCTGGCATTTCAGAACTCATATTTTAATGTCTTCTCTTTCTCTGTGTGTGTGTGTGTGTGTGTAATATATACTATTTACCTCCCCAAATAGACTATATCTGAAACTAGGACTAGGTTTATCATCTTAGAATTCCCTCATATTTAACACATGACAGGCACTTAGCAAATGGCAGTAAATTGAAGGTTTTTCTCCATTGTTCCACTGTCAGTGATCAATTAATCAAGACCATTAAAATAATGCTGAAATGAGTCAAATAATTAAACAACTAGACTTTTTACCTGTTATTTCACCAGAAACATTCACTTTATGCACAAAATGAGAAGAAAATATTGATCTGTCACATAACAAGGACTACAGGATTCCTTTTAAAGAATTTCAAACCACTTGGGAAAAAAATTTCATCTAAATATAATCATTCTCTTCTTTTTCTTAGAGCCATGAAATTGTCAAGGAGAGTGTCATTTATGAGGTATCTCTTGTGTTGCCTCCGAGTTTATGTTTTTAATTAATTTCTTTACCCCTTTTTTTTTCTCCCTACCCCAACTTACAGTACAATGAATACAATTAGGTACTAGACGAGACACATTTCTTCAAAAGTGTGCCTTGCCCTGTTGAGTGCCAAAACTAATCCCCCTTGGGTGAACTGGTATAATATACTTTATAATTACTATTCTCACTCTATTAACTATGCTGTAAGTCTAACGGCAAAAAAAAAGTACTTTAGAGACCACCCTTGTATAACTCTCATCATTTACAGATTAGCACTATTTTAAAAAGCTGGTTCTGGAGTTTTACAGAACATTTTTTGGGAGGGAGTTAGTTATAAAAGTAGTTGGCTTAAATCACTAACTTGGAAATTTGGCAAAGGCAGAGTTTTAGGGATTCAGTGTCCATTTTCATAAGTAGTTTAGGTTCAATTTTAAAAAATGTTTCCGAGGCTTCTCCTAAGCTTCCAGAAACCTATGTAAGGGAAGCAGTCCCCTCCCCCCAACACTGAGTGAGCACCAGCAACAAGAGAGGTGGGCTTGCCGTGCCAGCAGCACGCTGATGGTGTGGTGGAGGGCCTTGGAAGCCCAGCCCTTCCCCGGTGCTGGTGCCCAGCCATTCACTCCCTTAAACATGAGGCCAACAGCATGCGAGAGTGGACATGGGCCGATGCCAAGCCTGGGCTTCAGGGGTGTTGGTGCTCCACACCTAGATCTTTGAGCTATATAAAACATTGTCATACGCCTCAGAGATTTTTGTGGAGGTTTGTGTCATAGTAATATTGATACAAACAGCTTATTTTAAAATTATTTTTTCAGTTCTTCTGGAACTGAATGTTATATCTTTCTTTCTTTATTTCAAATTATAAGAGAAGGTTTATTTAGAAAGTTATAGAGATAGTAGAAATGAACCAGCTGGGCTACATAGGCTCAGGAAACAAGTTACAGCCCTTGGAGCTTAGGAGAGAGAAAGATGAAGGTAGGAAACAGGCCTGGGGGGAGGTGAGGGGGAGGGGAAAGGCTATGGCAGTGCTCCCAGAGGGGGAGCACCTGAACTTGATTTATTTAAGATATAAAAGTTGCTCTTAAAAGTCAAGACTCCAGGTTCTGAGAAGTGACTCTCTACAGCTAGTTCATAGACTTGAGGTTCAGCTCCCTCCAATGGAATAAAGTAGAAGTTTGAAAACTTTTTTGGCCCAGAATACCCTCTTAAAAATTACTGAGACCCTGAGGAGCTGTTTTTGCTGGGTGACATCTATTGATATTTACTGTATTAGAAGTTCAAACTGAGAAATTAAAAAAATATTTATTCATTTTAAAGTGGCCATAGTAAACCTATTACATTGTGATAAAAAAGATATATTTTATTTAAACATTAGTATATTTTTCAGAACAATAAAAGGTGTAATGAGAAGATAGCACTGTTTTACATTTTTAGAAATCTCTTTAATGCCTGGCCCAGTGGGAGACAATTAGATTCACATGCTCCTCACTTTAATGTGTTGCAGTATGCTATTTTTTGGTGGAAATATGTGAAGAAAATTTGACCTCATACAGGTATGAAATTGGAAAATGGAAGAGTATTTGAATAGTCTTTTCAGATAAGTGAAGACATTCTTTTGTGTTACTACACCAAAACTTAACAAGTGGTAGTTTCCTAAAAGTTAGTTGCTGTGTGGAAGCTGAGTCCATATTGAACATTTTGCACCCAGTTACATTAAAATCCATTGATCCATCCTGCGTTTTGAACAGATATTTTGTGTACCCATGAGCCCTGCCTGAAAAGCTCTTAAGAACAGCAAAGGGTCTTTAGCCCACACTTTGAGAACTGCAGGTATGAAGTATCATATATGGTTGGTCTATATTCTACTTCATGGAACAGCATCTTTTTGCAAATACACCTCATGAGACACAAAGAGATAAAGAATATTACCTAAAATCTCATTTATTACATTAACAAAAGCTATACTTATATTTTTATGATCCTTGAAACTTATATAAATGAAACCAAGGAACACAATGTATTTTTTCAACTGTGTTTGAGTAGAAAACATGACAATTTCCTATATCACTCTTTTTAAATTTTTTAACTTTTAATCTTCACCCAAAGATTTGTCTATTGATTTGAGAGACAGAGAACAATCATTTGTCTCCCATACGCATGCACCCTGACCAGGAGTCAAATAGCAACCCTCTCATGTACAGGGCGACACTCAACCAACTGAGCCACCTTGCCAGGGTTCCTGTATCACTCTTAACTAATATGTGAACTGAAGCTGCAGATACAGAAATAAGTAAGGTAGACAAGGCCCTTGCTCATGATGCATTTAAGGTCTTACTGTGAGGGCAACAGACAATAAGAAAGTAAACAAATAAAGATGATAATTTCAGGTAACGATTAACATTATGAAGACTATAAGGCCTCCACAAAATCCAACTCTGATGTTGCCTCAGAAGTAATAGAGAAGAGTATGAATCTTCAAATCCCTGTAAATTTGTATGGGAACCACAAGGAACTCTGGTCAGAGAGAAGGGGTGGCTATGACCTGCTTCGGGCAAATGATAGGCAAAATCAAGGAAGTCCTTGTTGGGGTACACTGGGGGCACAGTTGGGAGTTGGTCTCTCCCCAGCTGTTACTGAACTCAAGGGGTGCTTTAGTCAAGAATGAGACCTGGTTGCCTCAAGGTAGTTTTATTTACTGACAGCAAAGAAAGGAGATGGATTTCTTTCCAAAGCTCTGTCTCCCTGGAGGGAGGCTTAGCTATTGCTTCTATACACTATTTGGTCAATTACATGTTGATTTCTTCTTTGCACTCCCATTTTATCCCTCACTGAGTTAGCCTGCCAGGCTCATTCTATTTACAGCTGCATCTGCAAAATACTCTGTTACATTTGACATTCAGCAAGAATAACATTTAGTAATGACATTTAGAACAGCCCAGACCTTGAGACCCTTGTCCTCTCTATCACAACTGCAGTGGGCAAATGATTACCTGGCCTGGCAAAGTATCAGCTAGACCAGGGTGGCTAGATAACATGAGGGCAGTACCAGAGCCTGGCCAGGTGAGGAACTGATAGTAATGGGCCTACCTGGCCCATCCCTTCCACAGACTGAGGGCCGAGGGGATTACCAACCGGGGAGGAACAGTCTAGGTAAATGGCAGGCTGGTGGTAGTGGTTCTCTGAGTGGCATTTGTGTAGAGCGTATGGAAATGGGGTGAGGGGTAGGAAAGCCCAGGCTGTGGTGCTGGGGGGCTCTTCTTATTCACCTTGAAGGAGTCATCTACAAGTTCAAAGTCATTAACCAGTCTGTGCCTCAGTTTCTTCATCAGTAAAATGGGGATAATAATAACATCTACATCACAGAGTTCTTGTGAGGACTGGGTGATTCAGTATATGTGAAGCATTTATAAGTCCGTATACAGACATAGCCCAGCAATCCCTCCGGGAATACACATCCAGATCAGCTCCCTCTAGGTCCGTGAGGGGCAGAGATGAGTACACTCACTGCAGATGGAAGCTGGGAGCCGGCTGCATCCTGAGGGGTGGGTGCATACTGCACAGAACGCCCACCAGTGGAAGCAATGGATGCAGGTACATAGAGCAAATATAGATGGACCTTTAAAACCTGATGTTGAATGCATAATATAAGAAATAGAACAGGTCTACTGTATAACATTATTAATAAAAATTCAAAGTATATACCAAACGACACCTGACACTTTACAATATTGTACTTATTTCAAAGGATATATAATGCCTTATGGTGGGTGCATATGTGGAAGAGGAGATGGAAATAGAAAGCAGGGCCAATGAGAGAAATGTCCATAAAAGGTAATAATAGTATATATAAGCTGAGCTATATGATTGACTCAGTTTTTTTCACCCAAGGCATAAGAAAATAAAGAAAAAGCAGAAGAGATGGAGAGAAAACATGGGGAAGGGAGGGGAGGAATAAAATGTATTATATAGTGTCTGGGATGCAAGTGGGGTGGTCAGCAGTAAATAGGGAGACCAGGGAAGACCTTTCTGCAGAAGTGATATGTCGGCTGAAGCCTGAACAGTGGGAAGCCTGCCATTTGAGTATTTGGGCATGCGTGTTCCAGGTGGCAAGGGTAAGTGGGGGGCAGAGAGTAGGTGCTAAGACCCTGCAACAAAAATATGACTTATTTGTAGAACAGGAAAAAAAGACAAGTGTGGTTGGAGCACAGTGAGCAAATAGAACATGAGCTTTAATTTTAAAAGATGGCCTGGTGAAGGCCTTTCCTCATGGACAAAGTCTATATATATGGTTTAGGAAAATTATTTTAAGGAATGGGTAATTCCCAAGGAGCGGGGAATGTCTTCACTGGGCTTATGGTAGCCTGGCTTGTGACAGGTAGGTGAGAGGTGAGCACCTGGCAACCAGACAGTGGCAGAAGCAAACTGTGGTCTCACAGGTGTAGAAGGAGGTGATCCCCACCCCTGCCTGGGAAGGCAGAACTTTCAGTGGGGCAGGCCCTGGGGCCTGTGATTGAAGTCCTCCCCTACTCTGCAGGCTGGGTAGCCAGGTCTTCTGACAGGGGCCTGCTGTGGTCCTGCGTACAACTTTCCCTACACTTTCTGGGCAGTAGTGCCTCCCTGGGACCACGGTGAGCACCTGTGCCTTTTGGAATTTGAACTTTGGTCTCCTTTTGCCCTCCTTCCACTCCTTCTCAGAGACCAGACATTTCTTGGTTTCTTTCAAAAGAGCACTGGGTCAGGTTTTCATTCTGTCCTGGGGTCTGTTGTCACCCGCCAGATGCTGAACTTCTTCTGAAAGATCAAATAAACAAAAAACTGTGGCAAGCTATTTTTCATGAACAAGAAATGCTGAGAACAGGCACCTAGTCTATCTTGACTTCCATCTATCCTCATGCCTAGAAAAATGCTAGGTAGATGCTTAGTAAAGAATAAGTTCCCTCACACATACATTTAAATGATGAAAAAAAATCATCTGGCTCATGAATTGAGCACTGGCCTGACAACCAAAAGGTCACCAGTTCAATTCCCAGTCAGGGCACATGCCTGCATTGTAGGCCAGGTCCCCACTGAGGGTGTGCAAGAGGCAACTCATCGATGTATCTCTCGTGCATCGATGTTTCTCTCCCTCTTTCTTTCTCACTTCCCCTCTCTCTTAAGAAAAGTCAAATACTTGCCAAACTGATATAAAAATTCATGCAATCCAATAAAAAAATACCAGCAAATTTTTTTAAAGTGATGAAAAAAATATGCTGTTTCCATGGCAAAAACTCCCCCTGAAATTCCTCTTTCTCAAGATAATAAGCATAGACATAGTTTTGTCCAATAGCATTTTTGCTCATGAAGAACTGATTTTCCTCACTGGGACTATCATCGGTGACGACAATGTCTATTGAGTACTATGCGACAGACACTGAATTACCTGATTTAAAACTCATGACAGCTCTTAGGTTATCTCTGTCTGAAAGAAGAGAAAACTGAAGCTTGAAGACTAGTAACTTATAAGTGACAGCTAGATCTAGGATTTTAATTCTAGGTCACCTGACCTCAGAACTGTTGAATGAACTTCAGAAACTCGATCAGTTTCATAAAATAAAACGTGTTAAAGTTATGCCTGAAACAATGACTACTTTTCTGAATATTGTTTTTTTCTTTTCTTGACTAATCATTGGCAGCATCCATACATTTAAGCATGTTTTAAGAAACCAAAAAAGCCTTTCATAATATTGCAATCATTTAAAATGTTTTACCAGACAGCTTAGCTTACCAGTGAGCTGCAGAGAAAGAATAGAAGTGAAATCTTCCAAGTCAGCGATTTTCAACCTTTTTCATCTCATGGCCCACATAAACTAATAACTAAAATTCTGTTGCACACCAAAAAATACATTAAATTTTTTGTCAATCTGACAAAAATAGGTATAATTCTGATTTATTGACACTGTTACAGCTACTGTTACCTGCTGTCATTTTTCAATTTGACAACGAAAGGGAAAAGAGGTCAGTGCCCCTGACTAAATAGTCATGTTTTGCATGTTTTAAAAATTCTTGCTACACACCAGTTGAAAATTGCTGTTCTAAGTCAGAGTCTATTTTTTGCACTGAGAGTCCATGTTTGTTTTCATTTTAGTTTTCAGCTTTGAAATTCTCTTTCCCCTCTATTTTTTCTTTGTACTAATGGTTTAATTACTTTTCGTGATCATAAGACAATTGTCTAAGCATTGAGATAATTTCATTCTTTGAGTCAAAGTTCCTAGAAATTATAGTCAAACAAAACTTACATTCTAAACCTTTCTGGAAGGATGCAAACCCAAGGAAGCAAGAGTGAAGGGTGGCAGGGCAATAAGGCAAGAAGAAGGAGAAGCAAACCAGGGGGCTCTGACTGAGCTAGTAGTCTCTGCCTCACCTCAACCTCGCAGCTGGTTGCCCGGTCTCATGGGAAGTTTCCAGAGAGGCCACCTGAAAACGTTTCTCAGCAGAGCCCTTTGAGGGAGATGAAAGAGAAGGATTCACCTGTGGGCTTGCTCTACCTTTACAATCCTCTACTTCTCAGTGGTTAGCATTTGCTTCACCGGGTATTAGCTTCCTGCACTTCCGACATTGTTTCCTGGCTCCTCTTGGCAGCCAGGAGGAAGCAGCAGAGATATCTGCCACCCTGTGAGCAGGCACAAGCCAGGGACATTCCCTGCCGCCTCCTGGGTCCTATCAAGCCGGTCTGCCCCCAGAGGTCCTGTGGTGTCTTATACCTCATTGGTGACAAGGAGGCCCCGGGATAGGGAAGAAGACACCTGCAGTGTGATGCATGAGGAAGGGTAGTAATTGGGCTGTGCTGTGCAGGGACCTGGGAGACCGAGAGCTGCTGTGCAATGGGCCAGCTGGCTGAGCAGAAGGAACGCTACGGCACCGTGGCTTCTGTAGCAGCGGAGTTCCCCTGAGCTTCTCTACAGCAGTGAGCAAATCCACCTCTCTGTGGCCCTAAAGGAGGCAGCCTTTCTAGAGGGTCATTAGTAGCATTGAGGAACATGGCTGAGCCCAGTCAATTCAGTCTGTCAGAACATTCTCACACAGGTCTTCTGTATATGTAACAGGAGATCTCCCCGAGGTGCCCACCTACAAGTGGCATAGCTGGGTCACCGGGAATGTCCATCTTCAACTGTAACAGACAATGTCGTATCATACTCCTAAATAATAGCTTTAAATCATCGCTTGTTATTGATTGGGTCTGATTCTTTCCTCTTCCCTATATATGTATCTGAAATTCAACTGTTGTTTCATAAATTCACCTCGGGGGAAATTTCAGTGACTATCCCTATCACAAGTCCCTCCTCAAACTCAGAGAGAAACTGAAAACATGTATTAAATAAAGTCTGTGAGGTATTTTGAACTTCTTGAAGAGAGAGGCTATTTAAATCCACATTGATTTTAAAACCAAAATTTCCCATTGTTTCCAGGAGAGGGCACAACTTCACGTTAAGTTTATTCTTTGCGCTCATCACAACCCTCTCTAATCTCACCCCATGCTCACATGCTTGAGTACACACACACACATACATACACACACACGCACGCACACCCCCCCTTAGCTCCTGTTCTGCACATGAATCAATAAACAGCTTACCCTCTCCCTTCAGAACCCACGAAAAGCAGCCTCTGGCAGGCTCCTCACTTACATGCGAGATCCTGAGTGTTTGGTGGGCTTCATGAGGTGCCTGTGCAGGGCTGTGTCTGCTGGGCCTGGAATGGTGGGGGAAGGAGGATCTCACAAATTAAGCATATCTGGCTTTAAGTTATAGTTTCTTTACTATTTTTCCTCATTTCCTGTGGCACGAATGTCCCAAGAGTAGTGACTGGAGTAGTAACAGTCAATAAAGGGGTGAATTATATGCAAGGAATTTTAATATTGAAACCTATTAAAAGCTGTGTTAGGAAGTATAGGTAGTGAACTAAGGTAGTGGGGACACAGGTCTCACCTGCTGATTCAGCAGTCCTGAGCCCAGTCCAGTAAGACTGCCGGGGCCTTAGGAACATCACAAGCAGGGATAATGCAGGAGGAGGGGAGTCTTTGAGACTCTGTGCTGGGAAAAGAAGCCTCTGTCGTACTTTCACTAAAACAAAGAGCCTTTACTAGCTGAGAAAGAAAGCCTTTGTAGCGGCACATTATTTTCAAGGCTTAGAAGGGAGGAAGGAGGGGGAACCTAGAAGCTAGTAAGCTTCTGGTAAGCTTCCAGCTCCTAATAAGGTACACTGGTATAACCCCTGAACTCCAACAGTCGGCGCACTCAGGTTACTTGGGTGCCCATTTGTAGCCTCAGCTCAGGTGTATAGAACCAACTTAAACTTACTAACAAACTTACTAACAACTTTATTTCCTGATTACCTGGGGCATTCAGACTAGCCGGGTGCCTGCTTGCAGCTTTGTGACCGTATTTTTTTCATAAATAAACTTGCTGTCCCATGTCCACTATACGTGGTGTTTCTCGATTGTATTCAACTCTTTCGAGCCAGGCAAGAATCAAAGAACGAGCTTGGGCAGGGGCCCTGACTGGGATCCCTCCCTGGTAACAGTTGGTCTGCTTTTAGTGTAGCAACACACTGGCAATTCTACACAATGTCAGGTACAATGTAAAATACTCTTCCTCCCCTCAAATCTTTTGTTGGTCTAAGTTTTAAACAATTTTTGAGGTTACTATTCAATTTTGTAATAAATAAAATTAGCACATTTTATTGCTTATCCTTTAGTCAACAGTGTATGCTACATGAAAGTTAACTTAAGAGAAGCCCTGGCATAAATGGACTTACCACATGCATTTGTTTGAGAGTTAAGTTTCTACCGGCTCAGAATCATTCATGACTGCGCGGATGCCCTTCAGGTCTCCAGCTGCTTCTGAATTTAAATGCTGGGTTGGGAATAAGCAATGCCAGTAGTGACTGTAACAGAACTTGTGCAATTTGAGTTCTCCTTCACTCAATTTAAGTCTTTTACTCTATGTGACCTCTTGGAATGTTATTCATAATTATTTCTTAATTAAATTAAAACAATAGTGCAAACTACAAGGTGTAATATTTTTGTTTAGTAAGTGTAAGTTTTAATTCATACATGAAAACTTTTTCTGCATTTGAGTAATATCTTTAAAAGCTGAAATGAATTCCTTCTGTTATTTTTCTTGTTATCTAATTACTATTAACCTAGTATGTATTATTCATCTCTGTGGCAGACTAATATGTTGGTATATGGTTTTTCCCTTTCACTTGAAAAAATTAATGCCATTAAAAGATATTAATCTATTACTTTTTCCTTTTTGATCCTGTAAAAGTTTATTTTATCACCTAATTACTTTATTGGCATGAATATGTATACAGTGTTCAATAAAAGAAAATTTTTTTCTGTCCGTTATTATTCATTTCATTTCATCATTATTGCTGAAGCAATGTGCAGAGGAGGGCGTGTTGACGACCTGCTCTGTGTGTCCGGCACACAGGGTGTGAGCAGACGACCTTGGAGACCCGCAGAGCCCGGGGGTGGGGGCAGAGCTGCCCACCAGAGGAGACTGCCCCGTGCTGCTCAGGTGGGAGTCTGCCCCTGAGGCTCTAAGCTTCGCTCTACTTTCCTCCATCTACTTCTTTTACTCAGAGGTACACATGTCACTAAAATGTCAACTCCATGAGGACTAGAATTTTGCCTGTTCAGCACCATCCCCAGGAACAGCATGGGAGTGCATACATTCTTGTTGAACAGAAGAAGGAACGTGGAGGTCCTGTGCGCATGAGGGGGTGTGCTCGTGCACGTATCTCTGAGTGTTTCCTGCAAACGTCCCCAGCAGAGGGTGGGAGCCTCATCAAGCGTGGACATCACACATTTTGCTTCCTTTGCCCCCGCACTACCTCCCGGTGGTGCCCCACTCCACGACTGCAGACTGGCCAATCAACTGAACACAAGGTCATGGCTCAAAACACTATTCAGATGGAATTAGAATAGCTAAGGAGCTAAAATTCAATGCAATAAAATACAATGTTTTATTCTTTTCTTACTATCTTACTGGTTTCTTTGGGGCAGGGGGAGGACAATGCATTAGAGACTAAAATGCTCAACTTATTAAAAGATATTATTACCGATACTTATCTTTGCCAATTTTAATGATTTATTTCTCACTCATATAACTGATGTCCAAGAATACATCAAACTGTGCATCGGAGCTACTAAAAGTTATATTCAAAGTAGGAAAAAGGGAGCGTGTAACTTTTAAGGTATCTGAGCAGTTCATAGAAAATGTTCTTTCAACAATTCAACTTGCTCTCACCCCACCCCCAAAAAGAGAAGAAAAAATATTCTTTCAAAGGTAAGTAATTTAGAACATTACAGTGAGAGATCCTAAAAAGTACATAATCCAGCCTTGGTCTGTAAATAAGAAGCCAGAGCCCACAGAACGTGAGACTTTTGTCCAGTCCTGCAGTAAAGGGATGGAGCCAGGACTGGGAGCCAGCAACCCTGACTTTTGCCTCAGGCTCCGTCCTGAACTGCAGAACTTCTAAAGTACACAAAAAAGGCTCTATAATTGTTTGTTGTACCAACTGGCTTAAGGTATTTAAGATAGGTGGTTCACAGGTACAGCTGTTTATAGTGGCCATTGACTAAAACAATGAAAAAGAAAGTTATAAAAACATTCTTACATTGGCAGATAATATACTTATTAATAAAGATTTGAAGTTACCTTTAAAACCATTTATTTTAAAAAAGAACCACTTATTATAGCACACACATTTATTAAGTAGAATTAATTAATATTCATTAAGTGTAATTAATTAATATTCATTAATATTTATTAATGAATCTCTACCATGTTCATGACTTACCTCCTATAGAGACTACGCAATGAATAAATGATAGTATGAGGGGGGCCCTCAAAAAAACAGGAATTATCTATTGGAGGGAGGGCCCCTTGTATTTCAGCCTTTCCCGATTGGTGAGTATTCTAGAAACCCATCTGTATCAGTGTACCAGCTGGCGTTGTTGTGAGAGGCTATGTTTGGCTTCAGTGAGTTTTTCCTGAAGACTCTTTCACTGCATTTGCCCATTTCATGATGGGTGATTTATGAGCACACCTGCCCACATAGCACTGAGTGTTCAGCAGTTTTTAACCAAAAAAGTCACGACCCTCATGCCCCACCCTCTCTATTCACCCAATCTTGCCCCAAGTGACTTTTTTTTGTTTTCCCAGATGAAAAAAGTCCTCAAGGGGAAATATTTTGTTGATGTGGAAGAGATGAAACAAAAAATGGCAGAATCACTAAAAGGCATAAAAATCAGTGAGTTCAAAAACTGTTCTGAGCAGTGGAAAAAGTTCTCGATGGGTATATTGCATCAAATGGGAAGTACTTTAAAGGTGACTGAAGTTTAAATATGTAGGAATAAATACACTTTTTTAAAATAAATAAATTCCGGGTTTTTGACTCCCCCCTTGAATATACTTACATAAAACTCACCATCTGCCAGTCTCTGTTCTAAATGCTTTACATTCATTTACACACAAAATCTTCACAACAACCTGCTATTATCGTCATCCCCATTTTACAGAGGATGAGATTGAGGCATAGAGAACTTCACCAAGATCAGACAACTAATTAGTAGAGCTCTACGAATCTGGTCATCTGGCTCCACAGGCTACACAAACATAAACAGGAGAAGGTGAATGGCAGTGCAGATTTAAAGAACAATTAAGGAAGACTATAATGTTCACAAAGCAGTACGCAGAGCTGAGTGAACGTTTTGGTGACAAATAGTGAAAACTAAATTAAAAATAACTTAAGTTAGCCCTGACCAGGTAGCTCAGTTGGTGAGAGCATTATCCTGTATGCCAAGTTTGCAGATTCAATCTTCGGTCAGGACACATGCAAGAATCAGCCAATGAATGCAAACCTAAGTGGAACAACAAATCAATGTTTCTCTCTCTTCCTTTCTCTCTCTCTAAGAAAATCAATAAAAAAAATTGTTAATCAATAAAAAAATTAGCTTAATTTAACTTCTTGCCAAGTTGTCAGCATAACTAAACTACAGAACAACCATAATTCAAAACTACCTGAAATCTAGCTGAACAGAAGTCCTATAACTAAGGATATAAAGAAGAAACTACATTGAGATTGGCAGGAGGCGGAGGCATGGAATGGGCTGGTCTCGCACCCACGTGAGACAGATGAAAATTGGGAGGGATATCTTGACTACAGAGGTGCCCCCATTAGAAGCAAAGGGTCTCAAGCCCATACCAGGTGCCCCAGCCCAGGGTTCCAGTGCCAGGAAGAGAAGTCCCCATAACTTCTGACTGTGAAAACCAATGGAAATTGAGGCTGAGTGAGAAGAAGGGTTCCTGTAGTCCCAGGCAGTTCCTCTTAAAGGGCCCGTACACAGCCTTACTCTGACTCACTCCCTCTGAGCTCCAGCACTGGAAGAGCAGCTCAAAAGTCATCAGAGGCGTATGGGGAGGAACTGAAGTGCCTGGCATCAAGGTGAGAGCTGGAGGGGCAGCTTTCTCCTAGACACAAATGCTGGCAGAGGCCATTATTCTTTTAATGAGCTCTCCCCCAACAGAGCTGGCAGTGGGGCACCATATTTCAGTTTCCATCAACCTGGCTCATACTGTTCATCCCACCCTGGTGATTTCCTCAGGCTCCAGCCTGCAGCAGCAATCAAGACTCAATTATAGAAGGAGGGTGCACACAGCCCACACAGAGAGTGTACCTAGAGCACCCAGCTCCGCTGACTGGGGAGCCTGTGCCACTGGGCCCTACAGGACACCTATTACATAAGACTGCTCTAACAAGACCAGGAAACATAGCAGCTCTACTTATACACAGAAACAAACACAAGGAGGCGGCCAAAATGAGGAGACAAAGAAACATGTCCCGAATGAAAGCACAGAACAAAAATAGAAAAATAACTAAACAGAATGGAGACAAGCAATCTACTAGGTGCAGAGTCCAAAACAGTAGTTATAAAGATGCTCAATGAACTTAGGGGAAGAGTAGAGGAACTTAGTAAGAACTTCAACAAAGGGATAAGAAACACAAAAATGGAAATAAAAAATATAAAAAAGAACCAGTATAAATGAAGAATACATGAAATGAAATGGAGAATGTATTATATCGAATCAACAATAGAGTAGATGAAGCAGAGGATCAAATCAGCAATTTGGAAGGGAAGGAAACAGAAAACACTCAATCAGAATACAAAAAAAACAAAAAGAAGATAGTTTGAGGGGCCTCTGGGACAACATTAGGCACACCTTCATTCATGCCATGGAGGTATCAGAAGGAAAAGAGAGAGAAAGCAATTGAAAACCTATTTGAAAAAATAATGACAGAGAATTGCCTTAACCTGGTGAAGGAAATAGGCATATAAGTCCAGAAAGCACAGAGAGTCCTAAACAAGATGAACCCAATGAGACCCACACCAAGACACATCATAATTAAAATGCCAAAGGTTAAAGACAAAGAGAGAATCTTAAAAGCTACAAGAGAAAAGCAGTTAGTTACCAAAAAGGAAGTTCTCATAGGACTGTCAGTTGATTTCTCAACAGAAACTTTGCAGGCTAGAAGGGATTGGCCCAAAATATTTGAACTGATGAAAAGCAAGGGCCCACAACCAAGATTACTCTACCCAGAAAAGCTATTATTTAGAATTAGAGGGCAGATAAAGAGCTTCCCAGACAAGAAAAAGCTAAATGAGTTTATCACCATCAAACCAGTATAACAAGAAAAAGGAAGAAAAAGATTAAAAATATGAATAATAAAATGGCAATAAATACATATCTATCAATAATCACTTCACATGCAAATGGATTAAGTGCTCTAATCAAAAGCTGTAAGGTAGCTGAGTGGGTAACAAATCAAGACCCATATACATGCTGTCTATAAGAGACCCACTTCAGACTGAAAGGCACACAGACTGAAAGTAAAAGGATGGAAGTAGATATTTCATGCACATGGAAATGAATAAAAGCTGGAGTAGCAATACTTATACCACACAAAATAGACTTTAAAACAAAGGTAATAACAAGAGACAAAAAGGACCCAGCAATTCTACTTCTGGTTACAGATCTAAAGAGATCCAAAACACTAAATTGAAAAACATATACATCCAGCCCTGGCTGGTGTAGCTTAGTGGATTAAGCGCGGGCCTGTGAACCAAGAGATCACGGTTCGATTCCCAGTCAGGGCACATGCCTGGGTTGCAGGCCAGTTCCCAGCAGGGAATGCACAGGAAGCAACCATACATTGATATTTCTCTCCCTCTCTCCTTCCCTTCCCCTCTGAAGATAAATAAATAAAAAAAAAAAGAAAAACATATACATCCATATGTTTATTGCATCATTATTTACAATAGCCAAAATATGGAAGCAACCTAAGTGTCCATCAATAGATGAATGAATAAAGAAGTGGTGCATATATGCAATGGAACATGACTCAGCCATAAAAAGGAATGAGATCTTGCCATCTGCAACAATACGGCTGGACCTGGAGTGTATAGTGCTGAGTGAAATAGGTCAGAAAAAGGAAGGCAAATGCCATATGATTTCATTTATATGTGGAATCTAAAAAACAAAATAAATGAACAAGCAGAATGGAAACAGACTCATAGATACAAAGAACATTTGATGGTTGCCAAGTGGGAAGGGAGTTGGGGGGACTTGGAAGTGCAAATTGGTAGTTAGAGAATAATCATGGGATATAAATTACAGTATAGGGAATATAGCCAATAATATTGTCATAGCTATGTTTGGTGTCAGACAGGTACCAGATTTATCAAGAAGATCATGTTGTAAGTTATATAATGCCTAATCAGGGGGTTGTACTCCTGAAACTAATATAATATTGCATGTCAACTGTAATTTAAAATTAAAAAATATTTAAAACGATTAAATTATTTCAAAAACTATGTATTTGCTGTACAATTAGTTGTTATGGGCTAAACTGTGTTCTCTCCAAATTTCATATATTGAAGTCCTAACATCCAGGTCCTCAGAATGTAACTATATCGGGAGATAGGGCCTTTAAAGAGGCAATTCAAGTAAAATGAGTATTAGGGAGGGCACTAATTCAATCTGACTAGTGTCCTTATAAGAAAAGGAGATTAGGACCCAGACACACAGAGGAATGACCATGTGAAGACACAGAGAGAAGAGGACATTTATAGGCCAAGGACACTACAGAAGAAACCAATTCTGCCAACACCTTGACCTTGGAGTTCTCTTTTCAAGAACCATGAGGAAATAAATTTCTGTTGTTTAAGCCACCCAATTTGTGGCATTTTGTTGTGGCAGCCCAGCAAACTAATACAGGATACGGGGTAGTTTATAGAATTGAAGGGAGAGTTACAGGAACCAGTCAAAGCCAGTTACCTCAAGACCTCCACACATCCGAGATACACACACAGACACACGTATATACAATCTCTCTCTCTCCCCCCTCAACTGTGTTTGACTTCATTCTTCTCTATTTCACATGGGCTTTCTCTGTGTGGAGGGGAGACACACTTTCAGCTCTGCTTCTCTCTCTCAGCATCAGAATATAAAAATGCCAAGGGCAGGCTCAATTGGCCCATGGTCAACCCTAGTCCAATCAGTTAATTCTCCTCATTTGGTAAGGTGTCTCCAACATCCTTGCTTGGTCTGTGTCACTACGTTTGGAGCATCTTCTCGTTCCCTTTTTCCAGAGCGCAAACTTGGCTTCTACTGGGGTGGGAAAAAGTCATTTGGCTGCTGAGAGAAGGGAAAGACATCTGCTCCTTCACAAAACTTTCTATAACCTTGCATTTGCAGCCCTGCCTCTCTGGTCTTTCAGAAGAAGCTGTGCCTCCAATCTGATGGCTTTTCCCGGGTGCTGTGCCATGGACTGGCTTCCTTCTTAACAGTTCCCATCTGTAGACACTCGGGCTTTAGTTTTCTCAGCTTTGCTGGGTTAGCCTCCACTCATCTAGCCCCTGACCATGTTCCAAAAATAAGCTGACATTGACTCTTCACCCATTCTCTCTCTGTGGCCTTGGCCTTTTGGCTTCTTTGCTGTGAGTTTAGCGGTGTTTTGGAAAGGATCAAAGAACAGTGTGTGTTTTTAAACGGCAATGTTTAACCAGAAGTCTATTTTGGGGATTTTCAAATAATCCTCTGGGACATGCCACAGTGGCTGCCTTCTACGTGGCAGTGGTGTTGGGTGCAGGGGCTGAGAGAAGACAAGTGGAAGAGAAGTGCACCAGGCCCTGGCCCTCGGCCTGAGATCAAGCAGATATTGGGCTGATAAAATTTCACTTGAACAAAAAACCCTTACCTAAAAATAGAAAACCTTAAAAACCACTGGATAATGCCAGGCCATGCCCTACATATTTTATAGTATTGTGTATATACAGCTTTTTCATTCTGATCTATTTACTTTACCTTAGATTGTATTACAAACATGTTTTCATATTTTGGTAGCTATTTCATAATCAGTTTCTTAACCCTGAGCTTGGCACATGATAGGTCCTTATTAAATAGTGACTGAATGAATTCTAACCCTGAATAGCTGCTGTTTCTAATTTTTTTGTTATCATAGTAATAACTTTTGTTGAATTCATGCATTCATTCACCCAGCGCACCCGTGTTGAACACCTACCGCAGCCCACACACTGGTGCATGGTGCTGGGACTATGACAACGGAGAAGACAGATGCGGTCCTTTCCACACCGAGCTGACAGTTGATGTCACGAGGGTATCTGTCCAGTGAGCTGACGATCACAACGCAGAAGTATAAAAGCTGTGGACAAGTCGAGTGACACTGAAGATGGAGGACACAGAACAAGAAAGCAAAAAGCCGACTGTGGGGTGGAGCCTCGCACAGGAGCGTAATCGGACAGGTCTCCGAGGGGAGCGGCTCTGAGAGGAGCGGGCTAGCTGGGCGTGTACACAAATACAGGGACAAGCAGGAACACCTAGAATAAGCAGCTTTTGCACCAATGGCACTTTACAAGAAAACCCGAAATGAAACAATCCATTCATATAATACCATAGAAAATTAGTTCAAATGAAACACAAAGTAATTATCCTCTTAGTGCTAAATATATATTTAACTACTTAATCATCCATTCCTAAAGATATCTTATATTTTCTTGCACAATGAAAATTTCTATTCCAAACTAATATTTAACATAATATTCAAGTGGAAAATATATTTATGTGTACAGTAAAACCTTCTAGAATAAAAATAATTACAAAAAAAATAAAAGGTATGTGAAACAAAATGTCATATGACAGCACATAGTAGGGGCCCCTAACCTGGACTTGAAAGTCTGGGAAGTCTCCCTGAAGGAAAAAGAAAAGAGGGAAATTGTAAAAAAATAAACAGGAAATGAGAAAAGCAGAAGGGAGGACACACGCTCCATGCGTAGGAAGCGGCAGGTGCCCGGGCTGGGCACAGGGGAGGCTGCGGCACGTTCCAGGACCTGGAAGAGGCTCAGGACGACTGGAGGGCAGAGTGTAATAGGGGAGAGTCCAGAGATGAGCTGGCAAAACAGGCAGGGGCTGGGGAATGAAAGGTCTTACTGACAACACATTTGGCTTGTATCCTGAGGGCAAGGGGAATAGATACTCTCAGGATAAACCCAGTTGCCTTTTCAGGATCTGTGGATTCTACAGGGCCTGTGGGATGTGATGAGTCTGCAACCCGTCCCCTAGAGCGGTGGAGACCATTGCAGGGCTTCAGTAAGGGGACAATACTGCGTTTCAACACAACTGAAACAAAACATCAAGGAACAAGCAAGTAGAAGCAATAAGCTTTGGTGGCTGGGTGTGGGAAGTAAAGGAGAGGAAAGATTGTAAGGTGACACAGGACTTCTGGCTTAGGCAATGCATGTGTTGTGGTCCCATTTATTCAACAGACAGTAGGATGGTGGAAGCCAGTGAGTCCAGTTGGACACACTGGCATCAAGGTACCCAAGAAATATCGAGTGGAGTCGTCCATAAAATAAGATGAAATGTAGTTCAGAAGCACAGAAGGCTGGGCTGCAGACAGGGATCTTCAGCAAAAAAGTGGTAGGAGATGAGAAACTGAAGAGGAGCAGTAAGGTCCTTCAGGGAAAGAGGAGGAAGGGAAGGGAGGAGGCCTGTGGTTAAGACTGATGGTTAAGGATGGGCATAGGCAGATGGGCCGCTAAGGAGATGAGAGATGTTGGATGAAATCCAGGAAGTGCTGGGCTCTGGAAGCCAAGAAAAGACAGGGAAGGAGGAACAGTCAGTGTGTCAATGTGATATAGACGGCAAAGTGGCAGCAAGAGTGTCATGTGTGTGCTTGATAAGGCAGTTCCAAATTCAATGATGGGACAGGAGCCAGGTTGCAGTGGGTTTAGAAGCATCTGAATTTCAGACAAAGTATCTAGGCAAGAGTTTGAAGAAATCTAGCAGAAAAGGGGCAGAAAGAGAGAAAGAGAGGGCCTTGCTGGAGGGGAAGAAGAAAGCAAAGGAGACTTGAGCACTTTGTGTGATACCAGTGGCTCCCTGCCACCAATTTAAAAACAAAATAAAGCAAACAAACAACTCCCTGGTCTATTTACTCCTCAGGGGTCTCCACGGTTTGGGTTAACTAGCTCTGTTTCCCACTATTCTCTCACCATCACCCTGTGCTCTGGTCAAAGAAGCGAGTCCTTGTTCCCCAACTGGAATGCACAGTTCATCATCTCCATGCTTCGTTTGTATTGTTTCCTCACTTGAAATGACTGTCACCTCCTCAGGGATGGCCCTACCTACCCATACTGCCCATCTGTGGCTCTTGAGAAGCAACCTCACGGCCGTCCATCCTAAGAACCTCCAGAGCTCATTCCTATCCCATTGTCATGCTCTTTCTTATCGTCTGCACCCAAGTTATTGGGACATTTCTCTTACTCCCCTACTTGACTGGAAATTCCTTGAAAGCATGGGTTGTAGCTTACTTAGCACTTTGTAAGCTCTCTTTATGCAGTTTCAATAAATATGAATGAATAAAAGTTTCAATGAACTTCATGAAAGTGGTTTCTTTTACTGTTATTTTTTGTTGATTTTTGGAGAAAGAGAGGGATAGAGAGAGAGAGAGAGAGAAACATCATCTGTTGTTCCACTTTTTTATGCATTCATTGGTTGATTCTTGTATGTGATCTGACCAGGGATTGAACCCACAACCTTGGTATGTCAGGACAATGCTCTAACCAACAGAGCTACCCAGCCAGTGCAGTGTTTCATTATCATACACAGTTGATACCCCAGCAAGAGGCAACTCTCACTCTGATAGTGTTTTGGGCTCCTACATATTCATTAAATAGTAGAAACTCCCTGGGAACATACTATGTGCCAGGCATACAGTCTATTTTACATGTAAATATTGGAAGTGGCTTCAGTTATCATCCCATTTTATAGATGAGGAAATTATGGCTCAGAGAGGTTAAGTAACCTGCACAAGGTCACACAGCTAGTGAATGGCAGAACCAAGGCTCCAAATTCAGATGTCTTGGGCCTTAGGGCTTATGATCTTATCCAGGGCACAACACTAATAGTGGCTGATTTTTTTCCCCCTGCTTTTGTTGCTGACTTGAAGAATGAAGAAAAATAATCTTAGGAAATGATCTAACAGTGTTGTCTGTTAACAGTCATACAAAAGATTAAAAAAATATGCTACCATAGGAAGCCCTTTTAGACCAGTAGAAAAGTCAATAGATTCTGTCATTTTTCTTTCCTTAAAATTCAGTAATGAGGAAACAATATAAACAATAGCAAATTCCAAGAAATAGCAAGGTAGAATACAGTCGATGAAAAAGCAAGTGTGGGTGGAAAAGGGGTGCTGTAATAAATCATAGATTCCTAACTGGGCAGGACAGCAGGGGTTCTCATGCCACAGATCTATAACTTCATTAGTAAATGGTTTTTAAGCAAGCTTTGGCCATTGTTTCTGTGCATCTAGGTTACACACCTTTGAAATAAGTGTAACCACACTCAGCAGAGCACATTTCAAACGCATAAAAGAAACTGCAAAACTGCTATTCTCCAGAGCATGGAGATCTTGCTTCCCAGCAGTGGTTAACAGTTTGGGCTCAAATAAACACAAACATTCTCTACAGGTTTGGACGTTCCTCACATCAACATTTACTTGGCAGAGTCGGCAGCATTCTGAAGAAGCCCACCCAGGACCACCCTGCAGACCTGCATCCAGCGCTAGATACCAGCAGGGACCGCTGTGCTCCACTGCTCCCCACTTCACAGTGAGTAAACTTGGGTGAGCTTTCTCTTGAAACCCAAGACTCCCAGCAGCAGGTCCTCGATTTATCTGAGCCGTTCTTAGAAAATCCTCGAGGTGGATAATGGTTGAGGTAACCCAGGGAGCAGAGGAAAAATGGGTTGCTGCTTTTGATTTTGGCTTTTTAATTTGATTGCTTACTGACAGTCTGAACAAAATCTTTCCTAGTTAAAGGACAGACTGAACTCTCTTTATCTCCAAAAGAGAAAGGACACTTGATTCCCCAACCCAAATAGCCAATGGGGCGATGGCAGTTGTTCAGGTCCCCGAGTCTGAAGCGGTGGAGATGGGCGCCCTGTGGCACCCACTGTGGAAATGCAGCCGATCCCAGAGAAGCCAGCAGGGGCCCAGGGGGAGAAAGGCAGGACACCCTGGGACAGCTTCATCTCCAGAGAGACAGCCCGTTCCTGGGAAAGCCTCATGGTTCTGACGTGTCCAGTAAACTCTCGCTGGCCCTTGCTCAAGTATTTTTAGGGGACTAAGAATCTTTTTTTTTTAAGTTTTCACATATATTTTTATTGTACCAATGGAGAGTCACATTCTGCTTAAAATTCCAGGACACATTTTTTTAAAAGACACAATTAAAAAAAAGGAGACACAGATAAAGACCACCAAGAGGCTCAGAGGGAACTTACACTTTCTTCTTAAAGCAATATTAAAAATTATGGGCAGATTTGCATTTACATACAATCAAAAATGTTAGAATAATGGAAAGAGTGAGATTCATATAGATTCCTGAGCGATGGCTTAAAGTTGCTCTTCTAAGTTTGCCTGCAATATTCTTTTTGTTTTAAATGTTCCGAGGAGATTTCACCTTTAAGTTAGTCATTCACAGCCAGATGCCAGAGTTATTTCCGATTGTCTATTCCCACGCGGACAGCTAGGCTAAGCCTTGGCGTACTGGGCACATGATCAAGACCCAGAGCATCCTCTCCTTTTACACAAACCGACCTAACCTCGGGATTGTCTGCCGAGCCCCAGAATAAAAACCCGCGAGAAGAAGTTCATCTTCATGTATTCTCCTTGTGTTCTTTTTGTCCCAGTTCTCGGATTACCCAGATGGCACAGTTGTGATGATGGCAAAGAGGAAGTCATGTTTTCACGACAGTGTTTTGTTTGTTTTCATTTCAGCTTGGGGGAGGGCATCCACTGCCTGGGACCCAACATGACTCCAGCGACCCTGTGGGTCTTGGCAACCATCATGGAGGTAAAAAAAACGCTGCCCGCAGAGGAGAGAAGAAATACTACTTTTGGATTTCAGAGTAATGGCTGCTTCTTTTTGCCTTGGTCTTGCTCCAAAACCCTAGGAGGGTTCCTGAATCCTGCTCCTTTCTGTCACTCTGGATCGGTATCCCAGGAAAACAGGCCTGAATTGGGATGGGGAGGATGATACCTGTCCTCTCCCAAACAGAGGCCCTGGTCATCTTTACAGCAGAGCCTGAAATTCTCGCTCACTGATGGGTGCTGCTGGTTGTCCTGGAGGCTCCTCTTCCCAGGGATCCCATTTAGAAATGCTTGTGTGTGGTTCTGAGGCTGTGCACTTGAGAGTTCATTTACGAGCCTTGTCATGTCTGCAGAGAAGACCCCAGACATATCCTTCCCCAGGTCGCTGCTCCGACCAGGACCACCCTTGGCCCTTGTGTGCACACTGCACAGGGGAGCCTTATAACTGAAGCACTGCCCTGTGGTGGGTTCGGTGGGCTCAGTGGGCTCGGTGGACTCTGGCACTGGCTTCAGTATGGGGCTAGAGAGCTCTCTCCTGATGACAGGTGATTCCTAAGTGTCCAAGGAGGGCAAGAGTCCTCTCCTCCCTGCACAGCCTGGGTGTCCTGGATCACTGCGTCCCAAGGTGACTGGACCACACAGCCCTAGGGAAAACCCTAGGGACAATGAAAGTGGAGGAGAGAAGAGGAGCTACAGCTGCAGCTGTAGCAAACGATTGACTGCTGTCCAGAGGAGCCCAGGGAAGAAAATGATGAGAGCTGCTGAGGACAGCCGACAGGCTGCTTTGGTTGAGCAGAGGAGACAGGTGAGGCCTGGGATCAGGGCCTTCTGCCAAGGCATGGAGGGGTTTCTTCGGCTCTGGGCAGGGTGCCCAGTTCTTCGGTTCTGAGCGGGATCTGAATTTGCATTCCGTGACCCTTTTTTGTCTAGCTAGTTTTTCCTGGTAGTAATTAATGCCAGGAAATCTGTTATTTTTCAAAAGCTTGACTGCGCATGCCGCGTTGTGATGGAGATGTGGATGTCTGCTTCCTCCCAGGTTCCTCTGGGACGCGTTCCTGAGCCGCAGCTGGAGGCTCCTCCTGTTGATGGAGTTGCCTTCTCCGGCAGACTCCGCAGGCCACTGTTGGTTCATGCCTCGTTCGCTGTTTCTGAAGCCAAATCTGGACTCCGGATTCTGGCACGCCAATTTCTTGAGCCAGTCATTCTCTGTTCAAATAACAGAGTAGGGGTCCTGTTGAAACAGTGTTTGCAAAGCCTCCTTGTGCCTGGGCTTCAAACCAATTCTCCTCCTTTGAGATCCTCACTCAATGTGCTGGTTTTAGCCATGTTGGAAAAGTCACCTGGATACCCCAGAGTCTAGGTGCCAAGTGGGCAGTACCTGCCAGGGCCATGAGCATGGGGCAGACACTGGCTGACCAGAGGAGCATCTGTGAGGGGGAACAACAACAACAACAACAACAACAACAACAACACAACCAGCCAGCGGAGCCCAGGAATACCCTGCAGAAGCTGGAAGCTGCTTTCGCCCCTGTGGGGTAGATGTGTGGAATACAACAGTGGGGAGACTGCTGCCAGGGACAAGCGTGGTCCAGTACTGAACCCTAAAAGCAAAATTTCTGGAACCTGTCGGGGTTCACACTGGGGGATGGGCCTTGAGTGTGGCAAGGCCCTGCCATGTGGGGTAGGGATCCCACAGGGAGGGACCAGCATCCTTTCCGAGGGTGGCAGGTGGTCAGGTGCTGAACGGAGCCAGGGGTGGGGGCGAGAGCAGGAGGTGTCCTTCCATTTAGCACCGGGCTGGCAGCTTCACTGCAGCCGCCCAAGGTGGGGCTGCTGCGGGGCCCCATTCACAGGGTTGTCACTCTGCTGCCTCCACTGGCCAGCCTCTCAGTCTCAGCCCCGGCCCTCCCTCCGCCCCACAGCTCATGGTACTGACACCTTGGTGCCTAAGAATCTTTGTGGGGTTGCCTGAAAAAAAAAAAGCCTCCTCTAGGGCATGAAGCAGTGCAATAGAGAGAGACAACACATTTGGCTTGTCTGGAAATGCGTACATAAGGATCCTAGAAGTTCGCTCAGACTCTGCAGATGTGAAAACAAATGAAGGAAATTGTGCCCCCCAGGCCCACCAGCCCCAGGACACTCAGCCTCCCGCTGATGCTAATAGGGCCAAGATGATGATCCTTGGGAACTTCTAAATTAACCTTCTCATGAGTAAAATTAGAAAAATCCAGCTATGAAATTAGGCAGCATAAATGAAAAGCATATTTAATTGGTCTCTTGAAGCTTCAAAAAGAAGATTTAGATAACCAGATCAACCTACAGTGTCTTTGAGGCGTCAACCCACCATCTTCGAAATGTGAAAAATGAATGTCCCTATTTTAAAAGGGGGAAGGCTGTTTGGAACTGAACTTGTCAAGGACAGATATAAATGGTAAATGCCTCCAAAACCAAATTTAGTTCTGACTGTTCTCTGTTTGTGTCTGTCTCTATATGTATGTTGTACAATAAATGCGAAAGCATTTCTTCCGCAGGGTGGTATTATTAAAATCAATTTAGGAGCATTTGAGATCTTGCTTCCTGGAAACTGTTGTCAGTTTTGACTCAAATAAACTCTTACACAAATTCAATAAATAAATAAATAAGTGTAAAGGCAAGTGCTTTTAAAGATTGGATATCCTAAAATTTTCAAAAATATAGAAAGTAGCTCTAATGCCTTTCAAGTTCATATGATCTAAGATTAATCCTTAGTAAATAACACCTTGTTTAAGTTTGTTGCTTTAAGTTGAAAACACATGTCTTTTGAGTTATTGGTATTAAATCTAATATTTATATTTTATCAGAGTTTTACAAAAAATAAGTTCATGTTAACCATTGACTTTGATGCCTGTGAAATATGTTTCTAAAGGTTATAAAATGTGTTCCTAAATTTTCCAAGCTAAAAAATGCTAATGTCTTGCTTCTTAAGTTTTATTACAAATCAAGGTTTTAAAGGTTAAAATCTCATACAGGTAGGAATAACTTTGTGGTGACTTACAAGGACCCCTGGAACACCTCAAGGGATATATGTTTTATGTTAAATTGCATGGGAAACACCGCAAAATTAGTCATGAAAAACTTGTGGGGTATATCGTATGGGTAAACAATGGTTGTAAATTAAACAAACAACTGAGGCTCCGGGCAACCCAGGACTGCTGCTTGACTTTTCCCTGCTCCCTGGTTCTGCAGTTTTTGGGTTTTGCATTCATTCATGCATCACAGTGCATTTAAACTGGACTTAAATTAGACGAAAGAACTTATGAGCTGACATTATTGAAAGGAGACATCTTACACTATTGCCAAGGTTTAATAAAATCACTTCTAGAAAATGCCAAGTAGGTAACTAATTCCTTTCACGGAAGCTCCCAGGAGACAGACTTTAAAGATCACTGACTGCCACCTGGAGATTTTGTTTATTGGAATGAACTTCAAATAAAAGACACTCTCCAACCTCATTGAAAGGGAACTGACCAGGCACCTAACCACTAATGGACGTCCACCCCTGTCTCTGACACTTGCATCCACCTACAAGGGACACCAAAGACTCCTCTAGGATGAGAAGCCACCAACATTAGAGATAGACAGCTTTGCGAAGACACAGACAAGGTCTGGACACCAACAAGTTAAGCTGAACTCAGAATCCATTTTGACTGTTTTTGCCTGTCTGCTAATAATATTAGTCATGACAATAGTTATACTTGTTCTTTAGGTTTTGCTATATAGTCCAACTCTTTAAGAAGATATATAACTGTTAATCCTCCTTCCGTGGCTTATGTGAATGTCATACTAAATGCAAAACACAGAGAAGTGAGACAGAAGGCAAAACTCGGATCACAAGAGTCCACAGGGTGGAGATGGTCCAGAGGGTTTTATTTGTAATGAAGGTCATAAAACCTGACTGCCTTCCATCTACCTGTCCTTCCGTTTTGGGGAAAATTAGACCTCAACTCCCATCCCATGGTTATGGTTCTTACTTGTCCCCAAAGGTCCACCATTTCACCAAGACAATGTCAGCACTGAGACTTCCTAGGAATGAGCTTTCCTAGCACCGTGAGGCCACACTATCTGACCAAAAAGTTGCTCATCGATACAACCTTTGGATTGATCTGTCATAAACAGGCAATATTGTGGATGAAAAAGGAGTGCTGTGATAAATCATAAATTCCCAACTGGGCAGATCACGGTGGGCAGTCATGCCCCAGGCCTACAACTAGTGAAGGTTTTTAAGCAGGCTTTGGCCATTGTTTCTGTGCATCTAGGTTACACACCTTTGAAATAAGTGTAACCAACTTTAACAGAGCACATAATTTCCAATGCATAAAAGAAACTGCAAAACTGTCATTCTCCAGAGCACGGAGACCTTGCTTCCTGGCAGGTTCCATCAGGTTTGGCTCAAGTAAACTCTTATAAAAATTCTCTACAGGTTGGGTTCTCAGAGCTCCTTCAAGTCATGCAACTTCCCTCAAGTCTGATTCTCAGATTTTTCTCACAGCATGGCCCCCCCACGCCAGTCTTTGCTCCCACCTCAAACGAAGAACCCGAGACAGCCTCCTGCCCCCAACCAGGACTTACCAAAGGGAGAAGAAATACAAGAAGCAATTGAACATATCGATGAAGTATGCAATGAAATAGACAGACTTAACAAACAAGCCAGTCTGGAGGTTTTGAAAGTAGAACAGAAATACAACAAACTCTGCCAACCGTTTTTTCAGATGAGGCCAGAACTGATCACTAAAATCTCACATTTGGTTGTAACGACATTTGTCAACCACCCACAGGCGTCTGCACTGCTTGGGGAAGAGGATGAAGAGGTGCTGCATTATTTGATAGGAGTTGAAGTGACAGAATTTGAAGATAGTAAATCAGGTTACAGAATAGACTTTTATTTTGATGAAAATTCTTACTTTAAAACAAAGTTCTCCCCAAAGAACTTCATCTGAATGAGAGTGGTGATCCATCTTCAGCATCCACTGAAATCAAGTGGAAATCTGGAAAGGTTTTGATGAAACATTCAAGTCAAACACAAACTGAAGCATGAGGACCCAGAGAGCTCCTTTACCTGCTTTACTGACCACTCTGACGCAGGTGCAGATGAGTTAGAAGTCATCAACAATGATATTTGGCCAAATCCATTACAGTATTACTTGGTTCCTGACCTGGATGATGAAGAAGGGGAAGGAGAAGATGATCATGAAGAGGAAAAAGGAGGAAGAGGTGGAGAAGGAGGGAAAAGGTTTGAAGATATTGATGAAAAGGGGGATGAGGATGAAGGTGGAGAAGCTGCCGATGATGGTAAGGGGGAGGAGGGAGAGGAAGATGAAGAAGATAACTAATCAAATATTGGTAGATTCCAACCTTCTTTTTAAAAATTTCTCCAGTCCCTGGGGGCAAGTTGCAGTCTTTCTCTCTCTCTCCCTTTTTTTCTCCCTCTTGTGCCCAGTTGCCCTGCTTTTGAGGTCTCTTTTCTCTCCTTTACACTATGGTTCTCGTGTTATTTGTGGGGGGATATGCCTTGAGCAGAATACACTGGGGAAAAAAATCTCTACCCCTTGCTGTCCCAAATTCATTTTTATTCTTTCCTATCTCAAAAAATCCATCCTAGAATCAACACCACCGTGCTCTGTGGGAACAAAGAAAAACCTTCTGCTCCCTTAGTTCTGCTGGAAGGTGCAGGGTGCTAGGACCCGTGTAGTGCACAGAATTTTAGCTCTTTTCCTCCTTTGCTATATGTTGGACTCAGAGGTTACACTGTGTCTGTATGTGAATATGGACAGTTAGAATTTACCAACAGGTATCTGTCCACTTTCTCTTGTTTAAAAAAAAGAAAGCCCCTTTAAAAAGGAGGGGGGGCAGTTACAGAAGGCCAGCAAAGGGTGGGTGTGAGATGTTCGGTGGTTACATCGGTATTCTGCCAGCACGGCTTCTCCTCCAGCATGTTCAATTGTGATGTTTAACGAACATCCTTAGAATTTAAGACGACACTTTTAAAATAAAATTCTCTCCTATTGTTGACTTGAGCCCTGCCACTCAATGGGATCTTATTTGGAGTTGACATTTCTCTATTTGTAATTTCATTCCTGTTTATTTTTAAATTTTCTTTTCGTTTCACTGAAAAGCAAACATGAGGCTCAGTTTTAAATGTTAAAAGTATACAAGTTGCTTTGTTATAATAAAACTAACCATGTACACGTATACGCAAAATTCTCTGCAGGTATAGACTTTCTTACACTGACACAACAAAATGGAATACCAGAAAGGAGAGAAGCACCTGGATAGGAGAAATATTCACTTTTCTGGGATTTTATTTGGCAACCCTTAATATTTAGTTCTGAATGTTCAGCTCCCTGGCATGATTCTAAGAACCAATTTCTTACAAAAATTATATTTGTCCGTGAGTTTCCTAGGAACATTGGTTCAGGGTGACACCAAATCAGGTGGCTTTAGCCCTTTAAATGTGTGAAATGGCTCCTTGCTTACGTGAAGCCGTTTTCAGGTAGCGGCACATCCAGCAGAGCAAGCTGCCGCGGCCCAGGCTGGGAGGACGGCCAGCACCCGGTCGTGGGGGAGGGTCCAGGGGCTGCACTGTGTCTCCCGCTCCCCCCAACGTGCTGTGGTAGCCCTTTTCTCATCGCTCATTGTTTCCTGACAATGATCACGTAACAACTCATTTGTTTTTATTTGGGATCCCAGTTTTAACTATTCATTATAATAAAATTACAGTATAGCTCAATATTTGCTAATGCACTGGCACTCTTATTATTGAGAAAAAAATCTATCTCTCTGGCTTTATAAAGACGTTGAGTTCCGGAATATTCTGAAAAAAGTCAGAAACATTCAGTAATAATCCCTACTTTGGCCAGATTCCCAGAATGTCATTGTGCCTCTTTTAGAATGCTGGCTTCTCATCTCTTAAACATGAGCGGTCGGGCCACCCTTGTGTGATGTGAGAGGTTTCTCTTTTGGCCTGACTCCCTTTCTTCTCTCTGACCATCTGTCTTCCATCAGAAAGTGCTGCACGAACAATTTGTAAAATAAAAGTGAAATTAAAATGGCTGTAGGTTGAGGGTGTCCCCCACAGAGGTCCGGGTCGGGCCTACAGAGAGTCGGCTTCTGTCAGTGAAACTTCATCACCCTTGGTGCACCCTTTTATTAGCTCTGCTAGCATTTAAAAGTTTTATAACTCATTTACTATTTAATCCTTTTTACTTAATAAAAAACTTAGAAGTCGGTTAAAATAGTTCTGTTAACTAGAGGATTTTAGAGAGGTGCCTAGCTCTGGAGGCATGTGGCGTCCCATCTGCACCCCTGCAGTAGCTGTGCTTTGTCCTCAGTCCAGGCCCTGGGGTGGTGCGTGGAGGGCACCCCGTCCCACACCTGGGTGGTCACGGCAGCCATGAAATGTGCAAGGGCCGCATAGTCCTGGCTTCAGACGACCTGGATCTAATCCCCAAAAACCACTTGGTGACTCTGGGAAATTCCTTAGCCCAGTGAACCCCTGTTTTCTCATTCATAAAATAAAAAAACTGCTATATCCAAGACAGAATCCATACCAGGTGTCTGAGCAGTGAGAATTTCAGATATGTAATTGTCAACTAGCTACACAGTTGCTAACTAGATGACAAAAAAGGTAAAAAGAAGGCACTTCTAAGAGGAATTACTGCAATAGCAACTTCGGAGGTGGGGGCTTGGGGGAGAACAGCCCTCCTAACCCCAGAGGTAAGACAGAGAGGAAGAATTCAGAGGAGGGACCTGGGGTCTCTGAGAACGGGGTGCCAGTGGGCCTCAGTGCTGGTGTCTCTGGTGGGGGTGGGGTGCAACAAGGCTGGTCCTGCAAGTGAGGGGAGGACAGCACACTGGCTTCAGACAGCCATGGGAAGGCGCTGCCCCGCTGGGATAGATGGGCCTTGCTAACGTGATGCTCACAGGAACGAGAAGCAAATAAAGCCCACAGGGAAGGAACTAGTCCCTACTCCCTCCTCTCTCCCCGCAGCCTTGTGGTGTCCCCCTAGCTTCCCCCTTTGGCTGTTCCCAATGTGGAGTAGTTACTAAAGCAGAAACGTGTCCCGCAGAGTCCCGGACAGAGCCAGCACCGCAAACCACAGCACGGAAGGGTGGGCTAGAAATGGGAGACAGGAACCTAGTAGCTGACACAAATGTCATTTACTGAGCACTCACTCCAGACCAGGCCCAAGGCCCAGTGCTTCACGGGCATTACTTTAATTAGTTAACAACTAGCGGGGCATCCGCAGTTTATGGATGGGTAAGTGAAGAAGCCAGGTTATCTGACTTCTTAACTCCCCTACTGTATACAGTAAGACACCATCTGAGCCGTGTCTCCATAGGCAGATGCCATCTCTCTCACCTTCCCCTCCCCTCCCCGCCCCAACGTATTCCACATGCTCAGAGCGTGGTGGTTACTAGGGAGGGGCCAGGACAGTCATGCAAATTTACAGAGGAAGCTCGGGGAGGAATTGGACCAATTTTGTGTTTCAGAAGTACGTTGTGTGGCCCTGACTAACAGCCAGATGGGAGGAAAGAGCAAGAGAGCCGCAAGGGAATTCACCTGGCAGGTAGGAGGAGGCTGAACTAATGGCTGAGGTCCATGGCGGAGAACATTAGTGCTGGTCACTGACCCAAGAGGGTTGCAGGGCACAGGTTCGTAAGAAGGGCTGTAAAGCTGGAGCGGAGCTCCTGGGAGAATTGCAAAGGGAAGAACCAACGTTCTTTGTGTCCTGACCTGTCACTGTGGCCTGGGCAGGGACCTGCATGGGGGCACTCAGGCCAGAACGCCAGCTCCAGACATCAAGGCTGAACAAAGAGTTCAGGCTTTAGTGAGAGCAACAGTGGTAAAAAGGGGCATCTTCCCGAATTTTTAAGGTCACAGCGAAAAGCAAGACTTTACAGCAGTAACCACATATTTTGTAGCAACCAGTTGCCATGTTGCCTTAAGACCTCTGGGAAAAGAGCCAGTCTACAGAAGGGACTGTAGAGGTAAGAACTGCAAGGCTGAGTGAAGGACACGGTCCACATGCCCGGGGCCAAGTTCCCTGGAGACAAACCCTGAAATGGAGACCTGTATGCAGGTGGTTCCCTGAGATGTGTAGTCAGTAAGAACACCTGGAAAGAAGACGACACAGAGGGACAGGTTAAACTGCAATGCAGATGCAACTGACCTCTAGTTGCTTGCATCCTGAGGGGGAGCTGGGATGACCCGTCAGAATATTTCCAAGTTGGGACTGATGAGTTAACTCCCACAGAGACCAGCCCCTGGGCACCGTCTGCAGGGAGGGCTTGTAACCTTGTCCTGCGGGAAATTCTCAGACAGATGCTGGTGAACCCTTTAGCAGCCAACGCCCCAGCAGTTGGAATAATGATGCTTTGATCCTAAAGAAGAGGTCAAGGAGGCCCACCACCATACCCACTGTATGTCCATCAATTTAAAAAGTATTTATTGAATAACCACTGTAAGTCAAATACTGTGCTAGGCCTTGGAAACATAGCAATGATCAATACAGACAATTGTGTAGCCTCTAGGCAGAGAGTTTGATTTATTAAAATTGTCTTTGCCTCAATGACTCATGGAATTGTTATAAATAGTGAACATAAAGCCCTTCAAACTCTGCCCAGCACATAGTAAGCTCTCAATTAGTATTAGATGCTGTTATTATTTATAATGTCCACTCTACAGTGTTTAAGGAATGTCTGAGAGACAGCAGGGCAGTCAACTCAACTGCTACCATCCTTTCCAGGCACGGGTTTGCATGAAGAAAGGAGCTCCAATGGAGAAAGAGTGGGAATACTGGGCCCAGCCCAAGAGCCATAATTAGCTGCCCCTGAAGGAAAGACCTGGTTCTCAGTAGTCTACGGTGTAGATTGAAGGCCAGCCCAGCCCCGGGGACCCTTAGTGCAAGAAAACTGCAAGGAAGAGTAAGTAATAACACACCGGGCTGTCTGAATACAACCTCCACGGCCAAATAAGCACAGCCGCTCTCAGAATACGGTACCCGCCCAGGGAGCTGCTCTGGGAGCACAGCTGTGGGATACTCAGGCAGTCCACTCGGGCTCAGGTTCATCTGTCCACTTTGGTGCTCCTCAACTATCTGTTCCCTACCTCCTTGTCCAGGGGTTCTGAACTCGAACTTGAACAGGGCCCTGCAAGGAATTTCCCTTGTCTCCATGGCTCCCTTCCCTTGGCCTTACAACCACTAATAGTCATGCCCAACCCCAACCCCTGGCTTACCTGTCGGCTGGGCACACATCACCTGACCCTCACCTGTCAGGAAACGAAGACTGGATGGCAGAAATGGGAGTGAAGGGTACTGTTGGCATGTGGAAAGATACGTTATTTTTAAAGAGAGTTTGGTCCTTCGGGCAACACACACAGTGCCTCTGGAGAGGTGCAGACCACAGCAGCAGCGCTGTGCTTTGAGTGCCTTGCTCTTAGCAGGCACCGAAACATCACAGCGGGAAGAGGCTACAGGTTCTGAGTGCTGCCCCTGAGAACTGTCTCACAAGTACACATCGGACTCCTCACCAAAGTCTCTAGGGACTCCCAGAATAACTTGGGAGGAAACTCAGGGGCTGGAGTCCCCTCCTAGCAGAGGGGGATTAAGCCAGAAGAATTCTAGTTTGTATTCCCTTATGACCCTGCTAGTCCCTCCCATCTGCCTCCTGCCCCTGCTACCACCCTTGTGTGGCCTGCGGTATTAAGAGGCAGGTATGGGTAACTGATATCTGTTGCTTTGTCACTCAGCCTCCGTGGTCCCTGCTGGTAAACAGCACAATCTCCCTCAGGGGGCTCTCCGACTCTTCCTCTCTGAGATCATAAAATGAGGGTGGGGTTGATTGTATTCTTGGTTCGGGGTATAGGCCTGCGACACAGCCTAGACCATGAGGAAAACCACAGCTTTTCTTCGCGCTGCCACAACTGGCTGGGGTATGGGTGCATGATCCAAACAGAGGCAATAAGACTCAATGAGGTTTTTGCTGGGAGTTCTAGGAAATGATAATCACTCCCTTCTAGTAGACTTGAATGAGGTCTGCTGCTGCTTGAAACATCGTGCGACCACAAGGGACAGCAATGTTTGGAAACCGGGCCAACAACAGGGAGAACAGAGGTGAGAGAGAGGAGCTCAGTGCCAGGGACACCATGGGAACCCAGATATATATCTTCGAATTTTTCAATTATGACAGCCCATGGGTTTTGTTTCTGCTTAAGGCCATGGGGGTTGTTTTTCTCTGTTACGTGCAACCAAGAAAACCCAGACAGATGCATTCCATAAAATAAGCAGCACAAGACTAGGAATAAAAGGCATGCGAACTTTATTCCAGTTCCCTTTCTCTCCCTTCATGTAATAGTTATTACAACTAGGAGATGTAAGCATGAATGATGGTCCTATTGTCCCTTTGAAAATATGATAAAATCATGCCGTTGGTATTCTGAATGACTTGACCAAGGTCTTCTTGCTAACAGACGATAGACCTTAAGTTTGGGAAATAGGAAAAGTCAAAAGATCAGTACACCAAACGAGGATAGTCAGTCAGACCTGTTTACTGATATGATCTTAAGGATAGTGTTGAAAAATTATTTGATGCTTCCAACAATTTCTGTTTACATCTACTAATGTCATTCTATTCTGCTATTGGTTATATTTACAAATCCATGCAGCTTCTCTTATTAATGGACAAGCAAAGTGCTTCTAAGAAACAAATTCAATCGATTATTAAGAATTTATTAGATCCTAGACAAGATGGTGGAATAGGTGGATATTATGCTCACCTCCTCCATGACCACATCAAAATTACAACTAAATTATAGAACAATCAACCTGAAGAACCATCTGAAGACTAGCTGGACAGAAGTCCTATAACTGAGGATATAAAGGGGAAACCATGTTGAGACTAGTAGGAAGGGTAGAGATTCAAAACAGGAGGCCCCATACCCACGAGTGGCCGTCGAGAATTGGGCGGGATATCTCAGCTGTGGAGGTCTCCCTCCTGAGGAGTGAGGGGCCTTAGCCCCATGCTGGGTTCCCCAGCCCAGAACACTAGCGCTGGGAACAGGAGCCCACATAACATCTGGCTGTGAGAATTAGTGGAGATTCTGTCCATCCAGGTGAGTCCGAAGGTTGCTAGAAACCCAGGTTCACTCTAAAGGGCCTGTGCACAGACTCTCACTTGCAGGCACTCACCCTGGCTCTGGCAAAGGGACAGCGACTCAGGGGGCATCAGAGACACACAGGGAAAAACTGAGTTGTGTGACTTCGGGGTGAGGGCTAGAGGGTCGACCACCATTGCCCCTGTGTTGAGCCCTCTTCCACCATAGCCGGCAGGCAGGTGAACATTTCCCCCCCTACATGGCCAGATCTGAGTCTCCATGAGCCTGGTGAACTCCACTCGCTCCACTCTGATGACTCCCTGAGACCTGCCCTGTCCACCTCTCACGCCGCCAGAGACTCTTGATGGCAGGCAGCCAGGCTTAGCCTGTGCTGCAGTCTCTCTCTAAAAACTATCAAAGAGCTGTAGGCCCCAAGCCTTGGTGTACTTTGTGACTTTGCTGAGTGACCCTAGGCTCAGCTCTGGTGCTAAACTGAATATCCATTAACCTGGTGAACACTGCTCACACCACCCTGAGATCCTGCCTCACCTAACTCACATACCATCCAAGACTCTTTCAGCGGCTGAGCCTTATGGGCAATGGGCAAGTAGCAGCAGGCCTCCAGGAGCCCTGTGCCTTTTGCTGACCTGTCCCAGGCTGGATACTAGTGGCAGCTGCCCTCGGTTTGCAGCATGACCTCTCCCAAGTGTGTCCAAGTCCAGCAGAGGCTGCTACCCACCACTGATCACTTTGTAGGTCCTAATAGGTAGTCCTGGGCCACTCGCAGGTAGTGGCTGACATTGGCCTGCAGCAGTGCCCCTTCCAAGAGGTCCTAACAGGACTAACATACCTGATGGACAGCTTTAGACCACAGCAGAGCACTACTCAATTAGCTCCTTGAGTGGCACACCCAAACAGTGTCTCTGCAGGCACCAGACCCTACCGGGACAAATCTTGTTTCGTGGGATCTGTCTCCACAGAGCAGCTTGTACACCATGGCCATGGCCAGTTTTCACAGCCCGTCAACCTGAGAGTCAGTCCCACCCACTGACAGACCAATAGTAATCAAGGCTCAACTACAAAAGGAAGGGGCACACACAGAGAAAAAGGGGATACGCTTGGAGCACCCAGCCCAGGAGACTAAGGATATTATGCCCCTGGGCCCCACAGGACACCCACTACACAAGGTGTCCCTGCCAAGACTGGGAGACACAGCTGAGCAACCTAAAACATAGAAACAAACGCAGTGAGGCAGCCGAAACGCAGAGACAAAGAAACACGCCCCGTGGAAAAAAAAAAAGAATACTCAAGGAAAAAGAACTTAAAGAAATGCAGGCAAGCAATCTACTAGATACAGAGTTCGAAGTGCTGGTTATAATGATGCTCAAGGAACTTAAGTAAGAACTTCAGTAAGAGATAGTAAGCATGAAAAAAATACATAGAAACCCTAAAAAGGAACCAGTCTTAAATGAAGAACACAATAACTGAAATGAAGAATACACTAGAAAGAGTCAAAATCAGATTAAATAAAGAATATGATCGATTCAGAATTTTGGAAGACAAGGTAAAAGAAACCACAAATTTGGAAAAACAAAAAAAGAATTTTTTAATGAGGATAGTATAAATTAGGACCTCTGGGACATCATCAAGCAGAAGGAGAAGCAAGAGAGCAAAGAATTGAAAACCTCTTTGAAGAAATAATGATTGTGCCCTGGCCAAGCAGCTCACTGGATGGAGCATCGTCCTGTGCACCAGGAGCCTGTGAGTTTGATCCCTGGTCAGGGCACGTATCTAGGTTGCGGGTTCAATTCCTTGTCGGGAGACAACCGATGTTTCTCTTCCAATCGCCTACCCTCATCTTTCTGTAAAAATGAATGAAAGCATATATTTGGGTGAGGATGGAAAAAAAAAAGAAATAATAATCAAACACTTCTTTACCCTGAGACATACAAGTCTGGGAAGCAAACAGTCCCAAACAAGATGAACCCAATGAGAGTCACACCAAGAGTCACATCATTCTTAAAATGGATAAGGTTGAAGACAAAGAAAAATCTCAAAAACAGCAAGAGAAAATCAGTTAGTTATCTACAAGAAGCGCCCATTAGACAGTCAGCTGATTTCTCAACAGAAACACTTCAGGTCATAAGGGATTGGCACAAAATATTCCAAGTGATTAAAACCAAGAACCGACAACCAAGACCACTCAAATCAGCAAGGCTATCATTTAAAATTGAAGAGCTTCCTAGAAAAGAGATAAAGAGCTTCCCAGAAAAGATGAAGCTAAAGGAGTTAATTAGCACCAAACTAGTATTACAAGAAAAGATGCAGCGATTTCTCTAAGAAGTAGAAAATCATGCCCTGGCTGCTGTGGCTCAGTGGACTGAGCGCCAGCCTGTGAACCAAAGGCTCGCTGCTTCAGTTCCCGGTCAGGGCACATGCCTGGGTTGAAGGCCTGCAGGAGGCAACTCACGCATCAATGTTTCTCTCCCTTTTTTTCTCTCCCCCTTTCCTTCTCTCTAAAAGTAAATAAATAAAACCCTTTAAGGAATAAAAAAGTAGAAAATTATTAAAAATATGAATAATGAAATGGAAATAATTACACACCTATCAATAATCACTTTAAATGTAAATGAATTAAATGCTCTAACCAAAAAGTATGGAAAAAGATACTTCATGCAAATAGAAACAAAAAAAAGCTGGAATAGTAATACTTTTTAAAACCAAGGGTATAATAAGAAACAAAGAAAGACATTTTACAATTGCAAAGGGGTCAATCCAATAAGGGGTTATAACCCTTGTAAACATTTATGCACCCAACGCAGGAGCACCTAAATGTGTAAAGCAAATCTTGATGGGAAGGAAAGGAGAGACTGACAGGAATACAGTCATCGTGGGGCATTGACACCCGTGGACAGATCCCCCAGACAGAAAGTCAAGAAGGAAACGTCAACCTTAGATGGCATGGCAGGACACCCCAAACTAACAACTGACCTTTATAAATTGAAAATTTTGCACGCAGTAGTTAGTAGTAGCAATTTCAGCAAGTGTTCCCTATGCTAGCTATGGTATATATATGATTCAGAAAAATATAAACATGCATACTTTGTATAAACACATGCATGTATAACTTTATATGAGTTAGAGACGGGAGTCATCATTGTAAAAACTATGATGTTATTGTTTTGTTTATTAAGGATTTGGGTGGGGTGTTCCTTTGGGAATTAGAAGCAGCTGTTCCATCATCAAAAAACATGAATTCAGAACAAGAAAATGTGTTCCAATTTAGATCCAGATCTTTACTCAAGTCAAGTGACACTTCTATTAGTGTCCACCAGGTGGCAGAAGACCATCAAATCATCTCAAAATGTCTGTGAGCTACTGACCTAAATTGTCATGGTAGGAACATAATTCCTCAGTTTTTCTTGTAATGATTGCCAAGTCCATTTTGGAAGGTTAAGTGATTCTGGACAATATCACTTGTAGATTTTGTCCTAAAAAATGAATCCCAGGTTTTAGAGTGTGGGAATGACGGTGATAAATAATTTTATTTACCCCCAAATAAAACAATGGTATCATACAAAAATACATTAAAGTTTTATGCATGCACACAAAACATAAAAATTGCTTGAAAAAAACATAAAAGTATTAGCTGCAAAATACCCAAAAGACTACCACCTAGAGATTCCAAGATGGCTGCAGAATAGGTGGAAGCTATACTCACCTGCCCCCAGCACCAAACCAGATATACAAGTAAATTATAGAGCAATCAACCTGAATAACCAACTGAAGGCTAGCTGAACTGAAATATAATAACTGAAGATTTACAGACTGAGCCACATAGGGACTGGTAAGAAAGGTGAAATTGCAGGAAGGGCTGGCCCCTGCACTCACGTGCCACAGGTCTGAGAAGCCAGAGGGGTATTAAAGCCACAAAACTCCTTCCCCGATGGAGTGGGCTCTCAACTCCACACAGGGATCCCCAACCCAGAGCAGCAGAGATGGGAAGAGGAGCCCACAGAGCATCTGGTGGTAAAGACCAGTGGGCATTCTCTCCGCCTGGGACACTCAGACACCACCTTCCCAGGGAGGAGCACTCCTATTGGTGCAACGCTGGCCTGGGGAGTGCACTGCCAGGTCTCTGACTGCTGGTGAGACCACACTGCCACACTCGGGTCCTGCAGAGGAGTCTGCTAGCTGCACCCAGCAGTGACTTTTAGGGCCCTCTTTTTCTGGGGAGGCTTTTGATGGAGACTCAGTGACTAAACTGTGGCTAGAGAAAGAGGGCTGGTCTCCCCCACCACAGGGGCACAGCTGGCACCCCTTCCCCAGCCTGTTGAATCACTTGGCTGGCTCTGTCCTGCTGAGTTCAGTGGCTCAGAGGGACCAGAGTGCTATGAAGAGATGGGACTTTCGGACCATGTCTCTCAGGTAAACTTTCGTCCAGGAACAAGATGGGCAGGTTCTGGGGCATGTAGCTACACTGTGGGGCAGAAGGGGTGGTGCAATCCTATCTCCCCGGCTACCAGGCTACTATTCAGGAAGAGGAAGAAGTGCCACCTCCCTTCTCCAGGCTTGAGGGCACTAACCTCAATGGGAGATTGTATGGTTCAACTCTGCCAAGTCCCAGATACCCAGCCATGCTGAGTGCAATGCTGTGGGGGGGCAGGGGGTGGAGGGAGAGCCGCTTAGAGCTGGGACATTCAGAATGTGGGTCCTCGGAGGCTATTGTCTGGGACCCTGGGACAAGAACAAAGTGCTTAGCCCCCTCCTTGCATCATGCCTAATGGGAAACATTTTTTATCTGTTTCCTTAAGCCCGGGGTGACTGAGCTCACTCCTGCAGCTGGGATGCCTGGCTGTACCGAACAGGAGCCTGCAGTGAGCCCCTTCAGGAAAACTGGAATTGGAGACTCTGGCACAGACTGAGTACTTTGGCTCTGGAGTAGAAGCCAATTTCTCCTCAGTAAGTGCCTGGCTGCATTATCCCCAAGTAGGGGACCCACTAGTCCTGCTCTCCCAACCCCAGTTGCCCCATCCTACTGAGCTTCCAACCTGTGGAAGAATATGTGGGTCACAGCCAGCCTGAGCCCACTCTATGGTCTCTCTTCAGAAGGCTCTGGAAGAAGACCAGGCAAACTCAGGGAGAGGTGGAACAGCTGACAGGTGAAGACAGACCTCCGAGAGTCTTGGCCCTTTTACAGATCTGCCCCCACCAGGAGGAAGCCGAATTTTATACACAGATTGACCCGTCCCAAGCACACCAGGTCCAGTACATGCAGTCACAAACAGGAAACACTGTGGTAGCTCCAGACAGGTAGCCAAGGCCAGTTACACACAACATCTGATACTGACCTGCACCTGAACCCCACCCAAGTGGACCCAGAATCCATAAAACCAGTGATGCGCTTCAGAACACACGAGAGCTGGACCCAACTAGCACACAAGTAGCACACTCAAGGGGGATTCCAGCAGGCACCAGACCCTGCTGGGAACAGCTCTGCCTCAGGGGGCAGCCCTGCACAGCGTCTCTTACATGGTGATCCAGGTTTACCATTACAGTCACCAGCCTGGAGGGTTAACGACACCCATGAAAGGGCCAACATTCAAGACTTGGCTACAACAGGAGGGTGCACATAACCCACAAGAAACATTCCTGGAGCATGGAGCTCAGGTGTTCCGGAAGATTGGACCCCTCCCTACAGACGCATTCATCACACGCCCCCATAACGAGGTTGGGAGTCATAGCAGATCTACCTAGCACACAGAGAAAAAAACGGGGAGACAAAGAAATATGCCCCAAATGAAAAAAGATAAATACCCAGAAAAAGAATTAAATTAAATGGAAGCAAAAAACAATGTAAGATGCAGTGTATTTAAAGCAATAGGTAAAAAGATGCTCAAGGACCTTAGGGGAAGAATAAATGATTTCAGTGAGAACTTAAATGAAGAGACAGTAAGCATTAAAAATGGCATAGGAACCATACAAAAGAACCAATCAGAAATGAACACTATAATACCTGAAATAAAGAATACACTAAAAGGAATCAACAGCAGGTTAGATGAAGCAGAGGGTCGAATCAGAGATTTAGAGGCAAAATAATAAGCACCCATAGATGCAGAGCGGGGGGGGGCGGAGTTAGGGGATGGAGGGATTGAGAAAAAGGAAAAAGGACTCATGGACATGGACAACAATGTGGTGACTGCTGGGGGAAGGGAGGTTTAAGGGGACTACATGGTAATGGAAAAAGTACAATGTTTAAAAAACAAATGGTAAGCACCCAAGGAGAGCATCAAAAAGAAAAGAGAATTTTTAAACAATTAGGAAAGTCCAAGGGACCTCTGGGACAACACCAAACATAAAATCATCCACATTATAGGGATTCCAGAAGGAGAAGAGAGTGAATAAGGGTCAGGGAAACTGTTTGAAGAAATAATGGCTGAAAACTTCCCTAACCTGGTGAAGGAAAAGTCACACAAGTTCAGGAAGCACAGAGAGTGCCAATCAAGATGAACCCAAAGAGAGCCAGACCAAGACACATCAAAATTAAAATGGCAAAGGTTAATTAAAGACTAAGAGAGAATCTTAAAGTCAGCAAGAGAGACAGTTACCTACAAGGGAGTTTCCATTAGGCTGCCAGCTGATTTCTCAACAGAAACACTGCAGGCCAGAAGAGATTGACATGAAATGTTCCAAGTGATGGAAGAGATTGACAGGAAATATTTAAAGTGATGAAAAGTAAGGACCTGCAACCAAGACTACTCTATTTATCAAGATTCTCCTTGCTAAAGGAGAAATTAACCTAATAGTCAAAGACTACTACTAATAGGTTAGCAATGAGATCAAGGAAGAAATAAAAAATTACCTGGAAACAAAAGAAAATGAACACACTACAACCCCAAACCTATGGAACACAATCTAGTTAATTACATATACATTCACTTACTGGTGTTCAAGCATAAAGCTGGGTAATTACCATGAAATATTATTAATTTGCACTAAGTTTTTCAGCTTTCATTATATTTCTTATTGAAATTAGTTTAATTAGAAGGACATATACTCTATAAAGCACATTATCTGGATTTAAAATCAAGAAGCATTTTCTAGATTAATGTACATTCAGACACCAAATACAAGCTACCAATTGACATAATAAAATAATAATGAAAATGTAATTTCCTTGATTATGGGGAGTTCAGACTACGCTGAGGTCCCATTTCCTGTAGCAGGACTGCCTCACACTCCGCCATTGCTTTCCACAAGCTACATGTGATCTGGGTCAGTTATTGAGTCTTTAAGGCAGGGGTTGCCCCCACCCCACAACCCCAAGTGGACCAGTATCCTCCTGATCTCCACCTCCTGTCCACCCCCCTCCCCAGCCCCCGCCCATGGAAAAACCAATCCCAGGTGCCAAAAGGTTAGGGTTAATTCTAGCCAAGAATGAGAATCTGGTTTCTGCAAGTCCTTGACTCTGAGCCAGGCTATGACAATCCTACGGTCCATGTCAAGTCACAAGAGTACAAGTAACTGCTTCGGTGAAAATGCAAAGGATCCACACATAGAAAGAGTAAGAATGTAGTTTCCTTCTTCAGGATGCAACAAATGTTCTCACTGAAAAATGTATGTTTAACATTCAGTTCTCACCCACTTGGGTGCAGGCTCCGTGGATGCTGCTGCCCCTGCCTCTACGAAGCTCATTCCTATGGCAGCCTCTAACCCTCACATCTAGTGAGCTATACAACATGATGGATGTTTTCAGTTTCTAGGTTTCAGATTCTATTTATAGAGGAATGCAAAATAAACATGTAAAAAAACCATGCCATTTAGACCAAATTAGGTTGTGCTCTTCAAAACTACACATTTTTCTTACTAAGAGTTGTAAAAGCTTTACAGACTTTCAGCTGACAGTGTCATTTATCCTCGAATCATTTATATGAACTTATACGAACGGAATACCTCCCATGTGAGCATGGGCAGGACTTGGACAGCAATGATGGAGGATGAATAAGGACAGCACTGGGTGTCACGGGGAGACAGGAGAAAGTGGGAGAGGGACAAGGAGAGGTGAAGTAAAGTGAGGAAAACATGGCGACTCTGGCTGTGCAAATCTCTCAGCTAATCCTGAAGGCTGGTGCAGATGGTCAAGGGGAGATGCGTCTCCTGCTTGCTGCTCCGTGTGCCCGCCTTGGAAGGAGGGCAGTCAGCGCTGAGGGAGAAGGTCTAGTCTTAGCTCCATAGATTGAGTCAACATGAAAAGGCAGAACGGTGATTCTTTGGGAATGCCCAAGAAATGTCACAATTGCCCAGGATGTTAGTTCACACTCACTTGAAGTTCGGTGCTGTTTCACACAGTCCATGACGATGTACCTCGTGAGCACACATTGATAAATCTGCCACATCTTCGTTTGAGGTTCATGAGCACCATTTAAACAAATATTGTGACAGTCAGCTGGACAACTATTGTGAGAGGACCTTCAAGATTTACAGCCTCAGAAGACATTCAATATTAAGGTTGTGATTTCCCCTCAGGGAGTAGCAGATCTTAGTAAAACTAACATAAATATTGCCATTGTTACCACGGACACTCAGAGCTTGGGCAGCCAGTGGTGGGGTGAACACCGGACTCCAACCAGCCTCCCCAGATGTGTGGCCACCGTGTCCAGCAGCCTGAGGCAGGCTGAAGGCTGTGGCATCTCCTGGCTTCCTGATAGTGGAATCTGCAGTGCCCCCCGGCACCTCCCACCACTGACACTGATACCACAGACAGGGAGTAACAGGGAGTCTCCCCCATTGGCCAAGAAGGCACAGGGAGAGGTATTAAGCAGGCCAAAGGCTAGATAGATGAATGAACAAGGTTGGCTAGAACAAAAGCCCTCCCCTCTCTATCCCTGTAGGAACCTTGGGCTTGAGCAGGAAGGGAAGACGATCTTTGAGGCGGGAGTCCACCATTCTCCCAGGTCCTGGCGCCTGAATCAACCTCTTTCCTTTTGCACTAGCACCCGTCTCAGGAGTTTGGCTTTCACTGCGGCAGGCAGCTGAACTTGTGTTTCTCGTTACACCACAACTGTTAAAAATAATAACTAGAAATGGTCTGTTACTGTTTTGTACCTCTAAAGGATTACATCATTCCCTTGAGATAAATAGCTAAACGAAATCTTCCAGTTAACCTTCTCTAACAGTACACAGCAACTTTGTCGATAGTCTGATTTGTAATATGTAGTCTTCTAAGAAGAAAATTATCTTCATGCCACTTCTCTGTATATAGTTAGAGCATAGTGTTAACGGACATGTGACATTAGTGAATGCTATTTATAACTACTGACCTTCAAGAATGTGAGTCTGCTGATGTATAATTCATAGTGACATTTCTCAGGAAATTATAGAAAATTTCTCATTATTCAAATATAACATTAGGTTATAAAGACACTTCTTTTATGCCATGCTGCCTTGAAACACATTATATATATGTGTGTATATATATTTCTAAAAAGTTTGCATTAAATACATTACAATGCTAGCAAGTGAGATTTGAAGTGTGTTTATAATTCCACTCAACAAACAAAAGCCTTAAACACAGAAAACTTGAATAGCACCCCGCACTTGCTGTGACAGCTTGCCCCTCATATATTGACATATATGCACACACACACACAAATATACACGAGTGTATATTCACACACATTACAATCACAGTAGCTATAAGTCCAGAGCACATTATGTTCAAAGGACCCCTCTGCTTTGCAAACTTTAGTTCATTTATACTCCACAATGACCCTACAAGGCAGCATTTTAACTCTCATTTTATAGGTGGAAAAACCTGAGTCTTTGATAAATGAAGTAAATTGGCAATTTTTATATAACTAATCAGTATGGGCACTGGGATTTGAAACCGAAAGCCTACTGGACTTTAAAGCCCATGGCTTGTCCACTGTGCTCCCCGAGGCCTCTGCTTCTTGAGGGGAGTCTTGTGAGTGGGCTTCACAGGCAGGCAGAAAGTGCCTGGCACCTGGAGAGCATGGGGCAAAGTTGAACTTCATTTATTTTATGCTCATGCTGTGTCTGTTTGGTTATGCGCACATATTTACCCTTATCTAAAAGCCAGCTTTTACTAACTCCTCCAGGATCCAGTGGTTCTACTAAATGCTGGGAATCTTAGAACTTTAACCACATAATGCTTTCAGTAGATGACTTCGCAGGCTGTAGCCTTCTTGTCCCCTGAGCCAGCGACTCGTAGTTCTAGTCCACAGCAATGTCACAGCTGAGCACAAGTGAGGGCACTTCAGACTGGAATACAGTAGCTCCACAGGGGGTCCGCCAAGCATTGCGGAGGTTGTCTTTTCCGGGACTCACAAACCGTTGACCACAATAAGCACATTTCAGGGACAGCTCGCAGCTCTCGTGGAGATGCAGCTAGTACTTGTCTGGCTTGTTCAATGGAGAACTTCCCGGTTGCTGGTATCCATGCCCACAGCCAGCCACTCCCGGTTGGGCAGTCCCAGAGGGAGAGTGTTTGTGACGCGCAGTCGTGCTGCTGCAGCTGCGGCCATTCCGCAGGCCCCAGGATCTGACCGTGCTGTCCATTGCGCAGTACAGAGCTTGGTGCCATCATTAGGAATGTCAGTACAGCTGGCCTCATCTGTGTGGCCCTGGACTTGCCTCACCAGTGTCCGTTTGTGCAGATCCCACGGGGCAGTGTTGCCATCGCTGCAACAGGAGCAGCAGGCCTTGGAGTCGGCCAGGGCATGGCAGGCTGCGGGGGTCGGGGTAGGAGGCTGGGGCAGAGGACTGGAAGATGTCAGCGGTGCCTTTGTGCACGAGGTCACAGCGGACAGGTCCCAAATGGACAAGTGCTGACCTCCCCTTCCACTACCAGAGTACAGCCACTAGGGAGCAATTTGCGGGAACGGATGTAGTTCTCTCCACTCAGACAATCTAGCTGAGAGTCGGGGCTCCTATTGCTGGGGTGGCTGATGTCCCAGATCCTGACGCTGCCCTTCTCACCCATGCACATGTGCCTCGAGGGGTGGTTGATGGTCACTGCACCCACCACCTCCCAATGGCTCAGGGTGTTGATCTGGCGAGTGTGTTGGGGGATGCCAGGCACAATGAGGGCATCAGGAGGAAAGGGGACAGGCTGCATCTGCCCACTTGACGTCATGTAGGAGTACGCAGGTTTCCCCCAGGGCTTCCTGCCAGGCTGGGAGGGATCGCAGGTACTCGCACGTGAGCGGGGAGGATCAGACACAAACATGGCGGCACCCTCAGTAGGCCACCACAGCGGCCACTGCGCTCATCTGCCTGGACTGTTGCAGAGGCCAGAGGAGGTGGTGCGAGGGCTGGTCAGCTCACCCTTGATGCCAGTGGGGGGGACACCATTCCCAATAGGCCCGGGCACAGGCTGGCAGCATCTTGGTTAATGAGGAGGCCCCTGGCAGGAGGCTTGCAGAGGCCTGGGCGGAGTCCTGGGGTGGTGCTGGTGCTGGGCATTCGCATGTTGCTCCTAGGCGCAGGTGGGCTGGATCAGGTGTGCTGGCTTTCTCATGCAAGCTTGTTTCTTTAAATTTCAAAGAAGGGTAACTTCCCCAGAAGGCAGTAGACACTTGGCTGCAGACAGCATCTTTCTTCCGCAGGCGGTTTTTGTCAATCCATTTCCCTAGGTGAGTGGGTGGGGCTTGCTCTCAGAGAAGAAGGATGTGTCATTAGACACATCCACAACTAAATTGTCGCCGCTTTTGTCACCATCACTGTCACAGTGGCTGGAGTCCTTATCATCCACCTTTCTTTTTTAATGTTGTTGGAAAATCTAGGCTCATTTCTGCATTTATCTGTGCCTCTTAGACAGTATGGGACCAAGGGGGAATTACTACTTGTGCCCGGTTCTCTGTCTCCGCAGTGCTCTGGAAGTTATATTCTCAGCTCTAGCC
>CM052539.1:144133531-144257670 GCA_028533065.1 Trachops cirrhosus
AACACTTAAAACACAAGGCCAGGCAGGCAGCGCGACGTTCCAGCAGCCTCCTCTCCGCGGGCAACTGGGGCTGGCTGACAGTCCTCCTAGTTCGCTCTGTGCGCATCCGCGTGCTCCCGTTGCGGCTCAACTTGGGAAATCCCCTCTCCAGAGACGCGGAGTGGGCAAAGGGGAGGAGTGAGTGACAAAACACAAAGGATCTGCCACACACCACACCCCGCCGTAGCCTCCGCAGCCTGACCCCTCCTCACTCAAGCAGAGCGGTAGGAAGGTTCCCTGCTGGGGTTGGGGGAACATGTGAGCGCAACCTGCCCAGGTTGCCCATTAGCGCCACAACTTGTATCAAGCTCTGAAGTACCCACACGCACCCTTCCGAGCTCTAGACACATTATCCCCTAAGTACAAAAGGTGGCTAGCTGTGCAAATGCAGCCCCAGGAGGGCTGCTTGGCCCGCGCCCAGTTTTAGGGCCTTTCTGGGGCCCTGGCTCTGCGAGTTTGTCTCCCTCGGTGTCTCGGGCCACCTCTCGTCCTACCTTTGCGTGTGTTTGTTTCGGTTGGTACGCACTGTCCCCTTAGCCAAGGAAAAGGGCTCAGGGAGGCTGAGGGGCCTTGAAAATCACGTAGCACCAGGGTTTTGGGCAGGGTTTGTGTGTGTGGGGGGGGCTTGGTTTTATTTTGTTTTGTTTGTTTGCTTGTTTTTCTGTCAGCGAACGTCCTTCCCTCTGGATACCTGCTCCATGTTGCGAGGACTGGCCCCGCCTGCCACCTGGGGGCGACCGTCTCTAGGAGTGGCTGTGACCTCGCTTCTCGGACTCTGGGGGCTGAGCTCCCTGGGGGCGGTTGTGGTCCGGGATCCGGGCTCAGTGTTCCCGCCGGACCTGCCGGCCCGTGGGATTGGCTATCCCTTTGAAGCAGCTAGCCCTCTTGTGAGTCCCCCAAGCTGGAGCATCCCTACTGGCTGTCTCTGCTTCTGGGGACTTCCGGTCTCGGATGTCTTTAGGACGTCTCCCTGCTCAGGCCTCTTGGGCTTTGCGTGCCCCCGGGGCGTCCAGCTGCTGGGGGCCTTCGTACAACCACTGCTCCCTCACCTTGCCCACCCGGCCTCTCTGAGGAGCCACAGAAGTTGGGGGCCGACGGGAGCTATAAGGCGGCACAACCTTTCTCCAGGACACGCCACCTTTCCCGGGGCACGCGTGCCGGGGCTGAGAACTGCCCTTACCAGATCCGGAGGTAAATCTGCCCAGGTTAAGAAAGAGGCGATCCGCCCTTTCCGGGTTCATAGTCCCCGCTGGCCGCAGTGCTGATCCAGAGGGCCGACCCCAGTAGGGCAATCAACATAGTCCGCCCGGGAGGCGTTAGCCTTGGAGTTCCAGGGGTCTTCTGTCTGTACGCGGGGTCAGTGGACTCGGCGCTAGGGCCACGCTGGGAGCGCGGGATCCGGCAAGTCGTAGGAGGGTGGGAGGAGCGAGCGCAGCGCGGGGCAACGCCCAGCTACGCGCAAACTGCAGGTGCAAAAGTGTCAGGAGCCAGGTGTGCGGGGACTCTGCAGCTGCTCTCTCCTCCCCCTTTCTCCTGTCCCACCCCCGCCCGACTACCCGAGAGCACCCGCCCAGCGCCCCGCCGCTGGCCGGGCTGTGCCTCCAGCTCCCCACGCGCTCTCACGCCTTGACCCTCGCGCTCCTGCGGCGTCCTCTCCCGGCTCCGGGATGCTTAGCTGGGTCGGGGAAAGTGGGAATCCCCTGGATCCCCAGAAGTCGCTAACTGTCAAATCGCAGGGCGAGTGGGAGCCCAGGACTGCGCTCGGGGCGGGGGAATCAGGGCTGGGCTAGGAACCTAGACCCTGACCCGTTTCCCAGCCCTCATCTGGCCGAGCGCACGGAGCTGGCTGTGCGGTGTTAAGTCGCACCAGGGTTCCGCCTTTCCCCGGGCTTCCGGGACCCGCTTCGGGGGAGAGCAGCCCCTTCCTTAGGGCGGGGGTAACTGTCTCATCTTATTTCTCCCCCACCCTTGTCGATGGGAACAACAGGTGCGTGCCCAGGTCTGACAGCCTTCTCTGGCGTCCAGCTTCTAGCGGGCGAGAGTCAGGTCGGGGCTTGGATAGCTGGTACAGAACGAAGACTGGAGGCTCAGGCTCAGAGGGCCTCTGAGCGCACGCTTGGGGCGACACCTGGCGGGCATTGCGGGTTGTGCAACTCGGCTGACTGTCGGGGACCCAATCCTAGCTGGCCAAAGGTGCTGAACCAGTCCTGTGATACACACACTGTCCAGTGAGCTAGGGGCTGTTGGGTTCAACTTTTGGCTGAAGAAATTGAGGCTGAGGTCGCGAAGGTGTTTCACCAAAGTCCTCAGCTGGTGAGTGGCAGTGCCCGACTCTACTAAGTCACCTCTACCTCGCCTAGGCCAGTCCTCTCTATCCTCCTAGAACTGCTTTTTCAACCCATGCTCCCAGTCCTTGAAAACTACCCTTCATGCCTTCACTCACAGTCCACAAATGCCTATGCCAAGTGCAATGGTGGGGAACTGTGGGTACAACAAGGAATGAGAAAGACACGGGTCTTTCTCTCTGGGAGCTTGTGAGGGAGACAGACCAAAAGTAAACAAATGCATAAGTTCAGACATCCCAGGGGCAAGTGAAGGGTGCTGGAGGGTTTATTTTAGATCCCAAGAGGTGGCATTCCAGCTGAGATCTGAAGAACACAGGATTTGGGGGTCTGACATTTCAGGAAATAGTAGGGCAGTGAAAATGAGTTGGGCATGAGCCCCAGGACGGTCCGGAGCTGTGCTCAAGTAGGAGGAAGAGGCCATTGAAGTGAGAGGGAAGGTTTGTGTTAGCTGATCCTGCACAGCTGTGCGGGCGTGTCAAGGAGCTCAGATTTCAGTGGGAAGTTCAGTAGAAAGGCTTGGGAGGGATAGGCAGGAAGGATGACTCATTTCATTTGTGGAGAATCCACTGAGGGGATGGGTGGGGCTGGACAAAGTGGAGCCAGGCAGACCAGAAAGCAGACTCCCCCCTAGTCCAGGTATAAGACTTTAGTGGTTTTGGTTCACGTGGTGACTTTTAAACATGGCCACAAAATTATTTGGCACACTTCCCATTGAGAGGTGGGTTGTGTGCTCTCCCTGCTTGAATCTGGGCGGGTTTCTGAGGACTTGGACCAATAAGGTGTGACTGAAATGGTGCTGCTAGACTTGCAAGGCTATGTCATAATAGGCAATGCAGCCTCTGGCTGGGCTGGACCACTCCTGTTTGAGCCCTGAGCTGCTGTGAAGGATCTGGAGGCTGCCATGTTGTGAGAAAGCCCAGGCATATTTAGAAGCCACACATAAGTTTTCAGTCTACAGTCCCAGCTGAGTTCAGCAATGGAGCCCTAGTGCCAGACGGTGGGTGAAAGAGCCTCCATCAAGTCATCCCTGCCTTTGAGGCTCCCCAGCTGAGGCACTGTAAATAGAGGCTTTTGTAGGCATCCCCCGTGCACCTTGTCCAAATTCCTGAGCCCCATCCCTAATGTGTGAGCATAATGAAATGGTTGTTTTATGCCTCTGAGTTCTGGGGTCACTTGTTGCACAGAAATCATAATCAGAACAACTACGGTGGAAGTGGGTGCAGAAAGGAGGGAGGACGCTGGGCCTAGGGCCGAAACAGCACTGGCAGAACTTGGAGGGACTCAATGGAGAAGGCGAAGGGTAGAGAAAGTGAAGAGAGAAATGAACAATGACTGTTATGCCAGCTGTAGGCTTTGCATGGGTGGATGGAGGTGTCAATGAATGATGGGGGTGGGGGTGAGGGTGAACTGAAACAGCCAAAGGTTTGGGAGGAAAAGTCACAAGGTTCGTCTTGGCCATGTTCCTCCTCCTCTTCCTCCTCCCTTATACCCACAGACTTAGTCAGCACGGAGCCCTCTGCAGTCCACCTCCAAAGCATGGCTCAAACGTGCACTTTCTTTTCTATATGCATCTCTCAGACCAAAGATTCATTAGTGTCACACTCATGACCAGCACGTCGGGTCTGGGGACACAGCAGTGGGTCAGATCAATCCAGGGTCTGCTGTCCTGGAGTAACTAGTCTGAGAGCTGACTCGATCATCAAACCAGAGACAGCACTTACTCTGGGCCAGGCACTGTTGTTGAGAGTGTTAGCACATCACTCACTGAATCCTCTAACAGCTGTTCTTCTTGTTAACATCATTATCATCACAACCACCATCATTTTACAGTATGGGGAAAGCAAATCATGGGGGGAACTAAATCAAGTTCCAAACTCCCATAGCCAGTACATGGCAGAGCTGGGATTTTAGCCTAGAGTCCTGGCCCTAACCTCTGCCTCTCAGTCATGCTGCCATCTGATGGAGAAGACGGACTTGGGCCACTGCAATGAAAAAGATGTCAGGCATGAAGCTGGGGGACGCAAAATGGACTATGGGTGCACAGACAGAGGCTCCAAATCCAGCCTGGGTGGATCAGGAAAGGCTTCCTGGAGAGATGTTCCTACACTGGGATCCAGAAGGAATGAGTTGGTGTTTACTAGGGTAGAGTGGTTGAAGCCAGAAGCAGCAGGGCCCATGGAGGTCTGGTGGGTCTGGAGAACAGAGCGTTAGAGGCACTGGGGATGCGGTGGGTTGCAGAGAAGAGGCCCAATATTTAGAGAATTTTAACAAATTTGGGCTTTATCATAAAAAGAAGCAGGGGTGTCACATGGTCCAATCTCTTTCAGAAGGCTCATGGCAGCTCTTACGGGGAATCAGTAGAAAGGGGCGGGAGACAAGGGCAGGTGGTTAAACAGTTATCCTGGAGAAGTGGCCTGACTAAGACAGGGATAGTGGCAGATGGCATGGACAAAAGTGGACAGAATTGAAAGCAGAACAGACAGGATGAGGAGGCCCCAAGGACAGGATTCTGTGCTGCGGGACGACAGTATGTATGACTGGTGAGGACAGCATGGAGCTGGGATGGGGGAGGGGCCAGCCGCAGGTGACGAACTTGGTTTTGGAGTTTGAGATGTCTGTCGGTCACTGGAAGGGCAGCTGATTGTGTGTGCCTGGCATTCAAGTGGGAGGGTGTGGGCTTTCAAGGTGATGGATCTCCACCACCTAGAAGTGGGGTGCCCTTCAAACCAAGGCCTGGATGGGGTGCTACGGGAGGCCAAGAAGGCCCAGTGAGCCCAGCACAAAGCCTCAGGAACCCAGTATGATGTACAGAACCAGTTGGGGAAAAAGAGAAGCTAGAGGCAACTGAAGAAGACTAGCCAGAGAGGCAGGAAGTTACTCAAATTGCTGAAGAAGGAGCCAGGAGTTTGCAGAGTCTGACCTTGCAGGGGAGGCAAGGACTTAAAAGGGTCCAAACCATCGCCCTGGCTTCCAAAGGTCTTTACAGTCTGGCTCCAAATTCCCCTTCCAGCATCCAGTTTTCCCAAATCCCCTGTGCACACATCACAACCAATGCGAGAGTTGGCTCTAACAGTCACAAAATGGAGATAGACCAAAAATGAGAGGGCATTGTACATAATAAAGTTCTTTTTTAAAATTTATTATTTTTTCTTTTTTCCATTATTGATGTATATCTATTTAAAAAATTTTTTATTGCATAATAAAGTTCTAAGTGTGTGTATGTGTACAATGTGTGTGCACAGTGTGTGTGTGTGCAGGCATTGTATCTGTCTGTGTTGTGGGTTGTGATTTAAAAAAGTCGAGCCTCGGCCAGGTGGCTCCCTTCCTTGGAGCATTGTCCCGGACCCCAGAATGTTGTATGTTTGATGCCCTGCCAAGGCACATACCTAGGTTGTGGGTTCAATTTCCGGTCAGGACGCATAAGGGAGGTGACCGATCGATATTTCTCTCTCCCTTCCTCCTTGCTCTCTGAAATCAATAAGCATATCCTGGGGCGAGGATTTATAAAAAAATGGTTGAGAGACTTTTTCTTCCACCCTGTTATTCCTTTGCATGCGCCTGGGATGCCTTTGCCCTCTTTTTCCACCTGACCAGCCCCTAACTCATCCTTCAAGGCCCCCAAACGGGAACTCATCTGAAAATCTTCCTTGATTAACCTTCCTTCTGTCCTAGGCACTTGGGTCTCTTCCTCCTTCACACATTCACCAAACCCGCACTGAAGATGAAGGCGTTCCAGGCTTTGCACTGGGTATGGGATATAGCAGGAAACACCGCGGACAGAACCCCCTCCTTTGAGGAGAATACATTTTAATGCATTTCTTCCTTGTGCTCCGTGGCCCCTGAGCTGATCGTAGCAGAGCCCTTCCCACATGATGTCTGGGCTCATGGCCCGCCCTCCTCGTTTACCACCCAAGATCCCTGCCAAGAGGACCCTGCGTCTCTGTATCCCAGTACCCAGCGTTAACTGGGGACCATGGCTTGATAAAAAGATCATAGACTTTGGGGTCAAATTAGCGTGGGTCTGAGTCCCAGCTCTGCCACTCAACAGCTGCATGATCCAGGGCAGTTCTATTTTTTTTAAGTTTTTGGGCTTTCTCTGGGGTTAATAATTTTCAGATGATTCTATCTTTTACTCAGTTGGGAGATCCCCCAGTGGGGAACCTGTATCTGACTCATTCCAAGACCCCAAACCAGGTGTGGATAACTGGGCACGTCTCTTCAGCGGGTGCTGTGTCAAGTTCAGGCACACATGCATGCCCAGGACACGGGCACAGCAGGTCAGGGGCTTCAGCTCCTTCTGTTGGACACAGAAGGGGAGGTGGCCAGGGTTCCGAGAACCACACTGATAATCATTCACAACCTGCACTGAGCTCTGCTCATTACCAGACCCTGCTGTAAATGCGGGCTCCGAAGGGGTTCAGATCCCAGCTCTACCCTTTGTTATTTCCATGACCTTGGGGAAGTTACTGAAATCTCCCCTAGCCTCAGTTTCCTGGTGCATAAACTGGGAATGATAACAGTTTCTCCCTCTTAGGGTTGTGAGGTTTGTGATGCTCAACGTCAAGGGCTTAGAACGCTGCCTGGAAATGGTGAGTGCTGTGTCTGTGTTTGTAACGTTAAATTCATGGGAACACTGCAGTCACCACTTGGTGTCACCACCCATCAGGAAAGGATGTCCCTGTTGGAGACCATTTCCACTGATGGATCCTGAGGCTGGAGTTGTAGAGTATTTGTAATTGCTTCTTTAATTTTCTTCATCTGTGCTTCTAAGAAAACTTCAGCCACGCGAACCAGAGGAAAAGCTTTTATTACTAAAGTACTTGGAGCTGCTGGGAGCAGCTGGGAGGAGTGCAGATTCCCAGGGGCCAGGCTCCCAGTGACTTGCATCTGGGGAAGGCTGTTGAAACAGTGTGGGCCCTTTCAGCATCGGAGAACACTGGGCGCATGCAGCATGGGGCAGAAGCTCTAGTGTGGAAGCCAAGAGAGCGAGGGTCTCCTCTCAGCTTTGTCATTACTGTATGGCTTTGAGAATGTCCCTGAAATGTAACTTCTCAGATATACCTTCCAAGGCCACTCAGTCTGAAGTAGCCTCATCTCCAGCTACCTTCTTTCCCATCATCCACTTCACCCCCTGCTCAGCACTGGCCACTGCAGGGAGGCCTGCCTTCTTCTCCGTGCCCACTCTCTCTGTCTCGTCTGTGCCTGGCACTGGAAGGGAGTGCCATGAGGTCAGGGCTAGCATAGCATCCTGGTCACCACCACAGCTCAGCTCACACCAGGAGCTGTGAAAGAATGTGACTTGCTGGGGAACTTCTCTGGTGTGGCCAGGGAAGGCCTCTCTGAAGGGGAGGTGTGTGCTGAGAACTGAATGACAAACACACCCTTTAAAATTCCTTCTCCTCTGGAAGCCATCCCTGATCAACTCCTCAACCCGGATGCTGGTATCCACAGCCTGGGTGCTGGCCCCTGTCACAGCAGCATCGCCCTGAGGGTTGGTCCGTCTCCCTCCCCTGACACGAGAACCTCCAGAGGCTCACGCCTGACACTGAGGTGATGCTCACAGGATCCCAGGATAACCAGCCAATGGAGAGCAAAGAGTTAGGAGGAGGAGGAGTGGGAAAGAAGTTCACAGAAGTCATTCAGAAGTTGATAGCCGAGCCTGCAGACGTCTTTCCACAGATGTGAGAAGCTGCTCATGTCACCTGTGTCTGAGAAGGGCAGTGACACAGTGACATGTGAGTCTTCACAGACAAGGTAAGCCTCTGTTACTTGTGGCTATAGAGGCCTCTGTAGCATTTTCTTGCTTGGGAAACTCTTTATCTCTCACTTGATTATAAATGTTATCCTTGCTGAGTAGAGTAATCTTGGTTGTAGATCTGTGCTTTTCACCACTTTGAATATTTTGTGCCAATTCCTTCTGGTCTGCAAGTTTTTGTTGAGAAATCAGCTGACAGTCCTCTGGGAGCTCCATCGCGTGTAACTATCTGCCTTTCCCTTGCTGCTTTTAAGATGCTCCCTTTGGCCCTGACTGGTGTGTGTCAGTGGGTTGGACATCACCCCACAAACTGAAAGGTTGCTGGTTTGATTCCAGGTCAGGGCAGATGTTTGGGTTGTGGGCCAGGTCCCCAGTTGGCGTTGTGTAAGAGGCAACCAATTGGTAATTCCCTCCCACATTGATGCTTTTCTCCCTCTCTTTCCCTCTCTCTAAAAAATAAATAAGTAAAATCTTTTTAAAAATTTAAAAAAGACTTGTGGCTGCATGGTTAGGCTACATTCTATGCCAGTACTGACCGTAGCTTATGACTGGCTTGGAGTCACCTGATGGGAACCACAATGCAAGCTGAGACCAGCTGCCATTTGTGCAAGCTTGGGTCTACTTAGCAAGAGGTACAGGAGCACACTGAGGTCAACGGAGAGCTCAGCTTTGGCACCCACCCACCCTGGGCCAGCTGGGTTTGGGGGAGAGCACAACAAAGGAACAATGGCACCTGCCAGTACTTCTGTCCCTGGATGGAGCTGCCCTGACCCCAGCTCCTCTAGCCCTCACCCTGAAGTTAGTCAATTTGATTCCTCCCCATATGTCCCTGGTGCTTTTTGAGCTGCTGCCCCAACACTTGAGCCCAGACTGAGTGAGTTTGTCGTCAGCTGCGTGTGTGTACGGATCCTGGAAGAGGAACCTCCTGGGACTCCAGCAGCCCTTTATCTCACTTGGACGTTACCTGGATGTTGCAGGCAGATGTTATCTCATCCTGGCACCGGAGCCTCATTCTGGTGCCCCCGGTGTGGGGCTGGGGCCTTTCCCACCTCAAGGGGACCTCCACAGCTGAGATATGCCTCCTGCTTCTTAATTGCCACACCACGGGTTTGGGATCTACCTTTTCTGTCTCTGCCCCTCCTCCCAGTCTCATCTTGGTTTCTTCTTCATATTTTTAGTTATGGGAATTCTGTTCAGCTAATGTTCAGGTCATTCTCAATGATGGTTGTTTTATAACTTAGTTTTCATGTTGATGTGGTCATGGACAGAGATGAGTACGGTGTTCATCCACTCTGCCATCTTTACCAGAAGTCTGTGCAGCTTTCTGGTAAATCATACCTCTATGAACTGTTTTAAAAATAACCCAGTTTGCTCTGGCTGGTGTGGCTTGGTTGGAGCTTTGTCCTGTAAACAAAAGGCTGCAGGTTCAATTCCTGGTCAGGGCAATGCCTAGGCTGTGGGTTTGTTACCAAGTCCGGGCACATATGATTCCTGGTCTGGGCACACATGGGAGGCAACCAACTGGTTGGTTCTTCTCTCTCGAATTGATGTTTCTCTTTCTCCTTTTTATTCTCCCTTCCTCCCTCTCTCTCTAGAAGCAATGAAAAAAAAAAGTCCTCAGGTGAGAATAAAAACAACAACAACAGGTTACATCTGTGTAATAGATCATCATGCATCTGTAAAAAGAGTGAGTATAGTGTTTATGTCTCAAATGATCTCCAATAATATTTTAAAGTTCAAAACACTGCAAAAAATGGCACTGTGTATTGCACTTAAGAAACCATGGGTCCAGCCCTGGCTGGTGTGGCTCAGTGGGTTGAGTGCTGGCCTGCGAAACAGAGGGTCACTGGTTTGATTCCCAGTCAGGACACATGCCTGGGTTGCAGGCCATGTCCCCCAGTAGGGGGCTCTTGAGAGGCAACCACACGTCGATATTTCTCTCCCTTTCTTTCTCCCTCCTTTCCCCTCTCTCTAAAAATAAATAAACAAAATCTTAAAAAAACACACACATGGGTCCAGAGATTATGCCCTAAAGTTTCAGATAGTGTAATAAGATGCCTATAACTTTTTATGTTTGTGTTTGTTTATGAAAATAACACAAACAGTAGCAAATTTTCTAGCGTCTGAGAACATCACAGAGCTTCCCCTTTGGAAAGTTCATAATATTGATGTGATTCTCTCCTGGAAACTTGGAGGGATCTGATACTTTTGTCCATCTCTGGTATTCATCTGGCAGACTTTAGAGAACACCATAAGCTCATATTACCCATATGGATGGTATGTTTGGTGCTTCTCTTCCTATAATTCTGCCCCATTTCCTTTGTAGAGCACAGCATATCTGGCTAACCCATTTTAAAGAACCTGTGCCTTTCATCACCTCCTCCTATGATGCCTCTCCGTGAGTATACAGGTGGGCAAAGTCTAGGCTGTAGGAGCTACATTACCGACTGATGGCATCCCATGATATGACATCAGCCAGGTAACCTCTGTGATCTTGACTGGACTTTTCTATAGTATGGTCTTAACTGCCCCACCTAACAGGATTATTGGAAGAGGAAGCTAAAAATAAGATTCAGTTTTTACATCAGTCTTTTTGAGTTGATCACTTTACCCCCTTCTGCATTTTCTTCATGCACTAAACTCTATGCTGAGTTGTATTTATATAAGTCATAGGAATCTTGATCCCCTCGACAGTCATCACAAAAAAGTTACACCCAACTCCCACCCTCTTCAGGTCCACCTTAACCCCTCCTACACCCAAGTGACCATGATACTTGTCTTCACCTTCCATATCTCCACTGGCAAAACCTGGGGGACAGTAACAAAGGCTTGTCGACTGACTACTTACTAGTATAGCCTTCCAGCAGCTAAAGGGTTGGATCATGTGATTCTTCAGACAGGTGAGTCTGCTGTGGGGAAGGGCTGGTTTGCCTACCTCAATTGACTGCATTGATTCCTGAAAACTTGACAGCAGCTTCTGACCACCTGGCTTAGAATACAACAATGCTAGCCCCAATCTGTTCAAAGCTTTTAGAAGGTCCTTTTGGGGTAAATATCCTCCCCCTTTTTTCTTTATTTTTTTTTAGTTAGCAAATACATTCAAGATCACTAAGTGGGAAAGGAGGAAAGTCACTCCAACTCCCATCATTTAATTGTAAGCAGTGTTATTACTGGGTGCATTTCTCTCCAATTCTATTTTTGTGCATTATTTGCATAATGGAATTACACTAAGTAATTTTTTATTTTTCTTCTTTCACTTAGTGTACAGCATTAGTCTGCCCACAAGCCTTTATGAACTCTTTAACAATTTGATGACTATATGATAATACTTTATTTAATGCCTTCTTTTAAAGGTTTTTCAACATTTGGATTATATCCATAAGATGTATGTATGAAACTGAATCTTAAATTAAAAGCTATAACAATGCTATACATTGTGAATTGCTATTAAGATGGTAACCTTTCTATTCAACATGGTTGGTTTTCTTGTTTTCTTGTATTTCTTATTAAATAAACACTGTAATTCTTGTATTATTTATATTTTTTCTACTTTTTAATTTAATCTGTATTGTATTTTTTCCATTACCATTTAGTTCCCTTCATTTTGTTACCATTATATGCCTGCCCCCTGCAATCACCACACTGTTGTCCACGTCTATGAGTCCTTTTTCTTTTTTGCTCAATCCTTGTTTCAAAGTGCTATCTCCTAATTCCAATACCAGGAAAATCAGTTGGCCTGCTTCTAGTAATTGTATTTTATTTTGATTATAAGTAAGCTACAGGGTCTCATTTTGTCACATGTCTAATAGTTCTTTTTTAAAATTTTTCATTTTTTTAATTATAGTTTACATTCAACATTATTTAGTATTAGTGTCAGGTGTACAGCATAGTGGTTAGACAATCACATACTTTACAAAGTGTTCCTTCAGATACCCCCAGTAGCCACCTGGCACCCCACGCAGTTATTACAATATTATTCACTGTATTCCCTACACAGTGCTTTATATCCCTGTGACTGTTTGGTAACTGCCAATCTGTAGATCTCAATCCCTTCACATTTTTCGCCCACTCCCTCGACCCCCTCTCCTCTGGCAACCATCAGTCTCTTCTCTGTATCTAGGAGTCTGTTCCTGTTTTATTTATTTGTTTACAACGTTTTTTAGATTGCACATTTATGTGAAATCATATGGTATTTGTCTTTCTCTGACTGACTTATTTTACTTAGCATAACACCCTCCAGGTCCATCTGTGCTGTCACAACTGTTAAGGTTTTGTTCTTTTTTGAGGCCGAGTAACATTTCCTTGTAGATATGTACCATAGCTTTTTTATCCAGTTGTCTGTTGTTGGTTTTATGGTTTTGAATCTTGCATGGAAGTCTTTTCTCCATTCTGAGTTTATTCTTGTATAAGGTGTAAGAAGATGGTTTAGTTTCAATTTATTTTTGCATGTATCTGCTCAATTTTTCAAATGTCATTTATTAAATAGAGTGTTCTTACCCCATTGTATGTTCTTGCCTCCTTTTCAAATGTTAATTGACCATACAGGTGTAGGCTTATTTCTGTGATTTCTATTCTGTTCCATTGATCTAGATGTCAGTTTTCATGCCGATTTGTCCAGATTGATTTTACTTATTCCTCTCTCTCTCTCTCTCGATGAGTCTGGTTAAATGTTTGTCAATCTTGTTTACCTTTTCAAAGAACCAGCTTTTGGTTTCGTTGATCTTTTATATTGTTTTTTAGACTCTATTTCATTTATTTATGCTCTGATATTTATTATTTCCTTTCTTTTACTCACTTTGGGCTGTGTTTATTGTTTTATTTTTCCATTTCCTTTAAGTGTAAAGTTAAATTGTTTATTTGAGATTTTCTTCTATCTTGAGGTGGTCCTGTCACGCTATGAATTTCCCTCATAGGACTGTTTTTGCTGTCTCCCATAGGTTTTGTGTTGTTTTGTCCTCATTTTCATTTGTTTCAAGGTATCTTTTTATTTCTTCCTTGATCTCATTGGTAACCCACTCATTGTTTAGTAACATTATTTAGCCTCCATGTTTTTGTGTGTTTTTCAGGGTTTTTTTTTTCTGACTGATTTCTAGTTTCATTGTGATGTGAGAAGATAATTGATATGATTTCAATCTTCTTAAATTTACTGAGACTTGTTTTGTTTCCTAACCTGTGGTCTATCCTAGAAAATGTTTCATGTGCACTTGTAAAGAGTGTATATTCTGCTGCTTTAGGGTGAAATGCTCTGAAGATAGCAATTAAATCCATCTGTTCTAGTGTCTTTTTTAAGGCCACCATTTCCTTGTTGATTTTCTGACTGGAAAATTTATTCATTTGGTGTCAGAGGGGTGTTAAAGTCCCCTACAATGACTGTTGATCTCTCCCTTTATGTCCATCAAGATTTGCTTTATATATTTAGGTGCTCCTATGTAGGGTACATAAATGTTTACAAGTGTCACATCCCCTTCTTTAATTGCTCCCTTTATCATTATGTAGTGTTCTTCTTTGTCTTAAATGATAACCTTTGTTTTAAAGTCTACTTTGTCGGATATAAGTATTGCTGCTCCAGCTTTTTTAATTTCCATTTGCATGATATATATATATTTGCATTCCTTTAAGCCTGTGTGTATCTTTTGTTCTGAAGTGGGTCTCTTGTAGACTGCATATGTATGGGTCTTGCTTTCTTTTTTTTTTTTTTAGATTTTATTTATTTATTTTTAGAGATAGGGGAGGGAAGGGAGAAAGAGAGGAGAGAAACATCAATGTGTGAGAGAAGCAGTGATTAGTTGCCTCTTGCATACACCCCAACTGCAGACTGGGCATGCAATCCAGGCATGTGCCCTTACTGGGAATCAAACCAGTGACCTTTTGCTTTGTGGAATGACACCAATTAACTACCATATTTTGCTGTGTATAATGTGCACCCACGTTTTTGTGTCCACTATACATGGGATTATTGTACCCACTGTGTAATTGTTATACCCATGTGTAATGTGCATCCTTATTTTTCCCTTAAAATTTTGGGCAGAAAAGTGCACATTATACACAGCAAAAGCAGCGGCAGTCAGGGCAGGTCCTGTTTTCTTATCCTTTCAGCTATCCTGTGTCTTTTGATTGTAGCATTTAAGCCATTTACATTTTAAATGATTACTGATAGGTATGTATTTATTGCCATTTTAGTCTTTTAACTATGTTTCTCTGGTTTTTTTTCCTCCTTCTTCTTCTTAAAGCAGGCTCTTTAACATTTCCTGTAATACTAATTTGATGGTAACAAGCTCCTTTAGCTTTTTCTTATCTGGGAAGCTCTTTATTTCTTCTTCAATTTCAAATGATAGCCTTGCTGGGTAGTCTTGGTTGTAGGTCCTTCCTTTACATCACTTTGAATATTGCATGCCAATCTTCTGTGGCTGAAATGTTTCTGTTGAGAAATTATCTGACAGTCTTGTGATAGCTCTTTTTCAAGTAACTGTTATTCCTTTGCTGCTTTTAAGATTCTTTCTTTGTCTTTACCTTTGCCATTTTAATAATGCTGGGTCTTAGCATGGACCTCTTTGTGTTTATCTCGCTTGGGACTCTCTGTACTTCCTGGACTTGTGTGTTGTTTTTCTTCACTAGGCTAGGGAAATTTTCAGTCATTATTTTTTCAAACAGGTTTTCGGCTGTTGGCTCACTCTCTTTCCTTCTGATGTAGATTTGTTACACTTCATGTTGTCTCAAAGGTCCCTTAAACTATCCTCATTTAAAAAAATACCTTTTTTTCTTTTTGCTGCTCTAATTGGGCCTTTTCTTACTACCTTGTCTCCCAAATTGCTGATTTTATTCTCTGATTCACCCAACCTACTGTTTATTCCTTCCAGTGTATTCTTCATTAGATGCTATATTCTTCAATTCTGACTGGTCATTTTTTATGGTTTCTTTATCCTTGTTCATGATGTTGAGCATTCTTATAACCATTACTTTGGACTCTATATTTGATAAATTGCCAGCCTCCATTTTCTTCAGCTCTTTTTCTGGAGATGTCTCCCGTTTTTTCATTTGAGACATGTTTCTTCATCTCCCCATTGTGGCTGCCTCTTTGTGTTTGTCTCCATGCATTAGGTAGATCCGCCATGACTCCCAGTCTTTGTGAGGTGGTATTGTATAGTAGGCGTCGTGGGTTCCAGTGGCACTGTCTCCTTGATCACCTGACTGGGTTCTCCAAAAATGACCCTTTTGGGAATTATGTGGGTCCTCCTGTTGTGAGTCTTGATTGCTATTGGCCTGTTTGTGTATGGGGTTGACCCTTTGGCTGGCTGACTATGGGGCTCAACCCCAACCACAGCATGTCAACTGCAATATAGGTGCTGACCACACAATGAAGAATTTGTCTCAGCAAGGTCTGGTGCCTGCCGAGATCTTCCTTTGGATATGCCACTTGTGAAGCTTATTGGATCCTACTCTGAAGTTGTCTGAAGCTGGCCACTTGGTGTGTTGACTCTAGGCCTTATGGGAGAGGCTCTGGTTCAGGCCAATGTAATACTCAGCCTATGACTGACCTGGGGTAACCTCTTTGGAGCTACAAAGCAATCCATGGTTTGTGGCTGCTTGTGCTGAGCCTGGTTGTGCAAAGAAAGGACCAAACTGTGCACTAAGGCTTGCTTTTACCAGCACTGGTCTTGAGGCAGGTCAGCAAAAGTCCCAAGGCACCCTGAAATCCTCCTCTGCCTGCCTCTGCCTGCCAGCTGCCTATTATGCTTAGTCACTCAAAGAGCCTCTCTCTGGCTGTGCTCCTCAACAGAGCATGAGCTGCACAGGGTGGGGCAAGAGGGAGTCCAGAGGACAGGGTTATTGCTTTCCGCCAGGCTGATGCCACAGGAAGGAGAGTGCTCCACCCAAAAAAGATGTCATCTGTGGTATTGGAGAATGACTCAGCAGAGGGATCCTGGTGGTTGTCCCTTCAGCTCTCTTTCCAGAGCCACAAACCCCAAAGTTTCTTTAAAGAAGTGATGTTTGAGCTGAGCCCTGAAGGAAGAATATCAGTGGGGAAGGTGGGAGAGGCAGCTGGTCAAGGAGCAGTCCAAGCAGAGAGGACAAGGGAGGAAGACTCTAGTGTAACCTATGTAAGGCACTGAAGGAATGCCCTATTTCTCCCCTGTAACCTAGGGAGCACCCATCTCTGCCATCCTCCAGTAACATGGATCAAGGGACATCTTTTCTACAGCAGTGCCATGTTTAATTGCTACATGTCATATCTGCCTGCCTGTCTCAGGCAATCCGCATAAGTCTTCTAGCATGCATTTAAATTATCCAGGACTCTTGTTTACTAGAAAGAAAGGGAACTGGTTCCTTCTCTCTGGGCATCTTCTTGAGAGAGTCAGTCACCCTCATTAGAGGAAATGAGATAGACATTCTGTCAAAGGTGAACTAATGTAGGTGGTGGTGGCAATGGAGAAAGAGCTGGCCCGGCCTAGCCCTGGGAGAGCCTGCTGACAGTGGACTGTTTGGTCAACTATTTGGTCTAAATTGCTCCTCTTCCCAGCTGAGGGGAGATACCAAATCTTTTGCATACTTCAAATAACCGGAGAGCCAAAGGTGTTCACTCCCTTACCTCTCACTGCCTGCCAACCCCACCAGCCTGACCTGAAAGAGAAGACAAACTCTTTCAGAGCACATAGCACCCTGAAGGAGGGGAATCAAGTTCAATTAAGCACAACAGGTGGATCCTGCAGATGTAATGGAGGAAAAAAGATTAAAATAACATATTTCCTAAATATCAACATGTTTCTTACCATGTATCAAGCACAGGTGTAACTATTATGAGGAAAGAGAAGAAGACACCTGTTCTCAGAGAGCTTGTAGTCCACCGGAAGGCCACTCACTAGCTTCCTTATTGTCTTATAGTTGTGGAGGTGGAAAGTCTGACCCGGCTAAAATCTAGGTGTGGGCAGGGCTGCACTCTTTCTAGGGAGTTTAGAGGAGAATCCATTTACTAGCCTTTTCTGGCTTCTGGAAAAAACAGCCTGCCTAGTTTGGCTCACAGCTACCTACCTCAATCTTTAAAGCCAGCAACATTGCATTTACTAGCTCTTCTTTTGTCACCACATCTTCCTCTTATTCCTTACAGCCAGGAAAGGTCCTGGCTTTTCTGTCTTTTTTAAGGACTCGTGATTAGATTGGGCCTGAGAATTCGGGAAACTCCCTGTCTCAGGGTCCTTAAAGCATCTTCAAACTCTCTCTGCGGTTGTGGAAGTGAGCATACACAGGGGTCATTTTTCTGACAAACACAAGGGAATGTGCACAGCTACAGTCAGTGGTATGAGATGTTCAAGTAAAGAACCGTGGTTTAGAGGAGAGAGAGGCCACTTTAAACTGGGGCAGGGAGTGGGGAAGGCAGAGGGGAAAAAGGACCCATCAAGTCAGTTCATCGTTTTTGCCCATAAAGCTTTTTATAGCAGGTGAACAGATAGTGGGCGTGGGCAGGTGAGATACACTCATTTCCTCCTTTATACTGAATTATAAAATCTTGTCTTAGCTTTTATTACCTTTCACCTCACTCTTGGGGTGTGACTTTATGGACTCCAGGCAGCATCTTTTGGTTTTAAACCCAAGGAGTTGTGGTCTGGTGGGATGACCTCTTACATCTTGATGAGCATTTTAAAAATCAGGTGGGCTTCTTAATTTTCTCTCTTAGTTGGAGATTTTTCTGGGTCCTTTCAGGAAACTCTCCTGATTTCCTAGCCTCCGCAAATATGAATTCTATTTATAAGCAGCATCTATCTATGTTTCTATCAAATCTATCACCTGCTTATTTTACCAAAACTCATACAGTAACTGAATGCAGGTTCAGCTGCCTGCCGCTTTGAAAGCCAATACTCAAGAGGCGCTGATATAAAGGAAAGTGGTTTTATTCAGGTGCCAGCAACCTGAATAAAGATGAGGGACTATTGTCTCAAAGCCCATCTCAGCATCTCAGGTATCCTGGCTACTTTATACAGGGGAACCGTGGGGAGAGGGGAACGCAGGAATTTCTGGCAACGTGCAGTTTCTGATCTCTGCTCTTGGGTGGTTCCAATGTTATTTCCATGTGCGTCATCATGTAGTTTCATCACTCCGTCCGCAGTGTCACTGCTGATATCTGGGAATAGGACACGTGGGCAGCGTTTCTGCTGGTTCTGCTGAGTCGCTGATGCTTGCCCTATTTCTCATGGTCAGGGCCATTCCTTGGTTACGCAGGAACTGCAGCTGCTGATGTCTATAAATACTTATAAGGAAACTTTTAATACATGAATCTTCTATGAGTTTGTTAGTATAGCCTATTCTACAGTTACCACCTGATATTATGTTTACTTCCATCACTGTTACAGTACCCTTACCCTCATCACATTTTCTAGTTTACTTCCTTCCCAGAAGTCTCTAAAAATGAATTTCTAAAGCCTGCTTTATTTTTTGCAAACTTTTCTTGGACTAGGAGACAGGAATTACCTCATTGCAGACAAATTTGAAAAAGGATCATTTCTTTCCACCCCAGTGTTACTGACTGCATGTTCCAGGTGAGTCTGAGACACCTGCCCCTTTATCCAGAGTTCCCATTAAGCCCAGACCCAGAATGTGGACCTAGTCTCTCTGTCTCCTCAACACCTTGCAGAGGTCCCCCACTGCTCCCGCCAGTGCTCCCACACCAGGACACGTGCACGCACGCACGCACACACACACTCCTCTTTAAAGAATAATGCAGTAGGTAACAGGTCCATATAAGATGCTGGGAATACCACATGACCGTACCTGATAACACACCTTATGGTTCGTACAGAAAAACAAAAACAAAACAAAAAATAAAATAACATCAACAAAAGTGAAACATAAAAGGCTAAAATAAAATATTGCTAAGAAATAAAGACATGCTTGGAAAACATAAGAGTTCAAAGAAAAATATGATATATAAAATGTAAAAAAATTAATAAAACATAAAATTGGTAGTGCTGAAAACCCAAATAAGAATCAGGGAAAATTTTAAAAACAAAACAAAACTGAAAGGTAAGAGATTTGGAAGAAATATCAGAGGAAAAGAAAAGTGTGATTAATAGTCTCTATTTGAAATATGAAAATGTAACTATGGAAATGGAAATGAAATTATGAGAATGTAAACATTAAAGACATAATGATAATAAACTTCCCTAATCAAAAGAAAATTGAACTTTCAGGCTGAAATGACTTGCCACATGAAACACAAAATAAAAAACAAAAACAGACACAAATTCAGACAGTCATGTGTAGATGAACTGTGTGAATCCTAAGAATAAAGAAAAGCTTCAAGACAGGAGGAACAGTTTTATTTACTAAAAAAATGACAGCAAAATATTAGCAAACTGAATCCAGCAATATATTAAAAAGATCATACAACATGATCAGGTGAGATTTTTTCCAGGGATGCAAGGATGGTACAATATTCACAAATCAATAAACATAATACACCACATAAACAAAATGGATAACAAAAATCACATAATCGTATCAATAGATGCAGAAAAAGCATTTGATAAAATCCAGCACCAATTTATGATAAAAACACTCAGTGAAGCGGAAATAGAGGGAGCATACATCAACATAATAAAGGCCATATAGAGAAACCTATTTCCAACATCCTATTCAATGGGCAAAAACTAGAAGCATTTCCCTTAAGATCAGGAACAAGACCAAGGTGTCCACTTTCACCACTCTTATTCAACTTAGTACTGGAAGTCCTAGCCACAGTGATTAGACAAGAAGAAGAAGTAAAAGGCATCCAAATTGGAAAGGAGGAAGTAAAACTATCATTATTTGCACATGACATGATAGTGTACACAAAAAACCCTATGGGCTCCACCAAAAACTACTTGACCTAATATTTATTTGGCAAAGTAGTGGGATACAAAGTCAATATTCAGAAATCAATGGCATTTTTGTACATCAACAATGTATTATCAGAAAGAGGAACTAAGAAAAATATCCCATTTACTACAGCAACAAAAAAATATATGTATATAAAGTATCTAGGAATGAATTTAATGAAGGAGATAAAAGACCTGCACTTGGAAAACTAAAGAACACTGAAGAAAGAAACTGAGGAAGAAACAAATAAATGGAAGCATGTACCATGTTCATGGACTGGAAGAATTAACATCATTAAAATGTGCCTTCTACCCAAAGCAATCTATAGGTTCATCACAATTCCTATTAAAATGGCAATGGCAAATTTCACAGATCTAGAACAAATATTCCAAAAATTTATATGAAACCAAAAAAGACTGAATAGCCTCAACAATCTTGAGAAAGAAGAACAAAGTCGAGGGATCACAATACCTGATATCAAACTACACTACAAGGCCACTGTAATCAAAAGAGTCTGGTACTGGCACAAGAGCAGACACATGGATCAATGGAAGAGAATAGAGTGCCCAGACATAAAAACACACTTTTATGGTCAATTAATATTTGACAAAGGGGACACTAGCATACAATGGAGTAAACAAAGCCTCATCAATAAATGATGTTAGAAGAACTGGACTGACATGTGAAAAAAAGTGAAACTAGACTACCAACTTATACCATACACCAGAATAAATTAAAAATGGATAAAAGACTTAAATATAAGTTGTGATGCTAATATGGACTCCAGCCAGCAGTATCTGCGATGTTGTGGATGCGACGAACAAATTCACACGGACTGCAGAAGTCCGGTGGAGGAAAGGGACAGCATGGTCTCTCTCTGAGTGACAGGGCACCTCAACCCTTGCCTGGACAGGTTTTTATTGCTTTCTATTAGCATACATCAAAGAAGGTTCTCATTCATTATGCTCAGGTTTGCTTTAGGTGATTACCTTTTAGAGATAACAAAGGGGAGGATGTTGCTGATTACTTCTTACAGATTAACATTCAAAGAACTATGAGGGCATATTCTGAGTCAGGGTCAGTTAGCCAAAGGGCCATAAAACTTTGGGAAACAAACTCATTTCATGCTTGGACCCTTATCAGGAAATTGAGGACATTCTTAGCAAAGCAAGTTTCACAGGATTTTTATGCATTCTTTCTTAGGCCTGATTGCCCCGGGGAACCACCCATTCCTGCCCAGGTCTGCCCAACGCCTCCAGCATTGTTTCAGGCTTAAGTCAGGCAAGGAAAGTAAGGCAGCCAAGAGATTAGGAGACTTCTTGCAGACAGAATGAGGACTCAGGCTCTGTCAAAGCCAAGGGGTGAGGGTCCATCACCCCCTCTTTCTATAGCCCTCCAAGTCCTTCCTTGAGGGCCCCTTCATGACCATTCTGTCTTAGGTCGTCCCTCCCTTGAGGAATCTTACCTGTCATTGGCTAACCAGTCGTCTGCTCGGGACCAAGCAGGGTGAAGTAAAAGAGGGCAGGGTCAGCACCCCTGCCAGGAAGAGAAGCTTTGTCTCCTTAGTGGCTTATGGTCCCAAGGTCTTTTACTCAGCCTTAGCCATGGGGGGTTACAGCTTCTGAAACCAGGAATGGTGGTTCCCAACATGATGTCACAAAAATCCTAGCAGAAAACATAGACAGTAAAATTTCAGATCTTATGTAGCAATAGTTTTGCCAATATATCTTCTAGGGCAAAGGAAATAAAAGAAAAAATAAACAAATGGGATTACATCAAACTAAAAATCTTCACGGCTGAAGAAACCATCTTCAAAATGAAAAGGGAACCAACTGTACGGGAGAACATATTTGTCCATGATACATGGAACAAGGGTTTATTCTCCAAAATATATAAAGAACTTATAAAACTCAACACCAGAAAGACAAACAGTCCAATTAAAAAAATGGGCAAAGGACCGGAATAGACACTTCTCCAAGGAGGACATGCAGATGGCCCATATGAAAAAAAAGCTCAACATCACTAGCCATCAAAAAGATTCAAATTAAAACCACCATGAGATATGACCTCACACCTGTCAAACGGGCTTTCACTAATAAATCAACAAACAACAAGTGCTGGTGAGGATGTGGGGAAAAGGGAACCCTCCTGCACTGTTGGTGGGAATGTAGCCACTGTGGAAAACAGTGTGGAATTTCCGCAAAAAAATTAAAAAACGAACTGCCTTTTGACTGAACAATTCCACGGCTGGGAATGTACCCCAAGAAGCCAAAACACCAATTCTAAAGAATTTATGCACCCCTATGTTCATAGCAGCCCTACTTACAATAGCCAAGATTTACAACAGCCTAAGTGCCCATCAGTAGATGAGTAGATTTAAAAACAGTGGTACATTTACCCAGTGGAATACTATGCAGCAGGAAAAAGATTCCCTGCCTTTTGTGACAGCGTGGATGGAACTGGAGAGCATTATGCTAAGTGAAATAAGCCAGCCAGTGAAAGACAAATACCATATCATCTCACTTATAAGAGGAATCTAATGAACAAAATAAACTAATGAGCAAAATAAACACAGAAGCATAGAATCATGAAATATACTGACAGCTATAAGAGGGGAGGGGAGAGGTGAGGACTGTTTGAAAGAAGGTGAAGGGATTAGTCATAGAACATATATGAAGGACCCATGGACAGGGACAATGGTGTGGGGATTGACTGTGGAAGAGGAGGGTAGGGGTGGGCAGGGTGGAGTTGGGGCAAAGGGGGGAAATTGGGACAACTGTAATAGCATAAACAATAAAAAATAAAATAAGATAGAAAAGAGTCAGACTGGCATGGAAGTTAGTTGTAAAATTTGGGAAGTGAAACATCTACACATTACAGAGGAAAAGGACAATAAGCAAATATTCCAGTGCCTGGGTAAGGTATTTGTAGTAACTACAAAAGGGACATTTCTTAGCCATGTAGGGTATACTTTCTGAGGAGATACACCTGCCAAAAGGAAATAGCCAGAACAAAGATCTCAACATGGAGAAAGCAAAGTGTACACACAAGGTGTTTTTGAAATAAAAAGTTGTGTTTTTTCCCTAGTAGCAGGCCAGACTTCTTATTGTTCTATTTTATTTGAACTGCTCTTATACCAAACGGATTTAAGTTTGTTTGTTTGTTTTTACTGTAATGTAAACACTTTATTTCCATGCACTAAGAACATAATTTTGGATATCTCTTTAAGAGACCTAAATTACCTTAACACTAAAACAATCCCATAATTCAGCTAGGCTTAAGGATTCTATGTGTATGTGCTGTTGTTCTATAAAAGAAAGTAGTATTTGTTAAATGTTTCAAAATGATGTTCCTTTTCTTTCTTCCTGTTGGCACTTTTAATTCCACAATGTGGGACATGGGGCAAATTGCTGGTCATGAATAGATACAGAATGTGCTGTTTTTCCTGTTCTCCACTCTTCCTTCTGTTCATTTATGTTTTCATTTCAAGTTTATATAAATCTCTTTCTAAACACACACACCACACACATACCTGCTTTTCTCAGTGTCAGTTAGAAAAAGTAAGAGTGGAACACCTCAGCTGTTATGTAACGAAGTAGTTAGAAATGATTGGGTAAAAACACTATTTAAGTGGGACTTAGCCACATGGAAATTTGAAATGTCTTTTCTTACATACCACAGGGCCAAGGAAAACATTTGAAACACAATTTAACAGTGTCCAGAAAATAAAATGACCATGACTCTGTAAAAACAGTACGTACAGTAAAGTGATGAGTGCTTATTAATTAAAAAAAAGAAAAGCATCATAAATTTTCAAGCCAAAAAGTATAAGCACATACAAATCATGAAACTGAGAAATAATAAAAAGTAAAATTAATAAACTAAATATCTTTTTAGAATACCAAAAATTGGTACCGTATTTATACTTCACTGGGTATATATTGAGATATATAGAGAGATGCAAAAATGAGAACTATTTTAACTTTTTGTTTTGAAATAATTTCAAACTTAAATTTGTAAAAATGCTACAAAATTTTTGTACATCCTTTACCTCAGATTTGCCATGATTGCTTTATCTATCTATCAACTTACCTACCATCCATCCATCCATTTATCTGTCCATCCAATAAGATAGATAAATATCTATAATTTTCTGAGCTCTTTGAGAAAACATTGCATACATCATGCTTTTTTTCTGTGTGTTTCCTAAGAACAAAAATATTGTCTTACATATCTAAAATATAGTTATTAACTTCAGAAAATATAACATTGGTCCTGGCTGGTGTGACTCAGTGGATTGAGTGCTGGCCCATGAACCAAAAGGTCACTAGTTTGATTCCCAGTCAAGGCACATGCCTGGGTTGCAAGCCAGGTCCCCAGTAGGGGGCGCATGAGAGGCAATCACACATTGATGTTTCTCTCTCTCTCTCTCCTTTCCCTTCTATCTCTAAATAAATAAATAAATAAATAAATAAATAAATAAAATTTTTAAACAAGAAAATATGACATTTAGATGATACTTTTCTCAAATTTACAGTCCATATTCCAGATTTTTCAGCTGCCCCCGTAATGTCCTTCAGGGTAATTTTGTTTTCAACACAAGATCTAATCCAGGATTTCTTATTGTGTAATTCCCTTCAACCTGGAACTGTTCCCTCAACTTTTGTTTTGTTTTTCATGCCATTGACATTTTTGAAGATATATAGACCAGTTATTTTTTTAAATGTCTTTCAGTTTGAGTTTCTCATTACTAGACACAGGTTATATCATTTTCGCTGGCATCCTACATAATATATACATGGTGTCTTTCCCAGAATATATACATGGAGATGCAAGATACCTGTTAGTCTTATTTTGGTTCTGTTTATGTGTGTAAGATGATTTCTGCATCGTATAATTACTGTTTTTCCTCTTGTAATAAATAATGTGGGGAACTACATTGAGACTAGCTAGATATCCCATTTCTCAACAAACTTCCCCCACCCCTAAATTTAGCCTTCATTGATGATTCTTGCCTGATCAGTCTTTACTCTGATGGTTGCAAATGGTGTTTTCCAACTTCCTTGTTGCCTCTGTGTTTATTAGTTAGCATTCTAGAGTGTAACAAGAACTTTCCCTTCTCCCATTAATCTATTTATTATCAGTATAAACTCACAGTTTATTATCGAACAAGTTATTCTTTCTATAGTTCTTATTTTTATGCTCAAATTGTCCCAGATTTGGCCAGTGAGAATCCCCTCATAATGACTTGTGCCTTTTAAATGTCTGTGTCTATTATTTTTTTAGCACATTCTCTGGTTCTGACATAAGACTCACCTTGTGTTTTTCCTACCTCTGCCCTGGAATTAGGCAATTTTCCAATGAGTCGTTACTCCTTTTAGTGGGAAATGGTATTTAAAAACAATGATTGAAGTGTCACTGCTTCTAGGCCCTTACAGCAGAGCTAGAAGTGTGTGTGTGTGTGTGTGTGTGTGTGTGTGTGTGTGAAAGAGAGAGAGAGATGCACATGAAAGTGTGTGTATGTGAAAAATCTTTCAGTTTATATTGTACCTCCAATTCCAGTCTAGCTCCTATGGGTCCTTGCTTGTCCTTCCCATTTCTATATTTGTGTATCCCTTTTTCTACATTGAGAACATGACTCCCAACATTAATGTTACACACTCATTTGCTGAATCATAAAGTATACACAAAAGAGTTTTGTGCATGCTTTCTTATCCTCCCTTTCTTACATAAGAGGTCATCTGTGTGTGCTCTTTTGTATTTTGCCTTTTTCACATAAAAATATCTGGGAATTACTTTATATCAGTTCATAGGGATCTTTTTCACTCTTCTTCACAGCTGTATAGCACTCCATTATATGTCTGTATGCAGCTTAGCATGTCCAATTAGCCTGTATTTGGACATTTGAGTAGTTTCTGATATTTTGAAAATACGAATAATGCTGCAATGTATTTTTATGTTGTTGGAGGTATGTCTTAAGAGTAAATTCCCAGAAGTAGGATTGCTTTATGATAACTGTAACATACCTAAACACATAAGAGAAATTTTCTATCATTATTTCTTCAAATAGCTTCTCAATTTATTGCTGTCTCTCTTCTCCTTCTGGTACCCTTCGATGAAAAGGTTGTGATGCTTGATGTTGTCCCACAGGCCTCTTACCCTATCCTCATTTTCCTCTTTTCTTTTTGCTGTTCTGATTGGGTGTCTCAGGCTACCTTGTCTTTCAAGTTGCTGATTTGCTCCCCTGCTTCATCTAATCTACTGATGATTCCCTCTAATTATTCTTCATTACAGTTATTGTACTGGTCATTTCTGATGGGTTCTTTTATATTATTTCTAACTCCATTTTTATGTTTCTTATCTCTTTGTTAAAGTTTTCACTGAGTTCATCTACCTTCCCGAGTTTATTTAGCCTCCTTATGATCGGTGTTTCTAACTCTACCTTTAGTATACTGCCTACTCCATTTCTTTTACTCTTCCTGCAGTTTTGTCCTATTCTTTCATTTGGGACATGTTTCTTTGTCGCTTCATTTTGGCTGCCCCGCTTTGTTTCTGCCTATGTTTGGACGATCTGCTGTGTCTCTCAGTGTTGGCAGAGTGGCCTTAGGTAGTAGTTGTTCTACATGGCCCAGTGGTGCAGGCTACTTAGTCACCTGAGCTGGGTGCTCAGGTATGTCCCTGTTTTGTGTGTGCCTGTGTGCCTTTCTGTTTTAGTTGAGCCTTGATGGCTGTTGACATGTCAGGGTGGAGTTGCCCCTCGGGCTGACTGGCTGTGAGGACTGACCATGACTGCAGCGGACAAGCTGTTTGTCAGAGGCAGACCTCATGGAGCAGGACTCCACACCCTGCTGAGTCTGCCCTGTGGCTCAGGAGCTTTGTGGAGCTAATTGAATTTTGCTCTGATGTGGTCTGCATCTGGCCAACAGGTGTGTTGGTTCTGAGGCCTCTTGGGAGAGGCTTTGCTGGAGGCCAAGGTTTACTGTGGCCTGTCTCTAGCCTGAAGCCCCCTAGTAGAAGCTACAAAGTGATCTGCAGATTGTCGTCACCTGCACTGGCCTTGGAGGTGTCTGGGAGAGGCTAAGCTGTGAACTGAGGCTTAGAAAGACGTACAAGTCATGTTGAGGCCAGACACTGATGGTTTGGGTTTTGTGAACCTTTAAGAGATTTGTTTTGTTTTGTTTTTAATCCTCACGTGAGGATATGTATTGATTTTAGAGAAAGAGAAACATCAATGTGAGAAACATCAGTCAGTTGCCTCCTGTACATGCCCCAACTGGGGATTGAACCTGCAACCTAGGAGTGTGCCATAACTGGGGATCAAACCCACAGCATTTTGATGTATGGGATGATGCTCCAACCAGCTGATCCACCCGGCCAGGGGGCTTTGAGAGATTTTATGAAACTCTACAGCACGAGAAGACCATTTGTGTGGAAAAGACTCTGAAAGCGGCTCGTGATGGCTCACAAGTAGGGTGGGGCTGGGTCTCAGGGAATCGCTGATGCAGAGTGAATTCCGTTAGCCATGTTGATGGAGACTCAGATGTGAGGCTTGCTCAGGCCTGCAGCGGGCTGGGAGCAGGGCTCGACCAAAGACAGTGGCTTCTGCCAGCACTTCAGCCCTGGAGAGAACTGCTCCTTCAGCCCTCGGCCCAAAGCCAGACTACTCAGTTCTGAAACCAATCATTGGCAGTAAACATATTAAGATATTAAATTGTAGAATCCAGAAATGTTTCAATTGTTAGTGTTTCAGCTGCTTTGACTGTCACATAGCTTACAGTAAGGGAAGCACAGTAGTCATGTTCTGAAGGCCTACCTACATAGCAAATTCCGGGAGAAATGTTTAAAGATAAACCTTACTTGAGATCATAGAAAAATATGGCTAGTTGAGCACATATTTAATGAGAGCTTAAGCAAAAGTCACAAGATATCTAGTTTCTGCTTTCCCCTTTAAAGCTAATTTCACTGATGCACAATTATGAGATCTTTGGCAGAATCCTGGTTCCTCAACCCAGCAACCCTTGTTCTGACCGTATCATTTGGTGCTGGTGATGTACTGTTTCTTCGTCCAGCAGGAGCAGAGCTCCAGGGTCACAGGAGATTTTATGAGTTTGTTTTGCAGAAGGAAAAAATGCTTTCATGAAAGTTGTGACCAGCTGCTGATGCTCAGAATCCTGTTTGGCCAAAATGTTATCTGTGACTGAAGAGACACAGACTTTCCACTTAGTTCTCTGAAACTCCCCCTCGCTTACTCCCTAAGCACAAAAAAATAACCTCCCTAATTTTGTTTTCTGAGAAAGACAGATTTAAGAGCTCTTGATTTCCCTCCTCTTGCTTTGGCTAAATGAAATAAACCCTTTTCTACCCCCAAGCACCAGTGTCTTGGTGTTTAGCTTACTAGCCTATCAGGTACAAGAACCCAAATTTGGGGAAACAGTTCAGTCATCCTTCCTCCCTGTGTGATCCTGGCACTTTCTGGGCTGCTGACTCAGTGCTGGACCTCACAGTGAGTGAGTGTGAGTAAGCCCATGTCTTTTAAGACATGGTCTTTTAAGAGGAACGCCTGAGACTCAAGAAGCCCTCCATCCCGCTCAGCCAAAGTCTGTACTGGTTTTCTACAGCCAGAAGTTATGGGGACTTCTCCTGGCACAGGAACCCTGGGCCGGTAAGCCCAGAGTTAGGCTGGGACCCCTGCTCCTCAAGGGTTACCTCTGCATCTGAGATATTTCTCCTGTTTGTTAACAGCCATACGTGGGTGTGGGTCCAGCTCATTGCACTTTTCCACTCCTCCTACCAGCCTCGATGTGGCTTCTTCTGTACATCCTTAGCTGTAGGATTTCTGTTAGTCTTCAGGGGGTTCTCAAGGGTGGTTGTTCTATAATGTAGTTGTAATTTTAATGTGGTCATGGGGGGAAGCAAGCTCAGTGTTTACCTGCCCCGCCATCTTGACGGGAACTACACAGAAGAAAACATTCTCCAGTATTATGTCCAGCAGAAAAGTCCTGGGAGAGCTCTCTGAGCAGTCCTTAGTCAGGGGACCCATGCAGCTGCTGGAGGATCCAATGAAAGGAAACAGTGGTCTCAGGTGGGTAAAAAGCAGACGTCTACCCCCTCCCATGGCCATCTCCATGTGCACCAAGCATTGGCGGGCCCCACAAGGGGCTCTGCTGGATTGGCATGCAATATCGATTAGGAGCTGGAGCTCTCCAGTCAGCCTTGGTTCAAATCCCAGCATTTTACTTATATATTGCAGGTTTTGGATTAGTGGTTTACCTCTATAAATCTCAGAATCTTCACCCAGTAAATGGTGATCATTTTTCTTACCTCACAGGGCTTTTGAGGGAGTTAAATGAAATATTACTGTAAAGCACTAATCACAGTTCCTGGTATACATACAATAAGTGCTCAATAAAAGTTAAGGATGATGACAAAGATTCATTATGGAATGTGGAATCTTCATTGGACAAATTTTTATTCCAAAGCAGCACCAAGCAGCCGACACCTTGGTCCAGCATGGACAGGTAAGTGCAGCTGGTTCCCTGCAATGGACATCACATTGCCTCGGCACCTGTATTATCACATAAAGTCCCACTTGGGGCTGTTTTTCTCAGCAAGGGGCTGTAAGGAGATGGGCTAACTGAACTTTGTGGATCCCTGTCATGGGCATTAATCATACCGTGGCTGCCCATTATGTTTTGAGTAGTCTTTCAATATTTGGGGACATTTCTACAGTTGAATTACCCCCCACAAAGGGTTGAATTCCAAGCCTCCTTTGCAGCCGAGTGACACAGACATTACCAGTCATAACCACTTGCATGAGATTCTTGAATTAAGAGATCAATCAACATGAGAAGAGAGGGCCTGTGGTGGGCTTTCGTTGTGTAGGTGGCAGCAGAGCGGTCTGGCCTCCAGGCAGGAGCGCTGCCCCGCTGGGCTTCCCGGTCAGGAACGCATCTGCTGTGCTCACAGCAGTCACAGCGGCAGTAAGTTGGAGTACTTGCACTCAGTGTCTAGTTTTGGTGGCAGCAATGGCAGCAGATTTCTCACTGGGCCCTTCTGAAATGAAACTTTGGCCGCTATTCTGGAAAAATTAGGCTTGCACCAGTTTCTCCAATTGTCTTCACGGTGATGTGAACTACCTTCCATTTTTAAATGCGTCTCTTTTACAGCTTGAACTGGCCAGGGTGGACTCAGCTGTTTATCTAAGAAGCTTACCTAGTGCAATTCCCCTCCAATGTTTTATTCTTAGGAAAAAGTTGGGGGAGGTCTACTTCCTAATATGTGTTTACAAACATCAAAAACTATTGAACTGTTCATTCTAAAAATTCTTCTTCACAGCAGTATCTACTGATGGATCTCTGCACAGGAATTCAAAGATTATAGGGAGTTCCTCAATGTTGATAGTATCTAAGAAGCTGCATTCAGTTCCTCAAAAAAATTAAAAAAGGATCTGCCTTATGACCCAGCAATTCCACTTCTGGGTATTTATCCCAAGAAACCTGAAACACTAATTTGAAAGAACATATGCACCCTTATGTTTACTGCAGCATTATGTACAACAGCCAAGCTATAGAAGCAACCCAAGTGCCAATAGACGAGTGGATAAAAATGTTGTGGTACATATATACAATGGGATGTTATTCAGCCATAAAAAATAATGAATTCTCACCATTTATGTGAATGGACCTAGAAAGTATTATGCTCAGTGAAATAAGTCCGTCAGAAAAAGACAAATGCCATATGATTTCACATATATGTGGAATCTGAAGAACAAAGTAAATGAACAAACAAAATTGAAACAGACACAGACCCAGAGGGAGAACAGATGGTTGTCAAAGGGGAGAAGGTTGGGGGGCTGGGTGGAAAAGATGAAGGGATTAAGAAGTACAGCTTGGTAGTTAAGAATACAGTCATGGAGATGTGACACACAGAATACGGGATATAGCCACTGGTATTGTAATAAGTGTATTTGGTGTCAGATGGGTATTAATTTATTGGAGTGACCACTTAGTAAGTTATATAGTGTCCAATCACTGGGTTATACACCTGAAACTAATATATTATTATGTGTCACATGTAATTGAAAACAAAAAATTCTTTTAAAAAATGATAAGAAATAAAGAGCTGAATTCAGAAAAGGCAGTCTCATCACTAAGCTGTCATCAGTATTATAACCACACCATTATGTTTCCCTGGATAAAAGAACGTTCGGAATATCAGTTTGGTAGTTCTGCAGAACAACAGATGCTATGGAGATGTCAGGAACATCGTATTGTCACTAACTTGGGCTACATGAGGACTTGCTACACTACACTAACCGCTTTCCAGATATTTTCATTCCTGTCATGCATTTGTAGCACTTACAAGTCAAGAGGTCATGTGCTGCAGTCAGAGCCTTGTCATGCTTGGGGGACCACAGACCAGCCCTGAGTTCCAGATATGGCTCACGCCTCCAAAACACAGCAAGAGGGAGCTAAGGGTAGAGTCCAGCCCCCATTATCCCGTCTCCTACCCTTTCCCCTTCAATCTGCTCCAGTGCCCTGGACTTTTGGTTGGGCACCTTTGAAGATAATTGGAAATTTCCCATATCTGAGATGAATTGTACTGGAAAAGGCTAGTGAAATTTTACTTAAAACGGGCTTCAAATTTTCATGGCAGATATTGTTTAGAATTTTATCTTCAAAAGTGAAACTGGAATTTGAAAATTAAATTTATTTTGTACTTAACAAAATGTCATTATATTTGCAACTAAACGCCAAGTCTCATAATGAACACAGAATGACTTGCATGTGGATTTTTACGTATAATTTTCCCTACAAAAACACTTTCAAGCAAATACAAACCTCCCTCCCTTCACTACATTGTAGAAGATTACTTTTGAAAACAGTCTTGTAGGGCCTCTTCATTTTTCTCACCGGATTTTCCTTAGTACTTTGGCATTAAAAATTATTCTTTTTTTGAAGGAACTTTTGGTCAGCAGCCTTCTTTAGTTTCTGTCCTTCAGTCATGCACGGACTGGAGTAACTCATCCAGGTTTTCGTTTGTCAAAGTAGCCCACCATCCCCCACTTCCTTCAACGTCACCGCACCCATTTATTTTATGAAGGCACGGGCGTTTTACAAGATCAGTACCACAATACAGCTTGAATGTGCCCTGTATTTGCACCACCTTTCCAGATGTTTACAAGGCTGATAGACTGACCAGAGACTAACCAACAAAGGTGTTGACCTATTGGGTCTAGCTAGATGCAAATAAGGTGCAGCAAGGAAAGTCTGAGTGAAGCACACTTTTGTTAGTGGTCAGTGCGTCGGGAGACATCTTCGTGTTCCCCTGACTTTGATTCTTTGTGCAACCTGGTTAGCTGGGGAGACTCGGTAATACATACTTTGAATCACAAGGATCCTTCTACCTGCCACTCTGCTTTTCTTTGGGGAATCCACCCTCAGGGTTTTGTCCTCTCTACCTCACCCCTTTCCTGCCGCCTGCAGCTCTGGGGCTCCCTGCCACGTCAGCTCTGCCCCGGCTGCAGTTCAGAAACCGGGCTCGCAGAGGTGGACCTGCGACATGCTTTCCGAGTCCGCTTGAGTCTGTCTCAATTTTAATACATTACACTTCTCAGGACATTGAAGGTTTATAACTTTGTCCAGAACTATAGTTCCAAGTCAAATGTGTGTTTCTAAGACAAAGTAATATGGGTTTCAGTAAACTTTTAATAGCACATGGTAACATCAGGGTCTTTCTGTGTCTGTCAACAGCAACAGAGTCGTCAACGTGGGGACCCGAACTCATCAGTGAGGGTGCGAACACAGTCGTTGGTCCGTTAATGAGGAAACACTGTTGCACGTTTATGTTCCAACAGTTTTCCATTCATTTAGCCGTGCTTAATACTTTGTCTTTGAATTTTAAATTTTGAAAACTTCACTTACTCCTAAGGATGAAGTATTTTCTGGCCATGATAACTTCAAATCATTACCAGAAAGTGAATTGAGCAATATTTTCACTTTAAAAATTAAAATACGACTTTTTAATAAAATATCATCTAAAACATTTATGCTATTGGATAACATAATCTTGAAATGTGTGCAAAATAAACAATCATTTATTTTGCTCTTTGCTATTTTAAAGCAGTTTTTATTAGTTTGAGGGAGTATGTTTCAGCATATAAAGTCCTTTGCCAAATTCTGTAATCCTTTTTTTTTGTTTGTTTTTAATGTCATACAGGGTGTGGTGCCTTTAGAAAAATGTTTAAAAGTTGTAGTTTTTGCTGTTTTTTTCCTTCTCTGTTTCAAAAATAATAAAATAATGTAAACTCCACAGGGAAATTCTGGTTCCTACTACTGGCTGCTAGGTTCTCCCACTGTTGAAAGTCAAATTATTCCCAGTAGCTAGTGTTTACTTATTTCCTTGCCAACATTGTTTATGTTCTTCATATCGTAACTCATTATTAGAAATGGAGTCTTGATAAGTACTAATTTAATGCTTAATTTCTTTAGGAAATGAGGCGTCTAAATTCAGCTACATCCCTCTTGCAGTGGTATGGCTGTTGAGCATCTTAACAAACCCATCCTCTTGTTTTCTTTTATTAATCCCTAGTTATTGGGAAGCACTTAACAAAATAAAGATGTAAAATTCTTTTTCTGTAATTAAAGGAAAGCCTCGATTTCACAAAGCTGGAACTGTTCTTAGAAAAATGAATTCTCTGTAAATCTTCACTCATCAGTCCTACAGAAAGAAATTGTTGGTGAAGGTCTTTTCCAAGAGACACCAGCGAAGAAACACCTTTTTCAGAACATGACATGAGATGGTGGGATGTAGGATTCTGGTTTGTCTTCATGATTTGACAGAGTTATTGACAATTCACTCACAAATCGCGGCTTGGCTGAAATCGCATTTCTAAATCCCAGCACAGAAACTCTTTCCGGATTTTCGTACACCAGCAAAAAAGAGAAGAGTTTCCAGATAAATAGATATTCAAGTAAGACTATAAGAGCAGGAGTTGAAATATGATAGAGTTCCTCTTCTATTTTCCCTTTTCTTGACTTAGATGTGGCTGTTTGAAGGAAACAGAAGTAAAGGCGAAACGCCAGGTTTTCCAGCAAGCCCTAATACTTTTTATTTAAAAGCAACTAGGGGAAAACATTCCCCAAAGCAAACTTTGACCCCAACCCACCCCCACCCAGTGATCGCCTGTGGATCACGGAGCCAGGTCCACTTGGGTACCAATGGGCAGCGGTGGGGGAATGGGAGTTCCCCTATCATCCTTCCCACAGGCATGCAGGGAGGACGTGACCGGACTGTGGGTCCCAGGTGACGGGTAGGAGACGCCCGCCCGCCCCTGGAGAGGAGGCGGCTCAGTCTTCGGAGCCGCCCCTCCCAGCCTCGAGAACAAACGGGATATTCAGCAGTGGCTAGTGGCTGCCAACTACTCCTTGGGGAAATGAAACTTCGAGTCAGGCTGCACCACACTAGCCTTTAAAAGCGCCCCCACCCCGCCAGCCGCTCACACCCGGATACCTGGGCCGCTGCAGCTGCGCACGCCTGTGTGTGTGTGTTTGTGTGTGTGCGCGCACGGGTCAGCCTGCGCGCACCAGTGAGTCTCCAGCGTGCGCTGGGCTCTGAGCCTACAAGCGCGAGCCGGCGTGCGAAGGGCGGGCGAGCCCGGAGCGTCTCCACTGGCCATGGGCGGCGCGGGCGCCTGGGCTGTGCTCGGCCTGCTGCTGGCGGCCCAGCTGTCGCGGCAGCAGTCCTCGGAGAGGTAATAATGCGCCCCCACCGGCTCCCTTCTTCTTCCCTCGCTCTGTCACTGCAGCCTCGCACTCAGCTTCACTCAGTCCGCTCAGGGCACCCGGGGTCTTAGCCACGGGCTGTCCCCAGGCCCTTGGACCGCACGGGACCACGGGGCTCCCGGGGCTCCTGGCTGCCCCCATCCCAGGCTGCCGCGGGCCATTCCGCCCGGCCACCACGTGGCGAGGGCGTCATCTGACATACGTCTTTCCTCCCCGCATGTTGATGCGGGTGGAGGGAAGTGTTAGGGCCCAAATATATGGACTTAGGTTTACTTCTCTTTTTTCCTCGGGAGAAAGACCTAAGCTTAGAAAAAATCTCAAGTGGCGTGGTGCCCAGCGAGCTGCTTAACTCTTCGACAGCACCTGGGCTGCGGGACCCATCCATGACCAACTTTGGCATCTTCTCTAACACCTTTTCCAATGGGAGGCTCTGCCAGTGCCCAGCGATTTTCAGAAAAGGGGAGAAGAATTAGGCATCTCTCCAAATCTGGGAAATTAAAACTTTTTTAATATTGACCAGTTACTTGTCTGTCTTTAAACCATGAACCTCACACAAGCTCGCAGTCATCTTTCCTCTCACTAGTTAAATTTTCTGTTTACTGTTTTCCTATCAGATTTTACCACAATGTGTAGGATGACTTGGTTACAGATGGATAAGTAGATGGATGGGTGGATTGGATGGCTGGGTGGATGAATGGAGGATGGCTGGGTAGATGGATGGCTGGATGGCTGGATGGCTGGATGGCTGAATGGATGGATGGCTGGATGGATAGGTGGATGGATGGATTGGGTGGATTGGATGGCTGGGTGGATGGATGGATGGATGGATGGATGGATGGATGGATGGACGAATGGGTGGGTGAATGGGTGGGTGGATGGCTGGGTGGATGGGTGGGTGGATGGATGGGTGGGTGGATGGGTGGATGGCTGGGTGGATGGATGGGTGGATGGGTGGGTGGATGGATGAATGAATGGGTGGGTGGATGGATGGATGGATGGATGGATGGATGGATGGATGGCTGGGTAGATGGATGGCTAGGTAGATGGATGGGTGGATGGATGGATTAATGTCAGAATGATTGATCTTGTCTTGTTATAAGACAGGTGGAAACTAGACAGAAGGTTTACCAGGCTATAATTGTAATATTCTAAGGGCTACTGAGCTTTCAGATCCCTTATATGGTGCAGGAATTTATTAGTCAGTATTAATTCATCCATATTAATAGACTACACCTTTCTGAAGTTGACATGTTTTAAATTGTTTCCCTTTTATTTCCCAGACCTGTTTTCACATGTGGTGGCGTTTTTACTGGAGAGTCTGGATTTATTGGCAGCGAAGGTTTTCCTGGAGTGTACCCTCCAAATAGCAAATGCACTTGGAAAATCACAGTAAGCATATTTTAAAAGAGTATTCTCCTCAAAGTGGGTATTCGAAACAACTGAAGACTGCTGCTTTCCCTCTCTGAGATCAAGATTTGGGGTAGAGGCAAATGCCTGATAGTGAGATGTTGGATTTACCCCAACTATTTTGGAGATTTTATTAATAGAACAAGTGGTATCCTGCATTAGCGGTTGGAAAGGGCGCAAGACAAAACTTGAAGGAATAAATTCTTACAACAGATGTGTTTCTGAAAACCCAGCCCAACTCAATTGAGTTTCATGGATTAAAAATTAAAGCTATTTTCAGTCAAAGGTCTGTGGTAAGAATTCTTAGAAGCTATTTGTTGCCTGTGCCTTGCATAAGTGTCTCCCAGTGGGGAATAGATCAAAGGTAGTGCTTGTCCCTGATTGCTTTCCACCCCTTACAGAAAAAGGGTGGGGGAAAGAGGGGAGAAGAAGAAAAAAAATCCCAGTTAATACCCCTGATGTGAACCCATCACTGAAGACAATTTAAGAACAAGAATAGATTTCACTTATATGTGGAATCTAAAGAACAATATAAGTGAACAAACAAAACAGAAACAGACCCATATAGATAGAGGAACCAGACTGAGGGTTGCCAGAGGGGAGGGGAGTTGGGTACCTGGGTGAAAATGTGAAGGGATTAGAAGTACAAACTAGTAGTTACAAAATAGTCACAGGGTAGAAAGAACAGCATAGGGAATATAGTTAATTATATTGTAATAACTGTGGAGGGTGCCAGGTGGGCACTGGAATTATTGGGCAAATACTTTGTAAAGTATATGACTGTCTAGCCCCTATGCTGTATACTTAACACTGATAAAAAATAATATTGAATGTAAAAAAATAAAAATAATACATTAGCAAAAAAGTGAGGATAATAATAACTGAGGACTAAATATCAAACAAAGTCTACTAAAATGCCTAGCTGGTTAGTAATGGCAAAAATGATGCTCAGTCAAGATAAAGTGTCAGATTTACAGCCATGCAGCTTTTTAAAAATTGTCTGGATTTAGAATCAGCTACATGGAGTCTTCTTTTCAGTCAGCATAGTAGTGATTATTTTCTTTTATTTTTATTTATTGATTTGAGAAAGAGAGTGGGAGAGAAAGAGAGAGAAACATCAATTTGCTGTTCCACTTATTTATACATTCATTGGTTGCTTCCTGTATGTGTCATGACTGGGCATTGAACTCACAATGCTGGTAAATTGGGACTACATTCTAACCAACTGATTTTCCCCTTCATTCTTTGGTTGTTGGGAAGTTGTTTGGTAATTGAACACATTGGTTCATTGAGACATTCATTCATTCAGATTGTGTTACCCACAGGTGCTGATTTTTAAAAGTAGCTACCTCTTTTTTTTTCTTTTAAAGATTGTATGTATTTTTAGAGAGAGGGGAAGGGAGGGAGGAAGAGAGGGAGAGGAAACAGCAATGTGTGATTGTCTCTCGTGCACCCCATCCTGGGGACTTGGCCAGCAACCCAGGCATGTGCCCTGATTGGGAACTGAACCAGCAACCCTTTGGTTCTCAGGCTGGCGCTCAATCCACTGAGCCACACCAGCCAGGGCAAAAATAGCTACCTCTTATTGAGCCCTTACTCTGTGCCAGGCACTGTGCCAAGTAATTAACAAGCACAATCTCACTGAATGCTCCAAATCACTCTGAGAAAGTAACATTATTACCCCCATTTTATAGACTGGGAAGCCGAGGCCTAGAACAGTTGTATAAAATGACTGGGTCAAACAGTTGGTGAGTCTGACTTTATGTACAGTGAAACCTACTTTGCAATGAGGCATTTCCAACGGTCATTTGACAGGCAGATAAGAGGGGCCCCCTCCATAACATAAACTGTGGTTCTTAGACGCATTGATGCCCTCCTATCCAATATCAACTATCTGATTAACTGGCACAGATTTCATTGTGTTGTTGCAACACGTGGGACCCGGAGAGCATAAATCATGGACAATAGCTCTGAAATATTGATATTAGCATAAATGTGAAGTCAGGCTCTGAAACAAACATAAAAACAGTCTGGTTTTCATATCATAGTGTGTTTCAATTGGAATTAAATGGCTATAAGGTAAAAATTATCCAAGAAACTTAATGACTAAGAGGCCTCACATGCCTAACAAGGAGGAGTTCACAGCTGGCTGTTTGTTGGGGACTTATGGGACATTGTTGGTGTGGCATCAAACTTTGATTGGGGCTGGGGGGTGTCCAGTGAAGGCTCTTCTCGGAAAGAAGTGGTGTGCCTCAGGAGAGGCCTGGCCGCCTTGCCTTTCGCTGGGGGCAGAGGCAGTGCAGTGGACGCTGCGCTTGGATGCCATGTAAGTCATGGGGGCTTAGCAGTCAGACGTCCCCAGATTCACATTCTCGTTCTGTCACTCAATCTGTGTGACCAGGACTTATCGTCTTTAAAACTCAGCATTGTTGTGAAGATGAAGTGAGATAATACAGGTAAAGCCCTTTGGCAGTGCCTGGGATATAATAAGAGCTCAATAAATGTTAGCCATTACTGTTGGAGTTTTCATTATCTTCATTATTGCTGCTATTGAGTTGTCCTGTCTTCTGCCCCAGAATGGCAGATCACTGCCACCCCCTCACCACAGTGGGCTTGTCACTAGTTCAAAACAATGCAGATTTTTAGGGAACTGTCTGTGTTGTGATCTGTATCTTAAGGACCTTGTTCTGTGCTTGGGTTCTCCTATAATCTTATGGGAGCAGTTCTGTGTGAGTTTGGGCCAGGTCACCTTCCAGTAACAGAGATCTAAAATAGCAACAGCTCAAACAGTTTTGGTTCTCTCACATAAAGGGTCTGGAGGTAGGCAACTGAGGAGTGGTGTGGCAGCTTCCCAGTCATTAGGCACCCAGGATCTTTCTCTCTTCCTGCTCTGCCTGCCACCTCCTGGTCCAAGATTACTGCCTAAGTTCCAGCCATCGTGTTCATGTTCCAGCCAACTAACAGGAAGAGAAGGGCATACCTCCTCCCTTTAAGGGCATTGTGCAGAATTACATGCAACTTGCTGCTTGCATTTCATTGGTTGATTCACTTACATAGCCACTTCTAGCAGCAAGGGAGCTGAGAAATTCAGGTCTGCTTTTACTGTGGAAAGAAAGGGAAACAGGCATATGACATATTATTTATGGAATGAAACTGAGAAACAAATGCCAGCCTTTTTTGAAAAAAAATCTTTTGAAAATAGTTAATGCAGAAGAAACGACTATACAATTTGCTTTTCTAGTTAAAAGCCTTGTAGTTTTAACTCTTAGCCGGTTGAGTTTATTCTGTTTTGAGGGGCTGCCTCTTTTATGTTTGCATGTGAGTAGCTACCAAGAACTTCCAGAGGAGCCCAGCACTTTCTCTTGGGTTTAATTACAGCCTCAGTAGAATGCTCACAAGGCCGTGGGTGCTCTCAAGGTCTCAGTGTAACAACATCTTTATTTCTTGGTGTTTCACAAGAAATAGCACTAATTTGCAAACATCTTCACGGTCCTGTGGTTTGTCGGGGCAGCAGAAGGGAGCTCCCCAGCTCCTGCAGAGCACGGGGACCATGAAAGGACCGGCACTGTGGTACAGCTACGCTGGCAGCCCTGAGATCTTCACTCCGTCAGCACTGGGTGTGGAGTGCCGGGCACTGCTGAGGGTTACGGCGGCAAACAAGGCAGCTGAGCTCCTCGCCCTCATGCAGCTCATTTGGGGAGACAGGCAACTGATGTTTAAAAAAGCAACTAAACAAGAAAATCAAGTATTGTAAATGCATTATTATAAAACTAGGGCAGATGTTGCTTCACAGCCATTAGGAAGGCTGTTATGAAAAAAACCAAAAACAGAAAATAAGTTTTGGCAAAGATGTAGAGAAGTTGGAACCTTTGTGCATTGCTGGTGTAACTGTGAAAACAGTAGGGGGATTTCTCAATAAATTAAACTTAGAATTACCATATTATTTAGCAATTCCACTTCTGGGTATATTCCCCCAAGAAGGGAAAGCAAGGACTTGATCAGATATCTGTGTGTCCATGTTCACGACACCATTATTCCCAATAGCTAAGAGGTGGAAGTAGTCCAAGTGTTTGGCCACAGATGAAGGGATAAACAAAATACTGTATAGACGTGCAAAGAACATTATTCAGCCTTAAAAAGAAAATTCTGACACCTGCTACAACGCGGATGAAGACATTATGCTCAGTGAAATAAGCCAGTCATAAACAGTGCATATTGTAGGATTCCACCTGTGCGGAGCACCTAGAGTAGTCAGATCATAAAGACAAAATAGAGTGGCGGTCGCCAGGGGCTCGGGGAGGGAGAATGGGGATTGGCGTTTGGTGGGGACGGAGTTTCGGTTTGGGAAAACGAAAAAGTTCTGGCAGTGGGTGGTGGTGATGGTGGCACAGCAGTACGAATGTACTCGTGTCGCTGAGCCGTACACTTAAAAATGGTTAGAATGGTAAGTTTTGTGTATATTTTACCACAATAAAAATATATTAAAAGTAAAGTGATGGGACATTCTACAATTCCATTTACATGAAATGTTCAGGAAAGGAAAATCTGTAGAAATGTAAAAGTAGATTAGTGGTTGCCTAGTACAGGGGAGAGTTATGGGATTAACAGTAAATGGTCAGGAAGGATCACATTGAGAGGATGGAAGTGTTTCAAAATTGACTTGCAGTGATTGTTGTACAACTTGGCGTACAAAGATCATTGAATTGTGCACTCGAAGTGGGTTTCGTGGTTTGTAGAGTGCGCCGTGGCGGAGTTGCAGACACACGTGCACAGCAGAGCGGCGGCACAGAGACTGGCCGTGGTGCCGGTTTAGAGGGCTTTGTCTCAGGAGGCCACTCCGAGGAGGCGACGCTGACAAGGCAGCCTGAGTGATGAGGAGCTAATCGTGCGAAAGTCTGGGGAGGAGCTGGTCTCTCTTTAGGCCAAGAGACCAGCAAGTGCAAAGGTCCTGAAGTGTGAAGAGGCTTGATGTGTCTAAAGAACAGCGAGGTCAGTGTGGCTGGGACAGAATGAACAAAGGGGACAGTGGGAGGAGAATTTAAAAAGGTGAGCAGACCTGCAGGCCATGTTGAGGGGGAGTTTGAATTTTATTTTGAGCAGGAATCCTCTGGAGACTCTTAAACAGAGGAATGAGATTATAGTGTGGTCCCCCTTGTCCGAGGGGGATACATTCCAAGGCCCCCAGTGGATGCTTGAGACCAAGGATGGTGCTGAACCCTGTAAATACTACTTTTTCCTGTACACATGAAGCCTGTCCGGAAAAAGTCCAGCCATTGTTAACATAATGAAAACAGTTTGTACAATATCGATGTAACCTGGCAGCCAAGGAGAGTGGACTGGAATGTGCATCTGTGAACATGGGAGTGGGAGTGGCAGACACTGCACCGTGGGAGTGGCAGATGCCATTGAGTGAGCATGTGTACTGTGTGGCCATCACATTCAAAATAACATAGCAAGTAGAGCAACAAATCTGCATCAGATTTTGCATTAAGCTTGAACGTTCCTCCATGGATACTATTTGGATGATTCAGAAGGCCGCAGCTATGGGCAACTGGTGATTGGCAGATTCATCACAACAACAGACTCTCGTGCATCACATCTTGTGCAGAGTTTTTTGGTGAAACAGCAAATCACTCAGCTGACTCAGCCCCGTTTACAGCCTAGATTTGGTACCCTGTGACTTCTGGCTTTTCCCAAAACTAAAGTCACTTTTGAAAGGGAAGAGATTTCAGACTGTCAATGAGATTCAGGAAAATACAACGAGGCAGCTGATGGCGATTGGGAGAACTGTGTGAGGTCCCAAGGTGCCTACTTTGAAGGGGACTAAGGTGTCATTGTCCTATATAGAATATTTCTTATATCTTGTATCTTCCTCCATAAATGTTCCTATTTTTCACATTACATGGCTGGATACATTCAGGACAGACCTTGTACATACATACCTGTGATAAAGTTTAACTTATAAATTAGGCACAGTAAGAGATTAACAACAATAACTAATAATAAAATAGAACAATTATAGCAATATATTCTATTAAAAGTTATGTGAATGTGGTCCCTCTCTCAAAATATCTTATTGTTATGCTGGAAAAAGGGATGATTCACATCCTGGGTGAGATGGAGTGAAATTTTATCTGCTACTCAGAAAGATGAGCAATTTAAACTTATGAATTGTTTATTTCTAGAATTTTCCATTTAATACTTCCAGACCACAGTTGACCATGAGTAACAGAAGCCATGGAAAGCTAAATCATAGATGGGGGGTGGTGACTACTCTATCTGATTTTAAAACATTATTCTGGCTGCTGTGTGGAGGATGCATCATAGGGAGCTAAGAATGGAATCTGGGAGACCAACTGGGAAGCTATTGTGTTATTGAGGAGAGAGAGGATGGTGGCGTGGACCAGGGCGGTAACAGGAAATGAACAGACTTGGAATCTGCCTACAGCAGTTGTCTCAGCAGCTCTGGGTGCAGTTAGCGGCACCAGCCGCCAGGCTGGATGGGCCTGGCTCTGGCCACTCTCTTGTAGCGGCTCCACGCAGGGCTGTGCTGCGGGTGGTCCTCATCCAAGGCTGTCACTTGAAGGCATTCCCAAAGCTGCTCGATCCAGTCTTTTTCCTGCTCCTGCAGTCAGTAAACCTAGAATAGCATGCTCACTGGGCGATTCAATACCACTTTTATTACAACATCACAGAGACCCCTCAAGATGAAACGATCTCAGTGTAGCCAGAGAGAAACAGCCTGCCCCTCACCATTCACCTGCCTCCCGTTTGGTTCTTCCAGAGTGGAAGTGTGTTCCAGCAATGTGACTTTCACCACCAAATATTTTTTTATTAAGCTCTTATCAGTGGGGGATCGGGGAGAGTCTGATTTTGACATCTGTGTGCTTTGAGAAGGGTCAGTAGTAGTTGTCACACCCAAACTTTCAGCCACTGGTGTTGGACTTTCTGGTGCAGAAGTATAGCACACAGACTGGAAATGTAGATCTGTCCTTAGTATATAGTCCTTTAAATTTTTCATAGTGATTTCCTGGACTGCTGTACTGTCTAATACACTGTCTACATTGGCTATTTACATTTAAATTAATTAAAGTTAAATTAAAAATTCCATTCCTCAGTCACACTAGCCACATTTCATGTACTCAGTAGCTGCATATGAGTAGTGGCTACCATATTAGATAGTATATGATATGAATATTTCCATCATCACAAAAATTGTCCTTTTTACAGTGCTATTCTAGAGCACTTTTGAGGTTAGTTTTTACTCATGGAAAGGTATGTTGAGGATGAAGACATTCAGTGCTGTTTAGTTGTACTTCCGCTTTGCAAGTGAGGATGCTGATACTTCTGCGTAGTTGCTGGAACTGCGACTGGAATCAGGCTTCTTGACTCTGCTTCATTTTTCCAGCTACCAACTCTTTTTTTTTAATCCTCACCTGAGGATGTATATATTCATTGATTTTATAGAGGAAGGGAGAGAGAAAGAGACATCGATGTGAGAGAGAAACATGATTGCTTACTTCCCATACTCTCCCTACCAGCGATTGAGCCTGCAACCTAGGTGTGGTCTCTGACTGGGAATCCAACCTGCAGCCTTTCTGTGCACGGTCTGACACTCCAACCGACTGAGCCACCTGACCAGGGCTGGCTACCAATTTTTGGTGACCTCATATAGTTTTAGGTTTTATTCATTAACTTTGCTATTTATGTCCTTTAAAAATCAGATTAAATCAGGTAATTTGAGAGTTAAGAAATCATCAAATATTTTGCAATCCATGATGAAGTTGAGGGTTTCTTAGTTTCCTATTGATTTTTGGGACTGTAACCTAAGAACTTCTGTGTAAAATACCTAGTCTACCACCATAGGCAGCAGTTAAGTATAATTTGACAGCAAAGATATACATATAATCCTTTAAAAATGGTGTCTGGTCTTCTAAGAAGCTTACAAGGACAATAGGATTTGACTGAGGCAAAAGTCACCCCAGTTTTTAGGATGAGAACCAATAACATCCAATACCCAGCTGTGCAACAAGAAATGAGCTCCCAAGTATTGGTATACAAACATCCAGGCCCCTCTATATGGTGGCCCTCCTGCTGGGTGTGCCCGTGCAAAGAGGCAGAACTGTGTGCACCATGTGCAGAAGACAGTAAGAGGTCTCTGAGGTCCCTAAAGGAAGTCAGAGAGGATGGGTCATTGTCAACAAGAACACAGTGAGGTAGGTCACAGCTACGCATGCAGGCCAAGCCCATTTACAGAGAGCTCACCAGGCACTGTATCAGGTGCTGGAGACACACAGATGAATACGAAGGCTCTGTGAGCATGGGGGACTGCCTGGGATGATGTGTTCCCCAGGCTCGGAGTGGGGAATGAGCGAAAGCCCAACAGGCTTGCCTTTTTGGCTGCATAGGCACCCAGCAGCAAGACCACCATTCTGTGTAGAGGTCAAGGAAATTGCCAGTCATGTGGCCATCCACTGGAAAAACAGAAATTCACCTTGCCACCTCAAAGCTCAAAAATATTCAAAGGTTATCCATTTCCAACCAAATCAGGTCAAAACTCCTCTGCTATGAGTTTTACTATGCTCTGCAACACAGCCCCATCCAACTTACTTGACCTCTTCTGCCTGCATGGGTGCTTAGCTCCTCATTGTGCTTAGAACAGTACTGACTATGTAGTACATGTTCAATAAATGCACACTTATTGATAGTTTTTAAGGATAAAAACAAGCTATTCCTATAGACTCTCAATAAGATAAAAATTTTGAAGTTATTATAAAAATATATGATAATTGAGGAAAGTTGAACTTTGAGTAAATATTTGACATTGAGAGATTATTGTTACTATTTTTAGGTATGATAATGGCATTGTGTTCATGTTGTTTTAAATTTTTTATTGTTGCTCAATTATAGTTGTCCCCATTTTCTGCCCCCCATTACTCTCCCCAGCCCCCACATTCAGTCCTTCCCCTGACTGTTGACCTTGTCCATGGGTCCTTTATACACGTTCCTTGACTTGACCCTGCTCCTTCTTTCCCCCGCTAAAAAAAATCCTTGTGCTTTGGACTGAATTATTTCCCCCCAAAATCCATATGTTGAAGCTCTAACATCCATGAGACTATATTTGGAGTAGGGTCCAAAAGACTATATTAAGAAGTAGGACCTCCTTAAGGAGGTAATTAAGATTAAATAAGGTCGTGAGGCTGGGGTCCTAATCCAATAGGACCGTTGTTCTTATGAGAAGAGGAAGAGACACAAGGTGGGCAGGGGCACAGAAGAAAGGCCACGTGAGGACGCAGTGAGAAGGCAGCCATCTGCCAGGCAGGAAGAGAGGCCTCATTGGAAACCAACCCCGATGGCATCTTGATCCTGGACTTCCAGCCTCCAGAATTATATGCCAGTAATTTTTGGTGTTTAAAAAAACAACAACATTCTGTTAATGATTTCACTATGAATTCTTTGCAAACTTGGCAAATGCCCAAAACTTCTATTCCTTTTTCTTTTCATCCATAACTTGTGCGTTTATAATCCCATAGTAGAAGTAGAGGTTCATGTTGATGATTTGACACAGTTTTTTAAAAAGAAAAATAGGTCTTGGTAGCAAAATAATACCTGGGGAAAGCAACTCTATTCAGAGTGTGATTTGGGCTATAAATGGTGTGGCTGACTGAGTGGGACCAGCCGAACCTCTGTTTATAACAACCATGCAAATTAAAGGGGACTTGAAGCTGAGGGGACTCTGTAAACTCCCCTCTAATAGGTATGTAAGTATTGTTATTTAAAATTGGTTCCAGAAGTTAAAACTAAATATCACGTCTGAACACACTAGGCGACTGCTGTTATTATCCAGCAGAAACAGCAATTAGTATGCAGAGATTGATGCAAATGGTTCTGTTCCTAGATTTAAAGCTGGGCATAATTTCCAAGACAGTTTTAAAATGAGATAATCCAGGTATCTGGTCCTATTGTTAGAAATCGTTATTGAAATTACAAGGTATTTATTATTGTATCTCTTTATTTCAAAAAAATTTTAGGTACAGAAATTAGCCAATTATTGAAGAGTTCATGTATTATTTTCAGCATAAATTGGGCTTAGAGAAAATCAACAAGCATTTGAGCAGTTTAAAATTTCATACTTATTGAGGACCTTCCACTCTGATGTAAATAATGTGGAAGGGCCAGAAAATCAAGACCTTTGCATTAATGTCAGGAGAATTTTAACAATCAATACCATCAGTCATATTTAAGTTCAAAGTATGTGACAAATTTTTCACTATCTAGCTAATTGATGCAGAAGGAAAAAAAGCATAAACTGTCGTATGTAGACGCTCGGATTCCCCAGGGAGCATGTGTGCTATCATTTTGATAACTACCTATTTTTTTCTATTCAGCTGGAATCAAATATACCAGTTATTATATAGCTCATGGACCTAAAGTGATAATGTGTATGATTTTCAGCATTCCTTCTGTCAACCGATGGTTTTGGTGCCAAGTCAGTGCCAACAATAATCCCCCCTTTGGGGTGTGGTGAAGAAAGAAACTCTATTCAGTGCCAAACAGCTCACTGTGATCCAGCAAGACTGTGAAAACAGCACCACTTGCGGAACAGCTTAACTGTGACACAGCACGGCTGTGAAAAGAGCATGGCTGTGAGGTGGCTCCAGGGCCAGGACCTTTTGGGCTACACCACTCTGCTCGCCTCCTCACTGGTTTCCTTTGCTCTGTGCCAGTCTGCTCTGCTCTTCCTTAGTTCTGCTCCAGTGTTCAATCTCCAGTGTTTCAGCTCTTTTCGTGGAAACGTTTCAGTGCAAAGGGAAAGTGCTCCCTCAGAGCCAGGGAGAGCTGACTTATACAGACAGAAGTTCCCTCCCCTGGTCCCTGATTGGTCTGTCATCATGCAAATGAGGACTCTAAATCTTGCAGTTAGATTGTTTCAAAAGCCACTGCCCTGATTGGTCAGAATGGAGCTGTTCTGATTAGTGGGTGAAGAAGCTGATGGGGAGGTAGCTGCACAGCTCTGATTAGATGAGGAGTCTTGGTCCTATTGGTTGAAATAGGATTCCAGGAACTTCTTCATAAGGGCTGGCTTAGCAGGCTGGAACCAGTATCGCCAGACACGCCCACAGTTCAGTTCAGGCTTCTTCCTGAAGTGCAGTTGGCATGAGAGGTCTCTGTATAGGAACGGCTACTAGGTTCTGGTTTTTTATGTTGTTTTGTTTTGAGCCCAGTTAGCCACTGGGAGTCCTTTTTAGTAGGTATCTTCTTTCCCAGGTTCCACACTTCAAATATATTGTATCATGTCATTTGCATCCAATTCCGAGAAATCAGTGGGACATATATTAATATGCCCATTTCAATGGTGGGGAAACTGATGTCTAAAGAACTTGTATTGTGCCTATCATGGCCATGCTTGCAAATGGTATGAAAAGATTAGCACAAAATTTCTGGCTAAGTGATATAAATGCACTATTATGCACTTATTTAGCATATAAATATACATTCACTCAGCACTTATTGACTGCCTACTATGTAAGCATTGGGTTGGGCCCAAGGGGCTGAAAAGACAAGGCATAGTTTCTGTCCTTAGGGAGTTTATAACCTGGTAAGGAGTAAACAAGAAAATCAGTACTAGTTATGTGTGCAGATAATTATCATGCTCACTGTAAGTAGTTTCAGGTATTGAAAAATTGAAATTTAAATTACTAAAAGTCTTAGATTGTTTAAGATGAAAAAATTTATTGCCTCATGCACATAGTGAAAGATACTATGACCCATTTTACATCTACACTACTCTAAGCCTTGAGAAATTGTTTCTATGCCCTTTGATTGATTTCACAGAGCTATTTACTATACATTCCTTGATATTTCCAAATGTGCTTAATAAGCAATTATGTACCACTGCCTTGGGAGTAATTTTGTTACTAATGTATGTTAAAGTCATCGTACTGAATCCATGTTCCAAAAAGCCTGGTTAAATTTAAATGATATTCATATTTAGTTTAAAGAAATGATAAATTAAAATATGATGAGATTTATGTCTTCACAATAACCTTCATGTGGCTTCATGGGAAGAAATTCATCAATGGTGGGGCATGGGGTTGTGTGAAAATTGAAACATATAGTGATGTTCCAGTAAGATCAGTATGAAGTATATAATTTGAGGAAACAAATACTAAATTTATACAGGAACTCAATATTTAAGTCAATTATACCTAAGGACTTAGCAAGGGGTTCTGTGACTATTATTTGCCTGACATAACCACAGCAGGAGATATAGGGGAATGGAAATTTGGCATTAAACACTTATTTCCTGGCTTTAAACTACATGCAGGATTTAGAATTATATAAAGACTTAAATTACAATTTAGCTATGGGTTTTTTAAAAAATGTACGTGCACATTGTTGGACTAGGCTGGGTTAGGTCAGTTGCCTGAATAATCGTTTAACTCAGTGCGTGAGTTAACACAGTTTGCATCTGACTCCTTAGTGAAGGTGAACGTGATCCACAGAGAAGGTCTGCAGACCCAGGCGAGGTCTGTGTGATTAGGACAGGAGCACTGGAGATGGGTTTTTCGTGTCGTCTTTTCATTAACAGTATAATTCAGGGACTTTGTGATCCTTATGACACTACAACTGTCCCAATGAGGTTTCAGTTGATAAGAGACTGGAAGAAACATTTTCCTTGCTGCCTTAAACCCTTCTGGGCAGCAGGTTGACTATAAATCCTAAGTAAATGAGCAAGTAGGTGACATTTTCCCGCTGGGGCCTCAGTCCAGTTTTTTCTAAATTTGTTAACTTTCTCCTTGCTTTAAAAGGCTTCTGCTGCTTGTTTTTGTTTTGTTTTTCTTTGCCTTTTCACATGGAAATCAAGTATGTTTTTATTGATTGAAAACCTGGTGTTTTGAAAATGTGCTTATTTGTACTGCTTGTATTTTTAGTGCTTTGCTCAGGCAGAAGCCTTAATGAGTAGAGAAGAAAATGAGAAAACAGGAAAGTAGAATCTTCATCGGGTACTTCTTTTTTCTGAAAGAGATTCTCTTTCATATATTAATGTCCAAAAAGTCATTCTTTCCTGAAACATGACTACAATAATGGAGCACAAGGAGAACACATTTAAAAGTGCTCTATTACATAGATTCAAAAGGCCCTTAACAGGATTTAAAGAATGTATTATTAAAAGGACTGATTTTTACTTTCACATCCCTTGCCCATTCAAGTTATGATGTGAAATTACGGGCAAATTTGAATTATTCCATGAGTTTGCAGATTCTTCTTTTTAGAAACATCTATCAGCTACTGACAGTGAAAAAAGAGAGTGGTCTCATGGGTTGGTTGCTTTAAGCTGGAGACCAGAGAAGCACTCACAGGGCCCTGAACTCCAAGGTTTCTCTCCCTCCCTCACATCGTTCTGCTCAGAAGTAGGAAAGGACTCCTGCCGGCGGTTTTTGCCCCATGTTCCTCCCACACCGAAGTTTTTGGTCGGGACTATTGGTCCTTGATCCAGCGAAGAATGTAATCACTCCCTTCAATGTACACGGTTGCACTTCACCACTTAGCAGCTTTATCAACAGTGGCAACAGTGCTTTTGGATACTCTGAAATTTCTTAGGCTAGGAACATGGGAGATCGAAGTGTTCTTCAGATACTTCATTTGTTAGATGAGAGTCAACGTGGCAAGTCTCTGGAAAACCAATATAAACATCTAAAAATAAATGGAACAGCCACAGAGAAATGGGGAGTTGGAATTAAAGCCGCACAAGCCCTGCCACTAAATATCACCTCTCTTTCCACTCACCCCCAGGACACCCCCGAGTGTGGTGTATAATAAAATAGTGTTTTCTGTAGTGTGGGGGGCAGGTAGAGACCTTTTACTCAGCCGAGGACCAGGCCGGCAAGAAGGGCACAGCAAAGTCAGTGGCAATTCTGTTCCTGCTTACTGTTCCTACAAATGAACTGAGTGGGGTCCGATTGCTAGGTACAAACTTTCTTTTTTTTTAAGATTTTATTTATTTATTTTTGGAGAGAGGGGAAGGGAGGGAGAAGGGGAGGGAGAGAAACATCAGTGTGTGGTTGCGTCTAGTGCGCCCTCTATTGGGGACCTGGCCCGAAACCCAGGTGTGTGCCCTGACTGGGAATGGAACTGGCAGACTCTTTGGTTTGCAGGCTGGCACTCAATCCACTGAGCCAGACCAGCCAGGGCTAGATACAAACATTCTAAAAGACCTCAGCTACAGTTAACCTTTGAAGAAGTCATAATTTATTAATTCATTAAAACTGTGTCTAAAGTACCTACAAGAGATCAGATGCTGGGTTGGGTGCAGGGACTAAGTGATTGGAAAACCACATGCCTGGGCCAACCTGGAGGAGGCAGGGAGGCTCTCACTGGTCAGGGAGATGTCCCAGAAATGAACGATGGCACAGGGTGGCAGTTCACGATGGAGGACTGTACCTGTGGCACTGCTCAGTGACGAGGCCGACGATGGGCATTGCAGACTCTGACATGTCCTAGGAATGCGATGCCGCTTCCAGAACTGTCTGAAGTCGGTATCACGGTCAGACCTGCCTTGTAAGGGTGATGTGAGGACTGAAGGTGGTAGTAGGGGAAAGGCCCTTGGCACAGTGCTTGGTGCAAGCAAGTACTCAATAAATGGTGCTAGTGATGATTTTTTACCTCTCTTCCAGGGCTATAATAAGGCATCAAAATGTGGTGTTTGTGTAGAACTTGTCTTCAAGCCAGCACCTTTCAAGCTGGAGGGTAATCCCTTCAGGGCATGGCTAGTGCCATTAGAAATACCCCTTCCCCCTCACTGTGTGCCTTCTTCATTTAGACTATGATTTCACAAGACTTTGTCCACTGAAGTGCTTCCAAACCCTCCCTGCTTCTCTGTGAGCCATGTCGCCTCGACCAGCCACCTCCCACGAGAGCACCAACTGAGAGTGCCCCTTAACTTTTGAAACACGTGTGTTTAGAAGCAGGGAAAGGATTGTCAGTTAAAACAGCAAATATTTTTCTGTCATTAGAGATGGAATTTAATTCTTCTGTGTCTTTACTTCATCTTTGGATCCCCAAATCACCAGAACAGTCCCCTCTAGTTACACAAATTAAGTAGTGAATTTATTCATTTATTCCCAATATAGACACTGCATGATACAGAGGATTAGAGTACACTAGAGTGGGTTAGAGTTTCTGGAGCCAGACTGCCTGGGTTCAATTACCAGCTCCATTCGTGTGTTGGTGAAACTCCAAAGACAATACCCCAATATCTACACCGCCTGGTATTCACCACCAAACACTGAATCTGGGCTGGCCCTGTGGAACAGGTACAATAGGGCAGAAGTGACAGTACATGAGTTCTGAGGCCAGGACATAAGAAATTTGAAAGCTTTTGCCTTTGTTTCTTAAACGTGTACTCTGGAGGAAGCTGGCTGCCATGTGAGAACGCCCACGCTGTGCGGAAGCCCACGCTAGTGACGGAGAGAGGCTTGTGGAGAGAGACAGACGCCCAGGAAGCCTCGGGCTGCTCCAGGCGTCCCAGACGAGGAGCCGGGAGTGTGGGTGAAGAAGTCATGTTGGAGGACTAGCCCAGTGAAGCCTTCACACTGCTTAAGCCCGGCTGATAAATAATAGTACTTACACTCAGTGGAGACCCGTGAACCCACAGAACCATAAGAAGTAAGAGCACATTGTCGTTTAAAGCCACTGTGTTTGGGGGTGGTTTGTTAGGCAGCAAAGATTATCAGAACAATTACTTACTCGCTGTATGACCTTGAGTTTGTTAGTTAACCTCTCTGTGCCCCAGTTTCCTCAACTATAAAACACGGATAATAATGCTCCCTACCTCATAGAATCATTTTGGGCATTAAATTAATTATCACATGTGCAGCATTAAAAGCAGTGCCTAGCATATGGTAAATAACTCAAATAATAATAAGTATTAATTACTCATGAAATATTTATTGAATGCTGTATTGATTATGCATCAGGCCCTGTTTTCCATTCCAGGAATATAATAACGAATGTCCTTGCACTGATGGTGTTTACCTTCTGGAGGTGAAGAGAGACAATAAAATAGATCACAATGGGGTGGGTGGGAAATCAGTGCCACGAAGACAATAAAACAAGGTGATGTCATAGAGATCGACACTGATGATGTCACGTTTGCACTGGGCCCCAGATGATGCCAACATCTCCCCGCTAATGGCTCTCGGAGAGGTTGGGAGGCCCCGTTGCCCTGCATGCAGATGACTTAGTATGTGCCATTAAGCAACCCTCTCTGAGGCTTCTTGTCCGTTATTTGTAAAGTATAAAACATCTTCTGGATGTTTATGAACGGAAAAGCTTTGTGCATGGACTTAGTTCCTGTGGAGAGGGTAGTGGGTTTGGTTTGCACCTGTGCCTACATGTGTTTGATTTGTTTGGGTTTTTACTTTGGAGAGGTGCTTTGAGGATGTGCACAGGGGACAAGCTGACAGGTCTGCTTTTGTGAGAAGTACTGCCTTGGGTCCCAGAGTGATGCAGACATGGGAGGAAGCTATTTCATCATCCCCACTCACAACTCTGCCACCATGGGAGGGAGCAGAATCATAGGAGAATCAGGAAATGGCACCCTTGAACAGAGAGGCTTCCTGTTCGTGGGCCCATTCAGGGAATTTGGAGGACACGCCCATCTGTATGAACATTTCATTTACCCATTCATCTGTTTATGGACACTTGGGTTGTTTCCACCTTTGGCTCTTGTGACTAATGCTGCTGTGAACATTAGTGTACAAGTGTCTGTGTGAGTCCCTTTCAGTTCCGTTGGGTGTGTACCCTGGGGTGGAATTGCTGGATCACAAGGTAATTCTGTTTAGCTTTTTGAGGAGCCACCAGACTGTTTTCCAGGAGTAAGAGAAAGGACAAGGCAAACGCTGTCACTAGGGGGCCAGACGGTTTTGTGGGCCTGCATAGCCGTCCCCTGGAGATGCTCCAGAACACCCAGGATTTTAGGGGGCTTTCTGGCACAGGCATCGGGCCAAAAGGACCTTAAGTTACTGTTCTTTAGTGATTATAGCTAAGCGTGCCTTGTCCGGGGTCACATAAAGCCAGGCAGCGAGTCCACAAGATGCACAGTATACTTTTTTATTATTGTAGTTGTGAGTTTTTTATTATTATACTTGTGAATCTGTTTTATTATTCCCCACACATCTTATCTATATATTTATTTATCCCCTAGCTGTGCATATACAGGGTGGGGGCAGTTGTTTGTATGAAAATAATACAATAGTCAATAAATAATAATACAAGAATATACTCTGTGTTTCATGTACTCACCACTACAAACCGACTTTTGCCCCACTCTGAATTGTTTCATTATTCTCTATAAATCCTACCTATATACATCTGAAAATAATGAAACTATGTTTCTTAAAATAGAAGTAAATCATAGGACTATTAAGTCAGGAAACAATTAGCACACAGCCTTCCTGTCCACCTCTCTCTCCTGCAGGGCAGTGCGGGTGTCCATTCTCTCTGTGTCCCCACAGCATCTGGGGAGTATCTGCATTGCGGCAACGGTCCCTGGTGTCTACTCATGTCTCCTCTATGAAACGGTAAAGCTCTGAGGACAAGGACCTTCTTATAGTTGTCTGTTCTCCAGGGAGCTAACATAATGGTTGACACATGCAATAATACTGGAGTGGAGGAAAGAATGTAAAAATGAATGAATAGACAAGCTAAGGAACGGGGCAGTTACTCCACTGCCTACCTCTAGACAGAACCACACAAAAGCTACAGATCTCTGCAGAAAAGGATCCTTTTATTACCAAGAGCTCTGGAGAAGGAGGCTTGTTCTATGATGTTCTGTGCTCTGTAGAATGCTGCAGTTGAAGGAGCTGTCCTCCTCTGCCCCTACTTCTGCGTCTCTGGTTGTGCTCCCTCTGCTCCCAGTTGTGCATTGTCAGCCACCATGTGCTTGTACTGAGTGACCACTCATCAGTCAGCATGACAGCATCAGAGGCATGCACACAGCCACTCACCATTTGGATTCCATGTCAGTTTCTGGGTATTTACTGTCCAGTCTAGGTGAACATTCCAGATGCTTCCTCTTCTATGCACACAACACTGACACCTCCCTACCCACTGAAGTGTAAAGGTCCTTCAGACGTCTTGTATATGCAGTTGTACAATGCTGCAGCATTCATGTGGGCCATGAAGGTTATTAACTTAATGTATAAAACTATTTTTCATTGGGACTTGCAAACAGTTAAACAGGGAGATAGATAAACAGTATAAACTAAGAGAGTATATTATATTATTCAGTTAACTTTAGGAAAATATTAATTTTTTAAGAACCAACAAATGCTTATACAAATGTAAGTAATATAAGGCTGAATGATAGAGGTTAGATTAGATTATTATTCTAACATTTGAAGACTTGTTCGGTGAACTAACATTATAACATAATACCACATGAAGTACATTGAAGTTTTAGGTATATCATTTTGTGCAGGCCATAAGTCTTTTGGGGAAAAGTACATCATTTTGAGGGGAATTCTTCATATTTTATGAGGAGGAACTGACAGTAAAATGTCATCCTGTTGATGAAGATACTCGACTCTGGCTGGATAGTGACTTTCACGCCTTCCCAAGACGCATATTCAGTGACCGGAGTAGAGCTCCGAGGAAGCGGACTGGTCACCTGTGTTGCAGAGCTGTGCAACGAGAGGCAAGATCTTTCCCCCACTTAGTGCTAGATTGTGAGCTGGGGTGAAGACAGAATTGGAGCACCTGCTATGGATGCAGCAAGGAAGCATGCTGGTTGGGAAGTCATGAAATTGTTTTATTGGACTGAGCAACACATATTTACTGAGCACCTGCCATGTTCCAGGACCGTGTAGCACTTGGAATACAGCAGAGCCAAGCAGACAGAGGCTCGTGCCCTGGAGGACCTTCTGTGCCCGGTCTATGCTGGGAACAGCAGGAGGGCCTGTAGGGGGAACAGAGTGGGCAGTGGAAGCTGAGGTCAGGCAGGGAAGAGCGGGCGGATCCTATAAAGCCTTGCCTCCGAGGAAACGGAGGCAATGCAAACAGCAGCAGAAAACGTCGAAATGATTATCTTCAGAGAGATAAGAAAAGATCATTGTGCACATAAAATAAAAATGGGATGCTAAAAAACAGTAAGATAAAAATGCACTTGGAAATTAATGACTTGATATAGAAATAAATTAATAGAAAGGCTGCAAGATAAACTTGAAGAAGACACTCAGAAAGTAGGACAGGAGAAGAGATAAAATATCTGAGAGCAAAGATGAGAAAATTCAAGGATATATCCAGGAAGTCTTGATCTAATGAGAGTTCTAGAAAAAGAGAACAAAGAATACGGGAAAAAATGAATTATCAAAAAAAATACTCAGTACAATCAGTGGAAGAAGGCAAACACCAAGGTACATCTTTGTGCAAAATCCAACAAGTTTCTGGGGGAGGAAACCGTATGGAACAGGAAAAGAACATCAGCCTGTTGGAAGCTGGAAGGCTGTGCAACAGCCCCTTTAAAACTGCGGTGACAGTTATTGTGCAGCTACAGTTCTGTGCCCTGCCAAACTGGCAGACAAACGTGAGCACAAAGTGCAAGACCTTAAGCTTTTTATCTCTTACACCCTTTGTAATAAAATGACAAAAGGATGAGCTCCGGCAAAATGAGGGAATAAAACAATCAAGAAAAAAGATAAAAGAGCCCTGGGGGCGATTCCCGAGTTGATGAAGAAGCAAGTCTCAGCCCACCAGCTGTGGAGCAGCCTGGAGAGTAGCCAGCCCAGGCCAGATGGAGGGGACCAGATGGCGGTGCCAGAATGGAACTGGTAGCCAGTGCCTGCCTGTCCGTTACTGAGAGGGGTAGTAGTGATAGGCACCTAGAAAACTAAGAAAACTTAAAGAAGAAGGCAACTATTAGCTCTAAGAAAAACAAAAATGTAAAAAAAAAGTAACAGATTAGTTCAGTAGAGAGTAATATTTATGTGGTCATAGTAATGCAAACCCTGAATACTGATCGAACCAGAATTTTGATGAGGAATGGAGGAAATAACAGTAAGCAGAAAGATAAAATGTTAAAGGACTAAATCAAGAAGTAGCAGCACGGCATGTTATTAAGAAACGAGGAGGTAAATTCCAAAGAAAACTGGAAAGAACGGAACTGGTTGCCTCCAAGGAGTGGGCATCAGGGATTGGGCAGAGGGGCAGGGATGGTTATTTTCGGCTACAGCCTGGTGGTGCTGTTTTAGATGATAAACTGTGGACATTAATTTCTGGATATAAGAACTAGGCTTAAAAACAATTTTAGTTTTCCTGTAGAAACCCAATGTGACCACATAAGCCCTGCTCCTTAAGGGGGCACGGCCACTCACATTTACCTCTGTGCTAATTTCAGTGTGTTTGTTACCTTACTGTGGTTTCTCTCAGCTCAGAAGGGAAGGGCTTTTTGTTTCATTCCTTAAAAATATACAGTTTGGTGTTTCTGATCCATTACAGATTTCTCAGGTGAAATGACAGGTTATGGCCCTGACTGGTGTAGCTCAGTGGATTGAGCATGGGCCTACAAACCAGAGGGTCGCCGTTTCGATTCCCAGTCAGGGCACATGCCTCCGTTGTGGGCCAGGTCCCCAGTAGGCAGGATGCTCAAGAGGCAACCGCACATTGATGTTTCTCTCCCTCTCTTTTTCCTTCCCTTCCCCTCTCTCTAAAAATAAATAAATAAAAATCTTTTCTTTAAAAAAAGAAATGACAGATTATGAAAGTAATTTCTTGAAAATGTCAATTCAGGTTTTTTTCTTAGATCATTGCATAGGCATCTACTCTGCCCTATAAAAGCTTTCCAGAACTCATACCCACGTGTCAGTAAAAAGAAAACACGAGTGGTGCAGGCCAAAAAGGGCCCTAGCTGGCCTTGTGTCTATTCTCCCCCAGCCTCGCTGTCAGACAATGTGTGCACGTGGCCTCTTCTCCGAGAATCTCCGCCATATGCTATGCTCGTTTATGCTATGCTGTTAGCTTATGTTGACGACTTCTCAAGAATTGAAAGAATATCCAAAAATGACTTAAGTGCTTTGTTCCATTTTCTAAAGATGAGAAGAAGTTGGCTAGCTTTCATTGCCATGACCTATCTGCAGTCTTCAATCACGAAGCACAACTAAGGAAATGAATATCCTTACTTCAAAAAAAGTATCATCCTGTACATGCAGATTGAGAGATTATAACAGACGATGACTTGGGGTGGACGTTTTTACAGACTTTTGGTGCCATCTCTCATGCGTCTTAGCGTGGCCCCAACTCATCCTGGGGGCCATGAGAGCGGTGCTAGAGTTCTCATCCCACTTTTGCGTGGACCATTGAAATTGCAGCATGTACTTCGGTGAGACTGAATTTTCTCACTTTTGTGATTGCTCCAAAGAGTTTGTTGTTGTTCTTGTTATTCACACGGGCTGAGATTGTGTCTATTGTTTGGTGGCCATATGACACTCCTAATTCACATAGAATTCATAAACCCTCAAAGATATCTCCACTGTTGCCTGTCCCAGAGCCGCTGGGTCAGGATGACTGGTGAATGTCACTATCCATTTGTTAATCACATAATTCACGCTAAGTGCAAAGCAGAGAACTCCTAAACATCAGTGGCCCACATGACAAATGGTCATTTCTTGCCCGTGTCCCGGCCCAGGGCAGTTGGCTGGCTGTCCTGGGCAGTGCTCCTGGGAGCACTAACTCCTGTGTAGCTCAGTGTCTCCAAGGACCCCCTTGTTTCCTCCACTGAATCCACTCCCTGGAGCATGAAGAGAACTCTAAAAGGATTGCACAGGAATCTGATGGCTGGGCCTGGAGGTGGGTATATCATTTCCACCTACAGTCTGTTGCCTAGTCCTTAGTCCCAGCACCCCAGCCTGGCTAAAAGGGAGGCCGGCTAACCTGGACTTCCTGTGTGCCCAGGGAAAGAGGAAACAAAATTGGTGAGCGTGCCCCCGGTCTCTGCCGCAGTTAGGCTACGGAAAACCCAGCAGGGCAGAAATCAGGAGGCCTGGCCTCTGCCACTGACTTGCCAGGTGGCTTTAGGTAAGTCATTCTAACCACTCCGAGCTGTTCCTTCCCATAAGGGTGCTGGCACTGCCTGCCCCACACCAGTGCGTGAGTTTACATTGTTCCATAAATGTAGATGCTAGCAGCAGGAGTTGTGGCCTGCACTATTTTTTTAAATCAAGGATCCCAGTGATTCCCTTAATAACTACTTTTGAACCCCTGTAACAATCAGGCATTGGACTAGCTACAGCCTAGCTACTAGCTCTGCTCTCTGGAGCTTGTGTTCTGGTGGAGGCATGCGTGATAAAGAATCTGTGGAGAAATAACATGGTTGTGTGACCTAATGTCGCTGAAGGGACAGGCCTCTCTAGAACAGTGACGCATGAGCTGAGACCTACGTGGTGAGGTAGAAGCAGACAGGTGACAGTCAGGGAGTAGAGCTGCCAAGCAGAGGAACCAGACTGCGCAAAGGTCCTGAGGTGGAAAACCAGCTTGGAGAGTTTCTTGAACAGACAAATTGCTGTATGGGAGGGAAATACGAAGTTTGAGAGTGGTCAGGAGCCATGTCATGCAGGGCTTTAATCTCTCTGTGCCTCAGTTTCCTCACCTGCAAACTCAAACTGGGCTAATAATATCAACTTTATAAGGTTGCTTGTAGGGGACAAAATGAAATAATATATGTAATGTGCTTAGAAAAATACCTGGCACCTGATATACATTACACAAGTGGGCGACTACAAGTGAGGATTTTATTCCAAGTGCAATGGGAGACTTTTGGACAGTTTTCAACAGGGGACGTAACCAAACCTCTACTGTACCTCTGGGCTAGGCTCGAGGTGGTTGGAGGTTTCCTCCCTCCTTCCAGACATGGAGGGTGGGGAGAGAAAGGGCTTTCTCTTTCTTTCCTCCCTCCCTTCCTTCCTTCCTTCCTTCCTTCTTTTTTCTTCCTTCTTTCCTTCCTTTTATTTTTTTTCTTTTCTCTTTCTTTCTTTTTTCTTTTTTCTCTCTTTCTTCCTCTTTCTCTCCCTCTCTCTCTCTATCTCTTTATTGGGGCGGTGAAGTCCCCCCTCAAAGTTTAAAACATGTTATTTCCACTAATCAATGTTTTGTTTGCCAAACATTTATAAGATTCCATTTTTAAAAAGAAGAATATTGAAATATATGCCTATAAGGTCTTATAACCTTCTGCTGTATCCCTCTCTTGAAATATAGCCTATTATCTATTTATACATAAATGTTTCTGGATTCTGTTTGGGGTATATTTGAGATGGCTGTGCATCGTCACACCTCTTGAACTTTATGTAAGTAGAATGTGCCCTGCATTTTAGAAATGCTTACTTTCCCCCAAATCTCTTTGTAGAAAAGGAAAATGTTAGAAGATTAAAACAATGGCTTTGAAACCACCATTTCTGCAGAAACTTACTCCTCCCTACAGAGGAAGCTGGCCTTGTGTTTGTATTTTTCTCATAGTATCCTGAAAACACAAACCATCAGCTCAAAACAAGGTCCCCCATTTATTCTCTGGCAGGAGCTCCAGCACTGGCTTCAAGAGACTTGGCACCTTAGCCTGTGACAGTAAGGACATCCCAGGGGCTGTGGGGTGAGCTGAGGTCACTGTTGCAGCAATAGGCTTTGGCCCACATAGGACTTGGCTGTTGATAAAAAAACAAAACATGAACATAGAATTGTTTTCTATAAGCAGATAATGAATTCCCTGGTCAGTATAATCTCACAAAACAGTAGCTTTGTCTAAATGCCACCAAAAAGCTTCTTAACTGAGTTTCTGCATTAAGTGTTAGCATTTCCAGGAGATTTGAAATATAAAGTTTCTCAGAAGATACGTATCTTCTACTTTGTAAGGAATGACTTAGAAAGGAGAGTGGCCTTCTGGAGCTCTGCTGCCAGGCAAGGTTAAGAGCTCTCAGAACCGCAGGAGTGGGTCCCTTGCCTCCTCGTCCAGGATTTGTGCAAAGAGGCTGGTTTTCCACTTAGCTCCTGATGATTCATGTATTGAACAAGCCTTCACAATGTACCTTGAGACCACACACTGTCCAGAGGCTGGGATGCAACAGGGAACAAGGCAGAAGGGATCCTTTTCTCCTAGACAAAAACCTGACAGTGAGTAAGTGGGCTGAGCCATCCATCCCGTGCTCAGAGACCCAAGGGGCAGGCTGCCAACCTTGCAGACCCATCTTGGGAGGCAGAGTGGGGGTCTGGGAATGCCTCCAGGAGGAGGTGATGTTGAAACTGAGGCCCTGAGTGTGAGGGAGGGGCAGAAGTGGGAAAGTATGCCAGGCAGAAGGAATAGCTTGTGAAGACCCTGTGTGTTTTGTTTTTATTTTTATATCTCCCTCTTCTTCACCCAGAACATTCACGAATGCCCAGGTTGTAGAGTGATACAGCATTATCCCATTTTCATTAATTTTTAAAACACACAAAAAAACAATATACCTTGCTAAGTAAGCATATGTGTACATACAAGTATTTTGATCGCTGTGGAAGGAAACCCACTAAATTTGTGACAGCAGTTGCTTTTGAGAGAGAAAGGAGAAAGAGGACAAAGAAAACCTCATTTTTACATGAAAATTTTAATTTATTAAAGGAGACTTAAAAAACATGTTGACAAAATGTTAACAATAATCAGTTCTAGATTGTTGGTGCCCAGGTGTTTGTTATATTGCTCTATATATCTGTGTATATTCTGTATTTTCAAAATATTCTTAACGCCCCAGCCGAAGTGGCTCAGTGAGTTGGGAGTCATCCGGCAAGCCAAAAGGTCACCAGCTCGAGTCCTCGTCAGAGCAGTGTTTAGGCTGCAGGTTCGGTCCGGGTCACGGCACCTACAGAAGGCAACCAATCAATGTTTCTCTCTCACATCAGTGTTTCTCTCCCTCTCTTTCTCTGCACCCCTCCCCCTGTCTCTAAAATCAAAAATAAAAATAAAAAAGTAATTAAAAATATATCTTTAACAGAGAAAAATCAAGGATACAGACAGTAAATTCTTCAAGTGGAAGGGTCATCTTCAGAGAACATGCTTCCCAAAGTCCTTCAGAGTGCCAGTACAGGGGCTGTCAGCAAAGCTGACACCACACGGCACCGGCCGGTCTCGGTGACTCACGTCAGTGCGAAGAACAGCTGCCGCGTCACCGGGAAGTACTGCACTGCGCTTCTCACTTGCTATAGAATTTCTCTTTGGCCTTTAGAGCAAGGTGGCATTTGTCTCTGGTTACAGCAGACCCACAGCTCTCCTCTGCCTGCTTCTTGAGAAGAGTTTTTGCTGGGGTTGTTGGGGATCATCATGTGTTCAAAATTGCAATGATGTAATCCAGTTTCTATTGCCAAATAGACTGTGTCTCATTCCCAGAGAAGCTTCACACTTTCATTCCAATGAGACCAAGTAAAGAACTCCTGAGAAGGGGTGATTTATCCCAGTGGGGATGAGGACCCAAAGCCTGTATCCATTTCAACAGCCAGACTACGGGATGAATCAACAGAATTTTCTTAGTGTCAAAGAACTGAGAACTTGGCAATGAAACGAGACTGTGCTGCCCTGTGCCCCTCCTTGTTGCAGTCATCCGAAGACCTCAGGAGAGTCTCCCTCACGCCTCGTAAATTTTAGCTCCTGGCTCACTCTCATTGTCCTCAATGTTCTTCCTTGTCATTCGTCATAGTAATTTCAATATCTGCGTGGATGGTCCTTTTGAGTCTTTAACCTCGTCTCCTGCAAAGAGCTTATCCTTCATCATTCCTCAGCCATCCATCCCACTGTCATTATCCTTGTCTCCACCACAGTCTAGGTTGTTACTGTCCTCACCCCACTGCCTCCTGATTTCTATCCTTACCCAGCTTGAATTCTGTGGTCCATCTTTATGGCCATTCCCCTGCCTACATCCTCAACTCTCTTGGCCCTCCCTTCTTCCATAGTCCTTACTTAGCTAACACCCCTCTTTCCTGGCCCCCAACCTACCACTGCTTAAATCCAACTCTCTGCCTGGTCTTCACCCCCACCTAGGGAGCCAAATATGGCGTGACAGCCCTATATTTTCCTAGTCCCTTTAACCACCTTCTCCTCTGTTCTCTGTTCCCAAAGCTGCCCTCACATCCACTGTCACTGCTAATGACTTTGTTTTAAAAGAAATCAGAAGAGCCCTGCCTGGTGTGACTCAGTGGACTGAGTACCGGTCTGTGAACCAAAGAGTTGCTGTTTCGATTCCCAGTCAGGGCACATGCCTGTGTTGCTGGCCAGGTCCCCAGTAGGGGGAGTTTGAGAGGCAACCACACATTGTTGTTTCTCTCCCTCTCTTTCTCCCTCCCTTCCCCTCTCTCTTAAAGTAAATGAATAAAACCTTTAAAAAAAAAGAAATCAGGAGAAAAGTTTCATATGGCATCACAACCTCACATACTAACCTGCTCGCATCTGTCTTTCCTCCTCTCATGCTACTGCGGCGCCTCCTCCCTCTGTGCCTGAGATCGCATCTCCCTGTGCCTGCTCAGCAGTTCTCCCTCTGTCCTGCTTCATCAGGTTGCCCTCTACAGAACTGTTTCTGTTGGTTGCAAATGTGCCTTAATATAGCCCATTGTAAACTCCTGTCTTGACCTCACATCCCCTTCCAGTAGCCACCATATTACTCTGTTTATCCTTTCAGCAAAACTCCCTGAAAGGTTTGTCTCTACTTATTATCACCAGTTCCTCTCACTGCATTTTCACTTTGATCCTTCTCTTACTGGGCTTTGTCCCTGTGCTCCACAAACTTGTCTTGGTCAGAGTAACCGGTGGCCTGTGGTTGCTAAACCCAGTGATCATTTCTCAATCCTCACCTTCCTCTGGACTCACCTCACTTCGGTGCCAGGTACCACCTTCTGGTTGCCTTCTCCTTACTGATTCAGTCTCTGTTGTGGTTTGCCCTCACCTTAAGAGCTGATGACACTGGAGTGAGTGCCCCAGAGCTCTGTGCTTAGGCCTCCTTCCCCACACCCCCTTTTTAGAAATCTAACTCATCTTTGGGTGGAGAGTCTCACAGCTTTGAATTACTTTCCATAATGTTTATCAATCCATTTGTACCAATAGTCATTATTCATGCAAAGACAATCCAAATTAAATTAATTTAGCTCACATGTCTTCCTTGGCTGGGAATTTTTCAATGATTCATAGAAAGCTTGTTTATATTTAAGGTTACAGGTGGTATCATATTTTCCACAACAGAGACAGCATGCAACAAAACAAGAAAACAAGGAAGTTCTGTAACAGATATCTCATGAGAATGTTTCAAAATTTAAATACATTTACTGCTATCGGTTTCTTAGACTGTGGCTTTGGAATTTCTGGTATTTACACCACTAAGATAAGCTCCTGGCAGTATCTTCAAATAATTAAAAATAGATTTTTCTTATGATCCAGTGAGTCTACTTCTGGGAATTTATCTGAAGAAACCCAAAATACTTAATTTGAAAGAATATATGCACCCCTATGCTCATTGCAGCATATTTACAATAGCCAAGCTATGGAAGCAACCCAAGTGCCCATCAGTAGCTGAGTGAACAACAAAACCATGGTACATATACACAGTGGAATATTAGCCTAAAAAAGGAGGAAATCTTAACTTTTGAGACAGCATGGATGGACCTAGAGGGTATGATGTTCAGTGAAATAAGTGAGTCAGAGAAAGCTAAATATCATATGATTTCACTCATGTAGAATCTAACAACAAAATAAACAAAATTGAAACAGACTCTTAAACACAGAGAGAAAGTGGTAGGTACCAGAGGAGAGGGGACTTGAGGGACTGAGTGAAAGAGGTGAAGAGATTAAGAAGTACAAATTGGCAGTTACAAAATAGTCATGTAAAGTACAGCATAGGGAATATAGTCAATAATATTGGGATAACTATGTATGGGACCATTTGGGGTACTGGAAATATGGAGGGAACACTTTGTAAACTATATGTTTGTCTAACCACTATGCTGTACACCTAAAACCAATACAAAATGGAATTGAAAGAAAAAAATAACCTCCTAACAACTAAAATGCAACCATGGCAAAGCAAAAACATTCCCCTTCTTGTGACTACTCCATTACTGTTCCTCCACTGGAATGGGTATGTGACTGACACAAGGTTAAATAGCATTGAAACATTTTCTCTTATCATAAAAAAAAACAAACCAGAGCACTGAACTCACCAACATGGGGAAGCTGTATATATGATAAAGCATCCACTGACTCCTGAGTCTGTGATAGTTAATTAGAATGAATATAAACCAACCAGTGTTGCTTGTGGGTTGAGTGTGTGTGTGTGTGTGTGTGTGTGTGTGTGTGTGTGTGTGTGTGTTTAAATCACTGACCTTTGTCATCTGTAAGTTTTTACAGAATGAAATTTTTATGCTATCCAGTGGGGACCTCATCTAGTTGAAAAGGTGAAATAAATCTGATTGAGACTTTATGATTAAACTACTTTAATGAAGAAGTTAAAAGATAGTGTGGACTGGGAAAGAAATGGGGCTTCTTTAAGAATTCTTCCAAATGCTTTTGCACCCATTTTTTTCCTACCTATTCAGGAAACAAGGAGGGATGCATCCTAAGAATCATATGGGGAAATTATGGTGCAGAAGGTTTTGTAAGAAAGTGAAGACTCATCTTTTTCATCAGAGCTTTGTGTTTCAGGGCTACCTGGTATATAAAGTTTTCATCTAGAAAACAAACAAAAACTTAGTGACTTTAAGAAGAGAATGGTCAACTATTACTGAGTTAATATAACCGGTATTCATAGTTGCTGGATTTCTTGGTACTCAAAGTGAATTATCTATAAATTAGCTGCACAATTGTCAAAAAATCCCTGCAGTTTTAACTTGTTAGAAATAGTCTGTAATATATTGAGATTGTCCCATTGTATTATTTGTGAGAAATGACATTTCAGATGTTTCTTTGCCATGGCATCTCTGGGGTCCTTGGTGTTTCACACTGTGCAAATGTGTACTAACGTCCTATCAGGACCATTGTTCTTTGTAAGCGATGCCATAAATTAATGAGGCTGTCCAATATTTTGAAGCTTTGCTAAGATAAATTCCCTAAGAATAACTCTGTGTATCCTACAGAATTGTGGAATTTGTCAAAGACGATACTTATATTTTATTAGGAGTACCTTTTCTTAGTTCAGGTTTGAGGGAAGAAAAAGTACCGTCTTGGATGTTACGCTTTTATCTACTCAGTTTAGTAATTGACGGAATATGAAGGCCTCAGGCAGTTTTCATGACACGGTTTTCCAACTGGGCTTCTTCTTGGCAGGTTCCCAAGGGGAAAGTTGTCGTTCTCAATTTCCGGTTCATAGACCTGGAGAGTGACAGCCTGTGCCGATACGACTTCGTGGACGTGTACAGCGGCCACAGCAACGGCCAGCGCATCGGGCGCTTCTGCGGCACGTTCCGGCCCGCAGCCCTGGTGTCCAGTGGCAACAAGATGATGGTGCAGATGATCTCCGACGCTAACACAGCTGGGAACGGCTTCATGGCCGCGTTCTCGGCCGCCGAACCGAATGAAAGAGGTATTGTTTCCACATCATGGCAATAATAGCGGTAAGGGTGGCTCGTGGCTCCTGCAGGCCTGCTGGGTGGCAGGCACTGTTCTAGGCACTTGATGTGTATTTCTCCTTAACTTAAAGTTTAAAGAGAAGTTTTTCTCAACAGAGAGCCACTAAAGCACCAAGAGATCATTAAAAAATCAGTTCTTTTTTTAGAAGCTCATATATATTCTTTTAAATGTTCAACTATAAAAATCGAGAGAGTAAAAATGTGAAGTTTGCATACACATATACACATGCAGATATAAAAACATGGCCCATCACCCGATTCTAGTCCCCTCTTAGAAATTGCCATGGCTGATGGTTCTCATATCTTTCTATGTTTACATGTGTGTATACATACATATACATACATGTACATATATACATACATGTATACACACTCTTGCAATTGCCTTTTAAAAATGTAAGTGGGATCATGCATTCATATTGTTTAACAACTTTCTCTTTTCATTTAACACTATGTGTTGTGATGTTTTCATGTCAGTGCATGTGAGCTCCCAAGGACAGAAACCTCTGCTCTTGGAGGTTAACTGCAGAAGGCAAGATCTGTTGGGTTTGCAGCCTTCTGCCTGAGGGTACTCCCTGCTCTGCCCTTGCTGTGGCCTGTAGTGCAACAGTACTGGCCTGGGATGTCAGAGCACAGAACGTGGGGCCGACAGAGCAGCCAGATTGTTTGGGAGGAAATCCTGGCCAGGAACTACAGAGGAATCGAGGCACAAAGTGTACACACAAACCCCACCCTAATCTTCGTCTGACAGCTGAATCTATGTGTGTGGGGGAGAACTCAGCTGGCCTGGCACGAAAGCACCAGCTGGAAGATGAAAGAACCGACAGACACTGTAGCTGCTGCCCACTGCCAGAAAGACGTATTTTGAGCCTGGGTCTAGCCAAGTTAAGTGCCAGCTAGAACAAAAATTACTTTTCATAGGAACACGACTGAATCTAGAGTCACTATAAGGTATCATTCATAATGTCTACTATCCAATCACATTATGAAACCAGAAAAGTGTGTCTATATTCAAAAAAAAAGCGGTCATTAAAAACTGACCCCAAGACAACTCAGACATTGCAGTTAGCAAACAGCACTTTTATAAAGCAGCTGTTAGAAATGTGTCTAAAACCTAAAGGGAAATATATGTATAATAAATAAACAGACTGAGAATCTCAGAAGAGAAATAGCAACTATAAAAAAGAACAAAATGGTAATTCTAGAACTGAAAGATACCGAATTTGAAATTTTAAAACTTACCTTATGGGTTTACACGCAGATTGGAGATGATAGAAGAATCACTGAATTTGAATAGAAAAGATCTAATCTGAAGAGCCAGGAGGGAAAATATTAACAAGAGCCCCCAAGACCAGTGAGACAATACCAAGTGGTCTTACACAGGAGTAATTTGTATCCCAGAGAATAAAAGAGTGATAATAGTGCAGAAAAAATATCTGAAGAAATAATGGCTTGAAGCTACCAAAATTTAGTGAAGCACATTACTTTATAGACCAAGATCAACACATCCCAAATTGGGTAAATAAAAGTGAAGCCACATGTAGGCATATCAAAATTAAATTCCAGAGACCTAAAGATAAAGAGAAAATCTTAAAATCAGTCAGATAAAAACCGAATTGCACACAAGGGAAAGATGGTATGAATTATGACTTTCCTTTCATCAGAAACCATGACATCCAGAGGCAGTGGAACCACATTTTTAAAGTGCTGAAACAAAACTGTCAATCTAGAATTTTATAGCCAGTTCAAAAATGAAAGTGAAATAAAGACATTTTCAGATAAACTCTCATGCCACAAAAAAAAATAGTAAAAAGTTCCTCAAGTTGAAGGGAAACAGCTCCACAGGATAAAATGAAGGTGATGGAAGGGTGGAAGGCCACTGAGATGGTGAATGTAAAAGACTACATATTCTTCTCTTCTCTCAATTCCTTTACATGTATCTCTTCAAAACAAAACAACAACTTTAACACCATATTGTGGAATGTATAATGTATATGTATAATGTGTATCCTATAAATATACATATGACAACATTAGAACAAAGGACGGAGAGGTAAATGGAACTCTACGACTGCACATATATAATACATGAAAAATACAGTATTGACTTTAGACAGATTGTGATAAGTTAAAGATGCATGTAATAATCACTGGAGTAACCATTAAAAATGCAAGCTAGAGTTAAAAGGGAAAAGATTAAAATATAGTACTAAAATTATTCAACTAATCCAAAGAAGGCAGGAAAGAGCAGATGAAACAAAAAAAGTTGAGATGAATAAAACAAAATAGTAAATGGTACACTAAATTCAAGCATGTCAATAAAAGTATTAAATTCAAAGAATTAAATATTCCAATTAGAAGACAGTAATTATTGAAACAGGTGAAATAGGAAATCCCAACATTATGTGGTATACAAGAAAGAGCTTGAAATACAAAGTCCTGAGGACTTCTGGTCAAGGTGGAGGTGTAGGCAGACATGCTTCACCCCCTAGCGCGGCTATAGAAAGAATTACAACTAGATCTCAAAACAGGTAACACCCAGAACTGTTATAAGATCAAGCTGCATGGAAGTCCAACAATGGAGGATTTAAAGAGGCCATATTCATCCAGATGGGTAGGAGGGTCAGGGTCATGGTGTTGCACGGAAAGGGGGTGGCGGAACAGTCAATCCCACATTCACATAAGATGGATGAAAATTAGGAAGGATTCCCTGGGAGCAAGTGATCCCAGCCCCAGGCTAGACTGCCCACCCCAGGGTTCCAGTGCCAGGAAAATAAATCCCCAAAACTTCTGGCTATAAAAATCAGTGGGGGTTAGGGCAGCAGAAGAAACTGCCAGATTTTCAGGAGACTTGGCTTAGAGGGACCACACAGACTTAGAACATATGCAAACCCACCCACTCTGGGATTCACGACTAGGGCAACAGGTGGAAGGGTGGGAGTCACACTTGGGAAATGGGTGAAGTGACTGGAAAATGTGTGAGTGCTGGGCAAACCTCCAGAAGCCAGGCAATGGCACAATCCCCTCTCTGAGCGCTCCCCTACACAGGGCCACAAAGAAGTGAAGAGGGTTGCCCCACCTCCTCAATTACCTAAGGCTCCACCCCACAGAATTTACAGGTGCCATTTCTACAATAGGCCATGCTACTAAGATAGAGAGTCAAAGCAGCTCTACCTAATACACAGAATCAAACACAGGGAGGCTGCCAAATTGAGGAGACAAAGAAATATGGCCCGAATGAAAAAACAGAAGGAAACCTCAGAAAAGGAACTAGACAGAATGGCAATAACCAATTTATTAGATGCAGAATACAAAACACTGGTAATCAGGATGCTCAAATAACTCTTTAAGTATGGCAACAATATAAAGGAAGAAATGAAAGTTAGACTAAAGGAAATAAAGAAAAATCTACAGGGAACCATTAGTGAAGGGGAGGAAGCCAGGATTCAAATCAACAAGTTGGAACATAAAGAAGAAATAATCATTCAACCAAATAGCAAGACGAAAAAAATTTTAAAAAAAACGAGGGTAGTATAAGGACCCTCGGGGACATCTCCAAATGTACCAACATCCAAATCATAGGGATGCTAGAAGGAAAAGAAAAAGAGCAAGAAATTGAAAGCTTATTTGAAAAAATAATGAAGGAAAACTTCTCTAATTTGGTGAAGGAAATAGACGTACAAGTATAGGAAGCACAGAGAGTTCCAAACAAATTGGACCCAAAGAGGACCACACCAAAACACATTGTAATTAAAATGCCAAAGGTTAAAGATAAAGAGAGGATCTTAAAAGTATCAAGAGAAAAGCAGAGAGTTACCTACAAATGAGTTCCCATAAGACTATCAACTGATTTCTCAAAAGAAACTATGTAGGCAAGAAGTAATCAAAATGATGAAATGCAAGGATCTACAATTTAGATTACTCTATCCAGCAAATATATCATTAGAATGGAAGGACAGCTAAAGCTTCCCAGACAAGGTAAAGCTAAAGGAGTTCATCATCACTAAGCCCTTATTATATGAAATGTTAAAGGGACTTATTTAAGAAACAGAAGAAGATCAAAACTGGCAACAAATGGACATTAAACTGGCAACAAATTCACAACTATCAACAACTGAATCTAAAAAAACAAATTAAGCAAATAACCAGAATAGAAATAGAATCATAGATATGGAGATCATTGGGGGGTGTAATCAGCTGGGAGGGGCAAAGGGGAGGATGGGGAAAAGGTACAGGGATTAAGAAGTACTATTGGTAAGTACAAAATAGACAGGGGGATGTTAAAATAGTATAGGAAATGGAGAAGCCAAAGAACTCACATGCACGGCCCATGCACATGAGCTAAGGGGGAGGGATTGCTGTAGAGAAGTGGGGATACCGGGCAGAGGAGAGCAAAGGAGGAAAAATTGGGACAACTGTAATAGCATAATCAATAATATATTTTTAAAAATATAAAGTCAAAATAGTTTGAATGTAAAAGGATAGAAAAATATGTACCATGCAAACATCATTAAAATTAAAACCAATACTTACAAAAAGAGGTGTTATTCATCTTTATTACAAAGATGAATAGGCAACCTATATAATGGAAGAAAACATTCACAAAAATATCTAATAAAGGACTTTTACTCAGAATAAACAAAAACCTCATACAACTCAACAATAAAAAGATAAAGATCCCAATAAATGTAAAAATGGGCTCACAACTGAACAGTCCCTTCACAAAGGAAGATATATGAATACCTAATAAGTACATGAAAAACTACTCAGCATCATTAGTTAACAGGAAATGCAAATTAAAACCACACTGAGATACCGGTACATACCTACCAGCTTGGCTAAAACATCAAATGGTGGCAAGGAAGTAGTGCAACCAGAGTGCTCATGCCTTGAGAGGTATAAAATGCTACATCCACTTGGGAAAATTTTTCAGTAGTTTCACATGAGGTTAAACATCTGCATCTACTCTTGGCCCAGGAATTGTATACTCATGGGCATTTATGCTAAAGTAATGAAAATACATTCCACAAAACTTGTACAAAAGTGTTTCTAGCAGCTTTATTCACCCGAAATACAAACTGAAAACATCCCAGTGCATATCCACAAGAAAATGGGTAAACAAACAGTGGTGTTTCCATGCACTGGAATACTCCTCAGCCAGGGAAGGAACAGATTACCAGCACACACGGCTGTATGAATGAATCTTGGGTGTTGTTCTAAGCAGGAAAAACCAGACACAGAAGAGTGCACACACGTGACTTCATTTGCATGGAGGTCGAGAGGAAAACTAAGGTCAGGTGAAATTGTTCTGAAGAGTGGTGTGGAAAGTCAGCAGATTGGTACAGGGAAGGAATACACTCAGCAGGGGTGTCTCATTTTCACCGGGGGTCACATCAGCCTCGAGGTTGCCTTCAAAGGGCCGAGTGTAATTTTAAGACTTTTTAAATGTTTCTACTATTTAACTAGGGGCTAGGAGCTTGGCATTACTGCCAGGTAGAAACAAGGTGCCCGGCCGGATAAAACAAGGTGAGGGCCGGATTCGGCCCACGGGCCTTGTATTTGTCACCTGTGGGCTACAGGAGTTCTGTGGGAAGTGGATTCTGTATCATCATTTGCAGTATGGCTCACAGGTTTATAGCCAAGTTTTGTGCATTTCAAAGTATATGAATGTACCTCCCCCAAACCTGCAAATTAATAAAAATAATAAAGCAGGTGGTGGGGATTGGGTAGCAGTATTAATAACAACAATAGTAGTTTGATGCTAATTGTTGTAACTGGATGATAGATTCATAGAAGTTCATTATATACTTACTTCATATATACTTGAAATATTTTGTGAATAAAAAGTTTTAGAAATCACTGCAACCCCAATTTTTAAAGTGCTGTGTCAAAAATTTACAGATTTCTTTCAAGACTGATCATCTTCTGTGTTAAAGAAGTATTTCATTAAACCATATAAGTTTTGAATTTCAATTGTTTCTTTGTTAAATTTGAGTAAAAATCAAACTTAGAACTTTGTATTAAAATATCTTTCTAAAATTAGTACTGTTAACTATCAACTCATATGCACAGAGATGTCTGAAATAATGTTTGTAAAATCTGAACTATGGTTAGATTTAGGTCCTGGTATTTGGGGTAAGTTTTCGATTTCTTCTTTATGCTTTTCTGTATTGCTGAAATTTTATAAACATATATTGTTTTCACAAGCAAATTATTCTTAAAGTTATTAAAGATGTATATAACATGTAAAGTGTTTTAGGTAGAGTTTTCTATACCAGCTAATTCAAATTTTGTCCATTGGCATGGATTTTAACCCTGCTCACAGATACCCCTGCCTTGAGGGGTTCTTAAAATCTATGTCATTTGTTGGACCTGCATGATTTCTGAATGAATGAATGCCCAAATGTTTTGTCTTTACTTGTCTGAAAAAAGGAAAGAAAGAAAAGAAGCTACAGTCCTGACCCCACTCCTTTACTGCCTTGTGCTGATATGATATGTCAGGTAACAGAGATCACTTGGGGTGTGTGTGTGTGTAGACACTATGTGACCATTTGTAAGAGAAAAGTGAAGAGCTTTGAAGCATAATTGTCTTTACTTCTGTACTACTACCTAGTATTCCGAATTCCGAATCTCCTCACGTTTGCGTTGTGATAACCTCTATGAGGATATAAACTTGGATTTTTCTCATATTTAATAACTTCAGGGGATCAGTATTGTGGAGGACGCCTTCAAAGACCTTCCGGCTCTTTTAAAACCCCCAACTGGCCAGACCGTGATTACCCTGCAGGAGTCACTTGTTTGTGGCACATTGTAGCCCCAAAGAATCAGGTGAGATTCCCTGAAACTATGAAGCAAGTATTCACGTATCAATGGTCTAGACAGTGTGAGGGGCCCAACTCTCAAGAGCTACTGATGCAGAGCAAGGAAGGCACTGCTGGACACATGAATGCTCAGGTTCAGACTGCTTTTGCGCTCTTTGACTGCAAAGTCATGGATTCAGTTTCCTATTCCATAATTGCAATTTTCAAAACAGGTTTTGAAATGCAAATGGTAAGCAGATCTCATGTGAGACTGTTAAACCCTGTAGAAGATGTTATAAGCAGCAGCCACTAGTAGTGGGAAGATGAAAATCCCCAAGGACATGTATGTATGTTTCAGGTTAGCCTTTGCTCACATGGCAAACCCATCACATCCTCAAAATAGCCATCCAGTCACCAAATCAAGAGCAGTCTGACTGCTTCACTTTGACAAAGCCAATGCAAACACACCACATCCTCTCTTCAAAGAACAAGTGGTCTGCTGTAAAAGCTAGTCTGCTCTATGGGTGGGTTTATCGGGTTTTTTTTGGGGGGGTGTTCTTTAAAATAGAATTTGTGCAGGTTTCCCACAAATAACATTATTCATCTGTACAACAATCATCAGAGAAGGTCTTGGTTCCAGTGCTCAGTAGTTTGTGCTGGTAGGAATTTGTGCTTTTCTGGGACCCACTTCCATATATTAACTGCAAGGCAGAACTTAGCGTGGCAATAGACCAAGCCTACTTTGTGGACTTTTGCAAACAACTTATCCCATACTTTTGTACATGTAAGTGAACAGAGCTCCTAAGTTTAAGATCCTAACTGTCATTAATCTAAGATTGAGATAATCTTTTGGAATGATTAAAACTCAAAGCAAAAGAGTAACACCACAGAATGTGAAAATAAGAATAATTTAAACAGAATGAATAGTTTTACAAAGGAAAATCATGGTACCCTCCAAACCGTGGAGAGGAAGAATTCCACTTGAGGACATTCAGTGATGCTGTTTTGACCCTTCTAATATTGTGCTTTCACTAAAGCTTATAGAATTAAAGTTTGAGAAGTTTGATGTTGAGCGCGATAACTACTGCCGGTATGACTACGTGGCTGTGTTTAATGGAGAAGTCAACGACGCTAAAAGAATTGGGAAGTATTGTGGTGATAGTCCACCTGCGTAAGTAGCACCTGTTTTGTTTTCTGAATATTTTAGAGGCCCTAAATTTGTTTCTTATCCAATTGTTCAATTTTATTTTATGAAAGATTTTATGTTGTTGTGTGATCACAAAACCTTGGTTCCATAACAGTACAGCTGACACAAATAGTAGGCAACCTTTACAAGTGTAGAGAGGCCTTGACAGCCAAATAGCTGAAAGGAAACAGAGCTGGTGATGCCCCAGGGGCCGATTTTGAGTCAGGTGTGTGGCTATGTCACTGCCCTGCGAAGGTAAGGGAAAGCATCAGAGTGAATGGGAAAATTCTGAGAAAAACACAGAGAGCTACCTACGGGGCATCCAGACAAGGCAGCCAGGAAGCTTATGACAGTTTCAGATGATTTTGCTGGATCAGGTCCTGTTCTGGACCTTTTGGAGCCTTGTAGCTCCTCCTCACGTTGTTGTTGCTCAGATTTTTGTTGAGTGAACCTGGAAGGTGCTTATCAGAATGCTTATGGAGCTAAGAGCTCTGCCACTTACTAGCTGTGTGACACTGGGCACGTTACTTAACCCCTTTATGCTGTATTTTGGTGCAACACATGACTTTTGGGGGGCAAGATATTTCAACCTTTATATACAATACTGGGCAAAGTAACCACTGAAATTACTATAGCTTACCATCAAAGTCACCATTCTGCCAAAGTAAACACGCTTTTCTACTCTGTTGTCTAAACATGATAGGATTACATGCATCACCTGCTTTTACATATGTTTCCATGGTTTCCACAGACACATCTGAGTTAAAAAGTTTTTTTTTTCAATTCCAATTTATTTATGTTTAAGTTAAATTAATAATTAAGAATTTTTAATGCATTTACATACATTTCTATGGTTTCCGCAGACATATTTGAGTTTAAAAAAAAAGGGTTTTATTTCAATTAAATATATTTATGTTTAAGTTAAGTTAATAATTAAGAATTTTTAATGCATTTAAGTAAGTTATAATTCAAACATTAGTATATCCAAATTTGGCTTCATAGATAAGTGTGCTGGAGAAAGGCCCATTTCTAATCTGAAAAAGAGTCCCTTATGTTCTCTTCCTGTGGCTGCTGTAACAAATCACCACACAGAGTGGCTGGAAACGACACATTTGCTCTCTCCCAGTTCTAGAGTCAGGAGTGTGGAATCAGTCTCACTGGGCTGACATCGGTGTCAGCCGGGCTGGTTCCCTTTGGATGCTCAGAGGGAAGAATTTGTTTCCTGGCCTTTTTCAGCTTCTGGAGGCTGCCTCCGTTCCCCACTGGAGCTCCTTCCTCAGCTGTCCTCCTTCCTCTGTCTCTGCAGCACATCACTCCTATCTCAACCGGTCATCATATTCCTTCTCCTCTCTGGTCTCGGCCTTCCTCTCACCAGGATGCTTGTGGTTACATTTAGAGCCTAGGATGCTCTCCCCTTCCTAGGACACTTAATTTAATCTTCTCTGCCAAGTCCCTTTGCACAGAAAGTAACACAATCACAAATTCCAGGAATTGGGATGTGGGCATTTCAGGGCCATTAGCCTATCATGCCCTCTCGAACTCCTCCTTTTCTTCCTGAAATTTTCCTTTACCCAGTAGTCCTGTTTTTCTCCATCTGCAGCTCTGCCTCCTTTTTTTGTTTCTCTCCTATAACCTATAAACTTAAGTTCTAACAAAACAAAACAAGCAAGTCCCTCTCGACTCTCTACCCTGCTCCAGCTTTTTCTGCCATGTCTTTTTCTCTTCATATCCAAATATTTTAAAAAGCAAGTTTCATTTTCTAGAAATAAGGCAAATAAGCTATCCTTTAAAACCATCCCAGAAAAAAATATCTATCAATGTTCCTAAAGTTTAAAAAAAGAAGTTAAAACATTGCAGAGTTGACAAAACCATCCAAGATTGTAAGGATGAGAAGCCCAAATCCAGAGAGATAAACAAGTACTGTACTTGAAGGTGGAAGCTTTCTTCTGGACATGTGTCAGTTTTTGATGACTCAGAACTTCATTCTTAACAGACCATGCTTGGGAACAGAAGACAGAGCTCAGGTTCCAGGTGAGGGGGAAGATTGCATCAAAGACACAGCATAAATAAGGGACCTGAAGAAAGTGCCACCGATGCGATTGAACTAATTTTCCCATGACCCAGGGAGATAGTAAGGAAAATTGGCTGCTTTGGCCTTCACTTTTGGTAAAAGTAAGAAGAGGTAGTTTCTTGTGAGAATCCCTAACTATAAAACAGTCCACATGTGAGTTTGAGGTTACATTTTACACTACTTAACTGTTCAAAAAAAAAAAAACCCCACAAAACAAAAAACAAATCGCTGTCTGGAACTTAGTTTAAAGAGTTTCTAAGTTGTCCCTAGTTGTGGCTGGGTTGGAGTATCATCCTGTAACCAAAAGGTTGCAGGTTTGATTCCTGGCCAGGGCACATGTCTAGGTTTGCAGGTCCCATCCTCAGTCAGGGCAACCAATCAATGTTTCCCTTCCTCTCTCCCTCCATCTTACTCTAAAAGCAACGAAAAAATTTCCTCGGGTATGTCCACAGGGGCTGACAGAAGAAAACACAAATTCTTTGTGGAAGAATGCATCTTAACTTGGACTTTAAGAATACCTATGAGTAAAGTTTTAAGAAACATAAGTTCCCAATCAAATCACGAAACACAAATGGAAAGCAAACATAAACAAGAATCAGCAGAAATAAGCAGCAAAATCAGACCCATCGAGGCCATATATAGTGAAATTATGAGATACAGAATATGAATGGTTACAGAAATTCATGCAAAATATATTCATTGAGAGCCTATAAAGTGCAGGCTACTGAGTATGACAAGAAACAAGAGACTCTCAGAAATGTCCAGACAGATTTAACAAAGAGCCTAACACAATTTCCTGAACTGAGACATATAATAATTTACACAAAAAACTTAATATATGTGCTAAATAAATGATAAGATACAGCTCCAGAAAGAATTAGAGAACTGAGAAATAGATGTGAAATAATTAACTGGAATACAGCACAAAGAGACAAACAGATGGAAAATATGAAGGAAAGGTTAAAAGTCACAGAGGCTGGAGTGAAAGGATCTTAATACACATTTCATTGGAGTTCCCTAACAGAACATAGAGAAATTGAAGAAATAATATCTGATATTTTTCCAATGTGGATGAAAAATCCACATTGGATCAGTCATCAAATCTAAGAATTCAGTAAATCCTAAGCAACATATATATTAATATATCCATGCCTATGTGTATTACAATAAAACCACAGAATGACAGAGAGGTGTTAAAAATAGCCAGAGAGAAAAGATAGATTATCACAAAGGAAAGACAATTAACCTAACAGCTGATTTCTCAGTAGCAACAATAGAAATAAGATCTTTGAAGAATATCTTCAAACTACTGAGACAAAGTAACTGTTAAGCTCAAATTATAAAAAGCCTCTCTTTTGTGAGTGTGGGTGAAATAAAGACCTTTTCTGTTAAACAAGGGCTGAGAAGGTTTAACCACCAATAGACGTTAACCAAAGAAACTTCATTATGTACTTCAGAAAGAAAGATAATGATCCCAGGATAAAGGACTGAGATGCAGAAAGAAATACTGAACAAAGATATTGGTAATGAGAGTTGAAGGATTCTGAGGTCCTTGTGTTATCTGAAAGTTGAATGAAGATGTTAAACTTTATAATAAGCTAATGTAAACATGGATGTTAAATTTAGGGTAACCTCTAGAAAAAGTAGAAGACTTTAACTTTCAAAACAGTGGAGGAAAAACATGAAATGAGAAAAAAGATCCAAAAAGAAAAAGCATAGGTGGTTGAGATGGAGGCATAGGTAAACGTCCCTCACTTCCTTGCACAACCACAGTGAAATTAGAGCTAAACTATCGTTCATAACCACCAGAAAATCAAGCTATATGACAACTAAAGAATTACAGAAACCACGTTCATCCAGATGGGTAGGAGGGGCAGAGGGGTGGAAACTCAGAGATGCAGAACAGGCTGGTCCCAAATCCACATGTGGTGGATATGAAACAGAGGGATATCTTGGGAGCAAGGGATCCCAGCCCCATACCAGACCACCCAGCCCAGGGTTTCAGTGCCAGGAAAATAAGTCCCCATAACCTCTGACTATAAAAACCAGTAGAGGTTGCATTGGTGGAAGAAACTGAGGGATTCTCATGCATCTCCTCTTGGAAGTCCCCGTACATGGACTTACTTAGACTTACTCCCTCGGAGCTCTAGCATCAGGGCAGCACCTTGAAGAGCACCAGTGGCATGTGGTGAGGAACTGAAGTGAGAGCTGGGGGACAGCTTCCTCCTGGACAGAACTGCAGACAGCAGCCATTGTTCCTTTTCTGAGCCCTCCTACACACAGGGCCACAGTGCAGCAGCCCCATATCTGAGACTCCACCAACCTGTCTCACATGGTTAGCCCCACCCTACAATTACCTAAGGCTCCACCCTATCCAACTTATGGACACACACAAGCTGGTAACAGTGTCTTTTCCTTAGGAATGGCTGGGCTAGGCACAGGCTTCAGACCTTCCTAGAGTCACTCATAAACAAGCAACAGCTGAGCCCAGCCCCCATTCCTTCTGCTGAGTGGTCCCAAGCCCTGCATGAGCAGTGGCCATGTGTAGATCACTTCATACCTTACACCAAAGGGCCCCAGACAGAACACAGGTAGTGGCAGACCTTGGCCTGCACCACCTGGGAAACCCCAGAGCCTACACACCAAGTGGACAGTTACCAGGGTGGAGCACCACCACCCAACCATCTTCACAAGCCACAGAGGGAGGTGGTTGCTGGCCAGTGGTCACAGCCAGTCTTACCAGCTGTCTGGCCTAAGTAAATCCTTCCCATTGACCATCTGACAGCAATCAAGATTAAACTACAAGAGGAGGAAATAATTAGCCCACATGGAGGGCACACCTTGAGTACCCAGGATGGGAGATAGCAGAGGCTGTGCCACTCAACCCCACAGGACACCTACATGGAGTAAAAGCAACTCTACCTAATACATAGAAACAAACACAGGGAGGCTGCCAAAACAAGGAGACAAAGAAACATGGCCCAAATGAAAGAACAGTTCAAAATTCAGAAAAAGAGCTAAATGAAATGGAGCTAAGCAATCTATCAGTTGCAGAGTTCAAAACACTGGTTAAAAGGATGCTCAAAGAACTTAGTGAGAACCTCAACAGCATAAGAAAGATCCAGTCAGAAATGAAGGAGACACTACTGAAATAAAGAACAATTTATAGGGAATCAACAAGAGAGTGGATGAAGCCAAGAATCAAACCAATGATTTGGAACATAAGGGAGAAAAAGACATAAAATCAGAATAATAAGAAAAAAGAATCCAAAAAATTGAGGATGGCAGAAGGAGCCCCTGGGACAACTTCAAGCATTCCAACATTTGCATCATAGGAGTGCCAGGAGGAGAGGAGAAAGAAGAATAAATTGGAAACCTATTTGAAAAAATAATAAAAGAAAACTTCCCTAACTTGATAAAGGAAATAGACATACAAATCCAGGAAGCACAGAGTCCCAAACAAGATGGATGCCGGGGATCACACCAAGAAACCTCATAATGAAAAAGCCAAAAGTTAAAGATAAAGAGAATCTTTAAAGCAGCAAGAGAAAAGCTATAATTATCTACAAAGGAGTTCCCATAAGACTATTAGCTGATTTCCCAAAAGAAACTTTGCAGGCTAGGAGGGATTGGCAAAAAGTATTCAAAATGATGAAAAGCAAGGACCTACAACCTAGATTACTCTATCCAGCAAAGCTATCACTTAGAATCAAAAGGCAGATAAAGTGTTTCCCAGACAAGATAAAGCTAAGGGACTTCTCCATCACCAAACCATTATTATATGACATACTAAAGGGATTACTTAAGAAAAAGAAGACCAAAACTATGAATATTAAAATGGCAATAAATACATAACTATCAACAATTGAATCTAAAAGTCAAACTAAACGAACAAGCAGGGCAGAAACAGAATCATAGATATGGAGAATGTTGGGAGGGTGGTCAGTTGGGAGGGAGTTCTGGGGGAATGAGGGAAAAGATGCAGGGACTAAGAAGTACAAATTGGCAGGTACACAATAGGCAGGAGGATAATAAGAGCAAGTATAAGAAATGGAGTTGCCAAAGAACTTACATGCATGACCATGGACATGAACAAAGGAGTGGGGGGTGCTGGATGGAGGGGGGTCAAGGGGGGAATTGGGACACTGTAATATAGGATAATCAATTTAAAAATAAGAGACAAAAAAGGCAGGCCAAATAAAAAGCACAAAATAAAATGGTAGAAATATCTCTAGAGGTACCTGTAATCAACATAAATGCAAATGGATCAAATCATTAATGGAAAGGTAAAGACTGTTAGACTGGAGAGCAAAGAAAGCAAAACCAGTTATGTGCTGTTTATAAGACACATCTCCAAAAAATAAGGACACAAAGCATTTGAGAATAAAATGATAGAAAAAGAGATTGGAAGCAAATGCTAATTAAAAGAAAATTGGCATAGATTTACTAATATCAAAAAAAGTAGATTTTAGGCAGAAAGCATTACTAAAAATAGTTACTATATAATGATAAAAAGTGCAATTTATCATTTATCATAAAAGTGTATTAATTGTAAACTTGTATTTACGTCACATATATGTAAAGCAAAAAAAGAAAAGTAAAAGATTTACAAAATCCACTATTATTGCAGGAGATTTTAAACACATGTCTTTCAATAATTGACAGATTAACTATGAATTATAGAAAGATGGAAGATTAGGATACAGAAGATTTAAGATACACTTAACAGGCTTCTTCTAATGAATAGAGAACACTGCATCCAACAATGGGAGAAAATACTTTTTTTTTCAACCAAAAATGGACATGACTTGGGGCAGTGAACACACAATACAATATACAGATGGTAAATTATGGAATTGTACACCTGAAACTTATATGTAATTATTAACCAATGTCGCCATGATAAATTCAATAAATAAATTTTAAAAAAAAATAAGAGCAGTACAAATAGGACGCATATCCAGCCTTCCTCGGCCCCAAAATTTTGACACTGTACTTAACGGTAAAGGTTAACTTACATCTCAAATAAAATACAGTAATCACTTTTTAAAAACACAGAAAAAACCAATAATCCAGAATTGCCAAATAATTATTAAAGAAATTTGATCCACAGTTAAAAGTTATGAAGGCGGGGGTGGGGCGGGGTGGGCGGAAGACCCAGACTGCGCTTCTCCGTGAGCCCGACAGACGTCTGAGGAGCGGGTCCTTTAACACTGTGCACACTCTTTCAGGGGAAATGGTCGTTCCACAACTATTTTCATAGGGCCCACATAAACTGACACCAAAACAAGGCAGTACCAGAAAAGGATGTGAAATCTCACTTATGAATGCGATGAAAATAAATCCTAAAAGAAAAAGATATTAGCGAGCCAAATCTAACAATGTATAAAAAATACTCTTTGAGCAGGAATTCAAAATGGACTTGAATTTAGAAAATCTATTTCATACACTACCACATTAAAGTGTGATTTGCAGATTTATGTTTTTATCTGTTGAGAACATTAATTTATTCAAGAATATCTTGTCTTAAATAGCTTGAATTTACAAGCTTTGATTTTTAAAAAGATATTTTATTTTTTTTAATATATTTTATTGATTATGCTATTACAGTTGTCCTATTATCCCCCCTTCATTCCCCTCCACCCTGAACACCCTCTCCCACCCACATTCCCCCCCCTTTACTTCAGTCCATGTGTCATAAGTTCTTTACATCTACAATTCCCAAACTATTCTTGCCCTCCCCCTGTCTATTTTCTATCTACCTTCATTGCTACTTATTCTTGGTATCTTTCCCCCACTCTCCTCCTCCCACTCCCCTGTTGCTAACTCTCCATGTGATCTCCATTTCTGTGGTTCTGTGCCTGTTCTAGTTGTTTGCTTAGTTTCTTCTTGTTTTTGTTTCAGGTGTGGTTGTTAATAACTGTGAGCTTGCTGTCATTTTATTACACCTGTTTTTTTATCTTCTTTTTCTTAGATAAGTCCCTTTAACATTTCATACAATAAGGGTAATAGCAACAAAAATATAAAACACTCAAGAATAAATTTAACAAATTGTGTGCAAGGCCTTGAGAGATAAAATTATAAACCTTAAAGACCTAGATAAATGGAGTTACATACTATCCTCATGAATAGGGAGAATCAAAACCATTAAAAATGTTGAAATTGGTTTTCATTAAAGCTGACAGTGTGACTCTAAAATGTGTGTGGAACTGCGGAATGGTGGGAGGGTCTTCAACGCTAAGACAGCTTTGAAGAAGGACCCGGCAGGAGGATTTTCTCGCCATGATGGAGCTGTATGAGAAAGCCGCTGGAACAGACAGTGTGGTTTCACCAGAGGCACGGCCAGAAGCATTCCACATGTCTGCACACTGGGCACTGCACAGAGACCCACAGGCCTGCTGGGGCAGGGGGACCCTAATGCAAAGTAAGGCAGGGGCAACTCTTGGTCACATGGGAAAGTGAATGTGTTCATATCTAATAGCACACCAAAATTAATTACAGAGGGACTGGAGTCTTAAATGAGAAACTTCAACGAAAACTGCTCATCAAAATACACCGTAAGGAGAAGGCACAAAATGAAAGCATATTTGTATTTGACAAAGACTTAGGTTTCAGAATATGAGTATATCAAAAAATCCTAGCCCTGGCTGGAGTGGCTGTGTTGGTTGAGCATCACACTGCAAAATGAATGGACACTGGTTCGATTCCCAGTCAGGGCACATGCCTGGGTTGAGGGCTGGGCGCCAGTAGGGGGTGTGCAGGAGGCAACCACACCTTGAAACTTCTCTCTCTCTTTCTCCTTCCCTTCCCTTCTCTCTAAAAATAAATAAAATCTTTTAAAAAAGAAATCATAAAAATTAATAAGGAATATGGCACAACTAAGTAGAAAAAGTGGGCAAAAGGCATTCCCCAGAGAAGAAAGGTACACAGTGAACAATCTTTGAAAAGAGTGTGAATTGGCACAACCACTTTGATAATCAGTTTCACATTATCTAATAAAGTTGAAAATGAGCATCTGTCCTGTGACCTCGGCATAGAGCATATACCCTCCCCTCCCAGGGTGCCCACTAATCATACCTTTGCCCATGTGCACCCCAGACATGTACAAGGATGTTCTAGGCAATATTGTTTGTAATTGGCTGGGTGCAGGGTTGGGATGGGGACCAAACAGCCAAATGTCAATCAACAAAAGAATAGTTAAATTGTGTTACAGCACACCACAGCAGTGAAAACTGGATGACTTTTACAATTATAATGTTGAGAGTGAAAAAAATTGCAGAAAAATATACACCATAGCCTTTCACTTATATGAAGTTTAGAAGCATGCTCACTATATACTATATTGTTTAGTAATACATACATATCTGTAACTCTACAGATAAAAGCAAAAAAAGGACAAATACAAAACTCAGGGCAGTGGTTGCCTCCAGGCAGGGAGCTGGATGGGGGCAATGGAGGGGCTGCTGAGCACCACTCACCTCTGAGGACTTCATCTGGAGTAGCTTGACTGCCTGCCAGCGACTAATGCTTTGACCAGAAGATTTTCCCACAGCAGAGTACTCTATGGTGGGGCAAGTGCAGGAAATACGCAAACCTGTCTGGAGAGGTTTCCCCTGTTGAAAAGTGTGACTAGGAGGAGGAGAGTTGGGGTTGGGGGTGGGGCTAGAAGGAGAAGTGTGTGGGTTCAGTGCTGTCTCAATACCATTGAATTCAGCTTGAAAACATTTACTTCACCCCTGCGTGTGTGGCCCTATGTCAGGCACCTGGAATACAAAGATAAATCAGTAAGAGTAGGGAGTGAATCAAGGCAGATTGATAACTTGGCAAAGGAATGTCCTGGGTGAATTTCTGACAAGTGGTAGGGAGGTCAGGGGCAGTTTTTTTGAGGAGATGGTGCTTCTTGAAGGAAGAGCTAGAGTTGGAGGCCAGAGGAAGGACAGACTTGTTCCGAGCAGAGGGAGTTCTGTTAGCATAGACACATAGGAGAGATACTCACTCTTCTGGAGCCTAAACCTCGAGGTGGGGCCTAGAGAGAGAGAGAGAGGAGGCAGGAGGGTTCAGTTTGGTTCCCTGCCCTATAGCCATTGGAGCCCTCGCAGTGCATTTAGGCAGGAAGTGACAGGACCAGTGCCTCTGGACCCCTGTCCTGGACCTGATGAGCAGGAGGCCGGTTAGGAGGCTGTGGCCAGGGTCCAGGTAAAGTCAAGGAGGTAAGCAGGAGTCGTGGAGATGGAGAGCAGGAGGCAGAACAAGGAGTATTTAGAAGGCAAAACCAGCAGGACGTGGTGGTCGATTGACTAGTGACTGAAGAAGAGGCAGACTGGGGGACGACAAAGCAGAGAGCCCGTACAGCGGCTATCAAAACGAAACAGCCTCCTCCACCCACTCCTGGGGTGTGCCAGGGCGGAGTTGGTCCCAGAGAGATTTCTTCTTGCCTTTCTACTGATTTGTCACCTCAGTACATTTATGGCACCGTGATTCTGTCACATTCATAGGAAAGCTCAGTAGCAGTAACAAAAATAAGACTGTTACTGAAATACTCTTCCTTGAGAAAATTCAGTTTCTAATATATGCTTCCACGATTAGTTTAGGAAAGGCAGTGAATGATCACTATAATTGCAACATTCTGCCTAGAAGGCCAACTGGGTTGGGTCTTAAGGTTTCCTTTGGTGATTATAATAACTGCCTTTTATAATTTTATCATTTAAACAAGAGTATCATTTTGTTGGTAATTGTAGTTGAGAATTGTGTTTTAAACACAGTTTATATTTACTTAATGGAATGTGTTTTCAAAAGCAAGATAGAATGTTTCTGTTAAAGCCTTGAGTCTCAGAAGCATTACTTAAATCTCCTTGCTCACTTTCATGACCTGAACCCCATTAATGTAGATCATGAAGCTCACTTGTGGGTTTGCTGGATCCCTTGGGTCAGAAGGTAACAGCCTTCAGGGCAGAAAAAGATCTTGCGAGTTTTCTTGCTGGTTGGCTCAAGTACAGATCTACCCTCCCCTTGAGCACTCCCCACTCAAAGTAGCTGATAGGTGGGAAAAATGGGCTGCCTCGTTGTTTGCTGCCCATGGTGCCGAGAAGTGATTCAGCTGAGAAGGTGCCTCAACAAAGGACTTTAGTCAAACCATTAATTAATTCAATTAAATGATTTGTCTATTTTTTCCACTTCTGCATTAGTTTTTAAATAGAATTAGCCAAACAACATTTTTTGCCATTGTTTAAATAATAACAGCAACAGTTAAATGAAACTATTGTCTTGTATGATAGTTATCCCTTGAGATTTAAGAGAGGTTTTGAGCCTCGGTTACTATCACCATCAAATCTTTAGTGTCAGCTAACCCAGCAAACCCCTAAATAGCTTTACAACTGAAGTTTTTAATGAAGTCATTCATGACCACCAAAACAAAACAATCACTTCCTCTCTCTCCTTCAGAACATTTACTACGAAGACTATAGACAGAAATGTTTCCACAGGCACATGTAAGAACGTGCATTGAACATGACACAGAAGTTCAGTCACATCCTGCCTGGCTTCCTTATCTCCAGGTGACCAGCCCTCTGGCTGTGTCTTCACAGGATCTGGGAACTCATTCAGTTTCTCCATAGCCAGCACCCCTGGCTCCCCCAGCCACCTAGGACCCAGAGTCCTCATTCAAAGAAGCCATGCAGTTCCCTTGTGTGGCTAAATCCTGAGGTGCTTGTGGACAACCAGCTACAGTTCAATGTTTACATCGTTCCCATTTCTACCACCTGGTCCTGGGTGCAAATCCCATCTCTCCTACGCACCCGCTCAAGGGCCTCAGGCAAATCCCTTGGACTCTCTGAACTTCAGTTGCCTATTCCATAAAAGGGGGATAATAATAGGGTTGTGGTGCTAATAGAATTTGATGGGTTTTCATAAAGCACAGTGCCTAACTTAGCAAACACTCAGTAAATGTTAGCTACTAGCATTAATATTGAGCAGAGTAAGGTGCTCACTTTTTTAAAGTATTTTAGCTCTTAAGTATAAACAAGTAGTAATTTGTCAGGAACTAATAGAAACCTAGAAAAGTCTACATTTCAGAGAGGTACCACTTATGCTTTAAAATATATATCTATTTAAACATGTTTTTGTTCTTTTAGGCCAATTGTGTCTGAGAGAAATGAACTTCTCATTCAGTTTTTCTCAGACTTAAGCTTAACTGCAGATGGATTTATTGCTCACTACAAATTCAGGCCAAAAAAATTACCAACAACTACAGCATCACCCGTCACCACCACATTCACCGTGACTACAGGTGAGTTTTTTGTTTTGAAGTTTGTTCACAAACTTAAGGAATATTTTTTAAAAGTTTTTTGAAGTACAAGATATCAAATAAAAGGAAGATATTTGAAACTAAAATAAATAAGATGAAAACATGTAAGAGAATAAATGACTCCAATAATGAAAGAAAAGTATATGGTATAAGAATAATAATAAGTTAATAATTTTAAAATGTCACCTAAGAAAATTATAACCTTAAAAATTACTAGGGAACCTAGTAACAGATTATTATAAGACTAATTTTTCTTTTCTGGCACTTATAAAATTATGGTTTTCTTTCTATTACATAGAATTACAGTATTTTAGTTTAAAGTTCTAGGGCCTTCACACCTGCCTGCTTTTGCATCTGCCAGTATTTGATTTTTTTTTCTTTGTTCCAAAATGTGTCATGCAAAATATGCTATTTTTTTTTCAAATTAGAGGAAGTCAAACAAAAATGTAGAAGCCAGTTGGGAAAGTCTGGTCTGGGATATGCTCTAAGAATTGGGGAGGCTAGCCTCCACATCTGTCAGCTCCATGCACTGGGACTTCAGATATCAAAGTCTAAATCCAAGGAGGAAAGAAACATGAGAAGGAAGGATCTAAGGTTAATGAACGAAGCGGGTTGAAATAAAAACAACTTTATGGCCCACTATTTTCTGTATGCTCAAAGTAAGGCTGTTTACTCTGGTACAGGCACTTCTGAAGAAGTTTTTCTGAGCACTCTCTTAGTGTGCCCCCTTGTGGTTTGGAAGAGTACTGCCTCATGTTACGGCAGTATTTCCCCAGTTACCTCAGTGGACTCTGGTTGCCCTTAATCTTTTCAGTGAATTATCAGGTCACACCTACAGTGCTTAGGTGGTTCCCCAGCTTTTATCTTCAGTCCTAAAGTCTCTCTGAAATTGCAAACATGGATTTGTATTTATCTCCTAGAGTTTTGTAACTGCTAGACATTGAAATTAAAGCCCATCGAACACAACTTGTTTTTATCACACTGTTCTCTGCCTTGAACCTGCTGCTCTGCCCGTTTACCCAGACCTGGCCCACAGCATCAGAGCCACCCGCTTAGGGCCGTCTTCAACTGTTCCAGCCCCACTGCACGCCCTGCACCGCACACACACAGAGCTGACCAAGTCCTTCTCTACAACCGTACCCTCCAATACGTTAGCCACTGATGAGAACTTCAAATGTGGCCAGTGGTACTGAGGAATTTTTAATTTTTTAATTTAATGGCATTTAGAAAGCCTCATGTGGCTAGTGACTACCAAATTGGACAGCACAAGAGCACAGCCCTTTCATGGCGTATGTAAGACCTTCACATTTCATCCCCATTCTCTTTCTAGATCCACCTTCAGTCCCTATCACCTCTCTCCTTATGCTCTAAGTATTTTGGATTTTATTCTAAGCGTAGGGGAAACCGTTGAGAGATTAAGCAAAGTTCAGGATTAGATTTACACTAAGAAGAAGATCACTTGGGCCACTGTGAATCGATTGTAGGGGTCAAGAGCATCAATAGGTTCATGTGGCTGTCCAGAGGAACTGTGCTATGACAGAAAGACAGAGACAGTCAAGAGGCGTTGACCATTGCGCGGGCCAGGGACCTCAGGGGATGCTGACAGGGCTTGGTGGTGAACTGGACTAGGAAGATCAGGGAGGTGTCAAGAATGCCTCCTAGGTCCCTGGCTGGCAAAACCCAGGGGATAACGTAACCAACCATTCCCTGGAGCTGAGAACTGGGTTTAGGGGTAGATGCATAAGTTAAGCTTCTTGCATCTGAGGTGTCTGTGAGATACTCAAGTGGAGATGTCATGTGGACAATTACATCTATGGGCCCCCAGACCAGAAGAGAGATTTAAGCTAGCTATCTGAATTTGAGAGTCATCTACATATGTGTGGTTGATACCATGATCTGGAGTTAGATTGCCTTGGGAGAGGTTAGGGTGAAAGAAGGAGAAGAGCTGGATTAAATCTCTAGGAATTCCAGCACATTAAAGGGGAGAGGATATGGTGGTACAGGAGACTAGAAAGGAGACACTAGGGAGGAGGGAGGAAGCGGCAGCCTGGGTCATGGAGGCCACGGAAGGGAGTGTTTTAAGAAGGAAGTGGTCAGTAGAGTCAAGGGTTGACAGACTTCAAATGAGGGAAGGAGTTAAATGTTTCCATTTGATTTCATGGCATGGCAGCTGCTGGAGACCCTAGCAAGACTTGTGTGAATGCGGCTGTGCAGGCAGAAGCCAGACACAGTGGGCTGAGGCCTGTGGAACACGGTGAAAAAATGGAGACAGTGAGTTCTGGCAGCTCATTCCACAAGTTTGGCCCTCAGGGAGGGAGAGAGGCTTTGAGTGTCTGGAGCAAGTTAAAGCTAATGGGAAGTAGCCAGCAAAAGAAAACACAGTGGCAGACAGAGGGAATGAACTGAGGAGGAAGTTTCTGCAAAGGCGGGAGGTTGTGGCCCCCAGAAGGCTGACAGGACAAACCTTAGACCAGAGGTGGAGCAACGTCCTCCCTCAGGGGAGGAAAGGAAGACGGAGGCTACGGATAAAGACATCTGGAAGGTTTGGTGGGGACCCTGAGGACGTTTTCTTCTATGATCTCTGCTCTCTCTAGGAAATAGGCAGGCTCACCTGCTGAGAATGAGAAGGGAGGTGGGAGAACCGCGGGTTGGGAGAATGAGAAAGAATTAGAAAAAGAGCTGCAGAAATTGGGGAGTGAGTCAATCCATGAGACTGCTTGCTGCCTCTATCAGGGTCTATTCGTGTGCTCACCGATGCCACTGCTTTTTGATTTAGTGAATTAGGTACATTTCAGCCTCCAACTTCTGCGACAATGTTCCCTCTAACGGGGGTGTCCAAACTTTTGGCGTCTCTGGCTACACTGGAAAAAGAAGAGTTGTCTTTGGCCATACATTAGATACATAAATACTAACAAAAACTGATGAGCAAAAAAAGGTTTTAAGCAAATTTATGATTTTGTGTTGGGCCACGCTCATAGCCATCCTGGGCGACATGCGGCCCCCAGCCACAGGTTGGACGCCCCTGCATTTTACTGAGCTCTTCATCTCACAAAGAAATGTGTGTGTGTGCTTACGCCATGATATTATGTGTATTTATCATCACATTGTATATATTTTAATATTGCAGTTCGGTTCAGATCCCTTTTGGAGTTAAGCAGGGGTACAAATTAAGAGTAAATAAATAAATAATAAATTCACAAAAGAGTTGGCAAAACCTATGAAAAGGGCAATATTCCAATTGCAAATTCTTACCTAACCAGTATTATTTTGTTACAGTTGTTTTATTTAAAATATTCTTCCTAGAATATTGCTGTATCTGTGTAAATTAGCAAATATTTTTGAAACATTTGTAATGATGATGTTAAATACTTTCATTTTGTCACCTGGTGGCTTCTCAGTCTACTGTCAACATTCGGGCCATCTCCTTCGTGGCTGCTGAGCGCTGTCCAGTGTAAGATCTCCAGCAGCGCCCTGCCTACTAGATGCTACCGGCACCCTCGTAACTGTGACAACCAAAAACATTTCTAGACAGGCAGTGACAGGCTCAACGTAAATGTGTAGTAACTGGTTGCAGCTAATTACAGGTATAACACACTCTACACACGAGCAGTGTTTCTGAAAATACCCTTTACTAGTCACATTTAGGCAATTGCCCATTTTCAATGCACTGAGAAGGCTCCCTCCGTCTTCAGGAGGAACATCGTGGATCTCCCTGTGTAAAGTGGAGGATTAACCTATATTTTCTGAGTTCATATTTGCTGTATTTTTCTAAGCAGGGCAGGTGGAGACTGTGTTTTTGGGTGTAGTGCTAGTTTTATGTAAAGGAAGAAGAGAATAGGGCTAAATATGGGTTGTCTTTCATCTCAGGTTTCAGAGGCAGCAAAGGCTCTTCAGTTACGCCAAGAAAACTGGCACAGTCGTTGGTAGCATGAAGAATTTCTTGTGCATGCTCTTTAATTAGTTCATTGCAATGACATTTTGGTGGCTCGGGGAAATAAATGGGAATTATAAATTGATAGATTCATATTGAAATACCAATTATACTTGAATTCATATTCCTGAATCTTATGACTTTCTTCTTTGAATTAAGGTTTAAAACCCACCGTGGCCATGTGTCAACAAAAATGTAGATGGACGGGTACCCTGGAAAGCAATTACTGTTCAAGCAACTTTGGTAAGTAAAACTAGCCTCTTCTCCTTAATAAGAAACTTGAGACTGCATGCTTAGTCTCAAAGGAATCGCCATGAATGTGATGGTAAAGGGTAAGTTACACTCTAGATTTACCCAAGAAAATATTTTCCCACACACCAAGGTGTGTTGACTTGTGCTCTTCAAAGTGCTGGATTTCACAGCTGAGAAAAATATGTGTATAGAAAGTATACTTTTTCACATAAACTTAATTTGACTCCTAGTATGTGATACTGTGATTCTGTGTATTCTGGCTGGCTCAGTATTCCTGGGAAAAAAAACCCTGTATACTTTTTGTTCTCACATATTTTTCATGTATTGATTACTTTTCACACATCTGTAATTCAACTTAAGTAAACTTGAAGCAGAGCCAAGCTGGCCCCTCTCACAAGAAATTCAAGTGTTTCCTCTGTGGGGTCCTTCTAAAGGTCTCGCTTAAAACCTGCACATCAGAAATCCACTTGGAGACTTTTAGAAATTAGAAACTGAGGAGACATTACCTAATTAATGACTTAGAATTTATAAGAGCTTTTTACACTAAAAAATAATTGTGCTTTTTGTGAAACACACCCAGAAGAAAAAGATACCAGATTTAATTATGTTGCTGATTTTCCAAAGGAATATTTAAGAAAAGTCTTATAAGGAAAAGAAAGTTGCTGAAGCCTAAAAGGTTACCCCAAACCCAGGACCTCCCGGAAGAGGCTCTGCCCGCTGCCAGCAGCACAGCAGGCCGTGTGGTGAGGAATGCAGGCCGAGGAGCCTGGGCCCTAAGGCCACCTGGAGCTCGCAAGCTGGTGTCTTCACGTAACTGGCGTAAAATGGAACCAAGCAGCACCAGGTGTCACTGCCGGCACAGCCGGTCTAGACTCCCGCAGGAGGTGCTTAAGGAAATATCCCTGCCTGTCCTCTGGAGCCACCTAACTCCCCTTGGCTACAGACTGACATTCTGCACTGAGCACTCATCACCAAGAACCGAAGTAACAGGAGAAGGATTCTGAGCTTTGATGAGCTTGGCACACTACATAAACAGTGCGTTCTCACTTTACCCCAAAAAGCTCACATCAGCCAAGTCCAAAAGTTGATTTATTCTGCCATTACTGAGTTACATGGCAAAATGACCAAATACTATCCCCAGTTGCTCATCAGTTCTCAACCAGCATTGGTGACAATTCTTCTAGCGGCAGTTTGAGTTGTCATGGTAACCGAGGAGCTCCTGATTTTTCCAGGCAGGGACGGGGTTCGTGAAAAAGTCATCCAATACAAGTCCTGTACCACATGGAACTGCCTCCACCCAAGTGCCAAAGCCTGCCTTTGAGAAACACAGCACTTTGCCTTCTGCGGCTCACAAACGAGACTCCTTTCTCTGAGGGTCACAGTGGAAAAATGAGAATTACATAATGAAAAACACCTGAATCTTGCTAGAGTTGTTTTTTTGTAAGCAAGAAAATGTTTTGTTATACCTCAGTTTTCAACTTTGACTGGGTAAATGATAGAAACAGAGTAGATAAAAAAGAGAATATCAAAGACCCAGAAAAAGATGGATATTTACTGATGATCAGAGAGAGATGGGGACCCATGGGATGAACCAAAGTTTGAGGAGAAAGGACAGCTAAAGAGAGGGATGGGGGGAGACCCAGAAAGGTAGGTGTCCACCCATCTTCATGGCCCGAACGCCCTCATATTGTGTTGCCTCTGAAGATTCAAGGTCTTTGAACTTCCAGCCAAGATGGAGGCATAGGTAGATACACTGTGCCTCCTCGAACAACCAAAAGAAGGACAACAACAAGTTTAAAAACAAAAAACAACCAGAACTGCCAGAAAATCGAACTGTATGGAAGTCCAACAACCAAGGAGTTAAAGAAGAAATATTCATACAGACCAGTAGGAGGGGTGGAGACAGGCAACCGGATGGAGAGGACTCATGGCAAGGCAGCAACTGGTGGACCCAGCCAGGCGGCAGATTGCAGACTGGGAGGTCCCACATACGAGTTCAGAAAAACTGGGAGGAACAACTGGGGAGTGAGACAGACCTCGCAATCCAGGGTCCCAGCTGGGAAATAAAGCCTCAAAACACCGACTGAAAACACCTGTGGGGGTTGAGGCGGCAGCAAGAGAAACTCCCAGCCTCACAGGAGAGTTTGTTGAAGAGACCCACAGAGTCCTAGAACTTACACAAGCCTACCCACCTGGGAACCAGCACCAGAAGGGCCCAATTTGCTTGTGGAAAGTGGGGGAAGGGGCTGAAATAAGGCAGAGAGTAGAGCAAGTGGCATTGTTCCCTCTCGGACCCCGCCCCCACATATAATGTCACAACCCTGCGACTGGGTTGCCCCGCCCTGGTGAACACCTAAGGCTCCACCCCTCACTAGGTAACAGACACTTCAAGACAAAAAAAATGGCCCAAATGGAAGAACAGATCAAAATGCCAGAAAAAATACAACTAAGCAATGAAGAGATAGCCAACATATCAGATACAGAGTTCAAAACACTGGTAATCAGGATACTCACAGAAATGGTGAGCATGGCCACAAAATAGAGAAAAAAGTCATGGCTATAAAAAGTGAAATGAAGGAAAATGTACAGGGGACCAACAGAGAAGGAACAGAAACTGGGACTCAAATCAACAATTTGGAGCAAAAGAAAGAAATAAACATTCAACTGAAACAGAATGAAGAAACAAGAATTCGAAAAAATGAGGAGACCTAGGAACTTGCAGGATAACTTTAAATGTTCTAACGTCCAAATAATAGGGGTACCAAAAGGAGAAGAGAAAGAGCAAGAAATTGAAAACTTATTTGAAAACATAATGGAAGGAGAACTTCCCTAAACTGGCAAAAGATATAGACTTCCAGGAAGTTCAGGAAGCTCAGAGAGTCCCAAAGAAGCTGGATGCAAGGAAGCACACACCAAAGCACATCATGATTAAGTTATCCAAAATTAAAGATAAGGAAAGAATCTTAAAAGCAGCAAGAAAAAAGGAAGACAGTTACCTACAAAGGAGTTCCCATAAGACTCTCAGCTGATCTATCAATAGAAACCTTGCAGGCAAGAAGGAGCTGGAAAGAAGTACTCAAAGTCATGAAAGACAAGGACCTACCTACAAGATTACTCTATCCAGCAAAGTTATCATTTAGAATGGAAGGGCAGATAAAGTGCTTCCCAGATAAGGTAAAGTTAAAGGAATTAATCATTGCCAAGCCCTTATTATATGAAATGTTAAAGGGACTTACCTAAGAAATTGAAGAAGATCAAAAACTATGAACAATAAAATGACAACAAACTCACAACTATCAACAAATGAACCTAAAAAAAGGAAAACAACAAAAACTAAGCAAACAACTAGAACAGTAACAGATTCACAGAAATGGAGATCACATGGAAGTTTATCAATGGGGAAGGGACGTGGGGAGAATGAGGGAAAAGGTACAGGGAATAAGAAGCACAAATGGTAGGTACAAAATAGACAGGGGGAGGTTAAGAATAGTATGGGAAATGGAGAAGCCAAAGAACTTATATGTATGACCCATGGACATGAACTAAAGTGGGGGAATGATGGTGGGAGGGGGGCACAGGGTGGAGGGGAATCAAGGGGAGAAATAAATGGAACAACTGTAATAGCATAATCAATGAAATATATTTTTAAAAAAGATTCAAGGTCTTGTTGAGTATGCACAGGTAGGGGCTCACAAGCCTATACTACCCTGTTTGGTAATTGGCCCACATGTTGGATGCAACATCGTAGAGTCCCCTACTCAGTACTGGACTACGATGCGGCAGTTATTTAGGTTTCTCTCCTAGGTTTCCACACCCAACAACATGGGCAGTGTGACAGCTCCACAGTTCCTTTCTTCAACCTGAATTTTTGTGACAAGCACACAAAGTCAAATTTGATAGCTCTGTTAGGGCCTTCCCTTTAACATTAAAATGTTTGCCATCTAAAACTTAGAAAAACGTAAAATTATTTCCAGTTCTGCTCACATCTGCCTTCACTGTTATGTTATTTCCAAAACATTTCTTCTGCAGTAATTGCCGGCACTGTCATCACAACGACCCCTCGAGGTGGAAGTCTGCATGCCACGGTCTCACTCATCAACATCTATAAAGAGGGGAACCTGGCAATTCAACAGGCTGGCAAGAACATGAGTGCCAAGATCATCGTGGTCTGCAAGCAGTGCCCTCTCCTCAGGAGAGGTAAGTGTGGAGGAAAGCGTGAGCCTTTGTTGCAGGGGAGCTCAGGGCAGAGGAGGGGATAAGAGATCCTCTCTGAGCCACTCAGGGGTCTGTCCATGCCGTTGCTGCTTAAGAGAAGTCAAGTCAGGGCTTCTGGTAGAGAAGAAAGACCATGGAGTCCAGCAGAATTGGGCTGTAATCCAAGTTCTTGTAATGTGGACAAGGACAAGGTGGTGGAAATGATGAATGAGTCCAAGAAACATCTGAAGTTGAATCAATATGGAACGGACACAGAGGAGTACTCAGGAGAAAATGTTCAATTATTGCACTTAGGGTGCCCACACTATATTTAGAGGAAAATACACATCAAGGAAAAGGCTATTCAGAGCTCAAGTTTAGAAGAGAAAGGGGCATGTATGGGCCAGAGTTAAAGATTTGGGAATCATTTTCAGATACAGGAGCAGTCAGCCCATAAATGGGAATGAGTTTATTAACAGAAATTATGGAAAAGGGAAAGTTGCTCTCAGAACCAGAGGCACATAACTTTTAACCAAGCTGTTTAACATATAAAAGTAATATATGTTCCATGTTTTTTAAAAAGTTTAAATAAGTCGAGAAGGATATAAAATAAAATGTGAAGCCCTTTCCCTTTCAAACCTAGACATACTATGAAAACTTCCAGAAAGTTTCTATCTGTATACACACTTAGAAAATAGGATCGTACTATACATATTCTATCGCCACTTTCCCCCACATGATATATGTGTTGATGTCTTTGTAAAAACAGCAAACCCAGAACCCTCTCTTTGAAATGGTAATAACGCCTGCTGTCCTACTGTGTGGTGTGCCATGATTTCTCTATCCAATTTAAACTCATTCCTTTCCTCAGACTTGTTACAAAACCAAAAACAAAACAAATGTGTGTGTGTGAGAGAGAGAGAGATACAGAATATTCACATCAAGAAAGCTTTACTATGAACTCAGCTTGTCCACAACAGTCAGGAAGCCAGCAGTCTCACGTTGATTTTTCAGAGGAAACAGCAAAGGCTCTAGAAAAGATAACACTTCTCTCCAGGACTTCCAGGAATGGCAAATGAAGCACATCTAAACACTTTAAGATCTCATAATGATACTGGCCTTCAGGTGGCAGTGCTGGCCCCGCCTGGCAAGCTTTCCTGGGCTTAGGACCTCTGTGAGGACATTTTCAGCCCACAGAGGAAGGGTTATGCAAGAGAAAAGGGAAGCACATACTCCTCTGAGGATGCACTGGGGAAGAGGGAGAAAAAAGGAGGTCATGATATGCACTTCCTTTATGACTTATCCAAGAAAGAGAAGAAGATCAAAATACAAACAGTAAAATGAGAACAAACTCACAACTATCAACAAATGAACCTAAAAGAACAAAAACAAAAACAATCTAAGCAAACAACTAGAATAGGAACAGATTCACAGAAATAGAGATCACGTGGAGGGTTATCAGTGTGGAGGGGGAGGAGGGAGAACGGGGGAAAAGGTACAGGGAATAAGAAGCATCAATAGGTACAAAATAGACAGGGGGAGGTTAAGAATAGTATGGGAAATGGAGAAGCCAAAGAACTTATATGTATGACCCATGAACATGAACTAAAGTGGGGGAATGATGGTGGGAGGGGGGTACAGGATGGAGGGGAATCAAGGGAAGAAAAAAATGGAACAACTGTAATAGAATAATCAATAAAATAGATTTTTCTGAGGCAACATAAATCTTCAGAGTTGAACCCACCTTACCACAGCATAGGCTCCAGCCTGAGCCCAACTTAGCCAAACACATTAATATAATTTAAAAAAAAATGTGTAATGGATAGAAGTACCTTTCTAATGTCTATTTTCTGCAAGGAACCACAATGAGGCAGAGAAGTACATGAGCCAACCATGCCCTGAAGAAAGTTACTTAGTATAGACGCTTGGAGGTTGGAAAAAGTTCAAGGCAACAACAGCTGAAGACAGTGGGTCATTTGTCGTCAAATGCCTGGAAAATCCAGGAGCACAGCGGGACTCTGAGAGGCCATCTGAGGATGGTGTGTCAGGGAGCGCTTGAGGAATGAGAGCCATTCACATGAACATGGGGCACTTTTCTTGGTGGACACTCAGTAAGGACACAAGACCTACAGCACCACAGAGCGGGACATGCCTGGGTCTAAGCATTCCATCTAGTCTGCTAGTGTTAGCATACCTGGAACGTGTTGCTCAGTTACATTTAGATTTTTGCTGATGAGAGTACTTTTTAATTGTATTTTATTATTTATACTATTACAATTGTCCCAATTTTTCCCCCTTTGCCCCTCCCCTCATGCCCCCACACCCTCACGCAATCCCCACATCATTGCCCACGTCCATGGCTCATGTATATATGTTCTTTGGCTATTACATTCCCTAGGCTGTGCTTTACATCCTTATGACTATTCTGTAATAACCAATTTGTACTTAATCCCTTCACTTGTTTTGCCTAAACCCCTCACCCCTCCCATCTGGCAATCAACAAAATGTTCTCTGTAACTGTGATTCTGTCTGTTTTGCTTGTTTGTTTGTTTTTTAGATTCAATTGTTGATAATATATATTTATTGCCATTTTAATGTTCATATTTTTGATCTTCATAAGAAAGATGCTTTAACATTTCATATAATAATTGCTTTGGTGGTGATGAACACCTTTAGCTTTTTCTTGTCTGGGAAACTCTTTATCTGTCTTCAATTCTAAATGATAGCTCTGCTGGGTAGAGTAGTCTTGGTTGTAGGTCCTTGCTTTTCATCACTTTAAACATTTCTTGCCAATCTCTTCTAGCCTGCAAAGTTTCTTTTGAGAAATCAGCTGGCTGTCTATGGGAGCTCCCATATAGATAACTAACTGCTTTTCTCTTGTGGCTTTTAAGATTCTCTTTTTGTCTTTAAACTTTGGCATTTTATGATGTGTCTTGGAATGGGCCTCTTTTGAGTTCATCTTGTTTGGGATTCTCTGTACTTCCTGGACTTGTATGTCTATGTTCTTCACCAAATTAGGGAAGTTTTCGGTCATTATTGTTTCAAATAGATTTCCAATTTCTTGCTCTCTCTCTTCTCCTTCTGGAATGCCCATGATGTGAATATTGGTATGTTTGAAGTTGTCCCAGAGACTCCTTACATTATCCTGATATTTTTGGATTCTTTTTCTTCTTGCTGTTCTGATTGGGTGTTTTTTGCTTCCTTACATTCCAAATCCCTGATTTGATTCTTGGCTTCATCCATTGTCCTGTTGATTCCTTGTTAATTGTTCTTTATATCAATTAGTGTATCCTCTGTTTCTGACTGGATCTTTTTTATGCTGTGGAGATTCCCACTAGGTTTCTTGAGCAGCCTTTTAACCAGTGTTTTGAACTCTGGTAGATTGCTCGTCTCCATTTTGTTTAGTTCTTTTCCTAGAGTTGTGTTCTGTTCTTTCATTTGCACAGTGTTTCTTTGTTTTGTCCTTTTGGCAGCCTTTCTGTGTTTGTTTCTATGTTTTAGATAGAGCTTCTATGTCCTCCAGGCTTGGCAGAGTGGACTAATGTAACAGGTGTCCTGTAGGGTCCAGTGGCACAGCCTTGCCTATGACCCAAGCTGCGTACTCAAGGTGTACCCACCAAGTGGACTGTGTATATGCTTCTCTTGTAGTTGAGCTTTGATTGCTGTTGGCATGTCGAAGGTCAGCCCCCACCTGTGTTCTGTCTGAGACCACCTGGCATAAGCTACAGAGTGACTTGCAGAAGGCTGCTACTTGTGCTGGGCTTGGAGGAATCCAGGAAGGCCAAGTTGTTTACTAAGGCCAGCTGCTGCTAGTGCCGGGTCTATAGCCACTTAGTAAGAGGTACAGGCTCACTAAGGCTAGATACCTCTTGTTTGAGAGAATTTAGGAAAATCTGAAGCATGAACCAGACAAGCGATTCATGTGGGAAAGTCACTGGAAACAGCTTGGGTGAACCCCCAAGTTGGGTAGTGTGAAACCTCAGGAAATCACCAGGGTGAGATGAACAGGTGAGCCAGGTTGGTGGAGACTCAGATATGGCGCCCACCTGGTGGCTCTGTGGGGGGAGGACTCAGAAAAGAAACAATGTCCTCTGGCAGCTTTTCTGTCTGGGAGAAAGCTGGCCCCTAGCTCTCACCCTGGTGCTAGACATTTCAGTTTCTCCGAGTATGTCTTGGGTGCCTTTCGAGCTGCTGCCCCAGGCTGGAACAGAGGGAGTAAGTCTGAGTAAGTCCGCGTGTAGGCCCTTTAAGAGGAATTTCATGGGACTTCAAAAGTTTGTGTCTTCGACAGCCTTGATCCCCACTGACTTTTACAGCCAGAAGTTATAGGGACCATCTTCCTGGCACTGGAACCCTGGGCTGGGGGGCCTAGTGTAGGGCTGGGACCCCTGGCTCCTGAGATCTTCCTCCTGATTTTTATCCAGCATATGTAGGTGTGAGACCAGCCCATTCCATGTCTCCACCCCTCCTACCAGTCTCAGTGTGGTTTCTTCTTTAATTCCACAGGTATAGGACTGTCATTCAGCTCTGTTTCTGGTGGTTCTGAATGATTGTGGTTTTGCAGTTTAATTGTAATTTTGATATGGTTGTGTGAGAAAGTGAGCTGTGTTTACCTGTGCTTCTATCTTGACTGGAGGCTGTCTGATGGGAGTCTTAAACCAGATCTTATCCTAGATAGAATAAATGTATAACTGGTATTTATAGGACAGTTATCTAGAGATAACTGTAGTTTCAAACAAGTACACGCAGAAAAAAGTTAATTTATATTCTCTTTTTTAGGTCAAAATTACATTATTATGGGCCAAGTGGGTGAAGATGGACAAGCCAAAATCATGCCAAACAGCTTTGTCATGATGTTCAAGACCAAGAATCAAAAGCTCCTTAACGCCTTGGAAAACAAGCGATGTTAACAGAGAACTGCGTCAGTTGAAGCTTCATTCTGTCGTTGCCTTTGAGAGATCTATTTTTTCAGTAGAAAAACAATCTTATATTAAATATTGAGCATTCAGAAAGATTTACTCTTCACATGATGTAGGGGCGAGGCCTCCAGTTTCCCTGATGGAAGTTCTGCGCCTGCGCCCGGAGAAGCAGGCGTCTCAGTGTGGTCCCAGGAAACTGATGGTTCAAGAGTTGACAGTTTGGAAGCAGTTTATTTATACATCTCTGTAGAAGGGGATTTTAGAAATGAGTTTTGTGAAGATGTAAAAGAAGAGATAAGTGCAATATTTGCTCTAAGGTGTTATATTCTTTCCTTGCATTTTTTAAATCAATGCTTAATAAAATATTTTTAAATGATTATACAATAGCCATTGAATGGCTTTTATATAAAGTGGGGCCTGTAAAAAAGAATATCCCCTGCTATTTACACAGAAGGGTGTCTTTGTAACAATCTATATTTTGCTAAAAGATGTAGCATTCTGAGAACTTTGGGGACTGTCTGGATCCAGTAATGTAAACAGACTATAATTATTCTCTGCAGAACTAGAAAATGTTAGTGCCTAAATGGTGTGCCTCAGGGATCTAATTCAACTTCAGTTTCTATTTTGTAATAGAAATTGAAGCTCAGGTATATTTAGTGACTTGGCCAAACACATACCTCCCATGAGACAGAGCAGGTGATCAGCTCGGAAGTCATTGTGGCAAACCCAGTGCCTTCATCACCACTGGAAGACACCCTCACCGCCCAGAGGAAAACCCTGTTATCCTGCTTTACAGAGTTCAGTCCTTGTTTTCCTAGCCTAAATCAAAACTGCTCATGTTATAGGACTTGAAATTAGAAGTGAGTCTGACACCCCGCTCCTGCACATTCCCGGTTAACTAGAGGAGACTGTGTCAGTAAGGATGCACTCTGCCTTTGAAAAATCCAGTTTCGGCCAGCAGTCGAAGAACTGTGGAAGGACTCCCCATCATTTGCACAGCACTGCTTAAAATGCCCTGTGCCTACAATGGGTGTGGCCACCAGCCCTCATGGGGTCGCCAGCCAGGAGCTTCAGAGAAGGGGACACCCATCCCTACCCAAAGAGGGTGGAAAGAACGTTAGGGATGAACAAAGACTCGAGTCACAAGGTCTTCCATAGTAGAAGCAAAGTTTTAGAAACAAGGGAAATATTCTTTGGGGTGAAAATCCAAGTATGTGCTACCTGAAACAAATATCTAAAACATAAGGACACAGAAAAATTAAGAAAAAAGGATGGAAAAAGATAACTATACCAGGAAAATATCAACAAAACTATTGTGGTTTTATTAATATTAGAAGAATAGACTCTAAGGCATTACTCAAGATGAGGAGGGTTACAATAACAATAACAATTCTAAAATTTGCATGCAGCTAATAACATCTTTCAAAATATATAACTAAATCTGGTATGGTATAAATGAAAAACAGTAGGAAAATTTTTAACCCATTTTTTTCTCAGTAACTGGCAGATTTAAAAGAAAAAGCAATAAAGATATAGAAGATTTAAACCACACAGTTAACTAGATGAGTACATATAGAACAAACCGAAAGCACATTTCTAATCTCAGTATGGAACAGTTTCAAAAACATGCCCACCTACTGTACCACGAGAAATCTCGACAAATTTCAAACATTCTTTCAACAACAATGCATAATTAGAAATTAATAACAAAATTAAATAAGAGTAAAAAAAGATTTAAAAACCTGATGTTGGAAATTGAGAAATGTGCTGTTAAATGATTCACGATCAAAAGAAAATTATAATGGAAAATAGAAAAGTATTAAAAACAAAACAATAATAAAATTTGTAACTTAAAAAATGTTTAAATATGCAGAATGCAGTTTAAATAACACCTTAAAATTTATAAACTTACATGTCTACTTTATTTTGAAAAGGGTGAAAAATAATTTGTGAATGATACAAATTAGAAAGTAAGAAAAAGAACAACAGAATAAACTTAAACCATTTTTTTATTGTTTCTTTTTTTAAATCTTCACCCGAATATATATTCATTGATTTTAGAGAGAAAGGAAGGAAGGTAGAGAGAAATATGGATGCGAGAAAGAAACATTCGTTGGTGGCCTCCCACACACACCCCAACCAGGGACTGAACCTGCACCCTAGGTAGGTGCCCCGACTGGAGATCGATCCGTAAACTTCTGGTGGACGGGATGACACTCCAATCAAGTGAGCCGCACAGTCAGAGTAGACAGCTCACCACCTCAATCTTTTAAAACGTGTGGGAAATAAGTGGAAGAGCAGAAATCGAGTAAAATAGTAATCATAAATAACAGAGAAAATTAATAAAGTCAAGTATCAGTTCTCTAAAATGACTAATGTAGTTGACAAAACTGACAAAATTAAGCAAGAAAAGAAGTGAAAAAGGACAAAAAAACAACTTAGGGCTGACAAGGGAAACTACCTACAGATGTTACAGAATCTGAAACGGTACTAAGAGCATATTCTGAACCATTTGGTGTCAGTAGGTTTGAAAACCTAGATAAAGTGGACAAATACCTAAGTGGGGGCATTTATCAACTCAGACTCAAGTAGAAATAGAATATTTACATAGTCCTATAACCATTGAAGAAATTCAGTCAGTATTTAAAATCTTTCTTCAAATAAAACTCCAGATCCAGAGAGAGTCTACCAAAACATCTAAGGGCCAAACACTGCCGGTCCAATTTACACTGTCCCAGAGTATAAATAAAGAAGTGACACTCTGCAATTTTTCTATCAGACTAATATAATCTCTTTTTAAAGTATATTTTACTGATTATGCTGTTACAGTTGTCCTGATTTTTCCCTCCTCCACCCAGCACCCCAACTCCCTCAGGCAACCCCCCCAACTTTGTTCATGTCCATGAGTCATGCACATAAGTTCTTCGGCAGCTCCACTTCCTATACTGTCCTTCACACCCCCAGGGCTATTCTGTAACTACCTATTTGTACTTCTTAATCCCCTCAAAACTTTAGCAGACAATAGGATCTAGGAACACCATCAGTCTGATTTTATGCATGAATGTAGCTGCAAAAACCCTCAACAAAATATTATCAAACAAACTCTAGCAAACGAAATAGATCACAATCCATTTGGATTTATCCCAGAAACATGACTGATTTAGCATTAGAAAATCAATGATCATACTTCACTGCATTGCTGGATTTGCAATGCCAAGTAGGGAGTGTGCAACCCAAACATTCAGACTCATAAGAGCACAGCCCCTTGGTACCGATACCTGCAGGAAGCTGCAGCACAGGGACCAGACCTGAACAGGACCGTGTCAGACTTGCTTCTCCTGTGGGATCTTCGCAGCAGCGTGGCCGCAGCTCACACAGCCACCGCCGCTGTGTTCTCCTTGGCCTCCCCAGGTGATGTCTCAGATTCACATCTGGTGGGTGCAAACACTCCAGCTTAAAGGTCATATCTCCTCAAAACCAGTTATCTCTTGCAAGAACTCCACAGGCATAACTTCCAGACTCCTCACAGATGACGTCCTAGTTATAAGTGGTACGCACTCAGAAAAGCCCAAATCTGTGGCTCCCCTACCACCTTTTTAGAGTTCAATGATAATCCCACCCAATCCAATGCAATTTACCAATCAGGGTCAATTTTTACCATAAGCAAGTTTGCCTAGCAACATACTGAATTATCATATTAGTGGGTGAGTTAAACAAAGGCCAACTCTTAAGAGCATGGGGAAAGGTTCTGTTAAGCCCTATTCACAATAAAGGAGAAAAATCACTTGCTCTTAATAATACACAAAATCATTTGATATAACTCAACGTTTATTCAGAACAAAGTAAACCCTGAGTAAACTATGAATAGAAAGGAACTCCTTAAACTGACAAGAAACCTGCAGCAAATCTCATACTTAATGGAGAAATATTGAAAGCATTTTCTTTAAGATCAGGGAAGACAATGCCTGAAATCAACATTTCTATTAAAATTGTACAGTAAATTCTAGTCAGTGTAATAAAGCAAGAAAAAGAAGGGATATTAAATAGGAAGAAATAATACTATTATAGCATAAAGGTGACATGATTATTCAAATACAAAAACTCAAAGTAACCTGCAGGTAAGTGATTAGACCTAATAGTTTCACAATTTTGTGATATATATATATCCTAGTCCAAGGACAAACTTTTGAAGCTTAATCCATTGAGCAGCATTTCTAATGAAGAGGAACATGCAGAGACACACTGAGAGAGGAACTTCTAGATTGCTAGGAGCAGGATGGAGAAAAATGGAGCTTACCTGGCATTTATCTGATTGGCTGAAACAGTTCTTTTTTTAAACATTCATTTACCTCTGATATAAACCTGCTGTTTTGCCTCTTTTACTACTGTAATTTAATTTAATCAGAAATCATGTTTTTTAAAGATGGTTATTTACAAAGCATGTAATTAGCACATAAAATTTTTTCTCACTAATTTTGAGTTGCATATCTTTTTTAAAAAAATATTTTATTGTTCAATTACAGTTGTCTGCCTTTTCTCCCCACCCCTCCCCCCATCCCATCCAAACCCACCTCCCTCCCTTGCTTCCACCCTCCCCCTTGATTTGTCCATGTGTCCTTTATAGCAGTTCCTGCAAACCCTTTTCCCCACCGTCCCTCCTCATTACCTTCTGGCTATTGTTAGATTGTTCTTAATTTCAATGACTCTGGTTATATTTAGTTTGCGTTTTTTTCTTTTGTTGGTTATGTTCCAGTTAAAGGTGAGATCATATGGTATTTGTCCCTCACCACCTGGCTTATTTCATTTGCATATCTTAAATATTAATCTCAAACTGGGAGTAGGGAGAGGAGGAAAACACATGTGAAATGATCAAATGAAGGGAAACACTGTAGTTGGCAATTCTTCTGAGTACTGTATTTTGCCATATATAGTGCACAATTTTTTGCCCACATTTTTGAGGAAAAATAAGGATATACATTATACATGCATACCTGAAATACCTTGTGTAATTATGTTACATAAAACTTCTTGTGCCATATGTTCAAAAATAAATGCTAAAATTCTCTTGTAACACAAAAAATAAGTATCTAAATATAAATAAATAATTGAATTAAAAAAAATGAATGGAAGATTTTTTTTCCTGAAAGTTTGGGCCAAAAGCATGGGTGTGCATTATACACAGCAAAATACAGTACATTTTCAAAAAACAACATGTGTACAAATGGGACAGTGATGCCTGCAAGCTGACCAATTAACTTGCAATTGAGAAATTCACAGCAGCCGTTATCCTTGGTACCATTAATACTTTCTTGGTGTAATTCTTAATCATTAGACCCAACTGATTTTACTTCCAGGGCCCATAACCTCAGCCTACTTGATAGTATTTTCTGAGGAAAACAAAAATTTCAATTTCAGTACAATTCCAATAAAAATCCCAACAAGGTTTTCTCTTTTTTTGGAGAAATTGATAGGAAGATTCCAAAATGCATATGAAAAGGAAGCTAGAATAGCCAAAATAATTTTGAAAAAATAATACAAAATTCTTACCTGGTGGTACTTCACCCACTATGTCATGCTAGTGATAGGTAACCAACTTTCATGTTCCAGCAGTTTCCTTTTGGAGTGTTAATGAATTTATTTTATTTTATTTTTGTTTAGAGAGAGGGGAAGAGAGGGATAGAGGGAGAGAAACATCGATGTGTGAGACAAGCATCATCGGGTTGCCTCTCACACACTCCCATCTGAGGACTGGACCCACAGCACAGGCATGTGCCCTGCCTGGGAATCAAACCAGCGACCTTTCAATTCACAGGTCAGCTCTCAATCTACTGAGCCACACCAGCCAGGGCTGGAATAATAATGAATTTTAAGATTCCAGTTATTTTCTTATTTTAGTATGTTGTTGCATTATGTATTTTTGTCAGGTTTGTTGAAGTGTAATTTCTATACATCAAAATTCACCCTTTTTAAGTGAACAGTTGGATGAGTTATGCAACCAATCTTCTCCCACCAGATCCTGGTAACCAATGCTCTGATTTCGGTTTCTATAGTTTTACCTTTTCTAGCATGTTATATAAATGGAATCATATAGTATGCAGCCTTTTGTGACAAGCTTCCCCACTTCACATAACATCTATCTGCTGTGGCATACACCAGTAGTTTTTCCTGTGTCAACTTGGTGAGGCTGAATTATGTCTCCCAGAATTCTCTTCCTTCTACGTTTCCAGTAGGGTGGGCAGCAAGAGCGGTTCCGGTGCAGTTTGGAGGGCAGAAGGGACACGGCAGCCGTCTTGTTTTTTTACGGGGGCACTCTTGCAGATGACATGTGTAGCTTACCTGTTGGCTCAGTCTGCTGGCAGGCAGCCTGGCCTGCAGTGTTCCACTTTGCCTTGGATCTTCGTTCAGCTTCTCTGATTCCTGGGCCACGGGTGTGTTTTGCAACCTGGCAAAGGGCAACTTTTCCTACCAGATACCCACATCCTCAAGGTTAGAGACAGTGAGGAGTGATGCTGGGCTCAGTGTGTCCTCATGGGCTCCAGTTTGTCCTTGTTTCTTCCACTGCAAATGGGCCTTCCTGCCCCAACTGCCTACCCTGTGAGCTCCGAGTTCCAGCACTAGATGTGGAAACAGCCTCACGGAGAACGCTTCACCAGTTCCAACTGTGTAACGTTAGATCCCTGTAGACAAATCACTGCACATCACACACGGTGCGGACAAATATCCTAGATGTTCTGTTTCTCTGCTTGACTCTGACTGACTTGATTCCCTTTTATTACTGAAAAGATTTCCATTGGATAGGTGTACAATTTGTTCATTCACTAGTTAAGGACATTTCATTTTTAGTTTGGGATGACATTCACATACAAGTCTTTGTGAGAACAAATTATGTCAAAATATGGTATTTATAAAAATAATAACAGCTAAAAATGTTAAATATGGATTTTTCTGATCAACCAAACAGCTGATCAGAGACGGAAGCCACCCAGGGCTGCACTGGAAGTTCAAATTGGGCAAAGATTAGACATCGTTTTAGATGGGTGCTCTTGACCACTGACAACACAGTTCTGACAGTATTTCATACAATGGGTGGTTACAGTTCTCAACAGAAGCTTCTCAACTAGGAATTTCTGCGGACAACGTTGGAGGAAGCCGTGTTATACAGCCTCACGATGGTACTGCTGGCAGCGTGAATGACCAGGACACAAATTGTTCAAAAGAAAGTTTCAGAAAACAAGGTATTTATTTTCCAATTGCAAATGTGGCAAGGATAATGAAAAATGCCACATCGCAAACAGAAAAGATTGCAAAAGACGCATGTGAATTCATTGGCTTTATAACAGCTGAAGCAAGTGCAAGATGCCATCAAGGGAAACGGAAGGCGATCAATGGAGGAGATATTCTCTTTGCTTGTCTACCTCAGGCTTTGATAGTCATGTAAAATCTTTAACATGATACCATCAGAAATTCAGAGGCTACGAAAGGAGAAAAAGGAATGAGTAGAAGGATCACAGCATAGATGCACTAATGAAGAGCTAACAGAGGAGGCATTTACTAGCCAGTTACCAGCGGGCTTAATAACTGCAGATGGTCAACAAAATTTACATTTACCCATCATAGCAGTTTGCAGGTGTTCCACAAATTCAGTTCTGAAGCAATGATGGAGTGGCGAGTACAGAGAAGCAGAGACAGTAGGAGGAAAGGACTGGTGAAAGGGTGTCCCCCTTGTACATTAAACAGCTGTAATGCAGCTTCTTATGCTTGCCTGAGGTGTCAATTCTGACTTGAGAATCTTTTTCATGAATGATTTTAAGGAAAAATTTGGATTTTAAAGTTATTAAAATATTTTTTAGAAGAGTGTGTTGCTCTGCATGACCCCTGTATGCCGTGTATTGCAGTTCATTACCGTCAGCCATCTGTAGTCAGTTTCTTCATGTTGAATCAGGTTACTTTTGTAATTCAAGTAAGCAGCCGGTTTAATTCGTGTTTGTCCTTTTAATAAAATATAGGGCTAAAGTTTTAAAAAATTACATGCAATCGCCACTGGAGGTAGGAAGGAGCACAAAGTGGTCTGAAGTTGATCTGTGCATTTTAGGCCTTTCTTACCATGATTAAAAAGCAAAATACAACAAAACCCTGAGTTGTATACTTGAAAAGAGTGAAGTTGATGACATGAATTACATCTCAGAAAAAGTATACTGTAATATAGTGAATAGACTCCATCAATTTACAATCTAATGTCAAGTTTTATTCACCCTTCTTCTTACAACATGCTGTCATTCAACGTGTCTTACAACGTGCCTCTTAAGTAATCCATGCACACAGTAGGCACTCCATAAATATTTTTATTTAATAATTAGCTATTTTTTAGAATGACTAAAAATCCTGATGTAAAAGCCCTACTGGGAAGTGTGTAATCCCATTGTAGACAAAAATACATAACTTTACAATAAACATTTTATAAGAATTTGCCCCAAAGAGGGAACACTTACAATTTGGAAATTAAAAAGCAGAAAGTAAAAAGTAAGGTGAAACACAATGCGAACATCTTCAGACAGTGACCCTGGATCGGTGGTGCTTACAGACCAAGGGCTACCTGAACGCCGTGGCCTTAAGACCATCTGACATTCAGTTAAGAAGGTAATTACATATCTACTAACCAATTAACTGGAAATGTTGCAAGAATATATAAGCAATAGCCAATGAAAAAGTTTTAACTACAACTTTTGCATGAACATAGGAAAAAATTAAATATATTTTATTCTCCAATTTTAAAAAAATCAATACTTTTCAGCTTAAGTAGCAAGAATGATCCACAAATAAAATGAAGTCATTTTTATAGAAGCTATATTAAATTCTGAGGAAAATACTTTAGGAGAAAAGCTCAAGAACCTTAGTCCAAATATAAAACAAATCCTTGCACTAAAGGTCTTCCAATGTTTACAAAAATAAAATAGTCTGTGACCACTCATGATAAAGAAATATCTTCTCAATCCTTATTTTGGGTTAGCTTAATAACTATGAACATTTACTCAACTTAAAAAATTATAGCACTATTATGATAAAGAAAAATTAAAAACCACCAAATACCTAACTTTAGAGAAGTACATAAACAATACTTTATAGCTACAAATAAAGTCTACTAACTATATTTTTCAAAAATGATATAATTCTATAAAAATCAATACATGGACTGTATCAATATATGGAAATGTATATGTAAATATGATTAAAGTGAAAAAGGCAAAATTAAAAATTTAGTGATTATAACCACGTAAAAGTAAATAACAAATAACAATAATGAAACTGAAGTGAATTTAAATTTATAGAGACATAAATAGGTTCAAATATTTATTAAGCTTGTTTCTTTGTTACTTAGGGTTATAAAATAAAAAAATAGAGTAGTTTTAGATGAAACTATACTCTTAAATGATATACGTGAAATCCTACAACAGAGATTTTAAAAACTATGACTTCAATATTTCAAGTTATTCTATGGACGGAGGTTAGCCCACATTTACCAGTCTTCATTTACAGAACCTTCTGGAATGTGTACAATAACTGCCCTTCTTAAACATAGACAGAAGTAATGTTAGAGCACTGTTCAGATTAGAAAACCAAGTGGCGTGCTTACAAAACCTATCTACTAATATGTTTTGCTTCTGCAAAAAGCCACTAACATAGGGTTTTAAAAAACTAATTCTACACATATTTTACATAACAGATTTACGCTATAAATATTTTAAAGAATGGCTTTTACATAATTCTTTATTTCAAGACATATCTTATTGACTCAATGCAAGTTATACAAACACAGTCTTTCAGATTTACCATTATTATTGAAAATTATTCTCTACATAATTTAGAGAATGGTTAGTTTCTTGGATAAAACATAGCATATTTAGAAGTCCGAAAGCCAAGCAAATCCCGTATTTCATTTCGGAATTTCGACAGATCTTGGCGCAGTTCGTTCAGATTCTCCACGGTCGCCTGGTCCGTGCTTTGCATCTTCTGTCTCATGGAGGTCAGGTAACGGTGCACCAAGCAGCACATCACTTTTTGGTAGTTTTCATCTCTCTTTTGTTTCAGATTTCTCCATTCCTTCAAAACAAACAATATGATACTAACAATGGGCATAAACAATATTTAAATGAGGTGGATTTAAAAAAATATTCAGATACAAACACATATCTTCTAATGTTTCATTTGTTACACTATACTTTTGCCACTGTGTTAGAATGTTTAAGACTTTTTTCAATGAAACATAGTCTGCTTATTCATTCACCTTTATGCTTATTTTGATTCAAAAGAAGTTGTACGAATCCTCAGTTTATAGGAAGAATTAGCAAACCATGAACCACAGGTCAAACTGACCTACTACATGGTTTTTATGGCCTATGGACTCAGAATGATGTTTACAGATGAACACTTGTTATTAGTTTGATGATAGTGAACAGTAATTTTGAACCCCAATTAAACAAAATGTTATCCACCCCCCAAAATGGAATTCATTCTTTTCATTAATTTCATCAATGAAAATTTAGTGGAAATTTATTTTCTTTCTTGTTATATTACTACTCATATAAATCTTTGATTTTGTTTCAGCCTGTAAAATCTAAATCATTTACTTTCTGGCCCTTTACAGAAAAAAATTGCCAACTTCTGGTTTATAGCAACATGTATTGAATTATTCATATATTGAACAACTTTCAAGAACTATAAAAATATGAGCTGACTACAGTAGTCAATCTTTATGCTCACAGAGTAGGGATTCTGAATATTTTCAATGTTTTAAAACTGAGACAAGATTTCATGAAAAATATTGTAGCTCTATTTCTCATTCTAAATAAATATTTGTTGACTTCTTATTTTATGTTTTACCTATGCCATGCATTATGGATACAGGAGTTTAAAAAAAATCTGTCCCAGGCCTTAAGAAGCCTGCTTATTTATGCCTTAGGAAACTAAAATTAGGAATTGTTAAAACTTCTATGTTGTAGTTCTAATCTCTTACCTTTAAACTGTTTTGCCGTTTAACCTTGCCTTTCGATGTATGAGAACAAATCCATTTACTGAGGCTACTAATCATATAGCAGATAGTCTTTGGTGAAGGAATGATGTTAAAAGGTGGCGGTAATGTACACTTGTCATCGAAGTAGCTAAGCCACAGCTTTGCTCGAGCAAACTTCCATTCTTTGTCTTCATGATTCTATTAAAGGCAAATGAAAAGCAGCATAGGAAATGAACAAGGGAGCACATGTGCACACACACGAGGGGAGACCCCCCAAAACCAGAAGTATCTTCTGGAGGGTGGGCGCCCTATAGTACAGGCTTCCCCTGCTAGGTGAGTGTTCTAGGAACCCATCTGTATCAGTGTGCCAGCCGGCATTGTTGTGAGAGGCTGCGTTTGGCTTCAGTGAATTTTTTTGAAGACTTTCAACACAGTTGCCCATTTCCTGATGGCTGATTCACAACTGCACCTGCCCACACCTCGCTGAGTGTTCAGCAATTTTTGATCAAAAACAGCATGACCCCCATGTCCCATGCTTCCTATTCATCTGATCTTGCCCTGAGCAACTTTTTTTTTGTTTCCCTAGATGAAAAAAGTCCTCAAAGGGAAATGTTTTGCTAATGTGGAAGAGGTGAAATAAAATTGAGAGAAGGACTAAGAGGCATCAAAATCGATGAGTTCAAAAACTGTTTTGAGTAGTGGAAAAATTGTCTCAATAGGTGTATTGCATCAAATACATGTAAGAATAAATACACATGTAAGAATAAATACACAATTCTTTATAAATAAATTCCAGGATTTTTTGGGTTTTCCCTCACACATGGGGGGTGAGAGAGAAAAAGAGAGATCATTTTAAACTGTCCAAATGTTTACACATCTTGTAGGTAAAAATTTGGTTTAAGATTTGCTGTTAATATGTATTACTTGCATTAAAAAATATAAATTTAAAATGACACTAATTCTTAATTGTATTATTTGGTTTCCTTATCTACTGCACACACGTGGTATGGTCTGAAGAGAATATAAAGTTTAGGAGAGTGGACACTCACTGCTATCAGCTGAAAGCTCTTGTGAAGCATGGCCACCAGCAGCTTGGTGAGCACAATCACAACCACCACGTTGTACGTCCCAACAATAACAGCGCCGACAAAGGACTGCAATTCCTCCCCGTAGTTAAATCTTGTGACAAAGATTGCCACATGTGCTAAGGAGAAAATATACCAGAACAAAGCAAAGCAAGTGCCAATGAACCTGTAAAGACGATTACATTTTTGTTTAAAAGAAAATTAGAGAAATTAATTAGCAAAAATGAATTCATTTATATCAACGTTACAAAGAGAAAACATTGATAATCCAAGAATAATACTTTATAAAATAAATGAGGTGAACTCAACAGTACAGATATGCCTTACTTTAAACAAAGAAGTAGACTCAAAAGGAAATTATTCCTGTTTGATTTCTTACTGACTTTCTGTCCATTCTTAACATAGCAGCATCTATGATCCTGTTAACGCCTAATTAGATTTTGTCGCTCCTCTGAACAACATTTCTAATGGCTATCCCAACAGCCCAAAGTCCTTACAGAGCCCAGCAAGGTGCTACAGGATCCCCTTTACCTCCACTTCATCTCTGACAACTCTCCTCGGATCCACTGCATCACACCCACATGAGCCTCCTGGCTTTTCCTCAAATATGCAGACACACTCCTGTCTGAGGGCATTTGCCATTCCCTCTATCTGCCAATGCTCTTCCCCCAGATACCTCCTCCACTGCTTGATCCTTCACCAGCTTTACATCTGTACCTGACTGTCATCTCCTGCGGGGCCTTCCCTAACCTCCTATCTAAAACTGCACCCTCTTACCAGTACATCCCCCGGCCCAAGCGTCATCACTTTAGCCCTTATCACTGTGTAACACACTATATATTTGATTTCTCTTATTTTATTTCTTTTTACCATCTGTGTCATCTCATGAGAATATAAGCTCCATGAGGCCGTTCTGTTCCCTGATACTTCATTAACTCAGCACTTAGAACAGTGTTTGGTATACAGAGGGTGTTAGGTGAATATTTATTATTCATTTCCTCTTATTCCTTAAATAAGATGACGTGAAAGTAACTGAAGAATAGTTGGTACATAACAGGAACACAACAAATATACAATTCAACACCCCTTCTTCATTATTTTATTTAAGAATGAGGGGCAATATTTTGTCTGCCTCACAATTGGTTGTTCAATTCCTTACTGAATGTAATTATGGTATATATGTATTGTAACAGTAAATTAGAGGGAAAATTGTTCATGAAGCTTTAATAATTCTCCATTCTCATAACCTCCGAACAAGTGTTAAGAACATGAGAGACTGCTCTGGTTGCAACAATGATGAGCAGCAGATGTGGTGAGCATCTTGCAATACATACAACCGGCAAAGAACTGGCCCGCCCCACAGGCCAGCCGTGCACCAAGTGCCAAGAGCCCCGCTGCTGAGCAGCCGGCAGCGGGGGAGACCGTGGAATAACTCGGGCCTACCAATTATTTCATATGCTACATGTAAAGATAACTGTCAAATGACTCACAGAAATAAGTATTTCTTATTAAAAGGGATTTCTTAAAGAAAATTTGAAGTTCAATTTCTGTAGGTATTAACTCATACATAGAACAATAGAACAGCGACTTTCAACCACTGTGCCACAAGAATTTTTCAAACATGCAAATACCTGACTCTTTAGTCAGGGGCGCTGACCCCTTCTCCCTTCGACTATGAAATGAAATAATGGCCACAGCCAACACAGCAACAGCTGTCTGGTGTGCATGAATCAAAATTATACCTACCATATTTTGTCAGACTACAAATAATACAGTAGATTTTTAGGTGTGCCACAGAATTTTAGAAATTAGTTTATTTGTGCCATGAGGTGAAGAGGGTTGAAAATCACTGCCATAGGGAGAAATATACTTACTAAAAATTTTAAAAGACACTCACGAATGGAAGGTGTCATTGCTTTGCTGTTCACAGAAGATGCCCACGCAGTCTTTCTGTTCTTTTGGTGTATAGCCTTTATCATACAGCTGTGTCAATCCAATTGTGAAAGAAAACAAAACGAGAAGGAACATCCCAAGGAACTTTCCAAAATCCTGAAGCATCTGTCCCATTGAAATCTGTGGAATATATTACATAGGTGTTCATTAACATTATTGGGAAAATAAAATGTTATATATTAAATGGCCAGGAAATAAGAGGAAGACACACATATGAGCCACAAACTATTGCTTTTCTTCCATCTGTTTGAGATAGTTTAGCACTTTGAAGACATCAAAACTCCAGCTGCCTAACAAAAGCCAATCTGTTCATGCCAAGTCCGCAGAGGACTTTGTTGCTATGACGGTAAAGGTAGAGACATGGACATTTAAGAAAAAAGACTGATTTGCAAGGACTAAAATCTAAAGGGAAATAAATGCTTATATTTATAGTTTCTTAAAGTTTATAAATATATAGTTAATATAAGAAAGCATTTCATTTAATTTTTGCAACCAATTCCCCAAGGACAGCACTTCCTCCTCCAGGACTGCCCTTAATCTCTTTTGCTGAGGTAACTGATTTTCTTTCATTGTGAGCCATTATAAGAAAATATTAAGTGTGCAAGCCAAATGAGAGGGTCTAGTATTAATAAGAGTGTCTTTTGTTTCACGTAGACATGTGTAGTACATCTGGAAGCTTTATCCAACCCTAATTTCATTCTTTTTCAATACTTCTTCAAATCTGGGGAATTACCACTTTTCACCCATTTTCGATGTTTAAATTGGCATACAAATTTGGAGAATGATTTGACATTACTCTTTTTTTTAATGTTATGTATACTTTATTATATTTTACAATTTTGAATGTCAGTTATTCATACCCAATTTATATCAACCCTATGAATGTTTTTTATTCTTTCTTTCATTTATTATTTTTTTATTTTAGTTTATTCAGTACAGTTTCTATCCTTTATTCCCATTCCAGCCCACCCACCCATCCCTTTTATTTCTAACCCCCATAGTTTTGTCCATTCTTCCAAGTCTTTCTCCAGAAGAAGCTGTAATTATCTATCTAAAAGTTCCCCAATCAAGTCATTCATGCGTCCAACCTCCTTTCCCTGTGTGATGATATTCCAATTCCTGACACAGAGACCTTCAGAGCATGGCCTGGTCTTACCTTCCCAGGCCTCACCTTCCCAACTGCAACGCACGGTCGGAGAACAAAGGACATCCTGTCCCCTCTAAGCACGCCCCGCTACTGTGACTCCCCTGTTTCTGTCCCCGCCACTCTCCCTAGGTTCTTCGCAGGCAAGTCTCTCATCCCTTCAGGGCTTGGATCAAATTTACCTCCTCTAAGAAACTTTCCTGACTGACTCTCCAGGCATCTCCTCAGACCTGCTCCAAAGTACTTTGCATATAATCTCTAAAATACTATTTTTCACTTTATACTAATATTTATGTTTGTCTCTCCTAGCAGGGTTTAAGGGCACAACTATGTCAGTAAGCTCCAGAGCCTGACTTATTAATTAAAATGTTGAATACATAACTACTTTTTATATGCTTTCTAAATCTAACTCAACCATTTTCCAAGAGCTGTCACATATTTTTATTTACCCTAAAGGTGGGAAAGGCTAATATTACCTCTGTTTTTCCAAGTGACAAACTGACGCTCAGAGACTCAGTGAACTGCTCAGGGAATAGAACTAATAGATGGCAGAGGTAGAAGTGAATTCTTGCTTCTAACTCCTTGCAAGTGCCTTTCTAAAACATCACTTTGTGGTTTTATCTTAGCTCTCCCATTAAAAATTTGGGACTGGGTACAATTAAGGATTTAGTTCTCACAGAACAGTTCCTCCATAAAGCAGGGCTTGTTGAATTAATACATGAATATACATCCAAAATAGATGCAACTGTTAACAATTTACACCAAGTCTTTTCTTGTGAGCCCAGCCTTAGTTTCCTGATATATAAAAGGATGGCCAAATGCTGCATGACCTGCTCATGAGCATGCTGTTAAAAATTTGCCAGAGCAAGCCCCGTCTATTTCATCAGTGTCTGTGCGGACAGGACGGGAGAATGCAGGTGGCCTCAGCAGCCTCACCAGTTGGGAGCCCTTAAACTACATGACCCGTAAGTTTTCCTCTGGCTCTAACATTCTGTGCTTCTTAAACGAAAAATATCCATCCCCCAAATGCAAAATATCTGAAATCGTTTTTTACTCATTACACATGACAATATGCCATTTGAGCTACACAAGATGCTATATTAAACCTAATAATTATCCAGTGAAGCCAAATTTAATAATTTGCTAGGAATAAAGTATGCACTCAGGTGTCAGACACTACATGAACTTCTCCAGTTTTCTTGCATTGTTTTCCAGGCCTGCCACAGCAAACTCCACTGACAGTAGAGGGAGTGGAGGAATTCCTAATCATTTACAGAAAGCCCTCCGTGTGCCCGGTGCTCTGCTATGCATCCTGTACACACTGACCCATTTCATCCTCACTATAGATCCAGAACCCGAGACTCACAGAGATGAAGTCACAATAAATCATGGAGCAAGAAGATCATGCTGAAAGCTTTGTGGTCCACTCTTTCCTTTCTGTCTGACCATCTAACTACCAGCATTAAAAGTAGTTTAATTCACTGGAAACACATGGATAAACGGGGAATTTTAAAAATCTATAAATTATTGATGCCTGCTCACAGAAGTATTGTCCAATAAAAGGTAACGAGGGAATCGTATGACCCTGTAGCACAGAAACAGAAGCAACTTTGCAGCATGGTTAAAACCAGCAGCTCTGGAGCCACATCTCCTGGATGGGAATCTCCGTTTCGCTCCTTACCAGCCGTGTGACCTTGCTCATGTTACTTAATGTGCTTATACCTCTGTTTTTTCCTCTGTAAAATGAAAATAAAAGCGTCTGCCTCTTAGAATGGTTGTGAGGATTACATGAGGTAATAAAGGTAAAGGTCTTAGAGAACAGTCCCTAGTCTGGGTGGTGAGCACACAATCCGGTGTACAGATGATGTGCTGTGGAATTGCTGTGGAATCGTGGTAACCAGTGTCGCACCAATAAAGTCAATAAAAAGGAAAAGATTAAAAAACAGAAAAAAAATTATTAATTATTAAAATAAAAAAGATCCACATTAAGGACTCCAATGTTCACCGCCCTTATTTCTGTGACCACCATTATTTATAGATTGTACCCTGTTACACCTGCTGAGGTGCAGATGTAACATCCTTCATAAAAGCAGGGGAGCTAATGTGGTCTCTGGAGTCAGACTCAGGTTCAACTCTTGACTCCACTTATAAGTTCTACGAACTCTCTAACCTCTCCAATTGCATAGATTCGCCATTTGTAAAATGGAAATAAAAATAGCAAGGACTGTGATGATGATTAAGTAAGCGGAAGACTTAGCCCAGTGCCCAGTTCACACAAAATATCCAGTAAATATTAGTTGCTGTTATTATTCTGAATAACTTAGCTATAGCAACAGCTAGGATACAGGCCTATTTCTCCATCAGCTGTTTTCTTTTTCTCACAGTAATCAGCACCAGTTTTTAAATTCAACCAACATTCATTAAGTAACTGCTATGGCAAAGGAGTGAGTAAAGTGCAAATGAGAAAATTCCCCTATCCTTAAGGAAGTTTTAATTTAGTAGAAACAACATAACTTACAATTTTAGACAAACTAAATTTAAATTGGTTTACAATTAAGACAAGCTTAAGGAAGTGCTCATTAAAGGTTCAAAGTATGAAGTTCATCAGCTGGAGCACTCCTCTCGCATGGGAGTAGAGGCGCAGGGATCGATTTTCAGTGGAGAGGACACTAAAGCTGGCACAGTTTCCCGCTCCTGGAACGCCCTCCACCCACCTCCTCTGTCATCTTTCAGTGCTTAATTCCAGTGCTGTCTCTTCTGGGCAGTCTTCTCTGATGCCTTGGACCGCAGCTCTGTATTTCAGCATTTACTGCTCTAAATGCCACTGCTTGCCTATCACCCTCAGTGAACTATGAGCTCCTTAAGGAGACAGTGTAGCTTATTATGGATTTTGGTATCCCCAGAGCCCAGTACCTTCAGGTACTCAATATGTGTTGGTTAAACAAGTAAGTAAAATTTCAACAAGCAGAGGACATGGCTCGAATACTCTAAACAGGGTAATACACGAACAATGACATGGAAGTGGGAAAGCACTGGACACGTGTGGGATTTGTGACTGCTCTTAGCCCAAATAAAGAATTATTTCAGGAAGGGACAAAGAGATATGTATATTGAGAGATGGCTAGAAAGTAAGTAGGGTAAGATTGTAGAAGGCCACTTTTCAATGTCTACCTACAATATAAGCCACAAATTTAATAAATGCAATCATAAAAATGTCAAATGCTAGGATAAAGGATTCCATCATTGCTGAATACAGAATCATTTTTTATATTCCACCATAGGATAGTCCAAAAACCTTGATTTGCCTAGGACAGTCCCAGTTTATAGTTATTGCTCCAACTGAGTATAATTAATGGCATCCTTTTCATTCCCCAAAGTGTCTCCATTGGGATGATAAAATATGGTCATATCCTAACAAAAGGAGGGATCTGTGCCCTTACTATAGATTATATAACCAGTTAAAATAAAAGTCTGTCAACTTCTAAATCTGCAAAGATTTGAAGGGAAAAAACAGTAGTAAATGCAGATAAATTTAACAAACAACTGCAGTTATTATATAAAAACACTGTCTGAAATAGGTTATGTACATAAAGGGAAAAAGTTGCACTTTTGCTAAAGTAGTTAACATTGTCAATTTCCTTTTCACATTTATTTTAGTTTTATATCCATAACTGGATTACTCTAGTTTGATTTAGATTCTTACTTATGAAGAGGGAAATATAAAAAGGAGTTATAAATATTATACATAAAATTATTCTAGAATACATCGGCACCATTCTGTTATACAAATCTGTCACGTTAATAAGACTACACTAGAAAACAACTCTATTTGAAAGCTTCTTTTTAAGAAGTCTGACAATATGATTCTACAGGTTTCTATTCAATATTTTTTGCCCTCTTCCTAACTAACCAGATCTTGGTTTCTTGAGTGAAAATAAGTTAAATTAAAAGTACTTATCTCCTCAGAATTCTTGTAGCTACAAATAGTCACATGCACAAATTCTGGCCAATGAGTTACAAGTGGAAGTATTGGGAAAGTACTTGTTCTCTTGATAAAAAGAGAAAGACAGCAGGCCCAGGCTACCCGCCTTTTGCCCTCTGCTCTTCCCCTTGATGTGATGACTTGGAGCAAGGAGGCTGCAACCATGAGAACCGGTCAGACTCTAAAGATGGAGATGACCTTCTGTCTGGAAGGTTTGCTATGTAACCCACATTAATTCTACTTGTACTTTCAAATCCTTCAGTTCTCAGACTAGCCCACATTAGACAACCACACGCATATAATCAATGGTTGCCTGAGACAAGGACGGGGTGGGGCGGGTAGTGGGAATACTGGGTTGCCCAAAAAGTCTGTTTAGTTTTTTCCATGAAATAAAAGACACGTTTTTCATTTTCACCAATGACTTTATGGATTTGGATATTTTGAGGATGTTGGCTATCTCCTGCTATTGGCTTCTAGTAGGTAGAGGCCAGGGGTGCTGCTGAACATCTTCCAATGGATAAGACAGCCTCACAATGAAGATTTGGCCAGAATGTCAATAATACCAAGAAATTTCACGAACCACTTTTGACACGTTCGATCAGTCACAGCACCTTCTTCATACACCACACAAATCTTTTTTTGTGTTTCAGTTGCATTTTTATCTTTGTTGAAATAATAAACCGTAATGTACTAAAAATGTTTCATATTTTCTTCCACCTTCAATATTCCAGTGGCTGCATGAAAATTCACCAATTTTGATAAGTTTTTTTAAATGCAGCTGTCACTATACAATCTAGCAAAATTGTTTCCAACTAAGCACTACTAAAGACACTGTACAGAAAAAACTAAACTAAGTTTTTGGCCAACCCAATACTAAATGCAAAAAGGCATCAAGAAACTCTTAGGAGGAATGCAAATGTTCTATATTTGATTATAGTGGTAATTAAACAAATTTATACATTTGCAAAACTCATCAAACTATACAGTTAAGATGGGTACATTTTATTCTGTGCAAATTATACCTTAATAAGATAATTTTTAAGAAATCATTTGCTGAACTAGATAATAATGTTTAAACATGTACTATGATTAACCTGAAGACATTTTAAAAAATAGGAACGCAATAATATTTGTTGGCCTGACAAACTACTTGTTAGTTCTATGGCTATTAGAACTCCATGAATTATCCTGCTGGAAGAGAAAACACACCCAACAGCAGAAATGACAACCGCAGTTTTTGTACACATGTATACTTTTTGGGAAGAGATTCAGGAGGACAAATAGATAATTTGAAGTAGATAAGAAAAACAAATAAATAGCTCAGTAAGAAATAATAATATACTTTCTCCTTTTTAATTCTAGAAATTTATGAAGAAATTTCCAGTACATAAATTGAGTGATACCATCAGTTTTTCGCTTAAAAAAATCAACATGCATGTAAAAATACTGTTAACTCTTGCTTAAAATATTCATAAGAGATATTAGTGGCAAAATTAAATAAAAATAAAAGAAGGTTTAAATCGGTGTTTCACATACTATACTTTGGAGGAAAACAGAGATCTTATTAGCATATTTTGTGAAAGATGGGTATGGCATTAAATGAATATAAGTAATGACAGTTTGAACAAGGTTAAACAAGTTTCTTTACTTCTTTCTCACAGACTTTACTGTAATAATGTGAACTGCGAATTCCCAAAAGAAGTATATAGAATGCAGTGTGTCCCAAACTTATTTCCGTCAGACCTGGTTAAGGGAGTCACATTTCAGGAAACACTGTTGAGGATGATAGTGCAAACCAAATCAAATCAGGTTTCCCCTACACATTTTATTTTCACATCTCTGGAAAGGGTAATTTTGCCTTGTATTTAAATATGGGATACTGTAATTGAACAACAATAAAAATATTTAAAAAAAGAATTATGATAAAAATAAGTTTCATCTTAGTTTCCAAAAAATATCTCTTTTAAAAATATAAAAGTGAACCTAAAATTGTTAGTAAATTTTGATTTATCAAGGAAAATAAATATTGCTCAGATTTTCAGTTTTATAACTTAAGAGTATATGCAGAGTCAGAATTGATCCCACTTTCTAGAAAACAATCAACTACTAAAATCTGTGGGGTAAATTCAACCAATTTTGAGTCCTTTCTCTACTGCAAAAAAAATGTAAGCATTTAGTCCTGGACTCTCATGCATAATAGTCACACAACATCCCAAAAGCTCAATTTCTTCAACTACAATATACTATATGGAAAACTGGACTATAGGAATTCTGTGAATTTTTTAGCTCTAAATATGCTATTTTTCAACTTACATTTAATACTTATTAAACAAAGTGAAAGAGTATTTTTTAAAATAGAGCTTACATATTTTCAAACCCACGTAGTATAAATTCTGTTTACACAACACCTCCCTTATATTTATCACTGAAAACTTTAAATGTGAGATTCGTTTTGGTAAGAACAGATTTTTATATCCCTAATGTCTGAAGTATAACTATATTTAAAACATCACTGTGTCTGTGGACTAGGAAGAGATGGACAATGGGCCACCGTTTAATAAAGTTTCAATCCTGGAAAGCTAAGGATTATCATTAAGCCAGAAGCAAAGTAGATGAACACACCATGTCCTTTCTGTTGTTAATTATTTTTAAAAACAAAGGTTAGCTTTAACATCATGAGAGAACAGTGTTCCAGTGGACAAGTAGAAAGGTATTAGTAATGATGACATCTAACAAATAGTCTTTAAGAAATGTTATTTATTTACCTGTAATGGACCCAAGATAGAGCTCGTTGTATACATGAAAAACAGACGAAGATAACTGAGCACATTTGCAAATGCGAAAAGCCCTTCTGCCACCAGTGTAGGGTGAAATGCATCCCAGTCCTTCCGGTCAGCAAAGTCATGAAACTAAAGTTAGGAAGAAAAGCCAAAGGTAAATAGATCTCTCAATTTAGGAAAACAGAAACATACTGCAATTCTTGGCGGGGGGGGAACCCTATTTAAGTTATGTCTCCTTGTGGGAGATCACCATTTATGTTTTATAAAGTTTTTCTTCTTTTAATAGAAATAATACTGTTTTAACTAAATAAAAGATTTCTACATAGATAAGGCAATGTCATTATTCTATATGAGGTTTTCTCAGAAATTGTTAGGTTTTAAAAAAATAAAACAATTTTAAAAACTGTTCTTGAACATTTTGCAAATGAAATGTTTGCTAGCTTTTCTTAAATTCCACAACACAAATTTAAAGTGTGTTTACATGTTAATTTATTAGCTATCATATTAAATTAACCTAGCCCCTTGACTCAGGATTCCAGAATGAACTGGAGAAGGTCTTGTTCCTTCTAAATGCCAAGGCAAAGAGGGTGCATTGTTACCAGACAGAATGGCCACGTGTTCCAATTGCCTGGGATAGTCTCAAGTTATAAGCCTGTTATCCTGGCATAATTGTTAACAGTATTTGTCCCCATTAATTCTCAAAATGTCCTGGTTTGGTTAATATATGACCTAAGCACCCACCTCTACAACTCAAGAGTCCAGTCTAAAAAAATAATGACCCTCAACTCTCTCTTGAACCAAGTATCTATGTATAACCAATTTTTATTTCTTAGTAATTTCACAGCTCTGGTCATTGAAGACACCTAACAAATATGTTCCACACTGCTGATTACATAAATGAACAGAGTTTTTAATAAAGTAAAAGGATGTTAGATAACCACTTCACTTTTCCTACAGTCTATAAATTGGTAAAAAAATCCAGAAAATACTATATCTTTAGTTAACATAAAATCTATTACCTTTTCTGGGCTAGGGGAAGTATAAATCTTTATACAAGTAAAATTGGAAGATATCAATAAGGCTAGATATTTGTCAATTTCTAAATTTAACATAGGCATCAGAAACATTGGCATCGGAAAAATAATTCCATATACATTACTTTTTAAGCTGTCTAAAATCATGATTTGGAATGTGTGAAATACCACATAATGAATTGCATTCATGTAAGTTTTTTTCTGGCAGATGTGAAATTATCTAATGCTAATTAATTTAAGTAACTTTGTGTTTTCATTTTAAGTACCTACAGATTAATGAGGTAAATAAACCTAGCTCAGATATAAGGAATCAGCATTTGGTAGAAAGAAAACATCTAGACACACCTGGATTTAAATCTAGTCTTGGTTTCTTACTGTGAGGTCTTGGACAAGTTACTTAATATTTCTGAGCTTCATTTTCCTTATTTGAAAAATGGGGATAAGGACACCTGTCTCATAGAGTCCCTGTGAGGATAAAATGAGATGAAGTATAGCGAGCATCAACCTCGATGCTTGACATACAATCGGTAACCAACATTGAAAGGTGATTCACCTCCTTTAAACTACTGGAAGGAGTGCAGCCGTGTGCACTAGTCCCTTGCACAGGGATATGTTTAAAATGAAAACACATCAGATACGGTTTGAGCCAATGTAACTCTGAATTAGGTAGCTAGGTATCTAACCAGGTTCTTCCTAAATAAACTTCATTCATGCCTCCAAATGACATGGTTAATAGTCACCTTGTTGTGAGCAACCACTTTGAGGGCAAAGGTTGCCAAATAAAGTGAATTCATGACAAAACTGAGTTGATTACGAGATTCTTCTAAAAAGTCTTCCAACCCTTCATACCAGAGCCTTTTAATGTCTGACCAAATCATCCCTAAAAAAAAGAAGGAAAAAATCAGATAATGCTCTCTTAATTCAATAACAAAGTGAAAAATACTTTAAGACTCAAGGTATTAAATAAATAACATTTGCATCAGCTATAGCCTCTCATTAAGAAAAAATAACTTTTCAGTAAAAATTCTAAAATTTGAAACAAAATAATCTTAAATTTCATATAATATATTTCACAGAGACAGAGTAAGGTCAACTGTTGCGAACCACCCTGCCTGGTTTCAGAAGCTGTAACCCCCTCCAAGGGTAAGGCTGAGGGAGTGACCTTGGACCATAAGCCACCAAGGAGACAAAAGCTTATCTCCCTGGCAGGAGTGTTGCTTCTGCTCCTCTTTCCATAACTGGCCCTCAATGCTTGGTCGGTTAGCCAATGACAGGTAAGATTCCCCAAGGGGGGAATGACCTAAGACAGGCACGATCACATGGGAGGCCCCCAAGGAAGGACTTTGGGGGGTACAGTAAAAGGAGGTGATGGACCCTCACCCCTCGGCTTTGACAAAGCCTGAGTTTTCATTCTGTCTGGGAGAAGTCTCCTAATCTCTTGGCTGCCTCACTCCCCTTGCTCCACCTAATCCTGAAACAATGACAGAGGGTGGTGCAGCCCTGTGCTGGAAAGGGTGGGTTCCCCGGGCAATCAGGCCTAAGAAGGAATATGTAAAATCATGTGAAACCTGCTTTGTTTAGAATGCTCTCAATTAAATGATAAGGGTACAAGCAAGAAGTGAGTTTGTTCCTCAAAGCTTTACAGCTCTTTAGCTATCTGACCCTGACTCAAAATAGGCCCTCACAGTTCTTTGTTATCTAT